>JBBGZY010000438.1:10262500-10862500 GCA_037952925.1 Lithobates clamitans
CTCCTCCTCCTCCGGATCGATGCAGGCCAGGACAAGAAGGTGAGTGAGAGTCTTGTTACTGGGGGGGGGCGAGAGAGAGAGAGACTGTAGGCAGGACAGTGTAGTGTAGTATAGTGGTTAGTATAGTGTAGTTTAGTATGGAGGTCAGTGTAGTGGTCAGTATGGGGGTCAGTGTAGTGTAGTATAGTGGTCAGTGTAGTATGGTGGTCAGTATAGTGGACAGTGTAGTATGGTGGTCAGTATAGTGTAGTATAGTGGTTAGTGTAGTATAGTATAGTGGTCAGTATAGTATAGTTTAGTATGGAGGTCAGTGTAGTGTAGTGGACAGTATAGTATAGTGGACAGTGTAGTATGGTGGTCAGTATAGTGTAGTATAGTGGACAGTATAGTGGTTAGTGTAGTATAGTATAGTGGTTAGCATAGTGGTCAGTATAGTGTAGTTTAGTATGGAGGTCAGTGTAGTATAGTGGTTAGTATAGTGTTTAGTGTAGTGGACAGTATAGTGGTCAGTATAGTGTAGTGGACAGTGTAGTGTAGTATAGTGGTCAGTGTAGTGTAGTGTAGTATGGTGGTCAGTGTAGTGTAGTATAGTGGACAGTGTAGTATAGTGGTCAGTGTAGTGTAGTATGGTGGTCAGTGTAGTGTAGTGTAGTATAGTGGTCAGTATTGTTTAGTGGTCAGTGTAGTGTAGTATAGTGGACAGTGTAGTGTAGTATGATGGTCAGTATAGTGTAGTATAGTGGTTAGTATAGTATAGTGGTCAGTATAATGTAGTTTAGTATGGAGGTCAGTGTAGTGTAGTGGACAGTATAGTATAGTGGACAGTGTAGTATGGTGGTCAGTATAGTGTAGTATGGTGGTCAGTGTAATGTAGTATAGTGGACAGTGTAGTATAGTGGACAGTGTAGAATGGTGGTCAGTATAATGTAGTATGGTGGACAGTGTAGTATGGTGGTCAGCATAATGTAGTATGGTGGACAGTGTAGTGTAGTATAGTGGTCAGTATAGTGGTTAGTGTAGTATAGTACAGTGGTTAGTATAGTGTAGTTTAGTATGGAGGTCAGTGTAGTGTAGTGGACAGTGTAGTATATTGGTCAGTGTAGTGTAGTATGGTTGTCAGTGTAGTGAAGTATAGTGGTCAGTATAGTATAGTGGTCAGTGTAGTGTAGTATGGTGGTCAGTATAGTGGACAGTGTAGTATAGTGGACAGTGTAGTGTAGTATGGTGGTCAGTATAGTGGACAGTGTAGTGTAGTACAGTGGTTAGTGTAGTATAGTGTAGTGGTCAGTATAGTGTAGTTTAGTATGGAGGTCAGTGTAGTGTAGTGGACAGTGTAGTATGGTGGTCAGTATAGTGTAGTATGGTGTTTAGTGTAATGTAGTATAGTGGACAGTGTAGTATGGTGGTCAGTATAATGTAGTATGGTGGACAGTGTAGTATACAGACAGTGTAATATAGTGGTTAGTGTAGTATAGTATAGTGTAGTTTAGTATGGAGGTCAGTGTAGTGTAGTGGACAGTGTAGTGTAGTATAGTGGACAGTGTAGTATGGTTGTCAGTACAGTGTAGTATAGTGGACAGTGTAGTATAGTGGACAGTATAGTGGTCAGTGTAGTGTAGTATAGTGGTCAGTGTAGTGTAGTATAGTGGACAGTGTAGTGTAGTATAGTGGACAGTGTAGTATGGTGATCAGTATAATGTAGTATGGTGGACAGTGTAGTGTAGTATAGTGGTCAGTATAGTGGTTAGTGTAGTATAGTATAGTGGTTAGTATAGTGTAGTTTAGTATGGAGGTCAGTGTAGTGTAGTGGACAGTGTAGTATAGTGGTCAGTGTAGTGTAGTATAGTGGCCAGTGTAGTGTAGTATAGTGGTCTGTATAGTATAGTGGTCAGTGTAGTGTAGTATGGTGGTCAGTATAGTGGACAGTGTAGTATAGTGGACAGTGTAGTGTAGTATGGTGGTCAGTATAGTGGACAGTGTAGTGTAGTATAGTGGTTAGTGTAGTATAGTGTAGTGGTCAGTATAGTGTAGTTTAGTATGGAGGTCAGTGTAGTGTAGTTGACAGTGTAGTATGGTGGTCAGTACAGTGTAGTATGGTGGTTAGTGTAATGTAGTATAGTGGACAGTGTAGTATGGTGGTCAGTATAATGTAGTATGGTGGACAGTGTAGTATAACAGACAGTGTAGTATAGTGGTTAGTGTAGTATAGTATAGTGGTTAGTATAGTGTAGTTTAGTATGGAGGTCAGTGTAGTGTAGTGGACAGTGTAGTGTAGTATAGTGGACAGTGTAGTATGGCTGTCAGTAAAGTGTAGTATAGTGGACAGTGTAGTATAGTGGACAGTATAGTGTAGTATAGTGGTCAGTGTAGTGTAGTATAGTGGTCAGTGTAGTGTAGTATAGTGGACAGTGTAGTGTAGTATAGTGGACAGTGTAGTATGGTGGTCAGCATAATGTAGTATGGTGGACAGTGTAGTGTAGTATAGTGGTCAGTATAGTGGTTAGTGTAGTATAGTATAGTGGTTAGTATAGTGTAGTTTGGTATGGAGGTCAGTGTAGTGTAGTGGACAGTGTAGTATAGTGGTCAGTGTAGTGTAGTATGGTGGTCAGTATAGTGTAGTATAGTGGTCAGTATAGTATAGTGGTCAGTGTAGTGTAGTATGGTGCTCAGTATAGTGGACAGTGTAGTATAGTGGACAGTGTAGTGTAATATGGTGGTCAGTATAGTGGACAGTGTAGTGTAGTATAGTGGTTAGTGTAGTATAGTGTAGTGGTCAGTATAGTGTAGTTTAGTATGGAGGTCAGTGTAGTGTAGTGGACAGTGTAGTATAGTGGTCAGTATAGTGTAGTATGGTGGTCAGTGTAATGTAGTATAGTGGACAGTGTAGTATGGTGGTCAGTATAATGTAGTATGGTGGACAGTGTAGTATAACAGACAGTGTAGTATAGTGGTTAGTGTAGTATAGTATAGTGGTTAGTATAGTGTAGTTTAGTATGGAGGTCAGTGTAGTGTAGTGGACAGTGTAGTGTAGTATAGTGGACAGTGTAGTATGCTTGTCAGTACAGTGTAGTATAGTAGACAGTGTAGTATAGTGGACAGTATAGTGTAGTATAGTGGTCAGTGTAGTGTAGTATAGTGGTCAGTGTAGTGTAGTATAGTGGACAGTGCAGTGTCGTATAGTGGACAGTGTAGTATGGTGGTCAGTATAGTGGTCAGTGTAGTGTAGTATGGTGGTCAGTGTAGTGTAGTATGGTGGTCAGTGTAGTGTAGTATAGTGGACAGTGTAGTATGGTGGTCAGTGTAGTGTAGTATAGTGGACAGTGTAGTATGGTGGTCAGTATAATGTAGTATGGTGGAAAGTGTAGTATAACAGACAGTGTAGTATAGTGGTTAGTGTAGTATAGTATAGTGGTTAGTATAGTGTAGTTTAGTATGGAGGTCAGTGTAGTGTAGTGGACAGTGTAGTGTAGTATAGTGGACAGTGTAGTATGGTTGTCAGTACAGTGTAGTATAGTGGACAGTGTAGTATAGTGGACAGTATAGTGTAGTATAGTGGTCAGTGTAGTGTAGTATAGTGGACAGTGTAGTGTAGTATAGTGGACAGTGTAGTATGGTGGTCAGTATAGTGGTCAGTGTAGTGTAGTATGGTGGTCAGTGTAGTGTAGTATGTTGGTCAGTGTAGTGTAGTATAGTGGACAGTGTAGTATGGTGGTCAGTGTAGTGTAGTATAGTGGTCAGTGTAGTGTAGTATGGTGGTAAGTGTAGTGTAGTATAGTGGTCAGTGTAGTATGGTGGTCAGTATAGTGTAGTATAGTGATCAGTATAGTGGACAATGTAGTATGGTGGTCAGTGTAGTGTAGTATAGTGGACAGTCTAGTATGGTGGTCAGTATAGTGTAGTATGGTGGTCAGTGTAGTGTAGTATAGTGGACAGTGTAGTATGGTGGTCAGTGTAGTGTAGTATAGCGGTTAGTATAGTGGTCAGTATAGTGTAGTATAGTGGTCAGTATAGTGTAGTATAGTGGTCAGTATAGTGTAGTTTAGTGGCCAGTATAGTGGACAGTATAGTGTAGTATAGTGGTCAGTGTAGTGTAGTATAGTGGACAGTATAGTGGTCAGTATAGTGGACAGTGTAGTGTAGTATAGTGGACAGTATAGTGGTCAGTGTAGTATAGTGGTCAGTGTAGTGGACAATGTAGTTCTCAATGTAGTGCTCAGTATATGAATCAGGTAGGTCAGTACTATTGTATTTGAAGGGACTTAGGGATAGCTAAAAGTCCGCAGGTTAGGGGGCGCAAATTACTTGCCTTGCCCCGGGTGCTGACAACCCACGCTACGCCACTGGAAACGTGTCAACTAGAACTTGTGCTTCAAGTGCTCTGCAAGTGTACAACCTTATTGACCTCCATTCATGTTTCCAAACGTATATATTGCTTCTGTCTTATGCCCTTACCGTTTTCAATTTGTAGCAAATTTGCGTGGCAAGTCTCTGGCAAGAGTGAAGTTGCAGAGAGAGCCACCTTGGAGATACAGAGAAGGACGGATAGAGGATTAACAACAGAGAGAGCAGAGATGTCGGTGACAGCTGCCAGAACAACCACTCTTTACCATTGAACGCTGTTTTTCATCAATATGAAGGTGAGGGTCCTAAGAGACCATTAGAGCGTAAACCAACAGCAGGGTCACGCACCCAATATACCTTATGCACCCTAAACAAAATAGAAGAACGGCATTTACTTATAGACTTTCTCATTTTACTACTCATTACTCTACAATAGCACTCTATCTTTCATTTTAATAGGGTGCCAATGAGTATTTTCTTTTTACCTACTATCTCCTATGAGATTATGGAGTGATGTCCCAAGTTTTTTTATATATATATTTTATATTCATTTGCACTTATGGTTTTATTATGCTTTAATTTATGACCACTTACCATGATTGTTTTTTCACGCATGCTATGTTGCAATTTATTAATTATTATTAGAAGATAACGATTATAGCTAGATGCTGCAATATAGAGATTATTCACCCTTTGGAGTAACAGCTCACTAAATAGCACTTTGATTGTCACGTTTCTTCTTTGTTCGTTTATTATACAACTTGCACATGTATGATACACGCGTATATATATTTATTTATTTCATCCATTTATTTTATTTATTTTAATATTGCGCAAAATCTTTATATATTTCATATTTTACTAAGTGTTGGTGTGAACACCCCAATTTTGCTGCAATATTACTAGTCACTTTTTATGCGATTTTTATATTATTGTCACTCTGCAATTGGTTTCTATTTCTTACATCCGACAAGCGCGAAGGACACTTTACACTTGATCTTTCGATTGTCGTACCCCAAAATTCTTCTGCAGACTCTTGACTACTTTCGCCATGGCCTTTCTGACATTGGGGTTGGGGTAAGGTCCATACTTCCCGTCATAGTCGGTCCACTTCAGGATGTCGACCATCTCCAACATCTCCCCAAAGGACATATTTGAGGCCTTAAATCATCTCCTCCGGGATTGGGACATTTCTGGCTCCGGGCTTTCCTCCTCCTCCACTTCCTCGTTGCTGTAATTAGCACGCACCTGCTGTGTCTCCGCCATGTGCTCTTCCCCCACTGCGCCGAACGAGAAGGGACGGGGAGTAAACTAGAAAGAACGTCAGGGGCGGGCAGAGTTTCACACATGCGCAGTGTATATAAAGCGTAACATGCGCGCGTAGTACGTACAATCTGTGAGCGGAGGAAGGAGTTTTGCAAGCGCCGATTGTGATAATGAAGGTAACATTTAAACTTGGGCCTATACTGATTCTAGTTTGAGGCCAATTTTGCTGCAATATTACTAGTCACTTTTTATGCGATTTTTATATTATTGTCACTCTGCAATTGGTTTCTATTTCTTACATCCGACAAGCGCGAAGGACACTTTACACTTGATCTTTCGATTGTCGTACCCCAAAATTCTTCTGCAGACTCTTGACTACTTTCGCCATGGCCTTTCTGACATTGGGGTTGGGGTAAGGTCCATACTTCCCGTCATAGTCGGTCCACTTCAGGATGTCGACCATCTCCAACATCTCCCCAAAGGACATATTTGAGGCCTTAAATCATCTCCTCCGGGATTGGGACATTTCTGGCTCCGGGCTTTCCTCCTCCTCCACTTCCTCGTTGCTGTAATTAGCACGCACCTGCTGTGTCTCCGCCATGTGCTCTTCCCCCACTGCGCCGAACGAGAAGGGACGGGGAGTAAACTAGAAAGAACGTCAGGGGCGGGAAGAGTTTCACGCATGCGCAGTGTATATAAAGCGTAACATGCGCGCGTAGTACGTACAATCTGTGAGCGGAGGAAGGAGTTTTGCAAGCGCCGATTGTGATAATGAAGGTAACATTTAAACTTGGGCCTATACTGATTCTAGTTTGAGGCCTATATTGTGACAAGATTAGGAGACTTTAGCCTGACATTAGGGTTCATCTTGTGTATTGCAGATAAAATGGATGGCTTCAATGATCACAACTTCCTCCCCCTGTTCATAGACAAATACAGGGAGCTGCCCTGTCTGTGGCAGATCAAACACCCCCAATACAACAATAAACAAAGAGGCAGGCAGGGCTGGAGAAACTGCTGGAGTTGGTGAAGCCGGTGGTCCCCACAGCAACCATCCCCTATTTAAAATCCAAAATTGGTGGCCTGAGGAGCACTTATCTTAGGGAGCGCAAGAAGGTCACGGATTCCCAGAGATCCGGAGCTGCAGCAGATGATGTTTATGTCCCCAGGCTGTGGTACTATGAGAGACTGCGATTTCTGTCAGACCAGACTGAAGTCAGGGAATCCCTCTCCACTCTTCCTTCCACTCTTCCTTCCACCCTATCTTCCACCCCAGCTGAGGCTTCCGATGTTCAACCTGGGACTTCCAGCCAGGAAGAAGTGGAGGAGCCCAGCTGGAGCCAGGTATAGCATTGTTCTACATATTTCTGGTCAAGAAATAAATGATGTTTACTAGATGTTATTATTGATCACTAATTGCTGATTTAATAAAGTGTTTTACATATCAATAGACAGTAGTGGGCACAAATACTTGGGACAAGAATAAAAAATGCTGGGCTCAGAATAATAGTCTGTTATATTTCTTAACATTCAATTTGCAACAGTCAGGAGGTGAAAATTGTGTGTGATTGGTAAAGAAAAAACTAAAACTATGTCCCTTTTTCATACACAGGAAGGAGGCTGTGGAATGTGGCACACAGGAGGAGGCTGTGGAATGTGGCAGCCAGGAGGAGGCCGGGGTAAGTGGCAGCCAGGAGGAGGCAGGGCTAAGTGGCAGCCAGGAGAAGGCCGGGCCAAGTAGGAGCCTGACAGAATGGCAGGTCCCTCCCCTCCGCCTTCCAAACAAAAGACCCAGGAAGGGGAGTAACGTGCAAGATTCAGCACTCAGGCTGATTCAGGAGGCTTCTGTGTCCCTGAGAGCCTTCCCCACTCATGAAGAGGCCTTTGCCTGCATGGCTGCCACAAAACTGAAGGACATGCAGGAGGGGCAACGACTCATGTGTGAGGACATTCTTTATAAAACCTTAACTAAGGGAGTGAGGGGCGAAATCACACCCAATACCCACCTGTGTGAGTTGGATCATCCTCCTCCTCCTGCCACAACTCCACCACCACAGACACAGCGTGGAAGGAAGCGTGGAAGGAAGACCAGAGAGTGATGGCCTGGGTTCAGTCTGGTCTGACAAAAGATGCAGGCTCTTGTATGACCACAGCCTGGGGACATACATGTCATCTGCTGCTGTTCATTATCTCTAGGACTTCTGGACCAGATTGAACTCCCTTAGATAAGGACTCCTCAGGCCACCAAATTTTCAGTAAAATAATTGATGTGTGCCCTGGGGGCCAAAGGCTTCGCCAATTTCTGCTGTTTCTCCAGCGTTGCCTCCCTCTTTGTTTGGTTATGACCCCTTAATAAATTTGTGATTTGATTTATTATACTCGCCTATGTGTGTTTTCCTTCAAAAAGGACAGTTGGTTTATGAGAAGGCAGGTACTTTTCAAAACTACAATGTGAAATTAACAAGAGACACCAACACTAAGCAATCTCCTTGAGATTAAATAATACAAGATAATAATGGTGTGGTGGTAACTTGACACACAAAACACATCCAAAACTATTCTGGAGTTAAAATAAAATAAAAAAATAAATAAATAGATAAATAAATAAATAAATAAATAAAAAACACAAGATCAGGCTTGAACAAAATACAAACCAAAAAAACAAAAAAAGTTTGACATTTTTTAGTCAGATGTGACAAATCAAAAAATAGTGATGAAATCACAAAAAATAATAAAGAAAGAAGTTTGTGAGAAGTCTGTGTGAATATGTGCAGCAAAACAACTTCATTCTTCTCGCATTATGAAGAAGAAGAGAGTGAGCTGCATTAAACAATTTCAAACATTGCACCGTGACGAAAGTGCTATATCCATTGCGAACGCTAATTTTACCAGACCGAGCAGTTCCATCTCGGAATTTATTCTGAGCATGCGTGGCACTTTATGCGTCGGAATTGTCCACACACGGTCGGAATTGATGCGATTGGATTTTGTTCTCGGAAAATTTTATAGCCTGCTCTCAAACTTTGTGTGTCGGAAAATCCGTTGAAAAAAGTCCGATGGAAGCCACACATGGTCTGAATTTCCGACAACAAGCTCCAATCGCACAAAATCCGGTCGCGTGCACAGGGCATAAGAGTCTATGACCACAGTTTTGCTAGCATATGTGTACTGCTCTGTATCAAGAGATAAGTTTACTGCTTGTTTATTGGTTAATGATATTGCACTTGAGAATTTACTAGAAGTCATATCTCCAGAGACCATCATTGAGGTCCAAGGCGGGCTGCTTCCTAGAAGTTTAACCGAGAGCCTGCTCACAGTGTGTACCCAGTTGGGGTGACAGGCCATACCTCCTGTTGAGCTCATATTCCGCAAAACTTTAAGAACCCCGAGTGTATTTAGCAACATTTACACAGTAAGTTTGCTCTTTGGTACCCACTTTGTACGTTTACTATGATGTAAAAACTGCTTTCTACTTTAACTGTACACTGTGGAAATCAATAAAAATCTATGGTTAAAAAAAAAATATATATATATATATATATATATATGTAGGAAGGCCAGTATGGTGGCCTGAATTTATGGGAGGAGCCCGGGGGGTATTTAAGCAGCCCGCTCACCTGTGGTGCTTGTCGGTTTCCTGTGCGCGATATACGTCACTAAGCCGACTATTCGATATACCAGCGTCCGCAAGTTCTTGCCTCGCAGTTCCCGTATTCGATACTCCGTACTCAAAACTTTCGAAGTCCGCGTTTTCGTTTATAGTTTGTACCACGCGTCTGGCTTGGCTGTCGCAGGTAAGGTCCCGTCGGACTTTTCGTTTTCATATCATGTCACTAAACCGTGAGTTCAAATTTCGTTTCACCCGCATCGCACAAACTGCAATGTATATCGCTCGTACTTTCGATATGTTACAATTCGATAGCACAGCGACGCTGACGTTGCATCATTTCTAGCATGTCGGTATTAGTAGACAGCCATAGCCAGTCGCAGCTTGTAAATTATCAAATCAAGTTAATTCGGTACCAATCATTTCTCATTTCTAAGACATTTCTAAAACTCATTTCGGACATTTCAAATAATTTCTCATTTCTGAAAAACATTTCTAAAAACTCATTTCGGACATTTCAAATCATTTCTTATTTCTGAAAACTCATTTCTGACATTTCAAATCATTTCTCATTTCAGTCACCTACCGCGCTCCGATTCGAATCCAATCGCACCAAAAGATGCGCCGATTCGTCCCGGTGTGCCCCAGTTATTACGGCCTCATTTCTATACATGCTCCAGAGTTACGTTATTGTCAGTCAATTGTACCTCTGCCATGGTTATCATTTCATTTCCATGTATCACGTTCCGACATGAATTCAGTCGCATGAAAAATGCACCGATTCGTCTCGGCGTGCCCCAGGATTGGCCTCATTTCTATACATGCTCCAGAGTTACGTTTTATCACTCATTTTGTACCTCTGTCATGGTTATCATTTCATTCCCATGTATCACGTCCCGACATGAATTCAGTCGCATGAAAAATGCACCGATTCGTCTCGGCGTGCCCCAGGATTGGCCTCATTTCTATACATGCTCCAGAGTTACGTTTATCAGTCAATTGTACCTCTGTCATAGTTATCATTTCATTTCCATGTATCACGTTCCGACATGAATTTAGTCGCATAAAAGATGCACCGATTCATCTCGGCGTGCCCCAGGATTGGCCTCATTTCTATACATGCTCCAGAGTTACCTTATCAGTCATTTGTACCTCTGTCATGGTTATCATTTCATTCCCACGTATCACGTTCCGACAGGAATTCAGTCGCATGAAAATGCACCGATTCGTCTCGGCGTGCCCAGGATTGGCCACATTTCTGATACATGCTCCAGAAGTCCGGATCATAGCTGAATCGCAGACACCGGGGATTGACCCATATCTCTGTCACGCAATTTCTACCATTGTACTCTCACAACGCATCACCGTTTCGAAACCAGTCGCATCCGAGGCGCACCAATTCGTCACGGCATGCATCACAGGTTCCGATCACATTTCATACCTACACCAGAGCTCGGTTGGTTGCCAGTCGCTAACACGGCACAACCAATTCGAGCCTCGGTCAAAACAATCATTTCTCTCATTTCATTCAATACTGCACTCCTATTCGAATCCAGATGCATCAAACAAGCACCGATTCGTCCCAGGAGCACCAGTATTTTCAGTTGCCTCATTTCAATACATGCTCCAGAGCCCGGTCCACGGTCGAACAAATCGTGACACGACCAGGCCGCACCTCTGTCATGCAGTTCATTCATTTCACAATCAAGGCAAACATTTCGAACCATTTCATTGTCACAAATTGCAAGCACCATACAAATCATTGCTTCAAGTTACTTAGCAATCCCTTCACGAATTGTCACCTCTCATCTTCCTCAGGTCAGTCAAAGTTCAGTAGGTCCACCCTGCACCAGGTTGGACGATATCCCCCCAGGTAAAAAAAAAAAAAAAAAAAAGGGGGAAAGGGAGAACAAGTCGGGTAAGTATGACGCAGCGGATCAAAGAAAAACTTGAAATTCATCTCACCCCCAATAGGTTACAGTCAACCAGGAAATAAAGCTCGAGAGATCCTCACCAGAGCAACCATGTCCCAGGCCGGCAGTGAAGACTTCACGGCCCCTCTATCACCTACTCAGGTCTCAGAAAGCGGCAGCGTGCAATTCCTCAGGGGATGGACTATCCCCAGACTGACGGCAGAGCTCAGACGCAGAGGTGTCCCCTTCCCCGCCACAGCGAGGAAAGGCGAGCTCTTCAAACTCCTCTTCCCCCCACCAGCAGCAGGACCCAGTACCCAACAGGCATCCCTCCAGTCCATATCATCGGCCATCTCGCAATTACACACGATGGTGTCATCTCTATCCACCTCAGTTGCAGACGTCCAAGCCAGGGTGGCACTTCTGGAGGCCCGACCGGCCACGGCTGTCCCCGACCCAACGGCAACTCAGACCTTGACACCTCTTCCTACAGGTACCTCAGGCTCAAGCGCCATTGTCTACCCCTCCCATCTGGTCCCAACCAGTATCAGGAAGGACATTTTGGACGGCAAGGACGTCAACCTGGCCTCTCTCCTTATCTCCGTGCATGATTTAGCAGAAAATAAAGCCTACTCCTGGGGCGACATATCGGTGGTCATTAAAGCCAAAGACCCCAGGCTGAACTATCAGTCCCCGAATTTACCCTGGCCTTTGGCATGCTCAGAGATGTCCTGTGCTCAGCCACCCCTAGCAGGCGGGAAGAGCTGGACTTATACCTCCATACTGTGGTAGACTTGGGCCACAAGTATGGAGGTTTCGCCTTCTACGATTATCATCGTTCTTTCTCAGCCAAGGCCGCCGCCAGATTCGCACAATTCCAGATCGCGACAGATTGGAGTCTCATGGACACAGAGCTCTTCTGCCGCCACTTTGCCGGCTTACGCTCACCTCTGTGTGCAATTTGCCAGTCTTCCACCCACACTGCCACCTGGTGCGCCAATACGGCGATCCGACGGCCCTTCGAGTTCCCCTCTACCTCAGGTACAGTACAGGGCCAGTCGATCCCTGAACCAACGCCTCAGGTGGACAAACTCGGACGCCCAGTCCGAACCGTGGGAGGGGCAGCCATCTGTAACAACTTTAACTATGGGTCCTGCAACTTCAGCCAATGCCAACTACTTCACATCTGCACTTTATGCCAAAGAGCACACCCTAGGAATTTGTGTGAAGTCAAGCAACACAAGAGGGCATGACTAAGCCGAATCAACATCTTATGGCTAGGACTGTATCTCACTTCACACCCCACCCCTTCCCTGGCCACCTACCTTATCCAAGGCTTCACAGTAGGCTTTCACACCGGCCTCATTGCACTGCCCCACAGTACTCACGAATGCGCCAATCTTCGTTCGGCAGCCATCGACGAACAGGCCATAGATCAGCTCTTACAGGCAGAGGTAGATCGAGACTATGTAATAGGCCCTTTCACTTGCCCCCCTTTCAGCACATGGAGAGTCAGCCCTATTGGACTTGTCAAGGGCAAATTCTCTAATAAATTGCGTTTGGTGTACGACTTGTCTGCGCCTCATTCTTCGCACATACCCAGTCTCAATTCCCTGATCCCCTCCGAAGAGTTTTCCCTAAAATACTCCTCCGTTGACATGGCAATACAAGCGATCATCAAAGCAGGCACAGGTGCCTGGCTCTCCAAAGCCGACATCTCGGATGCTTTCAAGCTCCTGCCCATCCACCCATCCCTTTGGTGCTGGCATGGCATCAAATGGAAGGAAGCGTATTATTTTGCTACGAAACTCACCTTCGGTTCGAAGAGTAGCCCGTGGCTCTTCGACACGTTCGCACAGTCCCTCGTTTGGATACTATTACACAAGGGCCAATGCCATGAAGTCATCCATTACCTGGATGACTTCCTACTGATAGAACCGCCCAACAAGCCCCCAGGAGATCTCGAAAAACTTAGAGTAATTTTTGGAAACCTCAACGTTCCTATCGCCGAGCACAAAGTCGATGGTCCAGCAAACATCATCACCTTTCTCGGGGTCAGCTTGGATACCTGCGCAATGCAGGCCAGTCTCCCCCCCGACAAATTAACACGCATTAGGGCAGTCCTTCACGAGTTTACACACACCAAGGGCTGTACCAAAAAACAGTTGCAGTCTCTCCTGGGTATGCTCAACTTCGCTATGCGAATTATCCCACAAGGCCGCACATTCGTATCACGCCTACTTAGATTTCTGTCAGAAACTCAAGACCCTGATCAGATTTTGAAATTAGACTCCGCAGCTATAGCGGACCTATCAATGTGGGAGGAATTCTTGTCCGCCTGGAATGGCATATCTCTATTCATACCTATGGTTTCGATCCATTCACCCCAGGTAGTGACTGACGCTGCAGCCTCCACAGGTTTCGCGGCAATTTTTGGCCATCATTGGTTTTCAGGACCCTGGCCTCAACAGATACTGTTGATACCCGGCTTTTCCCAAACATCTGCCCTCTTTGAGCTTTATCCCATAGTGGCAGCCGCACAACTCTGGGGCCACCACTGGACAGGACAAACCGTAGTCTTCACCACCGACAACCAGGCCACGGCAGACATCATCAACAGAGGCAGGTCCAAGTCCCTAGCAGTCATGTCCTTCCTGCGCAGGTTGGTACAACTGTCTTTACAACATCAGTTCAACATACACTGTGAATTTATACCCGGCAGATACAACTCAGCAGCTGACGCACTATCACGTTTCAATTATCCCTCCTTTTTCAAACAGGTTCCCGATGCCGACCCAATGTCGGCCCCTATCCCCGTCTGGTCACAACTGACCCTGGATTAGTGCAACATCTACACGGAGCTACGCAACTCATAAATAATTCCCTCTCCCGCAACACACTCAAAGCCTACCAGACAGCTTGGAAGGCTTTCAATAAATTCCTCACGCCCTGCCGCAAAGAACCAACAGATATCAAACAGGTACTGGCCTTCACGGCACACTGCCACACGCAGCTGGCCTTATCCTACAACACCATCCGGTTATACCTAGCCGGCATTCAACATTTCATGGCGCTTGAAGACCCGACGAAATCGTCACTGTTCTCATCTCACGCTATACGAGCCATCCTAAGGGGAATACAGAAACAACAACCAGTCATCAGCACTAAGCGCTTGCCCATTACGGGGCCCATCTTTAGGGACATGTCAAACATACTGGCTACTTCGCCATTCGGTCTGCTCCCCAGCACGGTCTTACAAGCAGCCATATACTTAGTAATATGGGTTCTTGCGGTCTGGCGAATTCACCTCTAACAAACCCACAGACCTAGTACTATGCAGACGACACTTGCTTCGACACCAAGACCACTTTATCCTGCACCTCGAGGTCTCTAAAACCCAGCAAACGGGCTCGGGAGTGAACATCCACCTCTACAGAACCAACAACAGCTGGTGTCCAGTCGCTGTACTCAACCGACTCCTATCTCTCCTGCCTGAGCAACCAGACAGCAGTCCCCTTCTACCATTCCCAGTCAAACCCTTAAACGCCTCTCAGTTTGTGAGCCACATAAGGATACTTCTCCGCAATCTCCACCTTAACCCTAGTCAGTATTCCGGACACTCTTTCCGCATCGGAGCAGCCTCCGCGGCATCCCGCCACGGGGTGCCAGATCACATCATCAAAAGACTAGGCAGGTGGAAATCAGCCTGCTTCGCCCGGTACATCCCCAATCCACAAACAGAGATGGCACAGGCATTCTCCAAATTGGCTCAATAAATAACTGAAAACCAATAAAAATTATAACCCTACCTGAATGTTTTTGCCCCCTTATTTTGGCATACCGGCCATTAGACCAAGGCACACTTTCAGGTCTATTTCATATGGTAAGTCCACACTTTCAGGTCTATTTCCGATGGTAAGTCTTATCTTTACTATAAGTGTTATCTATGTCCATATCGGACATAGGGCTCCGACCATAAGTAGGAAGGCCAGTATGGTGGCCTGAATTTATGGGAGGAGCCCGGGGGGTATTTAAGCAGCCCGCTCACCTGTGGTGCTTGTCGGTTTCCTGTGCGCGATACCCACCCTCCCATCCCCATTTCACAGCATTTCTCAACTATTCATTTCATTCATTTCTCTTACAGAATAATCATTTCTTAAACCAGGGTATGCCCCCTTATTTTGGCATACCGGCCATTAGACCAAGGCACACTTTCAGGTCTATTTCATATGGTAAGTCCACACTTTCAGGTCTATTTCCGATGGTAAGTCTTATCTTTACTATAAGTGTTATCTATGTCCATATCGGACATAGGGCTCCGACCATAAATATATATATATAGTGGATATTGACCTATGTTAACATGAATACACGGTTTTAGTAACTATTTTTATATTTTTGTAATAAATTTTGTTATTTTATCATTTTAACAAAATGTGCCCGTCCTTCTCTTGATACCAGTAAAGTCCAACATTTCCTAGTTTTTTACTATACAGTTCTGTTTGTACATTTAGGGTGCATAAAACATTTTGGAAATCTTAGCCTGCAGAATGTTCCCAATGCAGAAGATGTTAAAATATTTTCTAGCTACTGTATATCATTAACGACTTGACCACTGGGCACTTAAACCAATTTTCAGCTTTCGGGGCTCTCACACTTTGAATGACAATTACTCAGTCATGCAACACTGTACCCATATGAAATTTTCGGTCCTTTTTGCACACAAATAGAGCTTTAATTTGGTGGTATTTAATCACCGCTGGGTTTTTTATTTTTTTGCTATAAATTAAAAAATATTGAAAATTCTGTAAAAAAAAAAAAAAAAATTCTTTGTTTCTGGTAAAATTTTGCAAATTAGTAATTTTTCTTAATAAATTTTGGCCCAAATTTATACTGCTACATATCTTTGGTAAAAATAATCAAAATTGGTGTATATTATTTGGTTTGGTGAGAAAGTTATAGAGTCCACAAGCTATGGTGCCAATCTCTGAAAATTGATCACATCTGAAGTACTGTTGGCCTATCTCATTTCTTGAGACCCTTACAAGCCAGGAAAGTACAAATACCCCCCAAATGACCCCTTTTTGGAAAGTAGACATTCCAGGGTATTTAAAAAGAGGCGCGGGGAGGTTTTTGAAGTTGTAATTTTTTCACAAAATTGTCATATTCCCATAAAATACCACAAAAAATACACAAAAAATGTATACTGCTGCACTATAGACTCCTAAGTGGATATATACTGTATATACAAAAAAAAACTAAATGTCATCAGTTACAAATACTGTAGCTGCTGACTTTTAATATTAAGATACTTACCTGTCCAGGAACCCAGCGATGTCAGCACCCCAACCAATTTTTCCATCGCCTCTCGGGTGCTGCCGATGCCATTGCTTGTAAGGGAAACCAGCGTGCTGCATATTAGTGCCTCATCATCAGTGCCCATCAGTGCTCATCAGTGCCGCCTCATCAGTATCCACCAGTACAGCCTCATCCGTGCTCTTCAACTTCCAGATGATCTCGCCATGGCAAGATTACCTGGAAGTGGGAGCGGGTACCTGTCAAAAGCAGGTATCCGCTCACCCCTACCCCCAGCAATGTGGCACCAGTGGGGGGGGGGGGCATATAAGAGAGTGCAGTATGAACATGCTTTTACATTCAACATAATGGTAATTTCACTTGTGCTCATCCTCCAAAGCAGCACTTTGTGTAAAATACCTAGTGTTCCTGGTGCTTCTTCTCCCCCAGCTCTTATGCAGCTGAGAACAGAGGGAATGTGATCACTTAAATAAAAGAGAAAGAGAGGTATATATAATTTTTTTTATATCTATACACAAATGTTTTGCCTTTCATATCTATTTTAAACTGAATATTTTGATTTACAAGTTGATTGTTTACAATTATTTTAGCCTTGATGTTAAAATCCTTTTCAAATTTGTTGCCTGCCATCTGGCCGACATTTTAGCAGTCATAATCCCCGCGTAATCCAGCTTTGTCAAAGGTAGGACAGCCTTGATCAACATTCGCAAAGTCCTCTCGACCCTAGTACATGCCAAATTGAACCCATCCAGAAACTATGCCATCATTACACTAGAAGCAGAGAAATCCTTTGATAACATCAGCTTTAAATGGCTCTTTCTGGTTTTTCATAAGACCACACAAGTCCAACCTATGTGTGTGATTACAGGTCAGTATTACATTGTATATCCCTGTATGTATCTTTCTAGGCACCTAATCAAGGTAGCCCCCCTACATGGTGTGCATATACAGTAGGAAGCACAGAGGTGTGTGCAGCTTTTTTGCGGATGGCATTATGATCTTTACCTCCAACCCTGTGCCCAATGTGACCATTATTAAAAGCACATTTGACAAGTTTTTTCTTTGTTCAGACCTCTGTATCAACTATAATAAAAGTGAGGTACTTCTTCTGGGGGCTTCTCTAACCCCTTCATGGTCCTTATCCTCCCTCTTCTCTATAGCCAAAGGCCATATTACATACTTAAGCCCCTTACACATGGGTTGAATACCCACTCGGTTAAACAGAAAAAAACAACCGTATATCGGGCTTTAGGTGTAAAGATAGGAAAAATTCCTTCTTTTTTGTACTTTTTTTTTTTTTAATTTTAAATCATTTATTGAAAATCGGTACAATACATCTTAATTCCATCTTTTTACACTGAATCAATACAGAATATCATCAGCATTCTTCACATGAGAATAACGTAACCGCTGAATAAAAGAGAGAAAACGAATAAAAAAGAAACACAAATTCAAAATACAAAGTACAGTTGAGCACTACAGATTTGGGTCAGACCTGACACCCCGTAGGGGATCACACTGTGCCAGGTGCTGGCCTTATCAGATGATCAGAAAAGTGCTCTTTTGAGGACGGGACTTGTCATGCCTCCCTGGAACAACAGATGAGTATTCTTAAACAGTCGGTTGATATAAAACCAGTAAAATCTGTTGTGAACTTTAGTAATCTTAACGAAGAGAAAAGAATAGGAAGGAAAGAAGGAAGAAAATAGGGGGAAGGATGCCAGTACCCAAATTGTGTAGAACTTTCAAACTGCATTGTTCCCTGGGATGAGGGATAAACCTAAGTGCCCAGCCCAGGGTTTCCAGATTGCTTCTAATACTTTGGTGTGATCCAGGATGGTGCTGACCAGTTTTTCTTGGGACATGATCCAAGAGATCTTCCTCTTAGCGGCTAAGAGGGAAACTGTTGGTGTCTTCCATGCCTTAGTGACAGTGATTTTTTGCTCCCAAAAGCATAAATGCTATCAGTCTTTGGGAGTATTTAGGAATCTTGGGGATGTGTGTGTTCAGTAAAGCTATTTGCGGGTTTTTTGGGATCGCGAGACCTGTGACTCTGTGGATAAGATTAAATATTTTATTCCAAAAACCTCTAATTCTTGAACATTCTTACCATATGTGAAGCATGGATCCCTGGGCTTGGCAGTCCCTAAAGCAGAGTGGGGAGGTAGAGGGAAACATCCTAGCTAATCTCGTCGGTACCAGGTACCATCTGGTTAGAACTTTCAAATTTGCTTCTATCATTGTGATGTTCAAAATACCTTTTTAAGCTCTCAATCCTCTTCTATGCCATTCCTCCAGGTCCCAGGTTTCCTGCAAGTCCTTTTCCCAAGTTTCCATATACGAGAATTTAGAGGAGGGTTCTGATAATGAAGTGTAGATTATGGATATACCCCCCTTTTGCTCTGATCCCTGGCCACACCAACGTTCATAGTTTGAGAAATCTGGGGGGCGGGTTTGCTTTTCCAGATTGAGGTTAGGAAGTGGGAAATCTGATAAAATCTGAATTTCTTCGAATTGGGGAGATCTAACTTTTCGGTGCAGTATCTCAACGAGATTGGGCCCAATGGGGAGAAATAGTGGCTAATACGATACATCCCCTTATCCAACCACCATTGGAAGGATTTGATATGCAGACCTGGTTTGAAGAGGGGATTATGAAAAATTTGAGCTAACGGGTGAATTTCTGATGTCAGAGTAGATAAATGTTTAATGTCATCCCATAATTGCATGGAATGGGATAGGGTCGGAGACAATTTTGGGGGTCTAGATTTTCGGGGGCACTATAACAGGTAATCTAATGTGTATGTGGGGACCGCCTGTGTCTCTATAGTGATCCAGTCCGGTTTCTCATGTCTGGAGTATACCATTGAAAGTTGTGCTAGTCTAGCAGGTTGATAGTATCTAAAGAGTTCCGGGAGGCCCAGTCCTCCTCGTGTTTTGGGGCTGTATTTAATACATCTTGTCAATCTGTAACCCTTTTTGCCCCAGATAAATTTGATTATCTTTCCCTGGAACTTTAGATGATCTTTCCTAATCGCTATTGGGAGGGATCGAAATAAGTAGAGAAGCGTAGGTAGAAGGGTCATCTTAATGGAGTGTATTTTGCCTAGCCATGAAATGTTGTGTAGGGACCATGATTGAAGGTCTTTTTCCAGTTTTCGATACATGGGGGGGAAGTTTGCCTGATAGAGTTGGTCAATCCTCGAGGTAAGGTTTATTCCTAGGTAACGTATTGATGTACTGCTCCACTTAAAATTATATGAATGTTTCAATTGTTAGGTATGACCATGAGAGGGAATCAAAGGCCTTTTGTAAATCTAATGATAGTAGGAGGCCTTCCTGATGGGGGCTTCCATCCCAGCTGAATTGTAGGATAGAGTTGATGTCTATCGCCCTCCTAAATTGATCGGGACCCTGTCTTCCTGGAATGAAACCCACTTGATCCTTGTGAATGTATTGGTTTATAAAAGAGCTCAATCAGTTGGCCAGTATTTTGGTGAGTATTTTCAAATCACTGTTAATAAGGGAGATGGGTCTATAATTTTTTACTTCTGTTGGGTCTTTATCTGGTTTGGGGATAACTGAAATGGGTGTCTATGACATCTCCCTGCCATTTGGAATTGAACAATTTAGTGAGGCGTGGGGCTAGGGTGTCAGCAAATGTTTTGTAATAGAGGGTAGAGAACCCATCTGGTCCCGGAGATGAGCCACTTTTTAGATTTTTAATCACTTCCAGGGTTTCTTCTGTGGAGAAGGGGGCTTCCATAAGGTCCGTGTGGTTTTTGCTAAGTGAGGGGATATTTAGGTCTTCTAGGAAGGCATCCATAGCAGATTCATCAGCCAAATTGCCTTTCTGGTATAATTTAGCATAGAAATATTGAAATGATTGCAGAATACGTTGGGGATTTAAAGTAGTTGAGCCATCCTGTTGTCTGATTTTAGGGAGTGAATAATTACGGGGTTTGGGGGATAATTTAGAGGCTAACATAGTACTCATTTTATCTTTCTGCTGATAAAATTTCGTTCCAATCCAATGCAGGGAAACCTCGGCTTTGACAGTGAGCGCCAAGATTAATGCCACTCTTGCAGCATCTAATTGGGCAGTTTGGACCTTTGATGGGTCCTTTTTGTGCTGTTTACATAAAGCTGAAAAATCATTCTCAAGTTTCTCTACGTCAGAGGCTTTCTCTTTTTTAATTTGTTATTTTTCTTCTTCCGGTATCAAACTGAGGGAACCACACCTGAATCTTGACAGAGCTGATCGGTCCCTATCATAGAGGCCCTGGCTGGGTTTAAGCCATCTGCCCACTTTATTTGGTGTTCTGGTAAGGGCAACTTACTACCATGATGTTTGGACTGTGAATTAATTTTCGTGTGTGTTGAAGCATTTGGGTGATCTGGAGTGCCCCCTTTTTTTTGGCTAAAGAGATACCTGGACTGTATTATTTAATATTTATTCTAGACGTTTATGATATATAACGTTTTTTATAATATAAAGAACATTTAGCGCAGTTTATTTTTATTTATTTTTAATTTGTGTTGTTATTTGGATTAGCTTTCCCCTGATCGTAGCTTTATGGGCCGCCCATAAAGTTTCAGCCGAGGTTCCCTCTACGTCATTTAGGAGGAAGAATTCTTTCAGAGCTGTATCAATGATTGTCACCTGGACTGGATCCTTAAGTAAATATTCCTTAAGTCTCCACTGTGGAAAGGGGGGTTTGGAAAGGTGGCCAAACTAAGATGACCATTGAATGGTCCGAGAGGGCTGAGTCCCTGATGTAGGCTTTTTTAACTGTGGGAATATGAATTGCAGAGATAAAAATGTGGTCAATCCTGGAGTAAGATTGATGGGGGTTCGAGAAATGTGTGTAGTCCCTGCTAGATGGGTTAAGTTCCCTCCAGATGTCAGCAAGACCCTGGCGGTATATCATTTTTGCTATTCTAGTGCTAATTTTCTTGGGGCGTGTGAGTTGGGTTGCGGGGGGTCTATATTTGTTGAGGGAAAGATCAAAGATCGATATTGGAGTCTCCTCCATAGATCACTGTACCCTCCAACATGGGCTCTAAAGTTTGAAACATTGATCGGAAAAATTGAGCTTGTCCCTTGTTGGGAGTATAGTAAGAGATGAGAGAATACATATGATCTTCCAACAATCCTTTCACCATGATAAATCTGCCCTCGGTGTCCTTGTGAACCTGTATGGTCTTAAATTGGCAGGATTTTGCAAATAATATTGCTACCCCCTTTGTTTTATCATTAGCATTTGCTAGATGAAATTGGGGGTAATGGGCGTGAAGGAAGGGAGGGTTGTATTGTATCGGAAAGTGTGTCTCCTGCAGTAACACCACTGCCATTTTTTAAGAGTGGTATGACTGGAGAATTTTCCTTCTCTTGATTACTGAGTTAAATCCCTGCATGTTATGGGATACTATTCTGAGTGAAGGGGTAATTGTGGTGTTAGTCCAGGCATGACTTTGTGTGAGTAGGGGTGCATCGATATGGATATCACTTACCCTTTTTTTGCATGGGTTGGATCGATCTTGGATGCAGCTTGGAGAGGAACCTGGGACCTGGAGCTTCCGGGAGGATTGGCGTCATCTGAGGGCTGGCAACCAGAGAGAAGAGGTTAGAGAGAAGGAAAAGGAATAGAGAAAGAAGAAATGCAAATAGGCCTAACAGAGGCCGGTTGCGCAGATAGGGGAAAAGCTTCCCTTCTTCGTCAGTAGAAAACCAATTTAGGCAGCCCTCAGAGAGGACTACCTTTCCATCACCCGAATATAGAAAACCCATATTCGAGAGGTGGAGGGAGGCGCATGACTGCTGCCCCAGTCACAGCCAAGCTTGGGGCTAAAACAAACAACAAATAAAAATCTTAACAGATCCATAAACCGTAATGATAATGCATAAGTGTAACAAAGCCTTCAGGACAT
Source organism: Lithobates clamitans (assembly GCA_037952925.1). NCBI lineage: Eukaryota > Metazoa > Chordata > Amphibia > Anura > Ranidae > Lithobates > Lithobates clamitans. Next base: position 10,284,875 of record JBBGZY010000438.1, read on the forward strand.
TTTGAACTTGGTCCTTTGAAACCAGACAGGGAAGGATCGGGTAGGGAAAGGGATTGGAGCTGGTTGGACTGGGGAGTTAGGAAAGGGGGGTCCAAGGCACTTAGGTAAAGGAGGTAGATGCCAAATATCTCAAGACGCCTGGCTACCTCGAGATATGCCCTTGGGGGCCACTTATCCCCGAGAGGAATGTTCCAGGATAGCCCTTCATGAGCTTGAGGCATTGGTGATTGAGGTTAAAGCTGAACGACGGGAGTTCAGTTTAAGTTCTCTTGCGTGGAGCGATCGAGTCCTCTTCGGGCAAGTCACTTGGTAGGATGGGATTCTTTTGTCCGCAGACCTATATATGAAGAAAATGCAGAATCGGCAATGGGGTGGAAATCACTCTTGTCAAGGGGTTTGAAAGCGGTATTGTAGTGGTGACAGGTGGGTCTCCCGGGTTAAGAAGGAGAACCCGGTAGAATTTGCCTAGCAGGGCTGTGCCCTGGGAGGAAAGGAGAGTAAGTTAGTAAGTAAACAATCCTCAGGTAGGCATGGGTTCCTTCACTCTCCTGCTCTTGCTCGTCTTCCACGATGGAGAAATTGGACTTGCGGGTGTAGGGCGTTTGGAGACTCCTGCTTGAGTGTTAGAGGTGTCCATTGTTGATTCTTGTGAAATAAGTTTTAGGGAAAGTAGAACCTGCTCTCCCTCTGGGAGTGTGGTGAAGGAGTATGTTCTGCCTTTGAAATTAAATTTAAGTGCAAAGGGGAAGGTCCACCAGTATTTGATCTCCTTCTAGGACCTGCAGCAGTGTTTTGAGTGCTCTGTGCCTTTGAATAGTCATTGGGGAAATGTCCGCAAAGATCTGGATTTCCTGACCTTGGAAGGATATACAAGATTTTTGTCGAGAGATTTTCATAATCTCTTCTTTCACACTGTAGTAATGCGGTTTCACCACTATGTCCGTGGGAGTCTCATCCTTTCTGGGGGGGGCCCAGTGACCTATGTGCTCTGTCCAATTCCAATTTGTGTGGAGATATGGCAGGGATGAGAGACTGAATGAAGTCCTGTATAGCTTTGGGGGCGTCAGTGGTAGATTCCGGGATACCTATGACCCTGAAATTGTCCCTCCTGGAATGGTTTTCAAGGTCGTCGATTCTGTTAAGTGCCACATCTAGTTGTTCTTGTATTACGTGTATATGGTCAGTATTTTGGTTAGCCCTGGACACCGTGATATCAAGCTTATGCTCTATTCCATCCTTGAGCCCAGATTTTGAAAGTCAGCTTGAATGTCATTTGTGATCCTGCTGGCTGTAATAGATAGACCCCTTTTCAGTACCTCTGAGAATTTGATGAATAAGTCTCCTGTGTTTTGGGGTATATCATGGACTTGGTCTCCTGAGAGGATAATGACTTCCGGATGCACTGGAGTAGCATTCAAAGGAGTCAGCATGTAATTGTCTATCGATCGCTCTATCAGTGATTCTGTGGATGCAGGTGATGGGGTCACATTAAGGGAGCCACTGGGATTAGCTTGGGGGGTGAAAGCTAAAGTAGCTGTGGCAATGACTTGCCTGTAATCTGTTTGTCCCCCTGCGTGTGTGTTTCGTGTTTGAGACGCGGCTGCCATCTTGGATTCGGCCTGTGTTCCCTCGGCCGAGATTAGCGGTTCCAGATCATAGCGGACCGAGGCGCCTTGCATAGGAATGTTCACGGGGTGATCCTCGATCTAATCCCGCTGTCTACGGGCATCCCTCTGGCCTGGATCCGGAGCTAGGTCGGCTAGGTGGCTCGGACAGAGTGGAGCTCCCGGCTTATGCGGCCATGTTGGAAGGCCCGCGCATGCTCACTCCTCTTTTTTGTACTTTCTTAGTTATTGTTCCGTCGAACAAGTTTGGTCAAAAAGTCCGGCAGTGTGTACACGGCATTAGTCATGCAACCGCAAATCTGGCCTTTATGGAATAGTAGCAAGAAGAAAGCCATTGTTGCAAGAAAGCCATAAGAAGTCCAGGTTGAAGTTTGCGAGAAGCCATGTGGGGGACACAGCAAACAAGTGGAAGAAGGTGCTCTGGTCAGATGAGACCAAAACTGAACTTTTTGGCCTAAAAGCAAAATGCTATGTGTGGTGGAAAACTAACACTGCACATTACCCTGAACGCACCATCCCCACTGTGAAACAAGGGGATGTTGTGAGGGTGCTTTTCATAAGCAGGGACAAGAAAGATGGTCAGCATTAATGGGAAGATGGGCGGAGCCAAATACAGGGCAATCTTAGAAGAAAACCTGTTATGCCCTGTACACACGGTCAGATTTTCCGAAGGAAAATGTGCGATCGGAGCTTGTTGTTGGAAATTCCGACCTTGTGTGGGCTCCATCGGACATTTTCCATCAGAATTTCCAACACACAAAGTGTGAGAGCAAGCTATAAAATTTTCCGACAACAAAATCCGATCGCGTCAATTCCGACCGTGTGTGGACAATTCCGATGCACAAAGTGCCACGCATGCTCAGAATAAATTGCGAGACGGAACTGCTCGGTCTGGTAAAATTAGTGGTCGGAATGGATATAGCACTTTCGTCACGCTGCAATGTTTTAAATTGTTTAATGCAGCGCACTCTCTTCTTCATTATAATGCTAGAAGAATTAAATAGTTTTTCTGCTCATATTCACACTGACTTCTCACAAACTTCTTTCTTAATTACCGTATTTATCGGCATATAACACGCACAGGTGTATAACACGCACATTCATTTTAAGAGGGAAGTTTCAGGAAAAAAACTTAAATTTTAAATAAGGAACTTTGAAACAAAATAAGGGTCAGTGCCCATCTGCAGTCTCACCATTGCCATTAATACAGCCTGATCAATGCCCATCTGCAGCCTCACAAGTGCCATCAATGCAACCTCATAATTCCACATCAATGCAGCTGCCTCACCATTGCCATTAATGCAACACCCTTACCACTGCCATCAATGCAGCAGCCTCACCATTGCCATCAGGGCAGCCTGATCAATGCCCATCACAGCCTAGGGGGGGCAGGGAGGGGGGCGGGATGAGCGCAGACAGATTATATACAGTGAGAATCTCCTAATATAGACAGAACAGTGGTCCAATGGCGGCCCAGGAGATGGGACTTCCTATTACAGAGGCCGCCAAGTAAACAGGAGATTCTCAATGTATGTAATCTGACAGCGCTCGTCCCGCACCCTCCTTGTCCCCTCCGAGGCAGCTAAGATTTGAAGTATTGGCATATAACACACACATGCACATGCTACACATTGCACCCGAGTTTTAGGGTGAAAAAGTGAGTGTTATACGCCAATAAATTATCGTAATTTCATCAATATAATATTTTTATTTGTTACATCTACCGGAAAAATAATATTTTGGTGATGTTTTTAGTTTTATTTTTTTTTTAAATTCTGATCTTGTGTTTTATTCTTGTTTTTTTTAGTTTTGTTTACTCCAGAATAGTTTTGGGTGTGTTTTGTGTGTCAAGTTACCACAACAGCATTATTATCTAGTATTATTTAATCTCAAGGAGGTTGCTTGGTGTTGGTGTCTCTTGTTAATTTCATATTGTATTTTAGAAATGTACCTGCCTACTCCCAAACAAACTGTCCTTTTTGAAGGAAAACACACATAGGCGAGTATAATAAATCAAACCAAAAATTTATTAAGGGGTCCTAACCAAAGAAAGAGGGAGGCAACGCTGGAGAAACAGCAGAAATTGGCAAAGCCTTTGGCCCCCAAGGCACACATCAATTATTTTACTGCAAAATTGGTGGCCTGAGGAGTCCATATATAAGGGAGTTCAATTCAATCTGGTCCAGAAGAGACAAGAGAATCATGAACAGCAGCAGATGACATGTATGTCCCCAGGTTGTGGTCATACAAGAGCCTGCATCTTTTGTCAGACCAGACTGAACCCAGGCCGTCACTCTCTGGTCTTCCTTCCACGCTTCCTTCAACGCTGTGTCTGTGGTGGTGGAGTTGTGGCAGGTGGAGGAGGAGGAGGATGCAACTCACTCAGGTGGGTGTGATTTCCCCCCTCAACCCCTTATTTAATGTTTGAAAAATGATTTCCTCACACATGAGGCATTGGCCCTCCTGCATGCCCTGCAGTTTTGTGGCAGCCATGCAGGCAAAGGCCTCTTCACAAGTGGGGAAGGCTCTGAGTGACGCAGAAGCCTCCTGAATCAGCCTGAGTGCTGAATCCTGCACGTTACTCCCTTCCTGGGTCTTTTGTTTGGAAGGGGGAGGAACCTGCGATTCTGTCAGGCTCCTACTGGGCCCGGCCTTCTCCTGGCTGCCACTTAGCCCCGCCTCCTCCTGGCTGCCACTAATCCCCGCCTCCTCCTGGCTGCACCATTCCACAGCCTCCTCCTGTGTGCCACATTCTACAGCCTCCTCCTGGCTGAGGTCTTCCTGTGTATGAAAAAGGGACATAGTTTTAGTTTTTTCTTCATCAATCACACACAATTTTCACCTCATGACTGTTGCAAATTGAATGTTAACAAATATAACAGACTATCATTCTAAGCCCAGCATTTTTCATTCTTGTCCCAATTATTTTTGCCCACTGCTGTCTATTGATATGTAAAACACTTTATTAAATCAGCAATTAGTGATCAATAATAACATCTAGGAAACCTCAATTATTTATTGACCAGAAATCTGTTGAACAATGCTATACCTGACTCCAGCTGGGCTCCTCCACTTCTTCCTGGCTGGAAGTCCCAGGTTGGACATCGGAAGCCTCAGCTGGGGTGGAAGATAGGGTGGAAGGAAGAGTGTAAGGAAGGGTTGAGAGGGATTCCCTGACTTCAGTCTGGTCTGACAGAAATCACAGTCTCTCATAGTACCACAGCCTGGGTACATAAACGTCATCTGCTGCAGCTCCTGATCTCTGGGAATCCTGGACCTTCTTGCGCTCCCTAAGATAAGTGCTCCTCAGGCCACCAGTTTTGGCTTTTAAATAGGGGATGGTTGCTGTGGGGACCACCGGCTGCAACAACTCCAGCAGTTTCTCCAGCGCTGCCTGCCTCTTTTGTTTATTATTATATTGCGGGTGTTTGATCTGCCACAGACAGGGCAGCTCCCTGTATTTGTCTATGAACAGGGGGAGGAAGTTGTGGTCATTGAAGCCATCCATTTTATCTGCAATACACAAGACAAACCCTAATGTCAGGCTAAAGTCTCCTAATCTTGTCCCAATATAGGCCTAAATCTCTAAGCAGTATAGGCCCAAGTTTAAATGTTACCTTCGTTATCACGATCGGCGCTTTCGAGACTCCTTCCTCCGCTCACAGATCGTACGTACTATGCACACGTGTTACGCTTTATATACACTGCGCATGCGTGAAACTCTGCCCACCCCTGACGTTCTTTCTAGTCTATTCCCCGCCCCTTCTCGTTCGGCGCAGTGGGGGAAGAGCACATGGTGGAGACACAACAGGTGCATGCTAATTACAGCAACGAGGAGGAGGAGGAAAGCCCGGAGCCAGAAATGTCTGGATTCCAGAGGAGACTATTTAAGGCCTCAAATATGTCCTTTGTTGAGATGGTGGAGATGGTGGACATACTGAAGAGGACCGACTATGACAGGAAGTATGGACCTTACCCCAATCCCAATGTCAGAAAGGCCAAGATCATGGCGAAAGTAGTCAAGAGCCTGCACCGGAATTTTGGGGTACGGCGATCCAAGGATCAACTGAGGAAGCGGTGGTCGGACCTCAAATTAAGGGAGCACGATCAGAATAGAAGGATCAGGAGAGTGCTGCAAAAAAGTAAGTAGTTATCCTGTGTTCCTATTCTTTATTTTTATTATGTTTGTGCTGCTCCATGTGCTTTTCTTTACTGCTGTACAGTTTAAAATGGCAACTTTCATGTTCATGGACACATTATTCGTTCGTAGGAAACATTGTTCGTTCGGCCATGTTTTGGCCAGATGCATTTCAATACTTTTTGCTAGCCTACTTCTCTTAAAAATTTTTTGTTGTCTAGATGGGTTTGTAACTAGAATGAAATGCAAACTAGATTCTGTGTAAGGAGAGGACACTCAGCAGCTGTTTACACATCTGGACGCTGGAGCACTAGTGTGGGACACCAGAACACCCTTTTTTTTTAGGGGGCCCACACAGTTGCTCCAGTGTATACTATAGGGGTGACTCCATCTGTGAAGCTTGTACAAAACAGGTAAGTATTCAAGCTTGACAAAGGACAAAAAAATTTCTTCAGCTTGGAACTCTGGCAAAACAGACTTCCAAGCAATGTTTCATATTCCTATTTCTGCCATCAAATATCTGTGTGCTAAGTATACCTATTTTTTCGCAGAGGGGAGAAAAGACTCGGAGGGCACCACTCATCAGAGGAGACAACAGACCCCCCACCTCAGGAAGAAGGGGAAATCCCCCAAAGCCAACAGGAGGAGGGAGATGTGGTGGAAATTGTCACCACAACAGGTGAGTGTCTGCGACCACAGGCACAGGTAAGAGATGGATGCCAGCATATTTATAATACATGGTGTGTTTTTTTGTATATATTTTTAGGTGATCGTGATGTTGTGGATGAAGGTCATTTCACCAGTAAAAGTGCCTAGATCGTGATCGGGGAGATCATGGGATGTAATAGGGACTTGGAAAACATCAAGCAAAACATCAATGATGTTCAAAACAAAATCAAGAACATCATTGATGTTTTAGGGAGAGTTTAAAACCCCTCGAAATCTCTAATGTAGCTTGCATTTTTTCCACAAAAAATTGTTGCACCTTTTTTTACATAGTGTCGAAAAGCCAAATTTTGAAGATGCACACAGTGTGTCAACATGTGCTATCTGCCATCACGGGAGATCAATGTATGCGTTTTGTGGGTGCAACCCCTTCCTCAATAAAAAAGTAGCTGAGAGGAAGGGGTTGCACCCACAAAACACGTCCATTGATCCCCCGTGATGGCAGCTAGCACATGTTGACATTCGGCAATTTGTGTGCATCTTCTAAATTTGGCTTTTCCAGGGGTGACATCACCCTATCTGCTGAACGCATAATCAAACACCGTTTATAAATACTCATGTCTGATATTGCCTTCAATTTCTAGAATAGTTGAACTTTGTAAGTTACAGATTTGTGTATTTCTTGTTGGTTTTAAACATGGCTGTTTTACCTTAAAAGGATATTTCTACTTTTATTAATGTCACCTCTAAATATTTTAGACAACAAACATGTTGTTTTGTTTTAAAAACCTTTTATAAATGCACGTGTGATTGTGCTTTGATTAAAAACATTGATAATCAATGTGGCTTCTTCTTTCAATGGTCCTAAACTTTTTTGTGGTAAAATTGGTGTTTTCACTGACAATGGGGGTTATTTCCTAAGGGCAAATTCACTTTGCACTACAAGTGCAGTTTCTGTGCAGTCTCAAGTGCACTTGTAGTGCAGTGTCTTTGCCTTTAGTAACTAAGACCCAACAGTGCTTTATAATGTTACACAATCACGCCATTTTCATGACTCCCAACATTTCTGTCAGGGTCAGCTAAAAGAAACACAAGCAGTAAATGTAAGCAAATATTTTTGAAGTTCCAAAGTTTTTTTTATTTAAAAAATGTCTCAGACATTATCTGGCCTATTGATGGCCCCCCTACCCGCAAAGTATTCAAGGTATCTTAGACGGACCTCGTGGGCACTCAGGGGGGGCAAGCCAGGATGGCCAGCTTCAAGCGCCGTCAGGGTTGGTTCATTGAGATTAATTCTGGCCTCAGGCCCAACTGAGCCAGCATAGTTCACAGAAATTCTCCTTAAAAAGTTGTGGAGAACACAGCAAGCCAGGATGATGTGATTGAGTTTATACTCCGCCATGTGTATGGGTGTAAGAAATAGCCAGTAATTAAAAACCCTCTGGTCCAGGGTGAGGGTCCTCATAGGGAATGGTCGCATAAGATGGTCCCCCAGCGCAAACGCTTTATCGGCAACGAAGACGAATGAGAGTCCTTCTGCATTGTCTTCTGGAGGTGGCAAGCCCAAGCTGCCATTCTGGAGATGCCTGTAGAACTCCGTCTGGACGATGACTCCACCATCTGACATCCGGCCATTCTTCCCCATGTCCACATACAGGAACTCGTAAGTAGCCCACACCACTGCTAACATCACAATACTATTGAACCCCTTGTAGTTGTAATAGTATGGCCTCGAGTTGGGTGGTGGGATGGTGTGGACGTGTTTCCCATCAATTGCCCCTCCGCAGTTAGGAAAGTCCCACCGCTGGGCAAAGTGGGATGCTACAGTCTGCCATTCCTGTCGGTTGGAATGAAACTGTTGAGTCAAACAAGAATAAAAAATGATTCATTTTGCACATAAACATGGAAAGCAGATTAGACACAAACATTCTTGGCCAACATCAGTATAACATTTATTTTAGGGACTATTTAAAGACAAAGGTATAAGGTCCACCTATCAGATTCATCCCCCCCTCTCATGGGCCATTTTTGAAATTTTATGGGGGGGGGATATGTTTTGGACAGGTAACCTTTTTCACTTCATTGAGAGATGAATGCATAAATAATGTGTATTACTTTGGTCAGCTCCTCCTTACTTACACTACTGGCAGCCCACTGGACAGGTAAGAAGTGTCATAATACAAAGATATAAATACACACTGTACACATTTTAGCACATTTTTACATTCTGCTATTACCTATCAAGATAATAATAGGATACAAAAACTTTAAACATTACCATTTGAAAGTATTCAGGCAGGCCCTTGCACTACATGCTTTGGGGAATTCATCCATAAATCTGACCACAAAAGAGGTGGGTATAGTGTGTATGGGTTTGGCAAAGTCAGCGGATAGAGGATTGGAATCAGCTGAGTTACAGTAGCAGTTGGGGGGAGGGAGGGTTCCAAATGATTTTGGGACCCAAAAAAACAAGCCTCTGGCCCTCTGCCTGAATTTAAAGCACACATCACATTTTTACACATTTTAGGGGTTGTTTAGGGTAAAGCACTACTATGGAGCTCACAAAATACATTGTTAAGTGACTACACGTGGTGAATATAGGCCCAGGAGAGCATGCTGGGGAGGTAAGTGAAGGCAAATATGTATGAAGGACAAAAAAAAGTACATAAAAATCCAGCATGCATGAGGACAAAGGGGACATTCACAGCATATTACAATCATGGTAATTAGGGAATGAGAAAAGAAATACAATACATTATCAAACATTATATACAATAAAATGTGATGTTAAAGGATAAAAATCTTACCTTAATATAGTTCTTCTGCAGGACCTGGATGATGGCAGAACAGGTCTCCGGGATAATGATCCCCAGAGCCTGGGGGGAGATGCCTGTCGAGAAACTTGAGGTCCTGCAGGCTTCTCCCCATCGCCAAGTACCGCAGGGTGGCGACTAGCCTCTGCTCCAGAGTGATGGCTTGCCTCATGCAGGTATCCTGCCTGCTGATATAAGGGGTCAGCAAAGCCAACAAACGGTGAAATACGGGGTCTGTCATCTGGAGAAAGTTCCTGAAATCATCAGGAATATTCTCATGGATCTCGCGGAGCAAAGGCATGTGACAGAACTGGTCACGCTGGAGCAACCAATTCTTGGTCCATGAACTCTTCCCCACCCTGTTCATGGACTGGGCTTGTGTCAAAGTAAAGACCCCAACACCAAGCCCCCGCACAGCACGAACTCTATGAGGAGTACGTATACGCAACATGGCTAGAAAACGGTCGGCTGCTCAGAACGAAGTAACAGAATGCACTGAAGAACAGCAAGGCCTGTGAAGAGTGACCTGAAAATCAGTAACAAATGAACAAGAACACAATGACAGAGTCAAGGGTAACTCGCTGCATGCACTGAAGACCAGATACAAACCCACAAGCACAAACTGAACAGCAGAAAAAGGATCTGAAAACCACGAGTCTGAAAAAGCGCGAATCGTCTCTCACCAAACTTTTACTGACACGAGATTAGCAAAAGAAGCCTAAAGGTTGCCGTGCTTGGTTCTGAACTGCCCTTTTAAAGTTTTGTCGCACAAGGTGTACGTGACCGCGTTCTTGGCGTTCGGAAATTCCGACAACTTTGTGCGACCATGTGTATGCAAAACAAGTTTGAGCCAACATCCGTCGGAAAAAATCCATTGATTTTGTTGTCAGAATGTCCGATCAATGTCCGACCATGTGTACGGGGCATTAGAGTTTGCAAAAGACTTGAGACTGGGGCGGAGGTTCACCTTCAAGCAGGACAACAACCATAAACATACAGCCAGGGCTACAATTGAATGGTTTGGATCAAAGCATAATCATGTGTTAGAATGGCCCAGTCAAAGTCCAGACCTAAATCCAATTGAGAATCTGTGGCAAGACTTGAAAATTGCTGTTATAAGACGCTTTCCATCCAATCTGACAGAGCTTGAGCTATTTTGCAAAGAAGAATAGGAAAAAATGTCACTCTCTAGATGTGCAAATCTGGTAGAGACATACCCAAAAAGACTTGCAGCTGTAATTGCATTGAAAGGTGGTTCTACAAATTTTTGACTCGGGGGGCTGAATACAAATGCACGCCACACTTTTCACATATTTATTTGTAAAACATTTTGAAAACCATTTATCATTTTCCTTCCACTTCACAATTATGTGCTGCTTTGTGTTGGCCTATCACATAAAATCCCAATACAATACATTTACGTTTTTGGTTGAAACATGACAAAATGTGGAAAATTTCAAGGGGTAGTAGCCTCCCTGGTGGTATGATTATGTCAGATTTTTGCGTCTCAAAGTGGTACATTTATTTTGCATAGAAATTTGGCGTTTTATATTGTAGGCCTGTAATTCTTAGCAATAACGCACTTAAATCTGTCCACCAAGAGTCTAGTAGATATCCCGGGTATGATGAGGTTTGAAAAACACAAAATCATAAATTATAATATAATAAATAACTATAAATAATTATAAAAAATAATTATACAATAATAATAAAATTAATTTTCCCACGATTCACTATCGCTCAATTCTGCAAGTGTTCTAATTTACTATCGCTGTTTTCTAGCTGGTCTAAAACCACTTTTGATGTAAAGGGACACTTTTTGGTTGCTATGGACAATCTCAAGTTTCCAGGCAGAAAGAACAGTATATATAATATAAAATTGCATGCAGGGCATTGGACAAAGCACTGGGGACAAAAGGGATGTGAAATATTTTCATACAGTAATGCAATCTGTAAGATTACAGTGTACAGTGTACAGTGTACTGTATGTACGGAGCCCAGCACAGAGAGGCTTCGGGCGGAGGACAGTGCCCGCAGACACAGCGGGGGGACATCGCAGGATCCTGGGGACAAGGTAAGTATACTGCACCAGGATCCTGCAATGCAATCCCGAGTGTGGCTCAGGGTTACCGCTAATGGTGCTGAAATTTAACCCCGAGCCACACTCGGGAAAACCACCAGGGAGGTTAATACTTTTTAAAGGCACTGTAAATTATATCTCCCTGGAAGCGAATGGGGGGGGGGGGGGGGCGAACCTTTCCAACAATTAGGGCATATAACTTGGCTTGTTTCTTACGTATAGGTCTGGACTGGGTTTCTGCTTAATCATGTTACTCAAATTGGATGTTGGAGCCTTACTCCTTAGGGGCTCTACTTCACATCAGATTAACGTTTTTACCTTCTAATCTTCAGCACAATTTACTTATAAGGGACACAGATATAACATGGAGAGAAATTCTAAGGAAGCTGGGCCTTTACCCATTTATCTCTAGATACTTGCCCATACAGAGTAATCCCATGTTTCCCTCAGGAATGCAACACGAGGCCTTTTCAGTCTGGAAACACAAGAGTCTACTGCTGATCTCCTTCATGGTTCAGCCAGCTTCCGGCAACCCCTATCCCTTTGAAGATCTTGCCAACATGTTTGCACCGGAGGACAAAGCAGTTGCCAATGGAGAAGGTGAAGAGGATGACACAGGGGCGTAGGTCAATAGCGTGGTCCCGTCATCATGATATCTATCCACGGGATGACACACGGCTCCCCCACCCCATGCATCTACCTTGCCTCTGGATTCATCGTACCACCATCTACAACGGTGACAGGCATAGAGACACATCCTGGACCTTTCTATCTGAGGACAGGCACGTTTATACAGCCACCGGAATTGTGGATTGAGACTGGCTGACTGGGTTGGCAGACTCCATGTAAGTTTCAATAAACTATTTTTAACATGACAATTTAGAGGTTGTTATCCATCACGCAGTCTGAAAGACGGTCAGTTTTTTCCCACATCCACATTGAAACATATACAGTATCTCACAAAAGTGAGTACACCCCTCACATTTTTGTAAATTTTTTATTATATCTTTTCATGTGACAACACTCTAGAAATGACACTTTGCTACAATGTAAAGTAGTGAGTGTACAGCTTGTATAACAGTGTAAATTTGCTGTCCCCTCAAAATAACTCAAAACATAGCCATTAATGTCTAAACCGCTGGCAGCAAAAGTGAGTTCAACCCGAAGTCAAAATGTCCAAATTGGGCCCAATTAGCCATTTCCCCTCTCCGGTGTCATGTGACTCATTAGTGTTAAAAGGTCTCAGGTGTGAATAGGGAGCAGGTGTGTAAAATTTGGTGTTATCGCTCTCACTCTCTCATACTGGTCTCTGGAAGTTCCACATGGCACCTCATGGCAAAGAACTCTCTGAGGATCTGAAAAAAATAATTGTTGCTCTACATAAAGATGGCCTAGGTTATAAGAAGATTGCCAAGACCGTGAAACTGAGCTGCAGCACGGTGGCCAAGACCATACAGCGGTTTAACAGGACAGGTTCCACTCAGAACAGGCCTCTCCATGGTCGACCAAAGAAGTTGAGTGCACGTGCCCAACATCATATCCAGAAATTGTCTTTGGGAAATAGACGTATGAGTTCTGCCAGCATTGCTGCAGAGGTTGAAGGGGCGAGGTGTCAACCTGTCAGTGCTCAGACCATGAGCCACACACTGCATCAAATTGGTCTGCATGGCTGTCATGCCAGAAGGAAACCTCTTCTAAAGATAATGCACAAGAAAGCCCACAAACAGTTTGCTGAAGACAAGCAGACTAAGTACATGGGTTACTGGAACCATGTCCTGTGGTCTGATGAGACCAAGATATACTTATTTAGTTCAGATGGTGTCAAGCGTGTGTGGCAGCAACCAGGTGAGGAATATAAAGACAAGTGTGTCTTGCTTACAGTCAAGCACAGGGGTGGGATTGTCATGGTCTGGGGCTGCATGAGAGCTGCCAGCACTGGGGAGCTACAGTTCATTGAGGGAACCATGAATTCCAACAGGTACTGTGAAATATCGAAGCAGAGCATGATCCTCCTCCTTCAGAGACTGGACTGTAGGGCAGTATTCCAATATGATAATTACCACAAACACACCTCCAAAACGACCACTGCCTAGCTAAAGAAGCTGAGGGTAAAGGTGATGGACCTAACATAGCATGTCTCCAGACCTAACACCTATTGAGCATCTGTGGGGCATCCTCAAATGGAAAGTGGAGAAGCACAAGGTCTTTAACATCCACCAGCTCCGTGATGTCATCATGGAGGAGTGAAAAGGGCTCCAGTGGCAGCCTGTGAAGCTCTGGTGAACTCCATGCCCAAGAGAGTTAAGGCAGTACTGAAAATAATGGTGGCCACACAAAATATTCACATTTTGCGCCTAATTTGGACATTTTAACTTAGGGGTGTACTCACTTTTTTGCCAGTGGTTTAGACATTAATGGCTGTGTGTTGAGTTATTTTGAGGGGACAGCACATTTACACTGCTATACAAGTTGTGCACTCATTCCTTTTCAATGTAGCAAAGTGTCATTTCTTCAGTGTTGTCACATCAAAAGATACTGTATAATAAAATATTACAAAAATGTGAGGGATGTACTCATTTTTGTGAGATACTGTATATATATATATATATATATATATATATATATATATATATATACACATATATATATATACTCTGCATTTAGCATAGACTAGATATTCAGTGTAGATGCTATATTCAAGTCAGTACAGGCAGTGTATTTGATATCTATATATACAGTCTAGTATATATATATATATATACATATATACTCTGCATTTAGTGTAGCCTATATATTCAGTGTAGACTCTAAATTCAGTCAATGCAGAAAGGTGTAGTTTATATAACACAGTGTACTCAAGGGGTTAAGGGGAGCCCTGCGCCAAAATTTTTTTAAAAAATGGCATGGGGGTCCCCCCAAAATCTATACCAAACCCTTATCCGAGCATGCAACCTGGAAGGCTGCAAGAAAAGGGGTGGGGCAAAAGAGCAACCCCCCTGCTGAACCATACAGGCCACGTGCCCTCAACATGGGGAGGGTACTTTGGGGTCAAGGGCCTCATCCCCACAACCCTTGCCTGGTGGTTGTGGGGGTCTTTGTGTGGGGGGCTTATCAGGATTTGGAAGCTCCCTTTAACAAGGGAGCCCCCAGATTTCCCCCTATGTAAATAGGTAGGGGTACATTGTACCCATTCACCAAAAAGTGTTAAAAAAGGAAAAATGACAGCAGAAAGTTTTTGACAATTCCTTTATTAAAAAAAAAGTGTCCCCCATGTTGAGGGCATGTGGCCTGGTATGGTTCAGGAGGGGGTGCTCTTTTGTCCCACCCCTTTTCCTGTGGCTTGCCAGGTTGCATGCTTGGATAAGGGACTGGTATGGATTTTGCGGTGGACCACCACGCCATTTTCTTTTTAATTTGGCGTGGGGTTCCCCTTATAATCCATACCAGACCTGAAGGGTCTGGTATAGATTTTGGGGGGACCCCCACACCATTTTTTTTTACATTTTGGTGTGGAGTTGCCTTAATATCCATACCATACCAGACCCAAAGGGATCCAACTATACCTTACAGCCGCAAGAAATTTTAAATGACATTTTTTCCTTTAGAAATGACATTTTGCTGCGGTACTAAGGGGACCCCCAGGCACGATATTTAAAGGAATATTTAATTTTTATTGTTTCACTTTAAGCATTATTAAAATCACTGCTCCTGAAAAAAACGCCATTTTAAAAACTTTTTTTTGCATTGATACATTTCCCCTAGGGCAGGACTTTTTATGGCAATAACTTGCATATAAGCCTTTAAAATGAACACTTTTGATTTTTCACATTCGTGTGCCATAGACTTTAACGGTGTTCGCATGTTCGCACATATTTTTTGTCTGTTCGCATGTTCTGGTGCAAACTGAACTGGGGGGTGTTAGGCTCATCCCTAATGTTGAGCTATTTTGAGGGGACAGCAAATTTACACTGTTATACAAGCTGTACACTCACTACTTTACATTGTAGCAAAATGTCATTTCTTAAGTGTTGTCACATGAAATAATATAATAAAATATTTACAAAAATGTGAGGGGTGTACTCACTTTTGTCAGATACTGTACCTGGGTATAAGTGTTTTATAGAACTTTGTTGCAGTTTTTCTATGATACTCCCTCCTAGGAGTTATTCCCAGCAGCTAAGATCTACAGGACTGTCATCTTCCAGCTTCTCCTCCTGTACAGGTCTCCACAGCAGGCGCCTGATCATTTATGTTGTTTTTTTTTTAACATTAATATGAGAACTTTGGTAGTAGCTGATTTGGGTACTACTTCAGTCCTCTTTCATTGAGAATGTAGTTTCATCGACCTTGCAAACAACACTATTTCAGGCAAGTCTCTCAGGCGTAGTCTTTGTTTTTCATAATATGTTATTTTTTCCTTAGTGCAGGGGTCTCAAACTCAAATTGCCTGAGGGCCACATGACAATTTTCATATCCCATGGGGGGCCGCATGCAAACTTTTAAAACTTCAAAAGCAATGAACTATACCAGCAATACTATACTATACTATACCCAGCACTGGTGTCAGCAAACGCATTATTAACCCCCAGCACTGGTGTCAGCAAACGCATTATTAACCCCCAGCACTGGTGTCAGCAAACGCATTATTAACCCCCAGCACTGGTGTCAGCAAACGCATTATTAACCCCCAGCATTACCCCTCCCACACTGCACAAATAGCCCCACACTCCATAAAATACCCCCCACACTCCATAATTACCCCCACACTACACAATTACCCCCCACACTGCACAATCACCCTCCACACTGCATAAAATACCCCCCACACTGCACAAATTTCTACCCCAGTCACCCCACTAAGGACTTTGCCTCAGTGTGATGGCTCACTCACCTCTCCTGGCAGTCAGGATCATCTGCCTCCAGAGTCCTCTCCTCCTGGCTTCCATACAGGCCTAGTGACAGGGGACCCAGAGAACACAATCTCCCGCCCTGAGGTGGCAGCAGGACCCTGGTTTGGGGCTCTGATCGATCGTCAATGCCTAGGTGGGCGGATCGATGAGCGGATCCTTCCTCCGCTCCATTCTCAGCTCTGTTCTCTCTCTGGGCTGCAGCAGCGTGCAGCGGAGAGGACAGAAGAGATGGAGAGGTAAAGCTCTTTGGCGCCTCCCCCTCTGCGGTACCTGGGTGCAGTTCAAAAAGACATCCTGGATAGAGGTCGACCGATATGGATTTTTCTCTGGCCGATGCCAATATTTAGAAATCGGGGCGGCCGATGGCCGATATATGATGACGATTTTTGTGGCCGATATTTTAGGCCGATTTGAAAAAAAAAAAACCTCACCCACTCCACTCCTCCCTGCTTGCTCCTGTCACTCTACCACACACTTGATGTCCTCAGTACAGATGGCACGGGTTAGCTGTGGCAGGTGGCACTGGTTGGCTTAGGCAGGTGGCACTGGCAGGTGGCACTGTCTGTCACTGGCAGGTGGCACTGGCAGGTGGCACGTTGCACTGTTTGGAGGGTGCACTGATTGGCACTGACAGATGGCACTGGCAGGTGGCACTGATTGGCAATGGCACTGGCAGGTGGCACTTATTGGCAGTGGCACTGGAAGGTGGCACTGGCAGGCATTGGCAAGTGGCACTGGTTTGAAACTGGCAGGTGGCACTGGTTTGGAACTGGCAGGTGGCACTATTGGCACTGGCAGGTGGCACTGATTGGCGTGGCACTGGCAGGTGGCACTGAGTGGCATGGCACTGACAGGTGGTGGCAGGTGGCACTGGCAAGCACTGGTTGGCACTGGCAGGTGGCACTGATTGGCGTGGCACTGGCAGGTGGCGGAAGGTGGCACTGGCAGGTGGCTTTGATTGGCAGGGGCACTGGTTGGTGGTGGCACTGGTTGGCGGTGGCACTGATTGGCCGTGGCAGGTGGCACTGGCAGGTGTTACTGGTTGGAGGTGGCAGGTGGAAATGGCAGACTGGTTGGCACTGGCAGGTGGCACTGATTGGCAGTGGCACTGGCAGCTGGCACTGACAGATGGCACTGATTGGCACAGGCAGGTGCCACTGGCAGGTTTCACACTGAGCGGAGTGTAACCGTGTGTGAAACTGACAAGGAGCTGTCCACACTCAGCGCTTGATGCTTGTGTGAAGCTGACACGTAGCACAGAGGAGAGAGACAGAATGATCTGTCAGAATTGAGGTTGATGTCGGGGTGGGCGGGACCCGGCCGAGGTGGGCGGGACCAGCAGCTGTCAAACACCAGCCAATGATTGGGCTGCTTAAGAAAAGGGGCGGGCCACATACACGTAGCTGCCCGCCCAGATCCCATTGGCTGGTGTTTGATATTAGCCGGGTCCCGCCCACCCCGGCCGGGTCCCGCCCACCCCCGACATCAACCTCAAATCTGACAGATCCCTCTGTCTCTCTCCTCCTGTTACATGTCAGTTTCACACAAGCATCAAGCGCTGAGTGTGGAGAAGGGAGGAAGAGCAGCAGCCAGTGCTATATATCGGCCTAATGGCCAAATATCGGTCGACCTCTAGTCCTGGATCGGCCCTGCCTGCGGGCCATTTTTAACCGGTCCGCGGGCCGCAAATGGCCCGCGGGCCGGTACTTTGAGACCCCTGCCTTAGTGTAATGAGTCTTAATTCCCATGTAAGTGGAAGATAACATATTTGTATTTATTTGTAATTGCTCTCCTCAGGTTCACTCTGACCCCCAGTTGGCAGTGACTCATAGGGGAATTCCCATTCATGTCTCCCTTACCGTATGGGTTTGTCTGTTTTCTTTCAGTATGTTGGTCATGATCAGCGCATTGTTTCTTACTGTAGGTCACATTCTTTCACAAGTAATCTACTCTTACAGTGTTACTAAACCCAGTAGTATGAAAATAGTTTGTCTGCCCTCCCACAGTGCCCACAGCTTATAAATCTTCTTTTTACATTAAAATATTGCCACTATATACCTTTTTGGCTGATCTGTATACCACGGTCAGTGATAAACTGCACAGTTTCTCCAGTGCTGAGAGTTCAGGTAGGAGATTTCCACTTCAGCCTGTATACACGCCCACATGTGTGATGCCAGTATCATGTGACCTGGCTAGCTCTGAGAACAAGTAAATATTCTCTCCAGCATAAAAGACACAACTGAGCATATGCAGGTTGGATACCCTGCCTGTGTTAGCTGGCTTTCCCAAGATAGACAGTGCAGGAGGGAAGGATCTGTTCATACAGGATAAAACAGCCTTTTACACAATGCAGAGGATAACCCCTAAAGTTCCACAGTGAGTATAAAAAGCATGCTATGCTGCAAATACAGACAGATTTTACCATGTCTCTGTCCCCATGTTAGTGCTGTATTGACATTTTTAAATGTTTACATTTGTAAAACTCAATAAAATGTATTAAAAAAAATTGGGGAGGGGGTCAAGTTTCAAGGGGTAGGATTAAGTGTTAAAAGTTAATTGTTGGATGGGTGCCCTAGGGTAGGAAGTAGTAAGGCACTACGGTAAGCTTGGGTAGAGCTGAAACTAACAGCAACAGAGTCCTGACACTAGAGCATAAAATACTGATAAAATGGCTTTCCCCTTGTCAATAAGGGCAACCTGTTGCCTGACACATAATCTTTCTGAGCATATTTCTATGGCATATTTTGTTCTCCTTATTTTTATTTTTTTATAAAATCTAAGGCTTGCCATTTCCTAAATGACTTACAGGACAATTTCATTGGTCAGATGGTAAATGCACCAACAAGAAACAATGCCTTACTAGACCTACTTGATCATGGATGTAGAAATATGGGGCAACTTAGGAAATAGCAATCACAGGTCAATTCCTTTCAGCATAAATCACATGGATAGGAAACATAAGGGGAATACGAAGACACTGAATTTCAAAAGAGCCAACTTCCAGAAACCAAGCTACTTGCTAGACGATACTAAATGGGATGAAATCCTAGGAATAAAGAACACGGAGGAAAAATGGGTGTGCTTTAGGAGCATATTAAATAAGGGTATTAGCCAGTGCATCCCAAAGGGTAATCATTTTAAAAGAACTAATAAAAGCCCTGGGTGGCTTAACGCCAACATAAAAATTCATATAAAAGCAAAGGAGAAGGCCTTCAAAAAATACAAGCCTGAGGGATCATCATCAGCATTCCAACTGTACAAAGAATGCAATAATAAATGTAAGGTGTAATCAGGGTGGCTAAGATAAAACACAAAAGGCACATAGTGGAGGAGAGTAAGAAAAATCCCAGGAAATTATTTAAGTACATAAATAGTAAAAGAGAGAGGACAGATCATATTGCCCCCATAAAGATGAGTGAGATGGCGAAGGTTTTGAACGTATTTTTCTCCTCAGTCTTCACAAGGGAAACAGGGGGCTTCAGTAACCATAACTGCAATGTTTATCCTCATGACACCTCACAGAAAGCCCCCATGGTTAACAGAGGATAAAATCTGAAGCAGACTTGAAAAACTTAACATAAATAAGTAATCGGGACCTAATGGCTTGTACCCGAGGATCCTTAAGGAACTCAGTCAAGTAATTGCCAGACCGTTGTTCCTAATTTTTACAAACAGTCTCCTGACTTGTATGGTACCAGCTGATTGGAGAAAAGCCAATGTAGCACCACTCTTGGGATATTTATTATAGCAAAAAATAAAAGATATTGTGTTTTTTTCAAAATTGTCTCTCTTCTTTTGTTTATAGCGCAAAAAATAAAAACCGTAGAGGTGATCAAATACTACCAAAAGAAAGCTCTATTTGTGGGAAAAAAAGGATGTCAATTTTGTTTGGGTACAACATTGCACGACTGGGCAATTATCAGTTGAAGTGCCATATCACAAAAAATGGCCTGGTCATTGAGCAGCCAAATCTTCCGGGGCTGAAGTGGGTAAAATAGGACCAAGATATATCCCTAGGAACTACAGACCAGTTAACCTAACTTCAATAGTATGCAAGCTCTTGGAAGGGATGATAAAGGACTATATACAAGGTTTTAGTAATCAAAATAGTATCATTAACAGTAATCAGAATGGATTCATGAAAAATCGTTTGTGCCAAACAAATCTATTAACCTTCTATGAGTAGGTGAGCTACCATCTAGATGAAGAAAGGCCCGTAGACGTAGTGTATCTGGATTTTGCAAAGGCATTTGATACAGTTCCCCACAAATGTTTACTATACAAGCTATGGTCTGTCGGCATGGACCAAAGGGTGAGTACCTGGATTGAAAACTGGCAAGTTCAACAAGGGCAAGTTCAACAAGGACAAGTTCAGAGGGTAGTGATAAATGAGAAGTACTCGGAATGGTCCAATGTGGAAAGTGGGATCCCTCAGGGTTCTATCCTGGGACCAATCCTATTTAACCACTTGCTGCCTGCCGTATAGCAAAATAACGGCGGCAAAGTGGCTTCAATATCCTGACTGGGGCATACATTGCGGCGATCGTTGTTGCGGTGTGTCAGTCTGACACACCGCAACACTGATCCAGGTAAAGAGTCTCTGACGGAGACTCTTTACCATGTGATTAGCTGTGTCCAATCACGACTTATCACAGTGTAAACAGGAAGAGCCGTTGATCGGCTTTTCCTCACTCGCGTCTGTCAGACGCGAGTAGAAGAGAGCCGATCGGCTGCTCCTCTGACAGGGGGGGTCTGTGGCGATTGATTATCAGCACAGCCCCCCCCCGAGGATGCCCACACTGGACCACTAAGGACACCACTAGGACCACCAGGGATGTCACCACCAGGTATGCCACAATAGACCACGAGGGATGCCAATCAGTGCCCACAATGGATGCCAATCTGTGCCCACAATGAATGCCAATCAGTGCCCACAATGGGCATCACTGATTGGCATGCATTATTGTTTGGCACCAATTGGCATCCATGCATACAATCAATTAGTGTACATTAGTGCCACCTATCAGTGCCCATCCATGCCCATCTGTGCCACCTATCAGTGCGCATCTGTGCCGCCTATCAGTGCCCATCTGTGCTGCCTATCAGTGCCCATCCATGCCACCTTTCAGTGCCCATCAGTGCCACCTATGTGTACCCATCAGTGCTGCATATCAGTGCCACCTATCAGTGCCCATCAGTACCGCCTATCAGTGCCCATCAGTGCCGCCTTATCAGTGCCTGTCAGTGCAGCCCCATCAGTGCCCATCAGTGAAGGAGAAAACTTACTTATTTACAAAGTTTTGTAACAGAAAAAAACATTTTTTCAAAATTTTCGGGCTTTTTTTTATTTGTTTAGCGGAAATTAAAAATCCCAGAGGTGATCAAATACCACCAAAAGAAAGCTCTATTTGTGGGAACAAAATGATAAAAATGTAGTTTGGGTACAGTGTAGCATGATCGCACAATTGTCATTGAAATTGCTACAGCGCTGAAAGCTGAAAATTGGTCTGGGCAGGAAGGTGTATAAGTGCCCTGTATTGAAGTGGCTAATTTATTCATAAATGACCTGGAGGATGGGATAAACAGCTCAATCTCAGTATTTACAGACAATACTAAGCTAAGCAGGGCAATAGCTTCTCCGCAGGATGTGGAAACCTTGCAAGAAGATCTGAACAAATTATAGGGGTGGGCAACTACATGACAAATGAGGTTTAATGTAGAAAAATGTAAAATAATGCATTTAGGTGACAAAAACATGAATGTAATCTACTCACTAGGGGGAGAACCTCTGGGGTATGGATGAGCTTTGTGTTCGGGTCGAACATGACTTCGACTCGAACATTGGCTGTTCGCCCGTTCATCGAAAACTGAACATTATGGGCCATTCTCGCCAAATTCGAGCGGCGTGTAATGGCCCATAATGTACTGTGGGAGAGCAGTGCATTGCTGTATTATGATTAGAAAAAGCAGGCACCATGACCTGCATGCTTTGGCCAATCCCAGCGCCCTCAGCTAAGAGAGCCATAATTGGCTAATTAGATTGAGCAGGCAGGTTATTCAGTTAGCTGCAGTGTATTTTATATATATGTATATATATATATATATATATATATATATATATATATATATATATATATATATATATATATATATATATATATATACACTGTATCCAGTTTAGCTATATCTGACTGCAGGTCGTTCCTGGTGTACTTTTTATAATATACTTCAGGTAGGCAGGTTATTCAGTTAGCTGCAGTGTATTTAATATATATATATATACAGACAGACTCGTACATATATAGAGTATAAATGGAGAGGCAAATTTTAAGCGGGGGAGGCGTATTTTGTGAAAAATACCCCAGGGACTTTTAAGGTGCTATTTAAGTAAACAAATATATTCAATAATCAATAAATCTGTACAATCATACTAATTTTTGTATATATAAAACATCTATGCTTTTATTAGAACCATCAAGAATTAAAAACCAATGTCTCAAACAAATGAGATAGCATCATAGGAATATAATACAGAAGGTGGTAGATCCACAAAAAAGTACATTAAAGGTACAGCAATATAGAGCTACTTAATGGTTTTGTGAATAATTGCCGCTCGACATGTTTCGCTTTTAAAAGAGCTTCTTCAGGAGTTTTATGGCAAAAATATTGAAGTAGACTCTAAACAATAAAGAAATATATAATAGTAAATACATCATCAAAAGATAAAGTTAATATAGCATATTGGTTGACAATACATAATATCAATGATATCAACCGACTAGTATTTAGGATCAGAAGATCATAACAAGATTGTACAGGAGCAATTATTTAGTTTTATTTTTTGTATAAACACAGGAAAAACAGGTTAAAAGGAATTTTTTGCTAAACATATCTTACCAGGCTGTAAATGCACCGACAGTATATAAAACATGAACTGATTGATAAACTGCTACCAGGTTCTCCAAAAATGGGGTCTCTCATGTATGGGACTCCCTCGTCCTGATGTGACCACAGGGGAATATAAAGCTTTAAAACGGTCCTTAAATAATGCAAACAAAGTTTTGTGCAATTAATTTCAATGTGGATGCAGAATGCATTCAAACTAATCTATAGATAGATGGATTCATTACCTTAGATAGAACCAATATTTA
The DNA here is from genome assembly GCA_037952925.1 of Lithobates clamitans. Taxonomy (NCBI): domain Eukaryota; kingdom Metazoa; phylum Chordata; class Amphibia; order Anura; family Ranidae; genus Lithobates; species Lithobates clamitans. The sequence continues at coordinate 10,308,258 of JBBGZY010000438.1, forward strand.
TAAGGGCTTGAAGAAAAAACAGCCTCCCAGGGGAAATGGACAATACTGGCCAGGGAAGATCAATGGTGACACACACAACCAATGATGGAGATTATGATTTGTTGTGCAGAGAAGGAGAAATCCCCTCTAGGCATCAATCACTATAGGAAATAGAAAAGTAATTAAAACGGCTTGGTGAAAGCAGTTGAATGTCAGAAGCTGACAAGACTGCAGGTATAGGACTTACTTTTGGAGCATAATTTCGGCGTATTGGGCTTGAAGACAGTCCATGCCCACCTTGTGTAGAGGCACCGGTGACAGAGCAGTGTGCGGTACATGGTTCCGTCTTTATATAACCCCCATCCCGGAGGCGTCTGACCTCAACGCCGGGATGCGGACGCCTAATTGAGAATGTCAGCGTTCCAGCCTCACAGGGGAGCGTAGTGACGTCAGCCCAACGTCAGCGACATTGCCAAAGTCTAGTGCGCAGGCGCCAGAACCAGCTAAGCTGTGGAGCATGAAAAGCGCCCTTAGCGCCATCTTGAAGAAGGGCAAACAGAGGTGAAGACACTCGCTAACCTCGAGGTAACATCCAGATGAACTAATACATATGTGTTCTCTGGAAGGCATAAATAAAAGGGCTTAATGTGGGCCCCATATAAACAGTAATATGATGTATAAAAATCCCCCATTTGCCGGAACAAGGACTTACTTCTCTAGGGCTCCCATCTGGCGAGCGATTGGTTATGCACTCCACAGAAAAATGGGTGCCCCGGGCATCCATATGGTCAAAAGGGACAGGAGTGAACCAACAGGAGAGACCACTGACCAATTTAAATAGGATAAAGTGTGTACATGTGCACATTAGGGTTACAGAAGACAGCCTGCAAGACAGACAGCCGCACCAAAGTGGAGAATCAATATACATCAATACAAAATATCAAAATATCAACTGATTTAAATATTAAAGATTCAATGAGAAATCCAGAAAAAAAAAAAAAAATATATATATATATATATATATATATATATATATATATATATATACACTGCATACAGTTTAGCTATATCTGATTGCAGGCCATTCCTGGTGTACTTTTTCTAATATACTTCTGGCAGGCAGGTTATTCAGTTAGGTGCAGTGTATTTAATATATATATATATATACACAGACAGTCTCGCATATAAATATCCACTGCTAGGGATGAGCCGAACACCCTCCTGTTTGGTTTGCAGCAGAACATATGAACAGGCAAAAAATTAGTTTGAACATGCAAACACCGTTAAAGTCTATGGGACACAAACATGAATAATCAAAAGTGCTAATTTTAAAGGCTTATATGCAAGTATTGTCGTAAAAAGTGTTTGGGGACCTGGGTCCTGCCCCAGGGGACATGTATCAATGCAAAAAAAAAGTTTTAAAAACTTACTTTTTTTGGGAGCAGTGATTTTAATAATGCTTTAATAATTTCGTACCTGGGGGGGTGTCTGTAAAGTGGCGCATGTTTCCCATGTTTACAACAGTCCCTGCACAAAATGACATTTCTAAAGGAAAAGTGGGGGTACACAGTACACAGTACCGTGCACCCCTAGTGCAGTAGCTACTACTTTTCTGGTAGTGTACACAATACAGTACACCCATAGTTTTTATTACATTTCTGTCGGTGTACAAAGTACAGTGCACCCATAGTGCAGTTGCTACTACTTTTCTGGTGGTGTATACATTACACAATACAAACAGTGCACCCATAGTTACTATTAGACTTCTGTTGGTGTACATAGTACCATGCACCCTTAGTGCAGTTGCTACTACTTTTCTGGTGGTGTACACAATACAGTACACCCATAGTTGTTATTACGCTTCCGTTGGTGTACACAGTACCGTGCACCCATAGTGCAGTTGCTACTACTTTTCTGGTGGTTTACACAGTACACAATACAAACAGTGCACCCAAAGTTGCTATTAGACTTCTGGTGGTGTACACAATACTGTGTACCCCTAGTGCAGTTACTACTACTTTTCTGGTGGTGTACACAATGCAGTACACCCATAGTTGTTATTACACTTCTGTTGGTGTACACATTACTGTGAACCCATCGTGCAGTTGCTACTACTTTTCTGGTGGTGTACGCAGTACACAATACAGTGTAGTGTGGTGTTGCAAAACAAAATCCCCACCATGTCTGGAAGGTCACCAAGGAGAGGCAGAAGCTCACAGGTAGGGATGAGCTTCGAGTTTGAGTCGAACTCATGCTTGACTCGAACATCGGCTGTTCGCCAGTTCGCCGAACAGTGAACAATTTGGGGTGTTCACGGCAAATTCGAAAGCTGCGGAACACCCTTTAAAAGTCTATGGGAGAAATCAAAAGTGCTAATTTTAAAGGCTTATATGCATGGTATTGTCATAAAAAGTGTTTGGGGACCTGGGGTCTGCCCCAGGGGACATGAATCAATGCAAAAAAAGTTTTAAAAACGGCAGATTTTTCGGGAGCAGTGATTTTAATAATGCTTAAAGTGAAACAATAAAAGTGTAATATTCCTTTAAATTTTGTGCCTGGGGGGTGTCTATAGTATGCCTGTAAAGGGGCGCATGTTTCCCGTGTTTAGAACAGTCTGACAGCAAAATGACATTTCAAAGGAAAAAAAGTTGCGGCTATTAATGAATTGCCGGTCCAACAATACACATAAAAGTTCAATGATAAAAACGGCATGGGATTCCCCCACAGGGGAACCCCAAACCAAAATTTAAAAAAAAAATGGCGTGGGGGGTCCCCCTAAATTCCATACCAGGCCGTTCAGGTTTGGTATGGATATTAAGGGGAACCCCTGCCAAAATAAAAAAAAAAAATGGTGTGGAGTCCCCCTCAAAATCTATACCAGACCCTTCAGGTCTGGTATGGATTTTAAGGGGAACCCCTCGCCAAAATTATAAAAAAAATGGCGTGGGGTCCCCCAAAAATCCATACCAGACCCTTATCCGAGCATGCAACCTGGCAGGCCCCAGGAAAAGGGGGGGCGAGAGAGCGGCCCCCCTCCTGAACCGTACCAGGCCACATGCCCTCAACATTGGGAAGGTGCTTTGGGGTAGTCCCCAAAGCACCTTGTCCCCATGTTGATGGGGACAAGGGCCTCATCCCCACAACCCTTGCCCGGTGGTTGTGGGGGTCTGTGGGTGGGGGGCTTATCTGAATCTGGAAGCTCCCTTTAACAAGGGGACCCCAGATCCCGGCCCCCCCATGTGAAATGGTAAGGGGGTCCTACCATTTCACAAAAAAACTGTCAAAAATGTTAAAAATGACAAGAGACAGTTTTTGACAATTCCTTTATTTAAATGCTTCTTCTTTCTTCTATTTTCTATCTTCTTTCTTCTATTTTCTATCTTCCTTCAGTTTCTTCCTCCATCTTCTTCTTCTTCTGGTTCTTCTGGTTCTTCCTCCGGTGTTCTCCCCCGGCATCTTCCTCCGCGGCGTCTTCTTCCCTTCTTCTCCTCAGGCAGCTCCGCATCCATGATGGAAGGCTCCCGCTGTGTGACCCTTCTCGTCTTCTGACGGTTCTTAAATAATGGAGGGCGGGGCCACCCGGTGACCCCGCCCCCCTCTGGCACACGGTGACTTGACGGGGACTTCCCTGTGGCATTCCCCGTGATGTCAGAGGGGGCCCTGCCACAGGGAAGTCCCCGTGAAGTCCCCATGCGTCAGAGGGGGGCGTGGGTCCATTATTTAAGAACCGTCAGAAGACGTGAAGCGTCACACAGCATCACCGGGTGGCCCCGCTCTCTGTTATTTAAGAACCGCCAGAAGACGAGAAGCATCACACAGTGGGAGCTTCCCATCATGGATGCGGAGCGCCCCGAGGAGAAGAAGGGAAGAAGATGCCGCGGAGGAAGATGCCGGGCGAGAACACCGGAGGAAGAACCAGAAGAACCAGAAGAAGAAGAAGATGGAGGAAGAAACCGAAGGAAGATAGAAGATAGAAGAAAGAAGAAGCATTTAAATAAAGGAATTGTCAAAAACTGTCTCTTGTCATTTTTAACATTTTTGACACTTTTTTTGTGAAATGGTAGGGGTACTTTTGTACCCCCTTACCAATTCACACAGGGGGGCCGGGATCTGGGTGTCCCCTTGTTAAAGGGGGCTTCCAGATTCCCATAAGCCCCCCGCCCACAGACCCCCAAAACCACCGGGCAAGGGTTGTGGGGATGAGGCCCTTGTCCCCATCAACATGGGGACAAGGTGCTTTGGGGGGCTACCCCAAAGCACCCTCCCAATGTTGAGGGCATGTGGCCTATTACGGTTAAGGAGGGGGTGCTCTCTCATCCACCCCTCCTTTCCTGTGGCCTGCCAGGTTGCGTGCTCGGATAAGGGTCTGGTATTTATTTTTGGGGGGACCCCGCGCAATTTTTTTTTAATTTTGGCGAGGGGTTCCCTTAAAAACCATACCAGACCTGAAGTGCCTGGTATGGAATTTAGGGGGACCCCCCACGCCATTTTTTTTAACATTTTGGTTTGGGGTTCCCCTGTGGGGAATTCCCATGCCGTTTTTATCAATGGACCTTTATGTGTATTGTCGGACCGGCAATTCATTAATAGCCGCGAGTAGTTTTAAATGACTTTTTTCCTTTGAAATGTCATTTTGCTGTCAGACTGTTCTAAACATGGGAAACATGCGCCCCTTTACAGGGATACTATAGACACCCCCCAGGTATGAAATTTAAAGGAATATTACACTTTTATTGTTTCACTTTAAGCTTTATTAAAATCACTACTCCCGAAAAAACTGCTGTTTTTAAAACTTTTTTTTGCATTGATCCATGTGCCCTGTGGCAGGCCCAACACTTTTTATGACAATAACTTGCATATAACCCTTTAAAATTAGCACTTTTGATTATTCATGTTCGTGTCCCATAGACTTTAATGGTGTTCGCGTGTTTGAACACGTTTTTTGCCTGTTCACATGTTCTGGTGCGAACCGAACAGGGGGGGTTTTCGGCTCATCAATACTCACAGGCCACTAAAAGAGGGCAAGCAGTCTACAGTCCACAGTGCTGGTCATAGACATGGTGCATATTCTGCAGGTGGCCGTGGGGCACGCTTGTCCTTTTTTTCTGCTGCTGGGACAGGGGCAGAAAAATTGGGCCTTTGGTGGTGGTGGTGCCACCACATTGTAACCCCTTATGGATACTCTTGTTGGGTGCAGGAACTGGCCCTGCTGTGAAAAATTAGATCAAAAATTGTAATTACATGCCCCTGTTAAACAGGGACAGAAAAATTGGGCCCTAGGCAGTGGTGGTGGTGCCCTAAACCAAAAATATTGTTGGAAGCTAGCATCATCAAGATTGAAGAGGAATAGGATAGTCACTCAGCATAGGCAGTCTTCAGGGGATCCCACATCCATAGAAAAATCAGGTACATCAGCATCAGGTGCTTGATAGCTGCCGCTGGTCCAAGACTCATTGATTTTTATGAATGTGAGCCTATCAACGGAGTCTGTGGACAGGCTCACTCTATGATCAATTACAAACCCTCCAGCAGCACTGAATGTGCGTTCAGAAAGAACGCTGGATGCAGGACAGGCCAGTAGCTCAATTGCATATTGAGCTAGTTGTGGCCAGTGGTCCATTCTCAAGACCCAGTAACCCAGTGGATGCTCTGTTGGAAAGGTCTCCAAGTCTGCTCTTGCCCCTAGATATTCCTGCACCATGTAATGCAGATGCTGGCAATGTTTGTTTGAACCGATCAGACCTTGTCGCTTAGGACTGAAAAATTTTTTAAAGGCATCGGTCAGCCGGCCACCTTCTCCACTGCTCTTTCTCTGACTGAACGAAGCCTCAGCAACACGTTGTCAAGCACCAGGAAATTGTAACCTCCCAGGGTCTGGAAATGCATTGCACAAACCTTTCTTCAAGGTCTCCTGAAGATGTTTCATCCTCTGCTCCCTCTGTGAAGGCAGGATGAGTTCTGCAACCTTACCCTTGTAACATGGATCAAGAAGGGTTGCCAGCCAGTAATGATCTCTCTCTTTGATACCAAGAATCCTAGGGTCCTTATGCTGCATGGTCTCCCTGATTCTGCAAAGCCTGTGAAAGTTTGCAGAGGCATTCGATTCTGAGTCCTCTGGATCACATGTTCCGTGACAACCTCCTCCCAGCCACGTACAACTCCTTGGGTTTCTGGGGACTGAAAACCATCCCTTGAAGGCTGCTGCTGAGTGTTATCCTCCACATCCATGCTGACACAATCCTCCTCTTCTTCCTGTGTGTTTGGTGGGCCTGCAGGAATAATATCTAGATAAAGGAGGCCTTGAGAGGTAAGGAAGTTCTCCTCTTCCTCCCGCTGTTCTGCCTCAAGTGCCCTGTCCATTATTCCATGAAGCGTGTGCTCCAACAGGAAAACAAGAGGGACAGTATCACTGATGCATGCATTGTCGCTGCTCACCATCCTCGTGGTCTCATTAAATGGTGACAAGACAGTGCATGCATCCTTGATCAGTAGCCACTAGCGTGGCCAAAAGAAGCCAAACTCCCCTGACCCTGTCCTGGTGCCATACTCACACAGGTATTCATTGATGGCCCTCTGCTGTGTGTGCAGCCACTGCAGCTTTGCCAATGTTGAGTTCCACCTGGTGGACATGTCACAAATGAGGCGGTTGGAGGACAGGTTGCATTTCCTTTGAATGTCAGCCATCCAAGCACTGGCATTGTATGACCATTGGAAATGACTACAGACTTTTCTGGCCTTCCTCAGGAGATCTTGTAAGCCTGGGTACCTTCTCAAGAATCGCTGCACCACCAAATTCAGGATGTGTGCCAAACATTGAACATGGGTCAAGTGTCCCTGTTGGAGGGTGGAAAGAAGGTTGGTGCCATTGTTGCATGCAACCATTTGAGGTAAATCCCCAGATGTTCACCCACAAAGAGATCCATACAAATCCAAAGCAGGTATAGAGGCACTCACTGGCCTTGCAGAGGAAATAGATCAAAACAGTAGCATTTTTATTGTCAACTTTCGAAAAAGCTCAGTCAGTATGTCCATCCATCTCAGTTCTCTTTCATCTTGAAAAAGATGGACTGAGCTTCATCAAACATCAACAATAAAAATGCTGCTGTATTGATCTATCTCCTCAGCAAGGCAAGCAAGTGAGTGCTTCTATTTTTGGCTTTGTATCATTATTAATAGAGATACCTCCAGATGAATGTTTCAGCAAAATCCAGTTGCAGGGACCCCTGAGGATGATGTAGCATCTGTCTTTGTGTAAGAGACCTGAAGACAGCAGTCACGGGGGATCTTCCAGCTGTTGTACAACAAGCCTGGAACACAGCTTCTCACTGGCAGGAACAGTGGTGTGGCACTGGAACTCAGAGTCATCCTATCTACACTGTGCTTTAGTCCCTCCATAATAGTTTCCAATCTGTTATGCAACCAGACCTCTAACTACCAGGAGTGGCCAGTGGATGCCTAACCTGGCTCTAGCCTACACTGGTTATTGAGCCCTAAGCTAAAAATAGGTATAGAATCCTAGATCAGAAGGGACAGGGTTAACTAGAATAACAGGAAATGCATTAAAACTATACTGCAATCAAGAGGTTCACCTACTAATATACTATAATGTGACCACTACAGACTTACAGTAACATAGACCTACGGTAGCTATCTGGCACTGTGCATGTGAGAAAAAAAATTAGGGCAGATACTCGTCTTTTAGTAGGATTCAGAAATATACTCAAGAAGCTATGGGCAGCTGCAGTTAAACTATTAGAACATAGGAATACTTGCATAATAGTCTCAGGGTCTGGTCTGAGTAAAAATAAAGCAGTAGTAGCAGTTCTAATGCGTATAAGTCCAGGTGGCTCAGTTCTCTATCTTTCTCTTCACTTTCTCCTGGGTTTTCAAAGCCCCCTTTCTAGACAGGAAGTGTGAATACATACTTATACATAACACTGTGACATTAGCAGCTAACAGTAGAAGGCAGGCCTTACATTTGTACTACCTTTTTAAAGGATTATACCACTGGTCTAATAATATAATCCATACTTGATGAATCAGATTTTATTCATTTTTTTGTAATCAAAACATACTTGCTATTTACACAACAGCACTATTGAAAATTCACTTTTGATTGTTCAATTGCTCCCTTATCCACTGATGAATGGTGTTTCTTCTTAGCTAAACATAATATGAATGTTAATGTATTCTGCATTATTATGTATGCTGCTTTGCACTTAATTTTACCTATTAGCAGATCTAACAGGCCACTGGGGCATTAAGGTAACATTTTGAGTAATTGTTTGCATCTACAAGAACAATAAAGGCTGTTGGAAAAAAAAATATGCAGCCACAGCTTAAATGGGTTGTCATATTAAATTAATCCGTTTGTAATTAAGATTTTACCTAGAAGGGTAGTGTTTTCTTTGAATTGACTCTATTCCAAACTCCAAAGATGACTCCCTCTTTGTTTCATTCTAGAGTGATATGGCCATTAATATGAAGCCCTCAGACCAGTAGTAGATATTTTGGCCTGTTAGGCCTTAAAGTTATTTAAATGTGAATGCCTGGTTAGAGGGAAATCTTTTTATCCAGCTGCTGATTGTCCTTGCTGTTTCCATAGTTAAGGGTATGAATGATTGGAGGGCGCAGAATGCCATGATTTTCCCTACTATACTCTCCAGCTGAATAATGATAGTACATTTAGCTCTGTGTAACTAAAGCCTATAATCCTTTTGTCTGTCTTGAATTCAGATTGGCAACACTAATGATAAGCTATTCTTAGCATGCTAGCATTGCTCATATATCTTTCAAGGTGCTGGAGTTAAATAGCAGTATCAGCTATTAGCAGCTGGGAAGTATTTTTCATATTGATTACTGCTGGTGCTTAAATCTTCAAATAGTCATAGCTTACCTTATTAGACCAATATAGTGTGGGGCATATGTTGAAGTTAAGTAGCATTTAATTAGGGGCAACTTATTTCCCCTTACGTAAATCATGGCTACACTTTTTTGGATGGTAAAGGATTTTGTTTCTTGGTTACATTTTTGCCAAAGCATCAAATATAGCAGACAAGCAGTGCTTATTATTTTTCTCCAACAGTGATAAAATCATCCAAACTTTCTTTGGATTACATTGTGATTGTTTTGAAATTTGGATTGTTTTTTGGATGTACTGCTTCAAGTCTGTATTTGTGCATATACGTGCTGGGTGTGATTGCCCCAGAGCATATGAGTAAAACCTAAAGTGATTGTAAAGTCTCATTTTTTTCTCTAAAAATAACAAACATGTCATACTTACCTGCTCAGTGCAGTGGTTTTGCACAGGGCAGCCCATATCCTCCTCTTCTCGGGTCCCTCTTTGGCTCTCCTGGCTCCTCCCTCCTGTGGAGTGCCCCCACAGCAAGCAGCTTGCTATGGGGGCACCCAAGCTGAGTCACAGCTCCCTGTGTCCATTCAGACATGGAGCCCCAGTTCATCTCTGCACCCTCCTGATTGGCTAACTGACTTTGATTGACAGCAGTGGGAGCCAATGGCACCATTGCTGTGTCCCAGCCAAATTGTGAATCAGGAGGAGAGTCCCGGACAGCCGAGGCACCCGTGGACATGGCTGGAGAGATATGGGGCTCAGGTAAGTATTAGGGGGTGCTGGGGCAGCTGCTGCACACAGAAGGTTTTTTTTATCTTAATGCATAGAATGCATTAAGATAAAAAACCTTCTGACTTTACAACCACTTTAAGCCCAATTCTGAGCACTACCCCCTGAAGGCTTCCACTCCATTTTCCTTGCCTGGAGGCCCCCTAACAGTGTTGTTTGCTTAATTTTGTTATTACTTCCCTTTTTTTGTTTCTTTTAAATGTCTTCAGGCTGGTCGAATGACACACAGACTGTTGTCTGCTTTTTCACCAGCAGTCCTCAATGATGCAGAGTATTGTTGACAACTTGACATGATGGCATCACCACTGCTCTCTACATCATTATACTGTAAATGTAAGAAGTGGTAGTGTCATCTCTCAGGGGGTGGGTCCATGATGGCATGCACTCACAGTATGTCCTTAGGCTGAATTCATTATGTAATTGGATGAGCTGCCAATGCACCAGACAAAAAAATGAACATGCACCATATTTTGTCATTGTGCATTGCAGTATTCTCTTAAGGTGCATTGAGGTGCTATTCAAAATGCAGGTTACCTCAATTCATAGTTAGGTGCTATTCAAAATGCAGGTTACCTCAATTCATAGTTTTGTCCACTGGGCATTGTTCAACACAGAAGGCTAATGACATCTTGTGACAAAAAGTATTTACTGGAGGGGACAGCCCCATGGAGGATAGCTGCCAAAGCTGCTTTTTTTTACTTTTTATCTATATGTAGCTTTAAATTTAACATTTCACAGTTATTGTCCAGCATGTGCAGCAAGAAAAGGATTAAAACAGTCATCTTGGGAACCCTCAATGCAACATCATAAGGTAGTTTTAGACAGGAGCCAATTAACCTATCAGCATGTCTTTGAAGTGTGGGAGAAAACCAGAGTACTCTGTGGAAACCTACGCAACCACAGGGAAAGCATACAAACTTCATGAAGATAATGTCCTGACCAGAACTTTAACCAAGGATCCCAGTGCTACTAGGCAGAGGGACTATCCTCTAAGGCTGTGCAAGCATTAAGGGGGGGGGGGGGGGAATCTATACATCAAGTCACAATTGCAACAAATCTGGGCAGATCACTCTGAGCCAGCTTTGCTGGAAAGCAGAAATTCCCTTAAACAGATTCACTCTGTGAACTGGTATCATGGCCCAATGGAGTAACTCTACTGGGCTGTCCAATATGGGCAAAGTATACATCAGTGGCGGTGACTCCATTAGGGGCGCAGGGGTTCCGCCCTCCTAATTCATGCACCCCTAATCTACATGCAGGTGCTGGACGCATGGATTTCAATGGCTTTTTTTTTTTTGTTGAAGCACATGATTAGAGCCTGAGGCTCTAATTGGCTTCAAAAAGGGTGGGCTCGGGGCTCAGAGCACTGTGACTTGAGCCCACCCAGTTGTGTGACAATAGCAAATTATTATTCGCTATTGTCTTCCTGATTCTCCTCCCGGCCAATCAGGAAGTGGGTCTGAAGACCCAATTGGCCGAGAGGAGAAGCGACTGTATTGGCCGTGGAGGAGACGCGGGGGAAGCCGCCAAGGAGAAGACGCAAAGGAGGATACACGAAGGAGGAGCACAGAGAAGAAGACACCGAGGAGGAAACTTAAGCCCACAACCTAGATGGGGTAAGTATGGGGTTTGCCGATCAACCAAGAGATAAGGAGGTGGGTGGGGGGATTTTGACTGACAAACTGACCGACTGAATGGGGTTGGTGGGGGTTTGACTGATGGACGGACCGATCGACCGGGGGGATGGGTGGCGGTTGGGCACCAGCCACCATTGGTATACATTCACTTTAACCACTTCCCACCCGCCCACTGTCAACGGAGGGACGGTGCGGCTCTCGTTCTGGGTGGACATCACATGACGGTGCCCAGAACAGCCACTCTTGTGCGCCCATGGCTCTTTAACCATGTGTGTCCAATCACAGCCAGTCACATGTAAATGCAGAAGTGCCGGTGATCGGCTCTCATCGCCTCGCACTGACATTGTGGCAAAGAGAGCCGATCAGCATTATCTCCTCGCAAGGAACACCCGGACAGGTAATCAGGGCACTGATCATCAGTGCCCTGATTACAGTAAAGCCCCCCAGTGCCACCAATCAGTGCCCATTAGGGATGAGCTGAACACCCCCCTGGTTCGGTTCGCACCAGAACCTGCGAACGGACCGAAAATTTGCACGAACGTTAGAACCCCATTGACATCTATGGGACTCGAACGTTCAAAATCAAAAGTGCTCATTTTAAAGGCTAATTTGAATGGTATTGTCCTAAAAAGGGTTTGGGGACCCGGGTCCTGTCCCAGGGGACATGTATCAATGCAAAAAAAACTTTTAAAAACGGCCCTATTTTCGGGAGCAGTGATTTTAACGATGCTTAAAGTAAAAGAAAAAAAAGTGAAATATTCCTTTAAATATCGTACCTGGGGGGTGTCTATAGTATACCTGTAAAGTGGCGCGTGTTTCCCATGCTTAGAACAGTCCCTGCACAAAATGTCATTTTTAAAGGAATAAAAGTAATTTAAAACTGCTTGCGGGTTTAATGTAATGTCGGGTCCTGGCAATATGGATGAAAATCAGTGAGACAAACGGCATGGGTACCCCCCAGTCCATTACCAGGCCCTTTGGGTCTTGTATGGATATTAAGGGGGACCCCGCACCCAAATTAAAAAAGGAAACAGCAGTATACAGGCTCTGTACTCTGAACAGGTGGTGCAAACAAGACAGGGACTGTAGGTTTGTTGTTAAGTAGAATCTGTTTGTAATTTTGAACTGGTACATTTTTAACGTGTTTAGCTCCAGCCAAAAAATCTATTTTAAGCTTTTTGGAAAACATAGGGAAGGGTTATCACCCCTGTGACATTTGTTTTGCTGTCTGTGCTCCTCTTCAGAAGATTTCACCTCCCAATGACAAATGTTTTTTGAAAATTTGGGTTTTTTTGTGAAACAAGGATTGGTTATAAAGCATCAGTGGAAAGGAGAAAAGTTTATCCCATATTAACTCTTATAGGAGAGAATTTCCCTTCCTAGGGGTAGATTTCATCTCACTTCCTGTTGTCTCCTTCCGTTTGCAAGTAGGAGTCGTTTGTAAGTTAGATGTTTGAAAGTAGGGGCCTGCCCTATATACTCAGCACAAATTTGGTCCTTAGGTGTTGTTGTGGCCACAGCACTGTAAGCCCTCACAGGGCCCTGCTGTCAAATATTAGATCAAGAATTTTAATTACATGCCCCTGTCGAACAGGGGCAGAAAAATTGGGCCTTTGGTGGTGGTGGTGGTGCTGGTGCCACAACACTGTAAGTCCTCACTCGCTCTTGGTAGGTGCAGAAATGGGCCTTGCTGTGAAATATTAGATCAAGAATTGTCATTACATGCCCCTGTTGAACAGGAGCTGAAAAATTAGGCCTTAGGCACTGGTTCTGGTGCCACAACACTGCAACCCCTCACAGATACTCTAGTTGGAACGCAGGAACGAGCCCTGCTGCAAAGTATTGCATCAAAAATTGTAATTACATGCCCCTGTTAAACAGGGGCTGAAAAATTAGGCCTTAGGCACTGGTGCTGGTGCCACAACGCTGCAACCCCTCACAGATACTCTAGTTGGAACGCAGGAACGAGCCCTGCTGCAAAGTATTGCATCAAAAATTGTAATTACACGCCCCTGTTAAACAGGGGCTGAAATATTGGGCCTTAGGCACTGGTGCTGGCACCCAGAACCAAAAATGTTCTTACAAGCTATCAGCGTGATCATTGAGGAGGAAGAGGATAATTACTCAGGATAGTCACTCAGCATCAGCATAGGCAGTCTTTGAAGGGATCTGAGATTTCAAAAAAAAAATTCGGTTACATCACCATCAGGTGCTTGGTAGCTGGTGGTGTTTCAAGACTGATTCATTTTTATGAAGGTCAGTCGATCGACCGAGTCGGTGGACGGACGCACCCTGTGATCGGTTACAAAGCCACCAGCAGCACTGAATGTGCGTTCCGAAAGAACGCTGGATGCAGGACAGGCCAGTAGCTCAATTGCATACTGTGCAAGCTCTGGCCAGTGATCCATCCTCAAGACCCAGTAACCCAGAGGATTTTCGGTGGGAAAGGTGTCCAAGTCAGATCTTGCCCCTAGGTATTCCTGCACCATGTAAAACAGACGCTGGCGATGGTTGCTGGAACCGATCATACCTTGGGGCTGCGGACCAAAAAATTGTCTGAACGCATCGGTCAAACGGCCACCTTCTCCACCGCTCCTTCTTTGACTGACCAAAGCCTCAGCAACACGTTGTCCAGAAACAGGAGTTTGTAACCTCCCAGTCTCTGGGAACGCATTGCACAGACCTTTCTGCAAGGCCTCCCGAAGATGTTTCATCCTCTGCTCCCTCTGCGATGGCAAGATAAGGTCCGCAACCTTACCCTTGTAACGTGGATCAAGGAGGGTTGCCAGCCAGTATTGGTCCTTCTCCTTGATACCACGAATACAAGGATCCTTACGCAGGCTTTGCAGGATCAGGGAGGCCATGCAGCTTAGGTTTGCTGGGGCATTCGGTCCGGAGTCCTCTGGGTCACTAAGGACGACATGGTCCGTAGCCACCTCCACCCAGCCACATACAAGTCCATGTGTTTCTTGGGACTGATCCCTTAAAGACTGCTGCTGATGCTGAGTGCCAGGCTCCACCTCCATACTGACACAATCTTTCTCCTCCTCCTCCTCCTCGTCCTCTTCCTGTGTGATCGGCGGGCACGCAGGAACACTGTCTGGATAAAGGGGGCCTTGAGAGCTAAGGAAGTCCTTCTCTTCCTGCCTCTGTTCTGCCTCAAGTGCCCTGTCCATTATTCCACGCAGTGTGTGCTCCAACAGGTGGACAAGGGGGACAGTGTCACTGATGCATGCACTGTCACTGCTCACCATCCTCATGGCCTCCTCAAATGGTGACAGGACAGTGCATGCATCCCTGATCATGGCCCACTGTGGGGAAAAAAAAAAAGCTCCCCTGACCCTGTCCTAGTGACATAGTCGCACAGGTACTCATTGATGGCCCTCTGCTGCGTGTGCAGCTGCTGCAGCATGGCCAACGTTGAGTTCCACCTGGTGGGCATGTCACAGATTAGGCGGTTCTTGGGCAGGTTAAACTCCTTTTGGAGGTCCGCCAGCCGAGCACTGGCATTATATTACCGGCGGAAATGCACACAGACTTTCCTGGCCTGCCTCAGGACATCCTGTAAGCCCGGGTACCTGCCCAAGAACCGCTGCACCACCAAGTTAAGGGCGTGAGCCAAAAAGGGCACATGGGTCATTTGTCCCTGTCGGAGGAGGGAGGTTGGTGCCATTGTCGCAAACCACCATTCCTGCCTTAACTTGGCGTGGCGTCAACTACCTCTGAACCTGTCCCTGCAGAGCTGACAGAACCTCTGCCCCAGTGTGGCAACTGTCCCCCAAG
The DNA here is from genome assembly GCA_037952925.1 of Lithobates clamitans. NCBI lineage: Eukaryota > Metazoa > Chordata > Amphibia > Anura > Ranidae > Lithobates > Lithobates clamitans. The sequence goes on from JBBGZY010000438.1 coordinate 10,323,297, forward strand.
CACACCAGCTCAAGCACCGCATGGCATCTTTTGGCCTGCATACTTGCGTAGCCCCTTGAATGCTTATGGAGCACCACTGGTTCCGAGGACAAAGAACAGGAAGAGGCCATGGAGGAAGAAGAAGAGGAGGGGGTGGAGGAGAGAGGTGTGTCACAATCATTAGTAGTGGCATTTTGGAGGCGTGGTGGTGGAACAACCTCCAACACTACTGCACCTTGTCCTGCATCCTTCCCAGCTGCCAGTAGAGTCACCCAATGCGCCGTGAAACTTAGGTAACGTCCCTGTCCATGCCTGCTGGACCATGAGTCAGCAGTAATATGCACCTTACCGCTGACCGTCCTGTCCAGCGAGGCATGGACATTGCCTTCCACATGCCGGTAGAGAGCCGGAATCGCCTTCCGTGAGAAAAAGTGGCATTTGGGTACCTGCCACTGAGGAACCGCACATTCCACAAACTCACGGAAGGGGGCAGATTGTACCAACTGAAAAGGCAGCAGTTGAAGTGCTAGCAATTTTGCCAAACTAGCATTCAACTGCTGGGCATGTGGATGGCTGGGAGCAAACTTCTTTCGGCGGTGCAGCAGCTGGGGCAGGGAAATTTGCCTGGTACAATCTGACGTTGGTGTGCCGAAAGCAGATTGCCCACAAGTACTTGGCTGTGACACACCTAATTCTACACCTTCATTCCTCTCAGTGCAGGTCTCAGAGAGGACTGAAAGTATAGTGCGGTTGGAGATCTCAGCTGATGAGGAGCAAGGAGAGGTCCTCTTTGTTCTTTGGTGTGGGTCTTTCAGATATGCTTGCCAACGAACTGCATAGCAGGTCAACATATGTCTGGTCAAGCATGTGGTACCCAAGCGGGAGATGTTTTGGCCACGCAAGATACGCTTGAGACATATGTTGCAAATAGCAGCGGTGCGATCTGATGCACTCGTCTCAATAAAGGCCCACACCAAAGAAATTTTTGAATAACGCGCAGAGACTGCAGCGCCCTGCACATGTGGAGCTTTGGGGTGTGATGCAGTCAGTGTGCTGCCCTTAGGCTGGCCCCTGGAGGGCATCCTGCCTCGTTGATGATGTGCCGCCTCCTCCTCCTTCTCCTCCTCTCTCCTATCAGGCACCCACATTGAGTCAGTGACCTCATCATCCCCTCCCTCCTCAGCACTGGAGCAAACCTGGCAGTATGCTGCAGCAGGGGAGCATGACTGCCAGATTGCTGTCCTTCTTGGGAACCCCCTCTGTCCGTGCTCACGTTACTGCCTTCATCTAGCTCAGTATCATCATCAGAGCCTTCCAAATGCTGGGCATCCTCCTGGAGCATGTACCCAACACTGTGATCAAACAGTTCGAGGGACTCCTCAGGAGGACATGGTGGGGCTAGGGAAGGAGTCACTGATGACATTGAGCCGAGGGAAGAGGCCGCTGCTTTGCCAGACAAAGTACCCTGAGCATGGGTGAGAGAGGATGAGGAGGATGAGAACAGCTTGGTCATCCACTCGACCAAGTCTTCCGCATGCTGTGGCTCAACACGGCCAGCTGCCGAAAAAAAGGCCAAGCGTGTCCCACGGCCACGTGCTGATGAGGATGCACCGTCTCCACGAACAGCACTAGACACAGAGCCTTGAAAAAGTCACGTGACTGTGATGTAACGCGTGGGAGGAGCCAAAGACGCTCTGTGCAGATCAGCAGTATCACACAGTGTACTGCACTGAATCTGCTCCTGTCTAAGGCGGCTGACTGCTATAGTAAAACCTGCATATGCCTTATCATTATAAGGCACACGTGAGTGGATTGAAGTTTGCCTGTGTACCTTGGTATCCTAACTATTGCACAATGATTGTTTTTTTCTCTTATCTGCCTGTTTATGATTCTCACATTGGTTGTCAATAGAAGCAAAAACACATTGTTACTATGAAGGTCAATGAGCACCTTGATTAAGCAAGTGTTTTTAAACAGCTTTGCTAGTGATCAAAAGCTCTATACCAATCAGGATTCTACACCTGTATAATTGAACCTTCTGAATACATCCCTATATATTTATTTTTATGTGGATTTTTTATGTGAATTTTTGTACACATTTGGTGTCACTAATTTTTTACAAATTTACACTATTTTGATTGCTGGATTTTTTAGGAATTTTTACTCACCGCTGGATTTATTTGACTATTTATATTTATTCTTATATATTCATTTTCACGCACATTGTGAAGCGCTTCAAATATCATTATTTAGACACAGAGCCTGCTTCCCTCTTTTATTGGCTTGTGACTGTCTGCCTCTCCTTGTTGGCCTTCCAGACATACTAATGGCCTGTAGCTGCGCTAAGCTGGGATGTATATATATATATATATATATATATATATATATATATATATATATATATATGCACTGATACTGCAGCTAGCAAAATCAACTGCCTGCCTGTAGTATGAGAACACCACCAACCTTCTACAGGTAGCTTTAGGTGAATACTGTGCAGAGCTTGCAAAAAAATAACTTGAAGCTTATCTGGCTACCTGCGGTAGTGATAGGATCAGGAAAACACCACCAACCTTTTACAGATAGCTTTAGCTGAGCACTGTGCAGAGCTCGCAAAAAAATAACTTGTAGGTTTAGCTGAACACTGTGAGGAGGACGCACCACACTAACTTGTAGTTTTAGCTGAACACTGTGAGCAAGACGCACTACACTAACTTGTAGCTTTAGATGAACATGATGCAGAGGTCTCACTACACTAACTTGTAGTTTTAGCTGAACACTGTGAGCAGGACGCACTACACTAACTTGTAGCTTTAGATGAACACTGTGCAGAGGTCTCACTACACTAACTTGTAGTTTTAGCTGAACACTGTGAGCAAGACGCACTACACTAACTTGTAGCTTTAGATGAACATGATGCAGAGGTCTCACTACACTAACTTGTAGTTTTAGCTGAACACTGTGAGCAGGACGCACTACACTAACTTGTAGCTTTAGATAAACACTGTGCAGAGGTCTCACTACACTAACTTGTAGTTTTAGCTGAACACTGAGAGCAGGACGCACTACACTAACTTGTAGCTTTAGATGAACACTGTGCAGAGGTCTCACTACACTAACTTGTAGTTTTAGCTGAACACTGTGAGCAGGACGCACTACACCAACTTGTAGCTTTAGATGAACACGGTGCAGAGGTCTCACTACACGAACTTGTAGTTTTAGCTGGACACTGTGAGCAGAACGCACTACACTAACTTGTAGCTTTAGATGAACAAAGTGCAGAGGTCTCACTACACTAACTTGTAGTTTTAGCTGAACACTGTGAGCAGGACGCACTACACTAACTGTAAATAGTCTAGCTGCCTGACTGTGGTACTAATAGGATCAAAAGAACACCAGCAATTTTCTTCAGGTAGCTGTAAATACTGTAATAAGACAAGCCTTCCTGTCAGTAGGAAGATAACAGGAATGGATCTAGCTAAACTGAATACAGTGTATATATATATATATGCAACACCTGGGATGCATATATATACACAATACACTGTAAGTGCAGCTAACTCACTGACTGTCCTGCCTAATCTAGCTAACTCAAATGAAATGACACTTTCTCTCTATCTCTATCTAAGCACGCCGGAACACACTACACAGGGCCGCCGTGCAGGCGGCAGGCAGCCTTATATAGTGTGGGGTGTATTCTTAACCCCCTGAGCCATAATTGGCCAGAGCCACCCTGGCTTTGGCCAATTACAGCTCTCTCTATTGACGACGCTGTGATTGGCCAAACATGTGGGTCATAGTGCATGCTTGGCCAATCATCAGCCAGCAAGCACTGCAATGCCGCAGTGAATTATGGGCCGTGACGCGCCACATGAATTTGGCGCGAATGGCCCATAACGTTCGGAATTCGGCGAACGACCGAACAGCCGATGTTCGAATCGAACATGGGTTCAACTCGAACACGAAGCTCATCCCTAATGCCCATCAGTGACACCAATCAGTGCCCATCAATGACACCAATCAGTGCCCATTAGTGATGCCAGTTACTGCTGCCTTTCAGTGCCCAACAGTGCCTGCTCATCAATGCTGCCCATCAATGCCCATCAGAGCCTCCCATCAGTGCCTCCCATCAGTGCCGCCCATCAGTGCCGCCCATCAGTGCCCATCAGTGTCGCCCATCCATGCCCATCAGTGCTGCATATCCCTGCCACCTATCAGTACCCACCAGTGTTGCCTATCAGTGCCAATCAGTGGCCATCAGTGCCACCTATCAGTGCTCATCAGTGTGCCATATTAGTGCCTCCTCATCAGTGCCACCTAATCAGTTCCCATAAGTGCCACCTGATCAGTGCCCATCAGTGCAGCCTAACATTGCCCATCAGTGCAGCCTCATCAGTGCCATCAGTGAAGGAGAAAAATTACTTATTTACAAAATTTACTGACAGAAACTAAGAAAAACTTTTTTTTTTCAAGATTTTTGGTCTTTTTTTCTTTTTTTTTAGTAAAAAAAAAAAAAAATAAAACAGCAGTGACCAAAAGAAAGCTCTATTTGTGTGAAGAAAATGATTAAAATGTATTTGGTTATAGTTTTGCGTGACCGCACAATTGTCATTCAAAGTGCGACATCGCTGAAAGCTGAAAAATAGCCTGGGCAGGAAGAAGGTGAATGTGCCCTGTAGGGAGGTGGTTAACCTCCCCGACGGTATTCTCGAGTGTGGCTCGGGGTGAATTTTCAGTACCAAAAGTGGTAACCTCGAGCCACACTCGGGATTGCATCGCAGGATCCAGGCAAAGTTACTTACCTTGTCCCCAGGATCCTGCGATGTCTCCCTGCTGTGTGAGCGAGTTGTGTCCTCCACTCGATTCATCACTGTGCCGAGCTCTGTTCCCTGTGAGTATCGCAACACACGGGGACGGAGTGCGGTGCCAAATTCAAAAAGTGAAAAACACATAATACATACAGTACACTGTAATCTTACAGATTACATTACTGTATCAAATTATTTCACATCCCTTTTGTCCCTAATGCTTTGTCCAGTGCCCTGCATGCAGGGCATGCATCGGAAAAGCCGATGCATGCAGGGCATGCATCGGAAAATCCGATCGTATGTACGGGGCATTAGAATTACAGGCCTACAATATAAAACGTCAAATTTACATGCAAAACATTGGACCACTTTGAGCATCAAAAATCTGACATAATCATACCGCTAGGGAGGTTAAAGTAAATATGACAGACCTCCTTCTGAATACGGAAAAAGTCAGAAATGCTTATCTGATGGCTGTTCAGGGCCAGAGACTCAAAATAGTAAAGTAAGAGTTCCAATATAACAAAGAGGTAAATAGCATCATCAGAGGCATAGGATCCTAATGACAGCCTCCTGGTTAGTTAACGTGTCCAGTCTGGGGCATCAGGGGCACAGTCTGCATTAGTTTATCTGAAGAGCTCCCCTTACTTCCTGTCAGGTAAAATGTTGTCAGCAGGTCAGGAAGTAATGTGGAATCTATGTATACAGTAGGTGCCCCAGATATCAGTAGACAGACGGTTTAACCCTACAAAATATTTTACAGCGCACACATACAAGAATGACATTTCCTGCAGGGCTAGTTAAAAACACCTGAACATATTCAAAAAATACAGGGGTTTGGTCACACTATATGGTCATATAGTGCTAAGCCCACTTACTGTAACAAAGTACCCCAAATTAGTGGGTCCTACACTAGTAATAGAATGGAAGATCCTTTGTCTCAACCATGGGAGCTGAACTCCTCTATGTGGGAGAACTGAAGGGGATACATCCTAAACACTGGTGGCCACTAAATAAGAGGTAATGAGGAGGGGGAGGGGTGCTCCAGCCCAAAAAACCTGGTTGGGGCCTATTACAATATACAAGAACATATTTGGGGGGCACACCATACAATGCGTTTAAATTCAAGATGGTGCTGATATAAGACCTACAAACAGTACAAAATATTTTACAGCGCACACATACAAGAATGACATTTCCTGCAGGGCTAGTTAAAAACACCTGAACATATTCAAAAAATACGGGGGTTTGGTCACACTATATGGTCATATAGTGCTAAGCCCACTTACTGCGACAAAGTACCCCGAATTAGTGGGTCCTACACTAGTAATAGAATGGAAGATCATTTGTCTCAACCATGGGAGCTGAACTCCTCTATGTGGAAGAACTGAAGGGGATACATCCTAAACACTGGTGGCCACTAAATAAGAGGTAATGAGGAGGGGGAGGGGTGCTCCAGCCCAAAAAACCTGGTCAGGGCCTATTACAATATACAAGAACATATTTGGGGGGCACACCATACAATGCGTTTAAATTCAAGATGGTGCTGTTATAAGACCTACAAACAGTACAAAATATTAATATTTTAAATTGATTTGAAACATTCACATTACAGTGCCATACTCCTACAAGCACAATAATTCAAATTTAATAGGATAAAAACAAGTCATTCTCTGGCTATCCACATACCTAGTGATAATAACTGCTAATGATGATAATTGGGAGGCCTTCTTTGACTGTGCTTATTGTAGCCAGACACAAAGAGATGACAGACAGTCTGTTTGAGCTCTGTGCACTTGGCTCAAATTATACATGTTCCTGTTTGACCTGTACATCCCATTTCATTGGATAAAATCACTGAATAATTGCCTGAAAAATCATTACAAAGGTAGATTTATAAGTCACCACATAAAGTATTATTATTATACAATACGATATTTAATGGGTCAATGGAAATAATACTATATTACTAGTAATAATAAATATTATTGACAAAGTAGGCATAGCAAAGTATTGGAAAGTACATACATAACATAATTATGGAAAAAAATCTTGCGAGCCACAATTATCCAGTGCCTTAATGGAAATTCAACCAAACAGCTACCCGGCTGCAGGCGCAGATCACGTATTCATGACCGTGCGATAAATGATATATGAAAAAAATGCGCCGCGCCTAGGGGTGTAACTGAATAACTGTAAATCTAAGTACAAATCATAGATAATAAAGCGTGCAAATCAAATAGAGCCTAAAGCTCTGATCACTTACTAAGATCACCTGCTGTGTGAATCCTAAAGCTCTGATCACTTACTGAGATCACCTGCTGTGTGAATCCTATGACCAAACACACTAAAAAATATCTAGTGCAATAAATCACAAAGTGCAATGTGCATAGAAAAACGTAATAAGATAAATATGCAATCCACAGTGATTAAAATATAATCATTCCTAATAAGGTGTATATGCTAAAAAATGTTACACATATGTAGATCCACTGTGATTAAAATGAAAAAGAAAAAAAATTAAATAAAACAATATATATATTCTTAAAACACAAACAGAGTAAATCAATCACATGCGTGGGCGAATTGAAACTATAATCGCCCTAATAAAGGTGTTCAAATCACATCCGTGAAAAAATCTTCCAATCCAGTAACATAAAGTGACCAAGTTCAAATAAAAGTCAGTGTAATGGTGATGGTTCAAAGAAAAAGTTCCGGTTTTGAATCAAACGTGCCCAAAGAAAAACATGCTGTGAAGTGCCTTGGTGACCCCCAATGTGATTGCGCTCACCTTGGAGCGTGTGACACAGGTTTTAATTGTGTCAATACACGCTTTTGGAGCCACCCCTGGGCTCAGTATTAGGTACAGCTGATTCCCACACTAGATTCTTTATGGCTCCACTCACATCAGACCATATAAAAGAAAAAGGCTAATATAGTATAATACCGTAGGATACTTTTATTAAAATCACATCCAATCCCCACATGGGGTACTCACATTTATAAGGTGCTCATGTGCACCAAACATAACATAGGAAAAAACGGCTGTGCGGCGTGCTGCGGGGTGTGAGAGCTCCACAACCCAGCTCTGTGCTGATCGCTCCGTCCTGGCCCCTCCCCTACGCGTCTTCGACACAGGGAGTCACGTGTCTTCATCAGGGGGATCTACATATGTGTAACATTTTTTAGCATATACACCTTATTAGGAATGATTATATTTTAATCACTGTGGATTGTATATTTATCTTATTACGTTTTTCTGTGCACATTGCACTTTGTGATTTATTGCACTAGATATTTTTTAGTGTGTTTGGTCATAGGATTCACACAGCAGGTGATCTCAGTAAGTGATCAGAGCTTTAGGATTCACACAGCAGGTGATCTTAGTAAGTGATCAGAGCTTTAGGCTCTATTTGATTTGCACGCTTTATTATCTATGATTTGTACTTAGATTTACAGTTATTCAGTTACACCCCTAGGCGCGGCGCATTTTTTTCATATACATACATAACATGTGACACATATTCTATGTTACAATTGGCTACAGAAAATAGAGTACAAAATGACTGTAATGCCCCGTACACACGTTCGGATTTCCCGACAACAAAACTGTGGATTTTTTTCCGAAGGATGCTGGCTCAAACTTGTCTTGCATACACACGGTCACACAAATGTTGGAAATTCTGAATATCAAGAACACGGTGACGTACAACACATATGACGGGACTTTAAAAAGGAAGTTCAATAGCCAGTGCGGCCCCTTTTGCTTGATTCCGAGCATGCTTGGACTTTTGCGCATCGGACTTGTGTACACACGATTGGACTTTCCTTTGTTGTCGGAAAATTTGAGAACCTGCTCTCAAACATTTGTGTGCGGAAATTCCAACAGCAAATGTTCGACGGAGCATACACACGGTCGGACAAGAATCTCACATCGAACATTTCCCGTCGGAAATTCCGATTGTGTGTACACGGCATAAAACTTTTCACACTCCTCTTCATTTCAAAATGATTTAAGAATATAAGTACATAGAACATACAAAAACACATTTGTGGATCCAAAAACACTCAGTGGTGATTGAGAAACAATGGAGGTGTGGGGGGGTTAATAAACTTGCCTAACCACTTTTCTGGCATTAAGCCCTCTTGTTAACGTATTGCCCCAAATTCAGGAACACATGCAACATTCTTCATTCTGACAGCGACTGGTGCACCAAATTCAGATAAGTCTAAGATGAGTCACTTTTTCATTGTGGCCAAATTCTAAATAAAATACCAACAGTTTGCTTCTTACAAATGTAGACCTAATTAAGACCAACTCTCTTTTGGCATACAGAGAGAAAAACTGACACAGACAGATTTTTCAAGTGTGTCTCACGTGTATTATGAAAAGTGGTGTGGCATGTGCCAAATTCAAGAACAAGTTCTTGACAGGTACATGAATTTGGTGTATTCTGCACCACTTGTAGAACGCATGAGAGACACTTTCACAAAATCTGTCTGTGCCAGTCTTTAGAAATTATAGGGAATTACTTTCCTGTCCTAAATTCATACCCGCCAAAAGGCATTATACATTTTGCAGCATCTGTTGTTGTTTCTGATCTCATTACGTTTTTTTTTTTTTTTTAAGGTTTTCAGAGCATAACACAACCCTGATAAATTACTGGTTAGAGTTCCTGTATATTATAATATAGTTTACTATAGTATCTAACACTATACTGAGTACCTTTTTGCTGAGTCTTCAGAGATTATTAAATGCCTGTAGTACATTAATAATATAAATTAACACAGAGATTACATATTGAGTTTAATTTCCAGTGAGAGGAAACAGTTGGAAGCCACAAATTTATTTGAAAGTACAAAATCTAAACTCATTTTCTGCATGACACTACAGCGCAGAGCTGTGAAGCTATCTTTATTCAACCCAGTGAGCAAATATGATATTAAGTGTGTCTCACAGAATCAAAACAACGCCTCTCTTCTAGGCCTTCGTAATGTAATGAAATTCATGCACTGCTGAATTGTTATAAATTAAAGATTAGTATATGTTTTGGGTTAAAATTAAAATGAAAGGTGTCAGATGATGGATTCATTTTGCAGCCGTGGAAGCAAGATTATAATAGTCGATATATATTAACTCTTCATTATTAGTGTGTTTTGTGACTGTGTCCTGGATAAATGCATAAAACTGTCCATTGGCACAATTATAATGTAGCACATCACTGCTTGGTGACCACACAAATAAACACATACTAACCTGTGCACCTAAAAAAAATCAGTATCAAGCATATTTAGTATATTTATGTAGCAACCTCCTAGATAGGTGTTAGGCAGTAGCAGAACTACCAGAGTCTCAATGGTCTCACTTGCAACCGGGCCCTGGCACTGTCGGGGGGTCCCAGCAGGGTTACTGGCCGCAGGGCTCTAAGCTGAGAGTGTCTCTCTCATACTGCTGAGAACCTACACTGGCAGTTCCCCCTCCTTCCTCCCTCACACAGATTGGAGAGGAAAAAGCCGATATGCTCCTACTCCCCCCCCCTCCTGTGTGTGCAACGCGGGAAGTGTGAAGCCCAGCAGCTGAATTTTATCATCAGACTGCAGACTCTGGGCTGTATGAGAGAAATGCTCTCAGCTCAGAGTCCTGCTGAGGAGGCACTGATGAAGAGGCACTAATAGGTTACACTAATAGGCAGCACTAATAGGCTGCACTGATGGGCACTGATAGGCGGCATTGATGGGCACTGATAGGGAGCACTGATAGGCAGCACTGATGGGCACTAATAGGCAGCACTGATGGGCACTGATAGGTGGCACTGATGTGCACTGATAGGCAGCACTGATAGGCTGCACTGATAGGCAGCATTGATGAGTACTGATAGGTGGCACTGATGGGCACTGATAGGCGGCATTGATGATCACTGATAGGCGGCACTAAAGGGCACTGATAGGTGGCATTGATGGGCACTGATAGGCTGCACTGAAAATCAGGGCACTGATGATCAGTGCCCTGATTATCAGTGTGAATAATGTACTGAGAGTGGATAGGTGATACTCTTGCGCTGTCTGCTGGGACTGACAAGGTATAAATGCAACCAACTGCAGCAGACACCATTCAGCTAATCCGTGGCAGATATATTAAATGGTAAAAATGGTGGTGCTGCGCTGTAAGGTGACTAGTGATTGTGGCAAATATAAAATATTCAAATTAATGTGCAAATAACAGTCAATGTATACAAAGGTGTGAATATTCGTTTATACCTAATCAGTCCCAGCAGACAGCACGAGAGTATCACCTATCCATTCATTTTTTTTTGTATCCTATTCACTCTTGCAGCAGTCATAGGAATTTTCAAATTTGTTGAACAAAGAGAGATTAATGTGGATGAAGTTTTTAGTATTGAGAACACTAAGAAAATTTGCAATCTTGAAAGTCTAATGAGGAAATTGGGCCACAATATGGAAAGAAAGTTAGTCTATGGTGGGATGTTACCACTTTTGATAGATATATCAAAGCAAATCTAGTACCAAGGAGTCTTAGGTGGGAAGTTCCACTTAATGACAGCCTTATAGAACAAGAATCTGTAGATGAATGGTTCAGTTTTTTCACACCTTTGTATACATTGACTGTTATTTGCACTTGCACTTAAAATTGAAGATGTACTGACAGTCTTACCAGGTAACGGCTCTCCTTTCCTCCCATAGACACAGCGTGGGAGGAAAGCACTGCTGATAACCGGTAAGTCTGTTTATATGTGATTAGCTTATCACATGGTAAAGGACAGCTGTGATTGGTCCTTTATCATGATCTTTGATCAGCTTTGGTACTAGGCATTAGATAGGTTAGCTTTAGGTTTGTTTTGATAGGTACATTCAGTTGCCACACTGTAAGCAGTATGGATCATTTCTGTTAGGCAAAAGCATATTCTGATTCACTGCAATCAGTGCAGCCACAATCTGCTAGCTAGGTCTATCTGTGTGCCCTACTGTTGCCAGTCTGCATAAGCCTCCAATTTGTCCAGGAGACTGAAAAAGTTTCTGGAATGTAGGTGTGAAGCTATGTAGATGGTGGCATTAATATGGATCCAGCCTTGGCCTATCCCAGAGGGGCATTCTCTGAAGGCAGGATAGGTGACTGTATGTATTCTTAGAGCAGGCAGCGTTCTGGGTCTTTTCCCAGAGTGGAGAATTCCATGCTGTCCAAGAAAAGCTCCTACTTAAAATTACTTTTGTCTATGGTGCAAAATCTCTGCTAACAGCTGAAATCTATCATTTGTTACATTGCCTAGACTTAATTTAAAGCTTGCTCAAGGAAGAAACCGAGTCCTCAGTGTACATAGTTCTTATTCTTGGAGTATCCCACCTCTACCCTAACCCTATCCAAGTTCTTCGAAAACAAAAACTAGACTGATCATTGAAGAAATGAGTGGAAGTGTTCGTGCACCAGGCTGTAGGAAATACTGTGCCTGGCTGCGGGGCTAAAATTTGGAAAGACCTGGTCAAAATACCAGCGGCTCCTATGGGAGTAGCGCTACATTTATATGGGCCCACATTCTGACAGTGCCAAAAATGGTTCTGTATATATGGTAAGCACATACTGTATACATACATGCAAGAATAATTGGACCCAATGTACTAAAAGAGCAAGGAGAAAGCACCAAGAAAATAACTGGCACATTTCTGCTGTACACTTGCTTAAAGCGGAACTTCGGTCATTTTTTTCAACTTTCCAGCTATTAAATCTTCTGCCCTTGTTGTTTTAACTTTAGATAGTAAAATATTTTTTTTCTGCCAGTAAATACCTCATATAGCCCCCTTTCTGTTTCTTATATGGTCATTAGCCTAGGCTTATGACATCATCCACCTCTCTCTCTCGCTCACTCTTATGAGAGTTTGCCAGGAAGGGAGGGGGGTGAGTCACAAGAGAGCCAATGAGAGCTGCAGAGCTGGAGGTGTGCCTCTGTGTGTCTGTGTAAATCCAGGAAGTGAACAGGCAACAGCTTCAGCTGCCCACAGTTAAAATGATTGCAGCCAGATTCAGTGGAGGGAGATTGCTGCAGCATATTTGGCAAGTACAGAATCACAGTATATATAAAATAATATGCAAAAGGTTGGAGGGAAGCTTCAGAATGGCAAAGATTTTATAATTACAAATTATGTGAGCAGACTGCAGTTATGGACGTGCACGCACTCAGTGAGTGTGATCCTTAACTTCTCTCCTAAAGGGTATACTCTAGTTCATTGTATACATTGCATACATTGTATTCCCATTTTTTTGTGCATTGAACAACAATGTACAGTGATCTCAGAGTAAAGAAGAATAAAAACCTATACAGCGGAGAAGAAGTTGATTGAAGTTTTGAATTGGCCTAGCTAGAGACCAGACCTGAATCCAGCTGAAAATCTGTGTGGAAATCTGAAGTAGGCTGTTCACATGAGATGCCCTCACAATCTGACAGATTTGGAGTGCTTTTGAAAGAAAGACTTGCCAAAGATTCCCAAGGCAGGACATTCTATGCAGATAGACTCCCACCCTAAAAGACTGAGTGCTGTCTTAAAACCAAAAGGTGCTTCAACAAAGTATGAGTTTAACCACTTCGCGCCCGCACTATAGCCAAAAGACGGCTACAGCGCGGCGCTCAATTGCCGGGAGGGCATCCTTGGACGCCCTCCTGTTTACTGCTTCCCCACGTGCCCCTGAGAGCGTGCATCGGGGAAAATCTGTGTTGGCCGTGTCCCTTGGATACGGCCAATCACAGATCGTACTAAATGGCCAATCACAGCGGCCATTTAGCACTCGATCTTTGTGTCCAATGGGAGATGATCTCAAATGTAAACATATGAGATCGTCTCTCATTGCCGGCTTTCCCTCCTCACACAGAGACAGCGTGTGAGGAGGGACAGCTTCTGTGCTTCAGATTGTGAGATTGTGAGTTTTCCAAAAACACATATATAGTGCCCACAGTACCTATCACTGCCAGTGCCATCTGCTAGTGCCATCTGCCAGTGCCATCTGCCAGTGCCATCTGCCATCAGTGCCACCTGTCAGTGCCATCTGTCATCAGTGCCACCTGTAAGTACCATCTGTCATCAGTGTCACCTGTCAGTACCATCTGTCATCAGTGCCACCTGTCAGTGCCACGTGCCATCTGTTATCAGTGTCACCAGTGCCACGTATCAGTGTCATCAGTGTCACGTGTCATCAGTGCCACAAATTACTGCCATCTACCATCAGAGTCACTTTTTTCTATTTAATTCTTGCTAGGGACATGCTTGCATCGATTGTGGCCCAGTGCAACCTGTATGCACAACAATTCATAGCAAGTAACCCAACGTCCTTTTATGCCCGTCCCTACGAGCGGAGAGCCCTAACAGTGGAGGAGTTTAAAATTTTTTTGGGCCTCACATTCTGTATGGGACTAAACAGAAAAAATGAATTACGTTCATATTGGTCATCCCGCCCCATCCACCACATGCCCATCTTTTCCTCAGTAATGCCCAGAACCAGATATCTCACGATTATGAGATTCCTACACCATAACGACAATACCCAGTGCCCTCCCCTAAATGACCCAAATTTTGATAAGCTTTATAAAATTTGACCGCTAATAAATTATTTTTCTGAAATCTTCCCCAGTTGTTTACCCCAGACCAACACATATGTGTGGATGAGTCCCTTATCAAATTTTCTAGCAGGCTGGGCTTAAAACAATTTATTCCCACTAAAAGGGCCCGCTATGGGGTGAAGAAGTATAAATTGTGCGACCGAGCTACAGGTTATACCTATGCCTTCATGGTATATGAAGGGAAGGACACCCAGCTTCATCCTCCTAATTGCCCAGAATACATTGGATCAAGCGGGAAAGTCATTTGGGAACTCATAAACCCACTCCTGGAGAGAGCAGGGCCGATCCTAGACGGGGTGCACGGGATGCAGTGCACCCAGGTGCCAGAGAGGTGGGGGCGCTGAAGCGCCAGAGTGCTCCCTTCCCTCCTCCTCCTCCTCTTGATTGTGTCCGGCCGCGGCTCTCCGCCAGTGTTCCAAGAAGAAAGGCGCCGCTGTGTTTGCTGCTCAAGCCCCTCCTCCTGTCCTAAAAGAGAGCAGCCGCCAGTCGGAGATGACATCAGAGGCAGAGCGGCTGGTCCCTGCGTGGAGAGAGACCAGCCGCACAGTGATGTCGCGCGGGGGGGGCGGAGGTGCGGTCCGTGCCTGACACATTCTTCTCCTCTCTGTGTCTCCCACTCCTGCCTGCTTTGAACTGCTCTGCTCTCCACCCGGGCGGCGTGGCTGGCTGCACACTGTCCTCTCCTCTCCAGCTGCCGCCCCGGGTATATTTATGTACCCTAATGGAGGGGGGGTCTGTACTGTACTAATGGAGGGGGGCTGTACTAACGGAGGGGGGCTGTACTAATGGGTGGGTCTGTACTAATGGGGGGCTGTACTAATGGAGGGGGCTGTACTAATAATGGGGGGGTCTGTACTAATGGGGGGGTCTGTACTAATGGAGAGGGGGTCGGTACTAATGGGGTCTGTACTAATGGAGGAGAGGTCTGTACTAATGGGGGGTTTCTGTACTAATGGAGGGGGGTCTGTCCTGGGGGGTCTGTACTAATGGAGGGGGGGTCTGTACTAATGGAGGGGAGGTCTGAACTAATGGAGAGGGGGTCTGTACTAATGGGGTCTGTACTAATGGAGGGGGGGTCTGTACTAATAGGGGGTCTGTCCTGGGGGGTCTGTACTAATGGGGGTCTGTACTAATGGAGGTGGGGTCTGTACTAATGGAGAGGGGGTCTGTACTAATGGGGTCTGTACTAATGGAGGGGGGTCTGTACTAATGGGAGGATCTGTACTGGGGGGTCTGTACTAATGGAGGGGGGGTCTGTACTAATGGAGAGGGGGTCTGTCCTGGGGGTCTGTACTAATGGAGGGGGGTCTGTCCTGGGGGGTCTTTACTAATGGAGGGGGGTCTGTACTAATGGAGGGGGGTCTGTACTAATGAAGGGGGGGTCTGTACTAATGGAGAGGGGGTCTGTCCTGGGGGTCTGTACTAATGGAGGGGGGTCTGTACTAATGGAGGGGGGTCTGTACTAATGGAGAGGGGGTCTGTACTAATGGGGTCTGTACTAATGGAGGGGGGTCTGTACTAATGGGGGGGTCTGTACTAATGGGGGGTCTGTACTAATGGAGGGGGGTCTGTCCTGGGGGGTCTGTACTAATGAGGGGGTCTGTACGAATGGAGGTGGGGTCTGTACTAATGGAGAGGGGGTCTGTACTAATGGGGTCTGTACTAATGGAGGGGGGTCTGTATTAATGGGGGGTCTGTACTGGGGGTCTGTACTAATGGAGGGGGGGTCTGTACTAATGGAGAGGGGGCCTGTCCTGGGGCTGGGGGGTCTGTACTAATGGAGGGGGGGTCTGTCCTGGGGGGGTCTGTACTAATGGAAGGGGGTCTGTATTTATGTACCCTAATGGAGGGGGGTCTGTACTGTACTAATGGAGGGGGGCTGTACTAATGGAGGGGGGCTGTACTAATGGAGGGGGACTGTACTAATGGAGGGGGACTGTACTAATGGAGGGGGGGCTGTACTAATGGAGGGGGGTCTGTCCTGGGGGGTCTGTACTAATGGAGGGGGGTCTGTATTTATGTACCCTAATGGAGGGGGGTCTGTACTGTACTAATGGAGGGGGGCTGTACTAATGGAGGGGGGCTGTACTAATGGAGGGGGACTGTACTAATGGAGGGGGACTGTACTAATGGAGGGAAGGCTGTACTAATGGAGGGGGCTGTACTAATGGGGGGGTCTGTACTAATGGGTGGGCTGTACTAATGGAGGGGGGCTGTACTAATGATGGGGGGTCTGTACTAATGGGGATCTGCACTAATGGAGAGGGGTTCTGTACTAATGGTGTCTGTACTAATGGAGGGGAGGTCTGTACTAATGGAGGGGAAGTCTGTACTAATGGGGGGGTTCTGTACTAATGGAGGGGGGTCTGTCCTGGGGGGTCTGTACTAATGGAGGGGGGTCTGTACTAATGGAGGGGGGTCTGTACTAATGGAGAGGGGGTCTGTACTAATGGGGTCTGTACTAATGGAGGGGGGTCTGTACTAATGTGGGGTCTGTACTGGGGGTCTGTACTAATGGAGGGGGGTCTGTACTAATAGAGAGGGGGTCTGTCCTGGGGGTCTGTACTAATGGAGGGGGGTCTGTCCTGGGGGATCTGTACTAATGGAGGGGGGTCTGTACTAATGGAGGGGGGTCTGTACTAATGGAGGGGGGTCTGTACTAATGGAGAGGGGGTCTGTCCTGGGGGGTCTGTACTAATGGAGGGGGGTCTGTACTAATGGAGGGGGGGTCTGTCCTGGGGGGTCTGTACTAATGAAGGGGGGGTCTGTACTAATGGAGAGGGGGTCTGTACTAATGGGGTCTGTACTAATGGAGGGGGGTCTTTACTAATGGGGGGGTTGTACTAATGGGGGTCTGTACTAATGGAGGGTCTGTACTAATGGAGGGGGGTCTGTACTAATAAAGAGGGGGTCTGTACTAATGGAGGGGGGTCTGTACTAATGGAGTGGGGGTCTGTACTAATGGAGGGGGGTCTGTACTAATGGAGGGGGGTCTGTACTAATGGAGGGGGGTCTGTACTAATGGGGGGTCTGTCCTGAGGGGTCTGTATTAATGGAGAGGGAGATCTGTCCTGGGGGGGCTGTACTAATAGAGGGGGGTTACCTGGGGGGATCTGTACTGAGTAAGGTCTGTACTGAGGGAGGGGTTTATACTTAGTGCGGGTTCTGCACTGACGGAGGGGGGTCTATATGTAGTGGAGGGGGGTCTGTACTGAGGGGCGACTATAGTTGGTGGAAGGGGGATGACCCTAACCCTAGTGAAGCCAATGCAGCTGCGGGCTCTCCTTTCCCCCCTCCCTCTCCTTTACCCCCTCCCTCTCCTCCTGCATGCTGCTGTACTAGTGAGCGGTGCTTGCCAGCACAGCTGCCCACTATGTTTCTTCCCCCCGCCTTCATATCAACCAGGGAGGAAACAGAATAGAAAAAGGAGCAGAGAAGAGAATTTTGGGACATATAGTCCCGAGGACTGGCAGCCCCACTGTAACACAGAAACTGCAGCCCACACAGCATGCTCAGCTGAATGGGAAAGAGAGAGACAGGAGCCTGGGAAAGCTTTCAGGGAAGTACACCCAGGACTCCAGAGGGAGAGGATAGTGCTAAGGGAACACCATCAAAGAGAGAACCCCACTGCCCTGCGCCACCAGAGGGAACGCCACACAGCCTAGCGCCATCCCTGGCAGAGAAAGGAATGGAGTCATTGCAGGAATACAGATCTGGGTGCTACCCAGCGGAGTCACCATGGGCAATTTAGAGTGAGCTGACTCCTGATCAGAGGAACCGTTGCTGTATCGCTGAGTCAGGTGAGAGGGCCGATCGGCCATTATGTATTAATGTCCATAGGAACTGCAGTCTCTGACCATCTCTTGTAACATGTCTGCAGTCTCTGACCATCTCCTGTAGTATGTCTGCATTCTCTGACCATCTCTTGTAGTATGTCTGCAGTCTCTGACCATCTCCTGTAGTATGTCTGCAGTCTCTGACCATCTCTTGTAGTATGTCTGTAGTCTCTGACCATCTCCTGTAGTATGTCTGCAGTCTCTGACCATCTCCTGTATTATGTCTGCAGTCTCTGAGCATCTCCTGTATTATGTCTGCAATCTCTGAACATCTCCTGTACTATGTCTCCAGTCTCTGACCATCTCCTGTAGTATGTCTGCAGTCTCTGGCTATCTCCTGTACTATGTCTGCAGTCTCTGACCATCTCCTGTTCTATGATTGCAGTCTCTGACTGTCTCTTGTATCATAACTACAGTCTCTGACCATCTCTTGTAGTATGTCTGTAGTCTCTGACCATCTCCTGTAGTATGTCTGCAGTCTCTGACCATCTCCTGTATTATGTCTGCAGTCTCTGAGCATCTCCTGTACTATGTCTGCAGTCTCTGATCATCTCCTGTATTATGTCTGCAGTCTCTGACCATCTCCTGTAGTATGTCTGCAGTCTCTGGCTATCTCCTGTACTATGTCTGCAGTCTCTGACCATCTCCTGTTCTATGATTGCAGTCTCTGACCGTCTCTTGTATCATAACTACAGTCTCTGACCATCTCCTGTACTATGTCTGCAGTCTCTGACCATCTCCTGTACTATGTCTGCATTCTCTGACCATCTCCTGTACTATGTCTGCATTCTCTGACCATCTCCTGTACTATGTCTGCAGTCTCTGACCATCTCCTGTTCTATGATTGCTTTCTCTGACCATCTCCTGTACCATAATTGCAGTCTCTGATCGTCTCTTGTATCATAACTACAGTCTCTGACCATCTCCTGTACTATATCTGCAGTCTCTGATCATCTCCTGTACTATGTCTGCAGTCTCTGGGCATCTCCTGTACTATGTCTGCAGTCTCTGACCATCTCCTGTACTATGTCTGCAGTCTCTGATCATCTCCTGTACTATGTCTGCAGTCTCTGACCATCTCCTGTACTATGTCTGCAGTCTCTGGGCATCTCCTGTACTATGTCTGCAGTCTCTGATCATCTCCTGTTCTATGATTGCAGTCTCTGACCATCTCCTGTTCTATAATTGCAGTCTCTGACTGTCTCTTGTATCATAACTACAATCTCTGACCATCTCTTGTAACATGTCTGCAGTCTCTGATCATCTCCTGTATTATGTCTGCAGTCTCTGACCATCTCCTGTTCTATGATTGCTTTCTCTGACCATCTCCTGTTCTATGATTGCAGTCTCTGACTGTCTCTTGTATCATAACTACAGTCTCCTACCATCTCCTGTACTATGTCTGCAGTCTCTGGGCATCTCCTGTACTATGTCTGCAGTCTCTGATCATCTCCTGTACTATGTCTGCAGTCTCTGACCATCTCCTGTACTATGTCTGCAGTCTCTGACCATCTCCTGTTCAATGATTGCAGTCTCTTATCATCTCCTGTATTATGTCTGCAGTCTCTGACCATCTCCTGTTCTATGATTGCAGTCTCTGACCATCTCCTGTTCTATGATTGCAGTCTCTGACTGTCTCTTGTATCATAACTACAGTCTCTGACCATCTCCTGTACTATGTCTGCAGTCTCTGGGCATCTCCTGTACAATATCTGCAGTCTCTGACCATCTCCTGTACTATGTCTGCAGTCTCTGACCATTTCCTGTACTATGTCTGCAGTCTCTGATCATCTCCTGTATTATGTCTGCAGTCTCTGACCATCTCCTGTACTATGTCTGCAGTCTCTGATCAT
Organism: Lithobates clamitans; assembly: GCA_037952925.1. Lineage (NCBI taxonomy): Eukaryota > Metazoa > Chordata > Amphibia > Anura > Ranidae > Lithobates > Lithobates clamitans. The sequence continues at coordinate 10,343,396 of JBBGZY010000438.1, forward strand.
CTCCTGTACTATGTCTGCAGTCTCTGACCATCTCCTGTACTGTGTCTGCAGTCTCTGACCATCTCCTGTACTATGTCTGGGGGCTCTTTCTAACAGACTCTCTAACAGAAGCCCTCTTTGTGTGCATCAGAGAGACTCCCCTCCAGGTCTCATTAGTGTACGCTCTTCCTGTATTTTTTTTATTGTTAAAATGATGGGAGGATCCTAGGGTAACAAAGACTTCTTAGGGGAGCATCTCTGTGTTTGAGTTGTTGCCATAGAAACATTTGTAAAGGGGAGGAGTTGGTAAGATGACCACGCCCATGTGGGGGCGCCAGAAATATTTCTGCACTCAGGCACCGGTGACCCTAGGATCGGCCCTGGGAGAAAGGCTACCATTTGTATGTGGACAACTTTTATACAAGTTTGCCCCTGTTATGCAACTCTCACAGAAAGAACACTGCAGCATGGGGCACCGTAAGGACGAACCGGAAGGGCTTTCCTCAAAGCCTCATCAACAAGAAGTTAAGAAGAGGGGAGGCGGTGAGTTTACGGAATGAGGAAATTCTGGCTGTGAAGTGGAGGGACAGAAGGGATGTCTACATGCTTTCTTCGATCCACAACAATACATTTGTTGAGATCACTAGGAGGAATGGCCCAACCCAAAAGCCAACATGTATCCACGAATACAATATGTTCATGGGGGGTGTCAACTTTAACGACCAGATGCTTGAACCCTACCTTTCCACAACGAACATACTATAAAAAAGTTTAAATTTATTTGTTTAATTTGGCCATATACAACACCTATGTAATCTATCACAACTCCACTGAAAGACCCAAACCCTTCCTTGGCTACCAGGAGGAAATCACCACTGCCCTTATATACCCGAACGGCCCACCAGAAAACATTTGATCCGATGTGATTAGCAGACTCTCTGAATGCCACTTTCCCGATAAAATCCCTCCCAGACCAACAGGCCAAAATTGTCAGAAAAAATGCCAGGTGTGCACCAAATGAGGAGTGAGAAGAGACACCACTTATTGTGCCCAATGTCCTTCCCAATCAGGCCTCTGCATAGTTGACTGTTTCCACCGTTACCATACTTCACTAAATTATTAGTGAAGTATGGTAAAAATAACCCTCACTTCCTGCCATTTACCTTCACACCCCTTATGCCTCTGCCTGGCTTGTTATTCGACCACGCTACTGCCTACCGATTCTGTTTATACCTCTGCCTGATCTGGAACTGACCCTGGACTGTTATTCGACCACGCTTCTGCCTACCGATTCTGTACATACCTCTGCCTGATCTGGAACTGACCCTGGACTTTTTGACCATGCCTTTTGCCTGCCTCTTGGATTGATCTTGTACCCTGCCAGTGGACTAGTGGAATTCATAACACAGGGGTCTCACATATGTGAGGGGCTCCAGAATTGTTTTTCTGGATGAAGAAAATAATTTCATTTGTTTTCTCATTCCTAGATTAGGGTCTGGAGACTCTGAGGCTTCAAAGAGAATTGGGTGGGAGAAGCCTCTAACCCTGTCCCCATTCTGTCCTGAATGAGGCCCTACTTCTGCCTGCTGCCTGTAGGACCTATGTCATCATGCCTCTGCCTGTCGCATGAACTGACCACACCACATGGACCTGCCTGCTACCAGGACCAATATTTTGGCACTGCTGACAATCTCTGCCTGCACTGACCCTGGACTGTATATGGACAGTATCCCTGCCTGCTGCCTGTACTGACTATGGACAGTATTCCTGCCTGTTGCCTGGAAAATTGCATTCGCTTTTGCTGACCAAGTCCCTGCCTGCTGCCTGGACCAGTGCTATCCTCCTGTGGACAACTGCCCTACTAAAACCACAGGTAATCTTTTGTTTACTCTTTGCTCAGCAGAATGTATTTTGGGGTGTAATTCTTGGTATGTGCATGCTATGTGTCCCTAGAACACCTGATGGTGTTCCTTACATGTTGGGCCTCTGTATGTGGCCAGGCTGTGTAAAAGTCTCACACATGTGGTATCGCCATACTCAGAACGAGTAGCAGAATGTATTTTGGGGTGTCATATTTGCTATGCACATGCTATGTGTTGAAAATATCTTATAAATGGACAACTTTGCATTAAAAAAAATGTGTTTTTATTTTTTTACACATATTCCAAAAACTTCTGGAAAAAAAATGAACCGTTCAAAAGACTCATTATGCCTCATAGATTATATGTCGCGGTGTTAGTTTTCCGAAATGGGGTCACTTTGTGGGTGTTTCCATTGTTCTGGTGCTCCAGGGCCTTCAAAAGTGTAATAGGTGGTTGAGAAATGAGATGTACAATTTATGCTCCTAGAACGCCTGATGGTGCTCCCATATTGGGTCTCTGTATGTGGCCATGCTGTGAAAAAGTCCCACACATGTGGTATCGCCATACTCAGGAGGAGTAGCAGAATGTATTTTGGGGCGTCATTTGTGGTATACACATGCCATGTGAGAGAAATAACCTATTACAGTGACAATTTTGTGGAAAAAAAAAAAAAAGAAAAAAAATCTTCATTTTGCAAAGAATTGTGGGAAAAAAATTACAACATCAAAAACCTCACCATGCATCTTACTAAATACCTTGGAATGTCTACTTTCAAAAAAGGGGTCATTTGGAGGGTATTTGTACTTTCCTGGCTTGTTCGGGTTGCAAGAAATTAGATAGGCCACCAGTACATCAGGTGTGATCAATTTTTTATGATTTGCACCACAGTTTGTAGACCCAGAGGTGATCAAATACCACAAAAAGAAAGATTTATTTGTATGAAAAAAGGACAAAAAATTAATTTGGGTACAGTATTACATGACGGAGTAAATGTCATTCAAAGTGTGAAAGTACTGAAAGCTAAAAATAGGTCTGGGCAGGAGGGGGGTTTAAATGCCCAGTCTGCAAGTGGTTAAGGGTGTGCATATTCATGCACCATGTTATTTTTTTATGTTTATTTGTCCCCCTTTTAAAGATTTAAATTTGTTTTTATCCACTGGCCTTCCGGAAGATTTTTGTGATATGGCACTGCATTATTTTAACTGACAATTGTGCTGTTGTGTGACGCTGTACCCAAATAAAATGAATGTCTTTTTGTCCCCACAAATAGAGCTTTCTTTTGTTGGTATTTGTTTACCTCTGCGGTTTTTATTTTTTGCTCTATAAACCAAAAAATACTGACAATTTAGAAAAAAAATGTTTTACTTTCTGCTATAAAACATATCCCAAGAAAAAGGAAGAAATTGAATTTCTTCATAAATTTAGGCCAATATTTTGGTAAAAAAAAACCAATAAGCGTAAATTTATTGGTTTGTGCAAAAGTTATAGCGTCCACAAACTGGGATATTTTTATTTTTAATTTTTTTACTAGTAATGACAGTGATCAGCGACTTATAGCTGGACTGCGATATTGTGGCAGACAAAATTGAACACTAACTGACAGTTTTGACATCATGGTGAATCGCTAATTTACTGTTACTACTTCTGTTTACAGCATTTAACTCCTGGACAGGTGCTTTCCAATCTTGTGCTTCTGTCACTTCTGTGTCTGGGGTATACATGCGTGCCGTCGGCGGCCCGCTCCCGCTGTGTTTGGCTGCTGTATTTATTTGCTGTAATAGTTTGCATTGAGACTTTGTATTGTCTGGTGGCTGGTGATTTAGTAATGCTACGAGTTGATCAGGGTTGATCATTTTCGAGAACAGGGTTGAAAGGACCCAGAAGATATCAGTTTAAAATTGGCTTACCATGGGGCAAGACCACCATGTATGAATGTGCCTATTTCCCAGCAGCTTTGGTAGCAAAGTGGTTAGTGGGAGGGAACATATCTGCACACTCTGGGATGAGGTACCAGTGGATCAAATCCTTATAGCTTGCCTCTAGAGCAATCACATTAAATATTAGCCCAGAATATGTTCCAATCTTTAGGCTCCAATGTCTGTTTCCCATTTATGTATTTAATTCAGAAGACAGCCACCATGTTTTTCTGGGAGCAAAACATTTAATTTGGAGATTACCACGAAAGTGTGAAGGTCCCATTTGCAGATACACTCATACTGAGTCATCGTGTCTAAGGCCTGGACAGTTTTGAAGAGGTGCAAAAAAATGTTGAAGGTAGTGGAATATTTCAGAGTTTGGCAGTCCATGGGTTTCTTGCAGAATCGGGAATATTTAAAAGGCTGTAGCAGTGGTCAAGTGGCAAAAGTCCAATCAACAGCGCATTTACCCAAGGTTGAAAAGCAAACGGGCTGAGTAGGCCAGATAAAAGGATGGGTTTTTAAGAAAATAGAGCAGGGGTATGTGGGGGTGATATAAGATTTAGGTCTATCCCATAAGGCAAGAGTATTCTGTTATAGGGTTAGTAAGATATTGTCTGTCTTTGCGTTGCAACCATAGTAGGATCATCATAGGGAGTGGATCGCATTTGACGGCCTCTATGTGTACTCAAAGTGGAATTTCATGTATTGCATAGCACTTCGTAAATTGGGTTAATTGTGCCGCTTGATAATATTTAGTGATATTGGGGAGGCCCAATCCTCCTTTGGGTTTGGGGAGCTCCAGAACACGGTGAGAAAGACAGAGTCTAAGAGTTCCCAAATAAGATTGGTGACCCTGTGTTGCTCTATACCTACTATGTAAGCTGTAATACCAATACAAAAGGCAGGTGGCACAACTTGGGTGGGTAGTTAGCCATATTGCTAGATATGAGCAGATTCCAGGAGCCCAGGGGAATGGGAAAGTAAGCTGTAATTGGGTAACAGTTAAAGGGGGCAATGAGATGTTTAGGGCTTGTGATTATTGAGGGTTGACCTTAAGACCTGAAATATGGGCGACGTTCTCGAACATAGCAGGCTGGGTAAGGAAGTGAGGAGGGAAGGTGATGAAAAGGCATAATTTCTGATGCTGCCCTCCTAGTCCCACACCCTGGATGTTGGGATCAGAGTGGATCAGCTGCACTAAAAGCTCTATGGTAAGGGCAAAAAGGAGTGGGAATAAGGGGCAGCCCTGCCTCGTTCCTCTTCATATAGAGAACATGTCTGACCTGTGCTCAGCGTCTTTTAGGTAAGCTTTCGGGTTATGGTATAAAGAGGCTATCCATTGAAGGAAGTGGGGTCAAACATAGAACATGATGAATATATGACCAGGACACTGAGTCAAAGGCTTTCTGTATATCAAGAGAAAGTAAGCAGGTAGGAATGCAGCGCGTGTGTGCTGCATGAATTAAGGAAACTTTACAGATGTTAACGCTGGCTTTACATATCTAGATAAAATTTACTTGGTCTTTATGAATGAGGGAGCCAATAATGGGCCATAAATTAGATCATGACATAGTGTCGGAGCACGGCTTTGGGATCATAGTGATAACGGCAGTCAGTGTTTCTGAGCGAAAATGTTGCGAGTCGAGAGAGCTAAAAGATCAGCATATTCTTTATAGTAAACTGCTGACAATCCGTCTGGGACATTTGTAAGGTTTCTGCATTTTGAAGGCCGTTAGTACTTCCTTTAGGGATATAGGGTTCTCCGAGGGGTTGCGTTGTGTAGTTGTCAATTTAGGCAATTTCAGGTGGAAAAAATAAGGAAAAAACAAAGGAGGGGTACAGACCCATAAAGTTCAGATAGAGACAAAGGATAGGGCAGACAGAGGACATAACCTATAAGTGAAAATACCTTTAATGCTTAAACTTGATATTCAAAAATACATAAAGATAATAGGCAGAAGATATACAATTAAAAAAACTTTAAGAAAAAGATTAGCACAGGTGTGCACACCCACAACACAACAATTCACACAATTTATCCATGTATATCGCCTCAAGTTTCATGACAATCTGGACACAATAGGGGGGTCCATTGGCAGCATCAAGGGAAAGAGGTTTGCGTAATGTCTTATTGAGATGTAAACTGATAATTAGATACAGACACCATGCAGACATTATTTGCTCAAAACCCAAGGGCCTCCAAATGGTGATATCTAGTACATTAATCAAATGTAGACATAAATCACAACTATTCAAAAATTGAACCAAGACATACATGCAAGGGATCAAGAAGGAGAGCAGAGGTAGGTATCATGTAGTGACGTTTACCAGATAATGGCTTAAACAAGCACACTACATACCTCCTGTAGCTCATTTTCCAAGATCTACCGAGCTGTCAAGTGAGGTTGGTGTTGTAAAAAGTCCACTAATAGAGGGCCACCTATGGTAATGTCAGTGGATCAAAAAGGTAAGTCCCAAGCCGCTGAAATAGCTGTATATAGTGCAGATATGTATTGGCCAGCTTATAACAAAGATCATGAAGCAGCTAATAATCCAACCTCAATATGATGATAATCCAGCCAATGATTTTAATGTAGCAATTTTCCAAGTGTAAGTTAATGTGAATTACTCACTGTAAGTTGATCCAAAAGAGGTTCTGCTGAGCTGGATAAAGTCTCAATAAGGCTGTAGTGAGTCGCACTGCATGTATAGGACATAGGTGCTTCACTTAATATACGGCTATTTCAGCAGCTTGGGACTTAACTTTTTGATCCCCTGACATTACTATAGGGGGCCCTCTATTAGTGGACTTTTCACAACACCAACCTCACTTGACAGCTCGGTAGATCTTGGAAAATGAGCTACAGGAGGTATGTAGTGTGTTCTTTTTAGCCATTATCTGGTAAACATCACTAAATGATACCTATCTCTGCTCTCCTTCTTGATGCCTTGCATGTATGTCTCGGTTCAATTTTTGAATAGTTGTTGTGATTTATGTCTATATTTAATTAATGTACCAGGTATCACCATTTGGAGGCCCTTGGGTTTTGAGCAAACGATGTCTGCATGATGTCTATATTATCTAATTATCAGTGGACACCTCAATAAGACATTTCGTGAACCTCTTTCCCTTGATCCTGCCAATTGCGGCCCCCCTTTTGTGTCATCACACGTGAGGCGATATAAATGGATAAATTGTGTGAATTGTTGTCTTGTGGATGTGCACACCTGTGGTTATTTTGTTCTTAAAGTTTTTTAATTGTATATCTTCTGCCTGTTATCCTATTATCTTTATGTATTTTTGAATATCAAGTTTAAGCATTAAATGAATGTTCACTTATAGGTGATGTCCACTGTCTGCCCTATCCTTTTTCTGTATCTGAACTTTATGGTTCTGTACCCCTCCTTTGTTTTTTCCACTAGCTTTCCGAGTTCAGGACAAAAGGAGAAGGCGCAACCCACACAGGATGAGTCGGTATCCCTATATTGCTAATGTATTGAATACTGATGTTATTGAATACACTGGTCTTTTGACTAGATCTGATAAACCCCCTCTTTTTTCTATGGAAAAAATAAGGGGTCAGCCTGAGGTTGGTTTAAGGGTTCCTCCGCCCTATAAAGTTGCATACGACATGCGCAAATCTCGCTTAATTTAGTTTGATGGGATTACTAGTGTTATTCCGCGTACACACGAGCGGACTTTATGGCATACTTGGTTCAGCGGACCGGAGTCCGTCGGACAATTTGATCGTGTGTGGGCTCCAGCGGACTTTTTTCCCCCAAAAGTTTGACGGACCTAGAAATGAAACATGTTTCAAATCTTTTCGATGGACTCGAGTCCGGTGGAAAAGTCAGCTCGTCTGTATGCTAGCCCGATGGACAAAAACTGATGCTAGGGCAGCTATTGGCTACTGGCTATGAACTTCCTTCTTTTAGTCCTGTCGTACGTCATCACGTATGAATCCATTGGACTTTGGTTGATCGTGTGTAGGCAAGTCCGTTCATTTGGAAAGTCTGTCGTAAAGTCTGTCACAGTCCACCGAACCAAGTATACCATAAAGTCCGGTCGTGTGTACGCGGCATAAGTGTCAGTGGGGAACTTCAATCAAATTGATTTGTGATTTTGGTCAAGTTTCCTAAGTGCCTGGGTTACAAATATGTCTGCTTTATTTGCTTTCATTTAATATACATGTGTTGGTCTTTGTACTGATCTATCGGCAGATTTAATCAGGAAAAAATCAAGCTCAGTGCAAGCTTTATCTAGGTGTGTTCTATTATCTGAAGTGTCAGCAGCTTGGAAGTGCATGAAACATTTCTGAAATTCTGCATCTAACTTTCGCTGTAAATGGTGATACTCCTTCTTTGATTGGGTTGCTATCCGAATGCATGTCCCGCGAATGACCAGGAAAATGTCAGAGGTTGAGTTTTGAGTAAGATATTCTTTAAGCACTATTTCTGTCTCTGCTATCTATGCACTGAGTGTGTTAGCAGTAAATCATTAATGCACCAGGACCAGTTGTGGGTTTCAGGGATTAGCAAGGATAAGGTTGTCATGACTGCACTATGGTTTGACCCTGCTATCGGACGTTTGGAAGAGGAAAGCAGTGCTGGGTTTTTCCAGATTAAAATAAAGATATGATCAATTCTAAGAATGTTTTGTGTGGATGAGTGTAGAAGGTGTATTGGTGGCATGCGGAATTACATTCCCTTCATGTATCCAGTAGGGCGTGTTGAAGAAGGAGAAACTGTTAGGTAAGTTTGGAGGTGTGAAAGGAGCTGGAGAAAGGGGGTTTATCACAAACAGGTCACAAGGTTTCCAATACAACAGTGCAATGCCTTTAGCAAATCAATCCAGTTGCCAGTAAAACTTTGTGCTGATGAAGAATGATTAATGTCAAAGAAATTGCCTAGACACCTTTCAGGGATTCACATGGATCCTATGTGTCATTTGTGCTGAGTGATAGCATGGAGATGGGGATTTAGGGCTTGTTGTGTATAATTTTAAAGCTTGCACTTAGTCAATTGCACATACGTAGCATCATCTGATTATGTAAGAGTGAAATTTGCTTGCAGACAGAGACCAGGATAGGTGACACTCAGGCAAGTCATGACACAGGCAGAGGATAAGCAGGACATAAACAGGACCCATAAAACAAGCTGTTGTCATAACCAGGCTAGCAGCTAGGATTTAGAGAGCATTTTAATAGGAAACTTGTTCGCCGAACAGCAAACAATTTGGGGTGTTCGCTGCAAATTTGAATGCCGCAGAACACCCTTTAAAAGTCTATGGGAGAAATCAAAAGTGCTAATTTTAAAGGCTTATATGCATGGTATTGTCATAAAAAGTGTTTGGGGACCCGGGTCCTGCCCCAGGGGACATGTATCAATGCAAAAAAAAGTTTTAGAAACGGCCTTTTTTCGGGAGCAGTGATTTTAATAATGCTTAAAGTCAAACAATAAAGGTGTAATATCCCTTTAAATTTCATACCTGGGGGATGTCTATAGTATGCCTGTAAAGGGGCGCATGTTTCCCGTGTTTAGAACAGTCTGACAGCAAAATGACATTTCAAAGGAAAAAAGTCATTTAAAACTACTCGCGGCTATACTGAATTGCCGGCCTGACAATACACATAAAAGTCCATTGATAAAAACGGCATGGGAATTCCCCACAGGGGAACCCCGAACCAAAATTTGAAAAAAAATTACGTGGGGGTCCCCCTAAATTCCATACCAGGCCCTTCAGGTCTGGTATGGATATTAAGGGGAACCCCGGCCAAAAAAAAAAATTGACTTGGGGTCCCCCTCAAAATCTATACCAGACCCTTCAGGTCTGGTATGGATTTTAAGGGGAACCCCGCGCCAAAATTTAAAAAAAATGGCATGGGGTACCCCCAAAAATCCATACCAGACCCTTATCCGAGCACGCAACCTGGCAGGCCACAGGAAAAGAGGGGGGGACGAGAGAGCACCCCCCCTCCTGAACCGTACCAGGCCACATGCCCTCAACATTGGGAGGGTGCTTTGGGGGTAGCCCCCCAAAACACCTTGTCCCCATGTTGATGGGGACATGGGCATCATCCCCACAACCCTTGCCCGGTGGTTGTGGGGGTCTGCGGGCAGGGGGCTTATCGGAATCTGGAAGCCCCCTTTAACAAGGGGACCCCCAGATCCCAGCCCTCCCCCCTGTGTGTAATGGTAAGGGGGTACAAAAGTACCCCTACCATTTCACAAAAAAAATATCAAAAATGTTAAAAATGACAAGAGACAGTTTTTAACAATTCCTTTATTTAAATGCCTCTTCTTTCTTCTATTTTCTATCTTCCTTCAGTTTCTTCCTCCATCTTCTTCTTCTTCTGGTTCTTGTTCTTCTGGTTCTTCTTGTTCTTCTGGTTCTTTATCCGGTCTTCTCGTCCGGTATCTTCCTCAGCGGCGCCGTCTTCACTTCATCTTCTTTCCTCTGGCCGCTCCGCATCCATGATTGGTATATCCATACCAGACCTGAAGGGCCTGGTATGGAATTTAGGGGGACTCCCACGTCATTTTTTTTTTTTAATTTTGGTTCGGGGTTCCCCTGTGGGGAATTCCCATGCCGTTTTTGTCAATGAACTTTTATGTGTAATGTCGGGCCGGCAATTCAGTATAGCCGCGAGTAGTTTTAAATGATTTTTTTCCTTTGAAATGTCATTTTGCTGTCAGACTGTTCTAAACACGGGAAACATGCACCGCTTTACAGGCTTACTATAGACACCCCCCAGGTACGAAATTTAAAGGAATATTACACTTTTATTGTTTAACTTTAAGCATTATTAAAATCACTGCTCCTGAAAAAACAGCCATTTTTAAAACTTTTTCGTGCATTGATACATGTCCCCTGGGGCAGGACCCGGGTCCCCAAACACTTTTTAGGAAAATACCATGCAAATTAGCCTTTAAAATGAGCACTTTTGATTTAGAACGTTCAAGCCCCATAGACTTCAATGGGGTTCTAACGTTCGTGCAAAGTTTTGGTCTGTTCGCAAGTTCTGGTGCGAACCGAACCGGGGGGTGTTTGGCTCATCCTTAGTTGCAATACAGGTTGATCTCAATTTCACCCACACACGGCTTCAACACACGACAAGACCAATAACATGGGACAATTATTAAATACTAAACTACCCTTCATACAGTACTTTGATTAAAATATAAACAGTAAAATACGATTCCTATAAATTTGGGAAGAAAATGTTATCAATATTTATATGGTCACTGTTTAAAGGAAAGGCTGTATATTCGATTTATCCTAACAGCAAAGTCCAGCGAGATGGGGAGTGGTCACTAATTACCACACTTGTGTTCATCCAGAGAATGTTTGCCAGCATGTGGATCTGTGGTCCTCCCCCTCATTAATCATGTGTGTGTCTCCTTTTATTTGGTAAAAATTTTGGATGGTTACCTCCCTCCATGTTTACCATCTCGTGATTGGTTGGTTCCAAATATGGGAGGTAACTGCCCTAATTCTCACCCGCCCATCTGTGATCATGGTAAAGGTGTAATCAGAATATGATGTCTAGTGTTATGAAATGTATTTTAATATGTTTCATGTTAATATAATATGGCGATTGCTTGCCTTATGCCCTGTCATTTGCTGTCCCCATCTTGTGTACCTTGCTGCTATAAGAACGAAGACGAGCGAGCGCCCCCCCCATCCGAACCATACCAGGCCGCATGCCCTCAACATGAGGGGTGGGCGTTTTGGGGCAGGGGAGCGCCCTACGGGCCCTGCACCCCAAAGCACCTTGTCCCCAGGTTGATGAGGACAAGGGCCTCTTCCCAACAACCCTAGCCGTTGGTTGTCAGGGTCTGCAGGCGGAGGGCTTATCGGAATCCGGGAGCCCCCTTTGACAAGGAGGCCCCTAGATCCCCGCCCCTCACATTATGTGAATGAGTATGGGGTACATCGTACAACTACCCATTCACCTGGGGAAAAAAAGCGTCAATAAAAAAACACACTAGACAGGTTTTTAAAGTAATTTATTAGGGAGGTCTGGGGGTCTTCTTCCGACTTCTTCCGCTCTCTGCGGCCTCTTCTCCCAGTGTCCGGTTCTTCTCCCGCTCTCTGGCTTCTTCTCCCCATGTCCGGTTCTTCTCCCACTCTCTGGCCTCTTGTCCTGGTGTCCGGTTCTTCTCCCACTCTCCAGGTCTTCTGCCGGGTTCATCCGCTATCTTCTGCTCTTTTGCCGCTCTTTTGCTAACGGTGGCCCGGTCTTCTCCATCGTCTTGTTCCCTCTTCTCTTCTTCCGATGTTGGCACAACACTCTCTCCCACTGTAATGCAGTGTGCAAGGTGTGCGATGACTTATATAGGCATGGTGACCCCTCCCCCTTATGTTGTCACAGTCCCATCATGCCTTGGTGACCGTACACCGGGTGACCGTTCACCGGGAGAAGAGGCTGGAGAGCGGGAGAAGATCTGGACACTGGGAGAAGAGGCCGAAGAGTGGGAGAAGAATCAGACACCGGGAGTAGAGGCCGGAGAGAGCGGAGAAGTCATAAGAAGACCCCCGAAGTCGGAAGAAGACCCCCGGAGCTGCCTAATAAATTACATTAAAAACCTGTCTAGTGTGTTTTTTTTATTGACACTTTTTTTTCCCCAGGCGAATGGGTAGGGGTATGATGTACCCCATACACATTCATATAGGGTGGGGAGCCGGGATCTGGGGACCTCCTTGTCAAAGGGGGCTCCCGGATTCCGATAAGCCCTCCACCCGCAGACCCCCACAACCTACGGCCAGGGTTGTCGGGAAGAGGCCCTTGTCCTCATCAACATGGGGACAAGGTGCTTTGGGGTGGGGGGGCCCGCAAGGCGCCCCCCTGCCCCAAAGCGCCCACCCCCCAGGTTCGGGAGGGGGAGCGCTCGCTCGTCTCCACCCCCCTTCGTCTCCACCCCCCTTCCTGACTGGCCGGGCTGCGTGCTCGGATAAGGGTCTGGTATGTATTGATGGGGGGCCCCACGCCGTTTTTTTCGTGTAGGGGGTTCCCCTTAAAATCCATACCAGACCTAAAGGCCTGGTATGCTCCTGGAGGGGAACCCATGCCAGTTTTTTATTTAAAATTTGGCGTGGAGTTCCCCCTCATGATTCATACCAAACACCTGTCGGCAATGCTTGTAGCTCATCGCAAAAGGAAAAAACAAATTTTTCCTTTACCGATGAGCGAGCCAGCAAATCTCGCCGATACAGAAGTTGACCAAAGGGTGGCAGGAAAGAGCTGAAAAACCACGTAATTTGGTGAAAGTTGGATGAAAAAGTCCTGCCGTGTGTATGCTTAATTAGTTTAAAAAAGAGAATATGGGACTTTGAATCAGGACAGGGTAGTGCCTCCGTCCCGGGTTCAGGAAATAAACAGGGAAGACATTGGGTCTTTAAATGAGGCAGTTGGCAGGATGGAGTTGAAATAAAAAAGGGTCAATTTATTGCATAGGCATCCAGAAATACATAACACAATATGAACATAGAAGGTTGCGTGCGCATACACGCTAAACAAAACCTGCATAAATACATGCTTATACAGCAGATAACATGACATCTGAGCAATGAATCAAGATTAACAGATTTCATAAAGGGAGTACATATACAAAACTGGGAGGTACATGCCAGCATGATGTAAAAGGTAAGTATAAATATATAATTTCCTAAAAACATTGATCTGGATGAAATCCTATTAAAACAAAAGTAGTTGCATCCATATTGCCCGACGCGTTTCTGTGAATAACACTTCTTCAGGGGAAGATGCAGTGGGGTATCTGTAAATAACAAAGTATGAAAACATCAACCAATGAGCTAAGAGCAACCAGAAAGGACAGTAAGTCGATTTCTGGATACTTACACTATGTACCTAACTAAGGTGTATCGTAGGGTAGGCACCGGGCTAAAAAGGTTTGTTCTCCCCCGGAGCTGAGGCGGCCAAGGACCCAACGCAGGACAGGCATACACAGGCATCATCCCCAGAACACAGACCATCACTTCCAACAAAAAAGGGAAAACCAAATCAAAATCATGGATGTGTATCTGAAATGGATAAAAAGTCCATTGAGATAAGCCAATGTTGTTGACAAAAAGAGTATAAAAAGTAGAGTACTACAAAAAAAGGAACCACTAAGTGTTACCTTAATGTGCTTGGGACAAGAGCTCCCTAAAGCTATGGCGTCTGCACGTGTGCGGGAGTGAAGGCTGCGTCCGAGGGAGAAAGACAGGTGCCTAAATAAGCATGCCGCCTGCGTCGGCAGTGACCGCCAACGTCACGTAGGAGCCGACAATGCGTGAGGCGGGACTACAGCCTGGGCAGTGGAGACCCGCCCATGACTGACATCACCACGTCCAGCTGGGTCGGATAGATGGGAAAGGCGCGTACCTCCACCGCAACGCCAACTAGTGACGTCGTATGGAGGAGCGAGGCGTGACGCCGATGCGCTGTGAGCTGCTGCCCGATCCCCAAAGGGGGAGGGGGGGCCGCGCAGAGCACATCGCAGCTCCGGGTTTAATTAGTTAATTAGTTAATTTGTTAATTTGGTAATTTGTACAAAGGCCAATGCCCTTTGTACAAAAATCCACAGGAAAGTTTGTACAAAGTCCTATCGTGTGTATGAGGCTTAAGTTCACCTTTACAGAAAATCTGTAAGGTAAACTTACACTGGACCCCATCCCCCCGTCCCGCCGTACCTGAGTCCCTCGATCTATTAATAGTATTATTAAAGTGTATAAGCTATATTTCAATGGTCACAGCAGCCTTGCTCTCTATATTCCATGTATTATGAATAAAATGTTGGGAGGGGGCGGTTTTTTTGTAGCTGGGTTACAGTTAGTCTTTACCAGGAGCTCCTACCTGACTTACTATTGATCTCTGACCTCTGAACTGGGCGCCACTTACTACTGAGTTGTGACTTCTGCATCACTTACTATTTACCTTTAAACTCTGAGTAACTTACTACTGAACCCCGGCACTTTGCTTCTATTTTAAACACGGTCAATATTATCCACAATAAAAACCCCACCCAATTTTTACCACAGCACACTGCACGCGCCATGCTTTTTTTGCTTGCTTAGGACGGCCCAACTTATGATCCTGCACACAGGCCCATTATTTTGTATGTCACTGTCACCCCATATTTTACTGAGGGATAGAATGCTACATGCTTTAGTGCGGTGCGCTGAATCCCACAACCCACACCTACATCTTCGCCTTGGACACTGAATGACCTTGTCCAGGGGGGCCAACTGAGTCTTTGCCCTCCCCAATGAAAGAATGTCTAGTTTTGCCACTGTAAATAAGAGAGTATCACAATTACCCCTATAGCCAAAATAATAACCTTTAAGAAAGGAATGACTGGTATGCTGAGTTTGCAAAACTGGAAAGGAGGATGAAGCCATTGTAAACTTTTGCATGGACTGTTTATATTTTATGCCTTTTGTTTTAAGAATAGTAATGCGGGCAAGTAACATTAGTTCCATATTGATGAACTGCCAAAAATAATCATTAAATACAAAAGCCACTGTATGTTTTTAATGCATAAGGCTGAAATCCAACCACAATATATACCAAAAAAAAAACGAAAGGGGAAAGGGCCAAAAATAATGTAT
Source organism: Lithobates clamitans (assembly GCA_037952925.1). Classification (NCBI taxonomy): domain Eukaryota; kingdom Metazoa; phylum Chordata; class Amphibia; order Anura; family Ranidae; genus Lithobates; species Lithobates clamitans. Next base: position 10,358,770 of record JBBGZY010000438.1, read on the forward strand.
ATATGTATACACTGATATATCTTCAAAACATCTTATACCTAATGCAGGTAGCGTCACTCTGGTCAAGAATACTGCATATATATAAAAAAACTGGTTTATCCCTGTCAAGACTGACAAGGACCAGAGGGCCTCATCAGTGTCACGTGACACCGCTTTACTATTGTGTCCTGGAAGCAAGCCCATGGCTAGCTGGCAAGACGGGAGATAGGAGAGCTGAATAGCTGCTGTACAGCGTGGAGGTCATGAGACATTGGATTAATCCATGTGCTGTTTAGCACTTGCATAAAAGGGAAAGCTGCAAACTGTTTGGATTGAGTACATAAAGCCCTCACTTTGAAAAAAACTTTTTTTATTGGAGAGAGTACCATTCCAGGAAGGGTATCGTATGGCTGGTCTTTAAACTCTAAAAACTGCTTATATTTTGCTTGGTATAGAGATACAATAGAAGCCTAGTACCCCGATCTGTAATTGTGACACACTGGTTAAAAAGGACTGTAATCCAGGTCATGATATTGTTGATGAATCAATGCCAGAATATGATGGAAATATAAGTCTGTTCTGAGTTCTTAAAAAATCTCAAAAAACCACAAAGTGTCTCAAGGTCTTTGCATGGTCAAAAACCCTCTTCCCCCCTTGGCAATCATAGGGGTGTAGTCCGAATAACAAATACACAGGACTCTTTTCTGCCGTCTATCAGGGAAGCTCTCTGAATGGCTTTTTCTCCAATCAAGCTTGCATCACAACAATCATCCCCTTGTTGCATTTGCAATTCCATTTTCCACTATCAGCTACTATATATCGGCAACCAAGTATCATTAACTTTGGGGGTTTTCTCAAACCATAGTTAGATACACTCCTAGGCTATTTTAGTCTAGTCTGAAACCTTCCCTCCCCTCTCTCCCTTACAGTATTTTGTGGGCTCGAGTCTTCCAGGGACCTCCACACGAATACCCCTACCTTATTTTGCATATTTATGTAATTAAAACTTCAAACGACTAATTGTCGCTGTAGGGATACCCGTGTATAGATCCTTGGCGTCCGGACGATTGTTTACTTGTTTTTTGTGTAGTGTGTTTTGTTTTTTGTTTATATGTTACCACATCTGGAGACTACATGACGCAGTAATCTCTGGATGATATCTTGAAGCTTGTGTCCTAATTTTTACCTCCTATTGAGGAGTTTGATGTACTTTTCTACTTAATAATACATTTAAATATCTTTTTTAATTATCTTCACATTGTACGCTGTGTCGCTCATTTGGTCTTCTGGTCCTTGTCAGTCTTGACAGGGACAAACCAATTTTTTTGATATATATGAAATCCAACCACAACCTTCCAACTTTCTAAGCTATATATAGTTACCTAGAGCACAAATGTATTCCAGGAAGGGTAGTTTAGAGTTGCCTTTCATATTAAGCTTCAAAAGAACTTTCTTCACTTGTTCTTGCTGAGTTATAAAATAACAAAAAAAACCACCAATATTGTCTGTAGTACCCCTACCATGCCTGATGCTGCAGGCTCTTTCACAGTTATTGTTCCCCTTGGCAGGCCTGAATGTTCAGCACCCATGTCTAAAAGCTTAGTTTAGAATTAATTCCCTGCCTTCTGGTTCTGTAAAGATTCATGACAGGGACAGGCTGCTACGAAAAGGTTGTTCAAATTAAATGTAGATGTGGCTGTTTAACTGTATGTAGACTGGAATTGTCCTTGCTTTAGAACTTATAGATAAGCTGCAGTGCACATTTTTATGGTTCAAAGTAACTCAAATGTCATATGGTTTTCAAATAAAGGGTAACTGACCTTTTTGGTAACCTTGCTCTTTGTTCATATGATCACAGGTGCAAAACATGATGAAAATACAAGAGTTGCATTTATCGATTGTCAGATCAAAAGGCCGGTGCATGCACCTAGTTAACGATGCCCTAGGGTAACTTTGGTGCACAAACCCTATGATGACAATGCACAAATTTAGCCAGACACCATGTGAATAAAATGTAAAAATGCAAAATTTTCTTGAAAAAATGTATTTATAAACAATTTATTGCAATTTACTTCTTAGAACACACACATTTAAACTTCAGCTGTGTTCATACAGCATGTGCATGTGTGCTTACAGGAAACACCTCTGACAGGTGATACAAGCTAACCTGAGGTGCAGAGTGCCACCTTGGTCTTCACCAGAGCACCCTGCAAGAAGCAATTAGTAGCTCACTCTAGTGATACCTGGGCTACTTTGCTGCTAGATGTTACCAGGTCATGACCCTCGGGATCTCCCCACCAAGGGGATTGTAGAAACAGTGTGACCCCTTTTCATACTGAGGCGTTTTTCAGACTCTCTTATGCTAAAAAAAGCACCTGAAAAGCTCACAAAAACCTATTTTCATTAAAATCAATGAATGCTTGCACACTGGGGCATTGCGCTGGCAAGGCGGTGAAAAAACGCCCCTCTCCATTAAAATAAATTGAAAGCGCTTCAAAAGCACCTGAAAAGCTCTTCAAAAGTGCTTAGTGTTTTACTGTTTACAAGTGCCTCAGTGTGAAAAGGGCCTTTGGGTAAAATGTGGAGACAGGCAATGGCACTATAGCTGGTTGAGGTTCAGACTGAGGTTGAATCAAATGTTTGAATAGTCAGTGTTGAAGCACGTGAGAAACAAGAGTTGATGGTGTCCAGGTGGAAGTCAAGACAGATGGCAGGCAAAAGTAGTTGAAGGTCAATGCAGAGGTAGAAGCAGGTGATAGGGTAGAGTAGCAGGATCCAGCAGGGTTGGAAACAAGGGTAGGAGATATGGGTAGATTTAGGCAATCCAGGTTGATAATGAGCAAGGCATAATAACAGTAATCTCTCAAACTAGCTGGCAAAAGTCACACATCAAAAGAGAAGGAGTTTAAACCCTCCTTGGACTGTATGCATGCTAAAAGTCCACTATCTGACTGAACACACATGTGATATGCTGCACATGGACAGGATGAACCAAGCCCCTGGATGCAGAGTTATGCCGCGTACACACGAGCGGACTTTACGGCGGACTTTGCCCGGCGGACTTTTCGACGTACTTTCCGACGGACTTTGTGAATGAACGGACTTGCCTACACACAATCCACCAAAGTCCGTCGAATTCGTACGTGATGACGTACGACCGGACTAAAACAAGGAAGTTCATAGCCAGTAGCCAATAGCTGCCCTAGCGTGGCTTTTTGTCCGTCGAACTAGCATACAGATGGCGGACTTTTCGACCGGACTCGATTTCAACGGATAAATTTTAAACAAGTTTCAAATCTAAGTCCGTCCAACTTTTGAGAAAACAAAGTCCGCTGGAGCCCACACACATCGAATTGTCCGACGAAATCCAGTCCGCCGGGCAAAGTCCGCCGTAAAGTCCGCTCGTGTGTACGCGGCATTAGGAGTGAAAAAAGTTAGGGTTGGATGCATCTGGTGGACTTGTCTGTACATTGATTTGCTTCAATAAATGTAACCTTGGCTTTTACGGTGAGTGACTTTTTCCCCCTTGGATATGGAGCAGAGTCCACATACCAACAATGCTTACCTTGATCTGTGGTCAGGTCACACACCCATGTCTTCTCTCTTCAGGCCTGTAGGAATTCTCTTGTTATTTAATTAGTTGCATGGCTGCATTTACACTTTCCACTGGCTGTCCATTGAGGGGATCCTCACAGGTCCTGAAAACTACAACAGTGATGTGATGAGGTCATGATAAGGGGCAGTGATAAGGCTGGTTTTCAGTGAGCTTGGGTTGCAGTGGTAGAAAACTGGCTACTAATTACCCCCCCAGGAGAGGTGCTCTGGAGAGTCACATTATTGTGGTTAGGGATGGGTTGAACAGTCCCCTGTTCGGTTCGCACCAGAACTTTCGAACACCGCGAACACCCGAATGACGAACCCCATTAAAGTCAATGGGACACAAATGCCAAAAATCAAAAGTGTCCATTTTGAAGCCTTATATGCAAGTAATTGGGCATACAATGGTTATATGGGTCTGGGTCCTGCCCTGGGGGGACATGTATCAATAAAAAAAAGTTTGTGAAAAAAACGTAATTTTTAAATAAGTAGTGATTTTTTAATCTTTAAAGTGAAAGCATAAAAATTCAAAATTCCTTCCAATATAGTGCCTGGGGGGGTCCCCTTAGTCTACCTGTAAAGTGGCAGATCTGTCTAGAATCTGCTGCAGCAAAAATTGCATTTATAAAGCCAAAAAAAATTAAATTTTTCCTGCAAGCTGCCTTTATTTTGCTCGGCAACAGCTGGGGAGCTAGTGTGTATGATGAGACCACAATGTAGTGCACTGGGAACAAGATTAGAGATTTTTTGGATACATTTTGGTGTCACTTTGACTTTGGATAGAAGTAACGGGTGTGTAAAAATTTGTCTTTGAGTGTCGTGGCGCCCTCCCGCCATAACCCTATAGAGGTACTCTTGATGAAAGAAAGAATTGGCCTTGCTGTAAAAAATTGCAATGATATGCACCTGTCAAACAGGTGCAGAAAAATTCGTCTTTGGGTGTCGGTGGCGCCTTCCCACCATAACCCTATAGAGGTACTCTTGATGAAAGCAAGAATTGGCCTTGCTGTAAAAAAATGCAATGATATGCACCTGTCAAACAGGTGCTGAAAAATTGGTCTTTGGGTGTTAATTGTGCCCATGAAACCTATACCAAAAACATTCTTCCAGATTAAATGATTGAACACCCTCAAAGCTAAACAGCCTGGAAGTCCTGCAGAGATTCCACATCCCAAAAAGACTTATTCAGTGATATTGGTATCGGGGGCTTCATAGCTGGTAATCCAGGACTAATTCATTTTTATAAAAGTCAAACGGTCCACGGAGTCTGTGGACAGACGCGTTCTATGATCAGTAAAGAAACCTCCTGCAGCACTGAATGAACGTTCTGAAAGCATGCTGGATGCAGGGCAGCCCAACAACTCAATAAAAAATAAATAAAGTGCGCTAATTATATCAAAATACACACATAGATGTGAATACATGTGGGTAGTAGTAAAAACCACAATCTACTGAGAGCAAGTAAATGACTCCATGAGTGGTAAAAATATATAAGTGCAAAACATAAAAACTCAAATAAAAAGAAGAAACAAAAAATGTGTACATGTGAAATACAATGATATTAATAGCGTGAAAATCTGAAAATCAAACAAACTCAGTCCATGGGTTCAAATATAAAAAGTTCATCAGTGAAAAAAAGCTTCCCTCCACTATACAGCTCAGCAGCAACTAATCCCCCTATGAGTGGATTGACAAAGGAGAGAGATGTGCAGGATGGTGTAAATCCACTGGCGGTGACTCCAATAAGTGAGAAAGTGATAAAGGTGGACTCTTACCCTCCGTGTTGGACCCCCTCCTTGGCAGGGTCTATCAGGCATGCAGATTTTTGCCCTCTGCAGGGACCATGTAATGAGAAGATCTCCCCAGCAGCTGTTAGGAATGTTGTCTCCGATCCGGGCTGGTCCAAGTGAAACGCCTGGAGAGGGGGGAAGGAAAGCTCTCTTGCTCCCAGTGTGGCAAAGGAAAAAACAAAAGAGCGGAGCTCCAATAGTGTAAAAAGTTTCGGAATTTATTAAATAAAAGTACAGACCGCAAGGGAGAGTGCACGCTCCGTGAGGTGAAAATACAATTAAAAACAAGCCGGCATATAAAAATCGTAATAACCCGTGCATAACATGGGGCAATCGTGACGGCTTACAACGTAGCCACGCCCTACATGTTTCGTCATTAGTAGACGTCTTCAAAGGGGCACGGGCTACGTGTTAAGCCATCCCCTATATAGTATAACAGTGCACACCAAGCCTCCTTTTCACCTCCACTCTCAGGGGAGGGAAAACCCAAGCCTCTACCTGGTGCTCCTCAGTGAATGGATGTTGCCAAGGTGACACATAGGACTGAAACTAAACAAAACTTCAGCCCCTCCCAGCAGAGCCAATCTCTCGCGCCTTCTGGAGGAAGAAGCCCAGTATTACTAGACAATTAATATGTCTTACAGGTGCTAATTTGGAACGTAAAACTGACAGAGCAGAAAGGAGAAAATCACTGAATCTCACCAAGAGGCAAGATGTGATGGAAAAAATTGTAAGTATATATGGAAATGTACGGAAAAGAAACAACATTCATCTCCGTAAATAAAACCACATTCAAAAAACACATGTATGAAAAAAATATATATATGTATTAAAGTCACACCGTAATAAATGGAGGCCCATCCATGAACGTGAAGAGCACTCGGTATCACAATGATGCGACTAAATCATTATAATGTATAATATCTAAACATATCACTATTCTCCCAAAAAAAAAAAATTGTGAATGGATGAAGAGATAAAAAAAGTGAATGGATGAAGAAAAAAAAAAAAAGAAAAAAAAAGAAAAAAAGTTGTGAATGGATGAAGAGATAAAAAAAAGTGAATGGATGAAGAAAAAAAAATTCACTTTTTTTATCTCTTTATCCATTCACAATTTTTTTTTCTCATCCATTCACTTTTTTATTTCTTCATCCATTCACAATTTTTTTTCTCATCCATTCACTTTTTTTATCTCTTCATCCATTCACAATTTTTTTTTTCATCCATTCACTTTTTTTATCTCTTCATCCATTCACAACTTTTTATTTATTTATTTTTTTCTTATCCATTCACTTTTTTTATCTCTTCAGGATTCACAACTTTTTTTTTTTCTTCATCCATTCACTTTTTTTATCTCTTCATCCATTCACAATTTTTTTTTTTTTTGGGAGCATAGTGATTAGGGATGAGCTTCGAGTTCGAGTCGAACTCATGTTCTACTCGAACATTGGCTGTTCGCAAGTTCGCCGAACAGCGAACAATTTGGGGTGTTCGCGGCAAATTCGAATGCCGCGGAACACCCTTTAAAAGTCTATGGGAGAAATCAAAAGTGCTCATTTTAAAGGCTTATATGCAAGTTATTGTCATAAAAAGTGTTTGGGGACCTGGGTCCTGCCCCAGGGGACATGGATCAATGCAAAAAAAAGTTTTAAAAACGGACGTTTTTTCAGGAGGAGTGATTTTATTAATGCTTAAAGTCAAACAATAAAAGTGTAATATCCCTTTAAATTTCGTACCTGGGGGGTGTCTATAGTATGCCTGTAAAGGGGCGCATGTTTCCTGTGTTTAGAACAGTCTGACAGCAAAATGACATTTTGAAGAAAAAAACACATTCAAAACTACCCGCGGCTATTGCATTGCCGACAATACACATAGAAGTTCATTGATAAAAACGGCATGGGAATTCCCCACAGGGCAACCCCGAACCAAAATAAAAAAAAAAAAAAATGATGTGGGGGTCCCCCTAAATTCCATACAAGGCCCTTCAGGTCTGGTATGGATATTAAGGGGAACCCCAGCCAAAATTTTTTAAAAAAATTGACGTGGGGTTCCCCCTAAATTCCATACCAGACCCTTCAGGTCTGGTATGGATTTTAAGGGGAACCCCGCGCCAAAAAAAAAAAAAAAAACGGCGTGGGGTCCCCCCAAAAATCCATACCAGACCCTTATCTGAGCACGCAACCTGGCAGGCCGCAGGAAAAGAGGGGGGGACGAGAGTGCGCCCCCCCCTCCTGAACCGTACCAGGCCACATGCCCTCAACTTTGGGAGGGTGCTTTGGGGTAGCCCCCCAAAACACCTTGTCCCCATGTTGATGAAGACAAGGGCCTCATCCCCACAACCCTGGCCGGTGGTTGTGGGGGTCTGCGGGCGGGGGGCTTATCGGAATCTGGAAGCCCCCTTTAACAAGGGGACCCCTAGATCCCGGCCCCCCCCTGTGTGAAATGATAAGGGGGTACTTACCCCTACCATTTCACTAAAAAACTGTCAAAAATGTTAAAAATGACAAGAGACAGTTTTTGACAATTCCTTTATTTAAATACTTCTTCTTTCTTCTATCTTCCTTCATCTTCTGGTTCTTCTGGCCCTTCTGGTTCTTCCTCCGGCGTTCTCGTCCAGCATCTCCTCCGCGGCGTCTTCTATCTTCTTCTCCTCGGGCCGCTCCGCACCCATGGCATGAGGGGGGAGGCTCCCGCTCTTCTCTTCATCTTCTTCATCTTCTTCTTCTTCTTCATCTTTTCTTCCTTCTTCTCTTCTTCATTTCTTCTCCGGGCCGCTCCGCAGCCATGCTGGCATGGTGGGAGGCTCCCGCTGTGTGACGGCGTCTCTTCGTCTGACGGTTCTTAAATAACGGGGGGCGGGGCCATCCGGTGACCCCGCCCCCTCTGACGCACGGTGACTTGACGGGACTTCCCTGTGACGTCACGGGAATGCCACAGGGAAGTCCCGTCATGTCCCGTGCGTCAGAGGGGGGCGGGGTCACCGGGTGGCCCCGCCCCCCGTTGTTTAAGAACCGTCAGACGAAGAGACGCCGTCACACAGCGGGAGCCTCCCACCATGCCAGCATGGCTGCGGAGCGGCCCGGAGAAGAAATGAAGAATAGAAGAAGGAAGAAGAGAAGAAGAAGAAGAAGATGAAGAAGAAGATGAAGAAGAGAAGAAGATGAAGAGAAGAGCGGGAGCCTCCCCCCCCCATGCCATGGGTGCGGAGCGGCCCGAGGAGAAGAAGATAGAAGACGCCGCGGAGGAGATGCTGGACGAGAACGCCGGAGGAAGAACCAAAAGAGCCAGAAGAACCAGAAGAAGATGAAGGAAGAAAGAAGAAGCATTTAAATAAAGGAATTGTCAAAAACTGTCTCTTGTCATTTTTAACATTTTTGACAGTTTTTTAGTGAAATGGTAGGGGTAAGTACCCCCTTACCATTTCACACAGGGGGGGGGGCTGGGATCTGGGGATCCCCTTGTTAAAGGGGGCTTCCAGATTCCGATAAGCCCCCCGCCCGCAGACCCCCACAACCACCGGCCAGGGTTGTGGGGATGAGGCCCTTGTCTTCATCAACATGGGGACAAGGTGTTTTGGGGGGCTACCCCAAAGCACCCTCCCAATGTTGAGGGCATGTGGCCTGGTACAGTTCAGGAGGGGGGGGCCGCACTCTCGTCCCCCCCTCTTTTCCTGCGGCCTGCCAGGTTGCGTGCTCGGATAAGGGTCTGGTATGGATTTTGGGGGGGACCCCACGCCGTTTTTTTTTTTTTTTTTGGCGCGGGGTTCCCCTTAAAATCCATACCAGACCTGAAGGGTCTGGTATGGATTTTAGGGGGAACCCCACGTCAATTTATTTTTAAAATTTTGGCTGGGGTTCCCCTTAATATCCATACCAGACCTGAAGGGCCTTGTATGGAATTTAGGGGGACTCCCACATCATTTTTTTTTTTTAATCTTGGTTCGGGGTTGCCCTGTGGGGAATTCTCATGCCGTTTTTATCAATGAACTTCTATGTGTATTGTCGGCAATGCAATAGCCGCGGTAGTTTTAAATGTGTTTTTTCCTTCAAAATGTCATTTTGCTGTCAGACTGTTCTAAACACGGGAAACATGCGCCCCTTTACAGGCATACTATAGACACCCCCCAGGTATGAAATTTAAAGGGATATTACACTTTTATTGTTTGACTTTAAGCATTATTAAAATCACTGCTCCTGAAAAAACGGCCGTTTTTAAAACTTTTTTTTGCATTGATTCATGTCCCCTGGGGCAGGACCCAGGTCCCCAAACACTTTTAATGACAATAACTTGCATATTAGCCTTTAAAATTAGCACTTGTGATTATTCATGTTCGTGTCCCATAGACTTTAACGGTGTTCGCGTGTTCGAACGAATTTTTTTCCTGTTCGCATGTTCTGGTGCGAACCGAACAGGGGGGTGTTCGGCTCATCCCTAATAGTGATATGTTTAGATATTATACATTATAATGATTTAGTCGCATCATTGTGATACCGAGTGCTCTTCACGTTCATGGATGGGCCTCCATTTATTACGGTGTGACTTTAATACATATATATATTTTTTTCATACATGTGTTTTTTGAATGTGGTTTTATTTACGGAGATAAATGTTGTTTCTTTTCCGTACATTTCCATATATACTTACAATTTTTTCCATCACATCTTGCCTCTTGGTGAGATTCAGTGATTTTCTCCTTTCTGCTCTGTCAGTTTTACGTTCCAAATTAGCACCTGTAAGACATATTAATTGTCTAGTAATACTGGGCTTCTTCCTCCAGATGGCGCAAGAGATTGGCTCTGCTGGGAGGGGCTGAAGTTTTGTTTAGTTTCAGTCCTATGTGTCACCTTGGCAACATCCATTCACTGAGGAGCACCAGGTAGAGGCTTGGGTTTTCCCTCCCCTGAGAGTGGAGGGGAAAAGGAGGCTTGGTGTGCACTGTTATACTATATAGGGGATGGCTTAACACATAGCCCGTGCCCCTTTGAAGACGTCTACTAATGACGAAACATGTAGGGCGTGGCTACGTTGTAAGCCGTCACGATTGCCCCATGTTATGCACGGGTTATTACGATTTTTATATGCCGGCTTGTTTTTAATTGTATTTTCACCTCACGGAGCGTGCACTCTCCGTTGCAGTCTGTACTTTTATTTAATACATTCCGAAACTTTTTACACTATTGGAGCTCCGCTCTTTTGTTTTTTCCTTTGCCACACTGGGAGCAAGAGAGCTTTTCTTCCCCCCTCTCCAGGCGTTTCACTTGGACCAGCCCGGATCGGAGACAACATTCCTAACAGCTGCTGGGGAGATCTTCTCATTACATGGTCCCTGCAGAGGGCAAAAATCTGCATGCCTGATAGACCCTGCCAAGGAGGGGGTCCAACGCGGAGGGTAAGAGTCCACCTTTATCACTTTCTCACTTATTGGAGTCACCGCCAGTGGATTTACACCATCCTGCACATCTCTCTCCTTTGTCAATCCACTCATAGGGGGATTAGTTGCTGCTGAGCTGTATAGTGGATGGAAGCTTTTTTTCACTGATGAACTTTTTATATTTGAACCCATGGACTGAGTTTGTTTGATTTTCAGATTTTCACGCTATTAATATCATTGTATTTCACATGTACACATTTTTTGTTTCTTCTTTTTATTTAAGTTTTTATGTTTTGCACTTATATATTTTTACCACTCATGGAGTCATTTACTTGCTCTCAGTAGATTGTGGTTTTTTTACTACTACCCACATGTATTCACATCTATGTGTGTATTTTGATATAATAAGCGCACTTTATTTATTTTTTATTTTTCATGGTATACACAGATATTGGTGTATTTTGTGTGCAGCTTTTACCTCTGACCTTTTTTGCTCTGCAGCGCAGTTTTTCTTTTTCTTTTTCAACAACTCAATAGCATACTGGGCAAGTTCTGGGCAGTGGTCTATTCTCATGACCCAGTAAGTCAGTGGATCATCAGCTGGATGCTGCCGGTGGGATGTGGAAGCTGACAGCCCTGGGCTTAAAAAAATTCCAAAATGCCTCACTTAGGCAGACGCCTTCTCCAACTCTCCTCTCTTGACCAACAGAAGACTGAAAAATATGTTTTCCACAACACTGTAACCTACTGGAGTCAGGAAAAACATTCAATAAAATCCTCTTTAATGTGTCCTCAAGAGATTTTATCTTCTGCACTCTCTGTGGGGACGGGATGAGTTCTGAGACCTTCCGCTTATAACGGTGGTCAAGAAGGGTTGCCAACCAGTAATCATCCTTCTCCTTTATGCCACGTATTCTTGGGTCCTTTTGCAGGCTTTGAAGGCATGAGGTTGCCCATGCGCCTCAAATTTGCCGAGGCTTGAGGCTCGGGGTCACTCAGGATGACAGCATCTGGAACTTCCTCTTCCCAGCCATGTACTACTCCCAAGGGTCCTGGGTAGGGATGAGCCAAACACCCCCCGGTTCGGTTCGCACCAGAACCTGCGAACGGACCGAAAATTCGCACAAAGGTTAGAACCCCTTTGACGTCTATGGGACTCGAACGTTCAAAATCAAAAGTGCTCATTTTAAAGGCTAATTTGCATGGTATTGTCCTAAAAAGGGTTTGGGGACCCGGGTCCTACCCCAGGGGACATGTATCATTGCAAGAAAAACTTTTAAAAACGGCCGTTTTTTCGGGAGCAGTGATTTTAATGATGCTTAAAGTAAAAAAAAAAAGTGAAATATTCCTTTAAATATCCTACCTGGGGTGTGTCTATAGTATGCCTGTAAAGTGGCGCGTGTTTCCCGTGTTTAGAACAGTCCCTGCACAAAATGTCATTTTTAAAGGAAAAAATCTCATTTAAAACTGCTTGCGGGTTTAATGTAATGTCGGGTCCTGGCAATATGGATGAAAATCAGTGAGACAAACGGCATGGGTACCCCCCAATCCATTACCAGGTCCTTTGGGTCTTGTATGGATATTAAGGGGAACCCCGCACCCAAATTAAAAAAAGGAAAGGCGTGGGGCCCCCATGCCCTATATTCTGAATAGCAGTATATAGGCGGTGCAAACAATACAGGGACTGTAGGTTTGTTGTTAGGTAGAATCTGTTTGTAATTTTGGACTGGTACATTTTTAAAGTGTAGCTCCAGCCAAAGAATCTATTTTTAAGCTTTTTGGAAAACATAGGGAAGGGTTATTACCCCTGTAACTTTTGTTTTGCTGTCTGTGTACCTCTTCAGAAGATATCACCTCACTTTCTGTCCCAATGACAAATGTTTTTTGAAAATTTGGGTTTTTTTGTGAAACAAGGATTGATGATAAAGCATCAGTGGAGAGGAGACACGTTTTTCCCATATTAACACTTACAGGAGAGAATTTCCCTTCCTAGGGGTAGATTTCATCTCACTTCCTGTTGTTTCCTTCTGTTTGCAAGTAGGAGTCGTTTGTAAGTTAGATGTTTGAAAGTAGGGGCCTGCCCTATATACTCAGCAGAAATTTGGGCCTTAGGTGTTGTTGTGGCCACAACACTGTAAGCCTTCACAGGGCCCTGCTGTGAAATATTCGATCAAGAATTGTAATTACATGCCCTTGTTGAACAAGGGCAGAAAAATTGGGCCTTTGGTGGTGGTGGTGCTGGTACCACAACACTGTAAGTCCTCACTCGCTCTTGGTGGGTGCAGAAATGGGCCCTGCTGTGAAATATTACATCAAGAATTGTAATTACATGCCCCTGTTGAACAGGGGCTGAAAAATTGGGCCTTTGGTGGTGGTGGTGGTGCTGGTGCCACAACACTGTAAGTCCTTACTCGCTCTTGGTGGGTGCAGAAATGGGCCCTGCTGTGAAATATTAGATCAAGAATTGTAATTACATGCCCCTGTTGAACAAGGGCAGAAAAATTGGGCCCTTGGTGGTGGTGGTGGTGGTGCTGGTGCCACAACACTGTAAGTCCTCACTCGCTCTTGGTGGGTGCAGAAATGGGCCCTGCTGTGAAATATTAGATCAAGAATTGTAATTACATGCCCCTGTTGAACAAGGGCAGAAAAATTGGGCCTTTGGTGGTGGTGGTGCTGGTGCCACAACACTGTAAGTCCTCACTCGCTCTTGGTGGGTGCAGAAATGGGCCCTGCTGTGAAATATTACATCAAGAATTGTAATTACATGCCCCTGTTGAACAGGGGCTGAAAAATTAGGCCTTAGGCACTGGTGCTGGTGCCACAACACTGCAACCCCTCACAGACACTCTAGTTGGAACGCAGGAACGAGTCCTGCTGCAAAGTATTGCATCAAAAATTGTAATTACACGCCCCTGTTAAACAGGGGCAGAAAAATTGGGCCTTAGGCACTGATTTGTGCCCCTTTTGTGTGGCTTTTGGGTGCTGTTGCCAACGGGCTGAGTGGTTGGATGTTAAATGCCTTGTTAAGCACATGGTACCCAAATGGTTGGTGTTTTTGCCACTTTTGATGTGCCTGAGACACAGTTTGCAGATAGCAACAGTGTGATCTGCTGCACATGTGCTGAAAAAGGCCCAGACAGCTGAGCTTTGGGGAGTGGGCCGGGAGATAACAGTTGCAGAATGTGATGGAATAGAGTGGCTGCTCTCTAATCTTTCTAGATGTCGGCCTCCTTGGGGTTGTGCCGCCTCACCTTCAGTTACCCCCTCTGCTCTATCTGGCACCCAAGTCACACCAGTGACCTCATTATCATCATCATCTCATCCATCTACATCATTACCACTGGAGACAACTTGGCAATACGCTGCGGCTTGGGGAACATTAATGCCAATTTGTATACCAGTGTTCCTCTCTAATGTTCCTGTCATCTTCAACCTCAGAACCAACATCTGAATCCAGTAATGGTTGGGTATTAGGGATGAGCCGAACACCCCCCGGTTCAGTTCACACCAGAACTTGCGAACAGACCAAAACTTTGCACGAACGTTAGAACCCCATTGAAGTCTATGGGACTCGAACGTTCAAAATCAAAAGTGCTCATTTTAACGGCTAATTTGCAAGGTATTAAAAAAAGGAAAAATTTCCCCACATTGGGGTTTTTAGGCAGCACAATAATGGATATATTCAATGTTGTATGAAAATGTATAACAATTTTATTGGATAATACACCATCAGAGTTAAAAACAATGAGCTCCAGTGGGAATTACTTTAAAAATTGTTGGCTGAACATACATAGGCAAAAATTTGTTCATAACAATACTTTATAATCATGAACATTAAACCTGACGTGTTTCAACCCCTATAATTGGGGTCTTCTTCAGAGGATCAGTCTGCTGGGGAGAACATGAAAATAGAGTTGATATACACATGTAGGTTCCATTGGTATAAATATAATATTAACTACATTAACTATGTAATACATCAATGCAGTATAGTTACCAAATGAATGTATGTCCAACGAAAAACACAGATTCCCACATGGAGATCCCTTTAAAAAGATATGTTGCTTTGCCCTCTTCCCCAAGGGGAGGATTCCAAACACCTCTACCGCCACCGCAGCCCAGACCAGGATGGTGAGAAGCAATGTGGCTTACGAGAGGTCACACTTTAAAGCACCGCCCGCCAGAACAGACGACCGGCCGGAAAGCATCAAACCACCTGCGATGAAAATTTGCAAGATAAGTAAAAGCCCATAATAGGGTAGTCAGATTTATTCTGTGGACTAAAAAAGCCACTGAAGAATCAAGGTCATCTAAGTTTATAAATGTAATATATATGGCTCAAGCCGAGAGGGTTACGAACCATATTTATCTGGTATGTGTTTCAAGGTAAATACCATAGATAGTACATAGCTGCAAGAATATAGGTAAATACTCTATTTGTGCTCAAGAAATAGTGGTGACCGAGTGAAGGAAAAGTGAAAAAGGGGTGAAGGGTGAAATAAAACATGCAAGCTAGGTGTGATAAATTATAACAAACAACTAAAATGGTGCAGACAAGTGCAAGTGAGTGGAGGGGGAGGGAAAAAGGGTTGTTTGGGGGGTGGTGATGTGAGAACGGAATTGTTACCTCAAAAAGTGCTAGATAGCGCATGTGGATGCATCAAATTATCCCATATGGCTAGACTGTTACTTGTTAGCCAACCCGGGATTGGTCACAAGCTGTATAAGACTCAGGGGGTTGGTATCCAAAACCTGAGTCAGCCAGTCTAAGAATAAACAAAATATATAATTGTAAAAAATATGACCAAACCTAATGTTAGTAGTCAAAAAAAAATTAATAATAATAGGGGTCAATGAGCCCTAATTGTGTGGGGCAAAAAAATGCTATAACAACACATGGCTATTTACCCAGTGCAGGACATCCTCTATCTTCACACATTTTCTATGGGTTTCTTTACTTATCTTTTTTCACGTGCATTTTCATGCATCCATTTTATTTTCATTTCCCCTTATTATCTTATTTTTCACATATTTACTTTTTTCATATGCACCAAGCACACATTTCTTTCAGTCATTCCATTCATCCAACACTTTCTACTCCAGTTTTACTTTTTTTGACACATCCCATTTTTTTCAATTTTCTGCAGATTTTCCCATTTACAACTCATTGACCAGTATATTGAGGGCTCAGGAATCAGTCGGCTGTGGTCTCTCCTGGCCCACCCTCCAATCACTTTGGAAGGATGGTCGGTGCCCTGCCTCAACCCCGGTTGAGACGGTTTTATCTCACACCCTAACAGATCCCATTGCTGGTGACTCTTCTTGACTTTTGGGCTATTTTGTAAGTAGCTTCTCCATTCAAAGTAGACAATTTGGACATTTCTGATACGATTTTCTCTATTGGCTGGAGGTTTCACATGTATCAATATTTATGATATTCCTTTGTTTTTCTCAGTTAAATTATGCATCCCACCCCTGATGACTGGCAAGAAGCCAAGAAACGCGTCGGGTTCGCAAACTAAGGATGCCCTATCAAGCCCAAATCATATCCCTGACATTTATCAATTTTTTATCGAGTTTTCTCATTTCATGCGATTTTGTGATTTTGATTGGCGATTTTAATTCATGTATTTCTGTTATGAATTGCATATATGTATGTCCATTGATTTGTTTACACTACTGAGTTTCCTTGACTGTTACTGCTAAATATGCTTATATATCAATTCATGCGATTATGTCTGTATTTATACTACTTTATTGGTACTGTATGCATCAAAATCATGGACTTGACTATAAATTAAATCCAATCATTTTACCTACTCGCATGTATTCATTATTATACTCTCAATTGACATGCTTCATTTAAAGTCCCACTTGCCCCTCTTTTTTTTCTTTTATATATGAACCCGGGATGGAAGCATGCCATTGATATTTAGTCATGCGACTGGTCACTTTCTTTTGTCCAGAAACAGGAGTTTGTAACCTCCCAGTCTCTGGGAACGCGTTGCACAGACCTTTCTGCAAGGCCTCCCAAAGATGTTTCATCCTCTGCTCCCTCTGCGATGGCAAGATAAGGTCCGCAACCTTACCCTTGTAATGTGGATCAAGGAGGGTTGCCAGCCAGTATTGGTCCTTCTCCTTGATACCACGAATATGAGGATCCTTTCGCAGGCTTTGCAGGGTCAGGGAGGCCATGCAGCGTAGGTTTGCTGAGGTATTCGGTCCGGAGTCCTCTGGGTCACTAAGGACAACATGGTCCGCAGCCACCTCCTCCCAGCCACGTACAAGTCCACGTGTTTCTTGGGACTGATCCCTTAAAGACTGCTGCTGATGCTTAGTGCCAGGCTCCACCACCATACTGAGACAATCTTCCTCCTCCTCCTCCTCCTCCTCCTCCTCTTCCTGTGTGATCGGCGGGCACGCAGGAACACTGTCTGGATAAAGGGGGCATTGAGAGCTAAGGAAGTCCTCCTCTTCCTGCCTCTGTTCTGCCTCAGGTGCCCTGTCCATTATTCCACGCAGTGTGTGCTCCAACAGGTGGACAAGGGGGACAGTGTCACTGATGCATGCACTGTCACTGCTGTCACTGATGCATGCACTGTCACTGCTCACCATCCTTGTGGCCTCCTCAAATGGTGACAGGACAGTGCATGCATCCCTGATCATGGCCCACTGGCGTTGGGAAAAAAAACAAGCTCCCCTGACCCTGTCCTGGTGCCATAGTCGCATAGGTACTCATTGATGGCCTTCTGCTGCATGTGCAGCCACTGCAGCATGGTCAACGTTGAGTTCCACCTGGTGGGCATGTCACAGATTAGGCGGTTCTTGGGCAGGTTAAACTCCTTTTGGAGGTCTGTCAGCCGAGCACTGGCATTATATGACTTGCGGAAATGCACACAGACTTTCCTGGCCTTCCTCAGGACATCCTGTAAGCCCAAGGACCGCTGCACCACCAAGTTAAGGACGTGAGCCAAACAGGGCACATGGGTCATTTGTCCCTGTCGGAGGGCAGAGAGGAGGTTGGTGCCATTGTCGCAAACCACCATTCCTGCCTTAAGTTGGCGTGGTGTCAACCACCTCTGAACCTGCCCCTGCAGAGCTGACAGAACCTCTGTCCCAGTGTGACTCCTGTCCCCCAAGCACACCAGCTCAAGCACCGCATGGCATCTTTTGGCCTGCGTACTTGCGTAGCCCCTTGAACGGCTACGGAGCACCGCTGGTTCCGAGGACAAAGCACAGGAAGAGGCCATGAAGGAAGAAGAAGAGGAGGGGGTGGAGGAGAGAGGTGTGTCACAATCATTAGCATTTTGGAGGCGTGGTGGCGGAACAACCTCCAACACTACTGCACCTTGTCCTGCATCCTTTCCAGCTGCCAGCAGAGTCACCCAATGCGCCGTGAAACTTAGGTAATGTCCCTGTCCATGCCTGCTGAGTCAGCGATAATATGCACCTTACCGCTGACCGCCCTGTCCAGCGAGGCATGGACATTGCCTTCCACATGCCGGTAGAGAACCAGAATCGCCTTCCGTGAGAAAAAGTGGTGTTTGGGTACCTGCCACTGAGGAACTGCACATTCCACAAAGGGGGAGAAGGGGGCAGAGTCTACCAACTGAAAAGGCAGCAGTTGAAGTGCTAGCAATTTTGCCAAGCTAGCATTCAACCGCTGCGCATGTGGATGGCTGGGAGCAAACTTCTTTCGGCGGTGCAGCAGCTGGGGCAGGGAAATTTGCCTGGTACAATCTGACATCGGTGTACCAAAAGCAGATTGCCCACAAGTACTTGGCTGTGACACACCTAATTCTACACCTTCATTCCTCTCAGTGCAGGTCTCAGAGAGGACTGAAGGTATAGTGGGGTTGGAGATCTCAGCTGATGAGGAGCAAGGAGAGGTCCTCTTTGTTCTTTGGTGTGGGTCTTTTAGATACGCTTGCCAACGAACTGCATGGCAGGTCAACATATGTCTGGTCAAGCATGTGGTACCCAAGCGGGAGATGTTTTGGCCACGCGAGATACGCTTGAGACATATGTTGCAATTAGCAGCGGTGCGATGTGATGCACTCGTCTCAAAAAAGGCCCACACCAAAGAACTTTTTGAATAACGCACAGAGACTGCTGCGCCCTGCATATGTGGAGCTTTGGGGTGTGATGCAGTCAATGTGCTGCCCTTAGACTGGCCCCTGGAGGGCATCCTGCCTCGTTGGTGATGTGCCGCCTCCTCCTCTTCCTCTTCCTCTCTCCTATCAGGCACCCACGTTGAGTCAGTGACCTCATTATCCCCTCCCTCCTCATCACTGGAGCAAACCTGGCAGTATGCTGCAGCAGGGGGAGCATGACTGCCAGATTGCTGTCCTTCTTGGGCACCCCCTCTGTCCGTGCTCATGTTACTGCCTTCATCGAGCTCAGTATCATCATCAGAGACTTCCAAACGCTGGGCATCCTCCTGGAGCATGTACCCAACACTGTGGTCAAACAGTTCGAGGGACTCCTGAGGAGGACATGGTGGGGCTAGGGAAGGAGTCACTGATGACATTGAGCCGAGGGAAGAGGCCGCTGCTTTGCCAGACAAAGTGACAAAGTACCCTGGATATGGGTGAGAGATAATGAGGAGGATGAGGACGGCCTGGTTATCCACTCGACCAAGTCTTCCGCATGTTGCGGCTCAACACGGCCAGCTGCCGAAAAAAAGGGCAAGCATGTCCCACGGCCACGTGCTGATGAGGATGCACCGTCTCCAAGACCAGCACCAGACACAGAGCCTGCTTGCCCTCTCTTATTGGCTTGTGACTGTCTGCCTCTCCTTCTTGGCCTTCGAGACATACTAATGGCCTGTAGCTGCACTAAGCTGGGATATATATATATATATATATATATATATATATATATATATATATATGTACTGATACTGCAGCTAGTAAAATCAACTGCCTGCCTGTAGTATGAGAACACCACCAACCTTCTATAGGTAGCTTTAGCTGAACACTGTGCAGAGCTCGCAAAAAACTAACTTGTAGCTTTTTTAGCTGCCTGCGGTAGTGATAGGATCAGGAAAACACCACCAACCTTCTACAGGTAGCTTTAGGTGAACACTGTGCAGAGCTCACAAAAAAATAACTTGTAGGTTTAGCTGAACACTGTGAGGTGGACGCACCACACTAACTTGTAGTTTTAGCTGAACACTGTGAGCAGGACGCACAGCACTAACTTGTAGTTTTAGCTGAACACTGTGAGCAGGACGCACTGCAGTAACTTGTAGCTTTAGATGAACACTGTGCAGAGGTCTCACTACACTAACTTGTAGGTTTAGCTGAACACTGTGAGCAGGAAGCACCGCACTAACTTGTAGGTTTAGCTGAACACTGTGAGGTGGACGCACCACACTAACTTGTAGTTTTAGCTGAACACTGTGAGCAGGACGCACCCCACTAACTTGTAGGTTTAGCTGAACACTGTGAGCAGGACGCACCCCACTAACTTGTAGTTTTAGCTGAACACTGTGAGCAGGACGCACTGCACTAACTGTAAATAGTCTAGCTGCCTGACTGTGGTACTAATAGGATCAAAAGAACACCAGCAATTTACTTCAGGTAGCTGTATATACTGTAACAAGGCAAGCCTGCCTGTCAGTAAGAAGATAAAAGGAATGGATCTAGCTGAACACTGTGAGCAGGACGCACTGCACTAACTGTAAATAGTCTAGCTGCCTGACTGTGGTACTAATAGGATCAAAAGCACACCAGCAATTTTCTTCAGGTAGCTGTAAATACTGTAACAAGACAAGCCTGCCTGTCAGTAGGAAGATAACAGGAACGGATCTAGCTGAACACTGTGAGCAGGACGCACTGCACTAACTTGTAGCTTTAGATGAACACTGTGCAGAGGTCTCACTACACTAACTTGTAGGTTTAGCTGAACACTGTGAGCAGGACGCACAGCACTAACTTGTAGTTTTAGCTGAACACTGTGAGCAGGATGCACCGCACTAACTTGTAGGTCTAGCTGAACACTGTGAGCAGGACGCACCGCACTAACTTGTAGGTTTAGCTGAACACTTTGAGGTGGACGCACCACACTAACTTGTAGGTTTAGCTGAACACTGTGAGCAGGATGCACCCCACTAACTTGTAGGTCTAGCTGAACACTGTGAGCAGGACGCACCCCACTAACTTGTAGTTTTAGCTGAACACTGTGAGCAGGACGCACCGCACTAACTTGTAGGTTTAGCTGAACACTGTGAGCAGGACGCATCCCACTAACTTGTAGTTTTAGCTGGACGCACTGCACTAACTGTAAATAGTCTAGCTGCCTGACTGTGGTACTAATAGGATCAAAAGAACACCAGCAATTTTCTTCAGGTAGCTGTATATACTGTAACAAGACAAGCCTGCCTGTCAGTAAGAAGATAACAGGAACGGATCTAGCTGAACACTGTGAGCAGGACGCACTGCACTAACTGTAAATAGTCTAGCTGCCTGACTGTGGTACTAATAGGATCAAAAGAACACCAGTAATTTTCTCCAGGTAGCTGTATATACTGTAACAAGACAAGCCTGCCTGTCAGTAAGAAGATAACAGGAACGGATCTAGCTGAACACTGTGAGCAGGACACACTGCACTAACTGTAAATAGTCTAGCTGCCTGACTGTGGTACTAATAGGATTAAAAGAACACCAGCAATTTTCTTCAGGTAGCTGTAACTACTGTAACAAGATAAGCCTGCCTGTCAGTAGGAAGATAACAGGAACGGATCTAGCTAAACTGAATACAGTGTATATATACATATATGCAACACCTGGGATGCATATATATACACAATACACTGTAAGTGCAGCTAACTGACTGACTGTTCTGCCTAATCTATCTAACTCAAATCAAATGACACTGTCTCTCTGTCTATCTCTTTCAACACCGGAACACACACTACACAGGGCCGCCGTGCAGGCGGCCTTGTATAGTGTGGGGCGTGTACTAAATCCCCTGAGCCATAATTGGCAAAGCCTCCTTGGCTTTGGCCAATTACGGCTCTCTGTTCAGACGGCGCTGTGATTGGCCAAGCATGCGGGTCATAGTGCATGCTTGGCTAATCATCAGCCAGCAATGCACTGCAATGCCGCAGTGAATTATGGGCCGTGACGCGCCACACAAATTTGGCGCGAACGGCCCATATCGTTCGCAATTCGGCGAATGGGCAAACAGACGATGTTCGAGTCGAACATGGGTTCGACTCGGACACGAAGCTCATCCCTAGTCCTGGGGCTGGAAAGCCATCGCTTACAGATTGTCTTCCTCTTCTTCAAAGCCTATGAAAGTGCCAGATTCCTCCTCCTCATCCTCTCCCTCTCTCTCCTCCTGTGTGTTCTGTGACATGGGAATTATGGTGTCTGGATAAAGTGGGCCTTGAGAGGAAAGGAAGTCCTCCTCTTCCTCTTGCTGCTCTGCCTCCAGTGCCCTGTCCATAATGCCACGCAGAGTCTGCTCCAGCAGGAACACAACAGGGATTGTGTCACTGATGCATGCACTGTCACAGCTCACCATCCTTGTGGCCTCCTCAAATGGTGACAATACAGTGCATGCATCCTTAATGATCAGCCATTGGTGTGGGGAAAAAAGCTGAGGCGGCCTGAGCCTGTCGTCATGCCGTACTGGCACAGGTACTCATTGACGGCCCTCTGCTGCATGTATAGCAGCTGCAGCATTCCCAAAGTTGTGTTCCATCTGGTGGACATATCACAAATCAGGCGGTTTACGGGAAGGTGGAATTCCCGCTGAATTTCAGTCAGCTGAGCACTGGCTGTGTATGACCACCTGAAATGGCTACAGACTCTTCTGGTTTGCTTTAGTACATCTTACAACCCTGGGTACATACTTAGGAAATGCTGCACCACCAAATTGAGGACATGTGCCAGGCATGGCACATGCAACAACTTTCCCTGTCTAAGGGCGGACAGGAGGTTTAAGCCATTATCGGACACCACCATTCCTGGCTCAAGCTGGCCTGGTGTGAACCACCTCTGGGCCTGTCCCTGCAGAGGTGCAAGAATCTCTGCTCTGGTGTGGTTCCTCTCCCCTAAACAGATCAGCTGAAGCACTGCATGACACCTCTTAGCCTGACTCTGGGAATAGCCCTTTGAACGCTTAGGGGTTACCTGATGTTCATAGGACAATTCTGCAGAGGAGGGCATGGAGGTGGTGGAGGAGGAGGGGGTAGGGCTCACAGGTCTGGCATCATCACCACCAGCTGTATGGAGACGTGGGGCACAACAAGCTGCAGGACTGAGCCCTGTCCTGCAGCTTTTTGAGTTGCAAGAGTCGATATTCAGTGTGCTGTGAACAAAGTATATTGTCCCTGCCCATGCTTGCTGGACCACGTGTCAGCAGTAAGGTGGATTTTATGGCTGACTGCCTTGCCCAACGATGCCAGAACATTCCCTTCCACGTGATGGTAGAGGGATGGAACGGCCCTACGTGAAAAGTAGTAGCGACTGGGAACCTGCCAGTGTGGTACAGCCCATTGTGCGAATTCACGGAAGAGGGCAGAATCCACCAGGCTGAAAGGCAGAAGTTGGAGAGCCAACAGCTTTGACAAGCTTGCATTCAGACGCTGGGCATGTGGGTGGCAGGGACTGTATTTTTTTTTCGCTGCAGCAGATGGGGCAGAGAAATTTGCTACAGTCTACAACTGGTGGTGTGCTGCTAGGAACTGGGACACCCTATGCTATACCATCATCCCTGTTATTGGAGGCTGCTGAGAGGTAATCACTCAGTATCACAGGGGCAGAATGAAGTGGGTAAGCAGGAGGACGAGGAGGAGGTACAGATTTGTGCCCCTTTTGTGTGGCTTTTGGGTGCTGTTGCCAACGGTCTGAGTGGTTGGATGTTAAATGCCTTGTTAAGCACATGGTACCCAAATAGTTGGTGTTTTTGCCACTTTTGATGTGCCTGAGACACAGTTTGCAGATAGCAACAGTGTGATCTGCTGCACATGTGCTGAAAAAGGCCCAGACAGCTGAGCTTTGGGGAGTGGGCCGGGAGATAACAGTTGCAGAATGTGATGGAATAGAGTGGCTGCTCTCTAATCTTTCTAGATGTCGGCCTCCTTGGGGTTGTGCCGCCTCACCTTCAGTTACCTCCTCTGCTCTATCTGGCACCCAAGTCACACCAGTGACCTCATTATCATCATCATCTCCTCCATCTACATCATTACCACTGGAGACAACTTGGCAATACGCTGCGGGTTGGGGAACATTAATGCCGATTTGTATACCAGTGTTCCTCTCTAATGTTCCTGTCATCTTCAACCTCAGAACCAACATCTGAATCCAGTAATGGTTGGGCATTAGGGATGAGCCGAAACACCCCCCGGTTCGGTTCACACCAGAACTTGCGAACAGACCAAAACTTTGCACGAACGTTAGAACCCCATTGAAGTCTATGGGACTCGAACGTTCAAAATCAAAAGTGCTAATTTTAAAGGCTAATTTGCAAGGTATTGTCCTAAAAAGGGTTTGGGGACCCGGGTCCTTCCCCAGGGCACATGTATCAATGCAAAAAAAGTTTTCAAAACGGCCGTTTTTTCGGGAGCAGTGATTTTAATAATGCTTAAAGTCAAACAATAAAAGTGTAATATTCTTTTAAATTTTGTACCTGGGGGGTGTCTAAAGTATGCCTGTAAAGGGGCGCATGTTTCCCGTGTTTAGAACAGTCTGACAGCAAAATTACATTTCAAAGGAAAAAAAGTCTTTTAAAACTACTAGCGGCTATTAATGAATTGCCGGTCCGACAATACACATAAAAGTTCATTGATAAAAACGGCATGGGAATTCCCCACAGGGGAACCCTGAACCAAAATTTAAAAAAAAACTGACGTGGGGGTCCCCCTAAATTCCATACCAGGCCCTTCAGGTCTGGTATGGATATTAAGGGGAACCCCACGCCAATATGTAAAAAAAAATGACGTAGGGGTCCCCCTCAAAATTTATACCAGACCTGAAAGGTCCCCCCTCCTGAACCGTACCAGGCCATATGCCCTCAACATTGGGAGGGTGCTTTGGGGTAGCCCACCAAAGCACCTTGTTGATGAGGACAAGGGCCTCATCCCCACAACCCTTGGCCGGTGGTTGTGGGGGTCTGCGGGCGGGGGGCTTATCGGAATCTGAAGGCCACCTTTAACAAGGGGACCCCAGATCCCAGCCCCCCCCTGTGTGAAATGGTAAGGAGGTACAAAAATACCCCTACCATTTCACAAAAAAACTGTCAAAAATGTTAAAAATGACAAGAGATAGTTTTTTTACAATTCCTTTATTTAAAGTCTTCTTTTTTCCATCTTCTATCTTCTTTCTTCTATCTTCCTTCGGTTTCTTCCTCCATCTTCTTCTTCCTCCGATCCTCTGCTTCTTTCTTCAGTGTTCTCGTCCAGCATCTCCCACCGCTGTATCTTCTTCTCTTCATCTTCTTATCTTCATCTTCTTTTCGGGCCGCTCCACATCCATGATTGGATGGAAGGCTCCCGCTGTGTGACGCTTCTCTCTTCATCTTTTTCTCTTCATCTTCTTCTCTTCATCTTCTTGTCTTCATCTTCTTAGTATCTAAGTAAGCCAGTCCACCACCTCCTCTGCATGCTGTGGCTGGATAGCATGGGCAAACTCACTAAACAGGGGAGATAATGCCCTGCCTGAGGATTGACCACCACGTCCACCTTTGCCTGTGGACACATTTGTTTCTGGCCCCCTTACAGTGCCAAGGGAACGTCTGCCTCTCCTTGTTGTCCTCTCAGACATTAGCTTGCATCTTATGGACTTTTCATTCATATATTTTTGCACGGGTGTTTTTTGTTTCTTGTCTGTAGATGTTTATCTTTATTTATTAATAATTTTTATTCACTGATTTTTTATATATCACATTTTTTATGGGATTTTTTCATGAACCATTGACTCATATTCACTTTTGTGTACCACAATTTATCTACAAAGCACGCATTTATTAATGGTCTTATCACCAATTTGTATATGCACATGTAGATGTTTGGGTTTCCATTTAAACGTACCCTTGACGTTCATTATTAATAGATGAATGTATGAGATTTATTTTGATTATTGATATCAATTTTTGATAGCGCAATTCTGTTTTTTTTTCTGACTGATACTATCTGAACTGATACTATCTGAACTGTCCCTATTCTAGCTGTACACTAATGTAGAGATTACTGACACAGTCTCACTACACTACACTGAAACTATCTGAGCTGTCCCTACTCTACTACACTAATGTATGTATGAATGACACGGTCTCACTGACCTGTCCCTACTCTAGCTGCACACTATGCAAAGCTGATTGTTGGTCCTCCTCTCTACACTCACACTATCCCTAGACTGACACTAAACTAATATTCTACACTGACAATTGAAGCAAAATAGCACAGTATACCACACTAACTAACTAATAGCACTGAACAGAACCCTGTTCTATCTCTCTCCACACCAAAATCACACTGAAAATGGCTGTCATTGAAAGAATGCTTTTATACTGTGGGGCGGGAATGAGCCATGATTGGATAAAGTCATGATGACAGTGCCCAATTATGACTCTGACAGTACTCTGTGCCCTGATTGGCTGAAGCTTTCACTGCTTCAGCCAATCACAGCTTGCAATGCACTGTTCAGCGCCACAATGCACTGTGGTCATTTCGGGCGGCCGAACAAACGGTCGAATGACCAGTTTGTTCGGCTGTTCTCCGGACGATCGAACAACGAAAATATATATATTAAACTCAACATTATCAGACCCCTATAATTCAACTAATTTCCCTCCTCTTGACCTCTATGGAGGGGTCACTACCATATCTTCACTACCTAGTATGATACCAGAGCGTCCACAGTACTACTTCACATCTAAGTGGAGCAAAGTTCTTCTTAGGGTGTATGTGGATACAAATCTTTACTCATTCATATCACCCATCAAGGCATCATACGAGTCTGCTAATCTGACTATCTGATAACACTCTATCTCTTCCTTGGGGTCATCTCCCTCAGTTCGGTCATTGTAGTAATCTTTTGTATTCCACATTTAGCACACCTAGAAAAACAAATAAGCAAGTAATCCAATAACAATGATTCCCGCAAGGACAAAAATAATTTGTTTAATCCATGAGCCCATCCACCCCTCAGTGTTCCAATTGCCAAATGGATTCCAATTACTACCCTTTTCAAGAGTGGTCAGATCAATGGCTTGTTTTCTCAGTTTCTCTTACTTCTGGAGATGGGCTCCTATCATGTCTTGTATACCAGGATCTTCAAACCAGGAACAAGAAGCAGTATCATTTATGAGCACACATAGACCTCCTTCCTTAGCCAACAGATAGTCTAAGGCCAATTTAGTTTGCAGGGTATGCTTAGGTCTGCAGCTATTTCCTTGACCGCATTCTCAGTTTCATTAAACATATGGTCGGGGGCGTGGCTTGGACTTCCATGTGAGAGGACGTGTCTCACAGAGGCTCCAGCATCCTGAACAGAAAACATCCTGAAGTGAGCCCGATCCACCGCTACCATAGACCGGACACTTCGCTCCCGGCGTGGGGCAACACCTACAGCGACACCCGGTCGCTTTACATTCAAAACGGGGGTGTCTGGGAGGATGGAGGAGAGCCGTTCGGCCGGCCGGCATGGCCAAGATGGTGGATCCCCGCTCCCACAGCGTGCAAGGAAGGAATCACAGCTATCAGCAGCTGCATGCCTGGAGAGGTATGCTCACGACACTGGCACTCACAAAACAACACAGCCACATACCTCATATGCAAAGGCAGCAGCCAAGAGTGTCCCACAGCAAACAGCACAGCATGGCATAGAGAAGATGGCCCCTGGAGCAGCAGAACACACAGTGAGGAATTCCCCACCCCCCCACCCCTTCCTCTGAAGCAGCCGAAGCTCCAGACACTGAGCATACTGAGCCTTCCCTGCATGATATACTGACTGCAGTTCACACTTATGGCTCCTCACTAACTGAACTCTCTATTGAAGTCAAAAGCATGAAAGAAGGCATATTACACATAAGGCAAGATATGCAGAAAATAAGAGAGAGAGCCACTGCTCTGGAGGGAAGAGTGAGCACACTAGAGGATGATATACCCCCTCTTGCTCAGGAGATTCACATAACTTCAGCTAAAGCCACAGAAACAGCGAATAGAGTGGAGGATATGGAGAACAGATTGAGAAGGTCAAATATTCGCATTGTCGGTATACCTGAAAAAGCTGAAGGAAAAAACCCCACTGATTTTATTGAAACCTGGCTAGCTGACACATTTGGGAGAAATAACCTTACACCATTCTTTTCTGTTGAAAGAGCCCATAGAGTGCCACTCCGTCCACCGCCACCAGGGGGCAACGACAGACCATTTTTGCTGAAATTACTACATTACAAGGACAGGGAAAGTATACTTCGCTTGGCCAGACAGAAACTCAATATGGAAATTCAGGGTGCCAGAGTGTCAATATACCCTGATTTCTCAGCGGCTGTGCAGAAACAAAGAGCAAAATATACTGAGGTCAAAAAGAGACTGCGTGCTCTCTCAGTGATATATTCTATGCTATACCCTGCCAAGTTGAGAGTGGTTGCTGAGGGCACGGTGCACTTTTTTGAAAATCCTATGATGGCTACCAATTGGCTGGACAGACACGAGAGGCATTTGCAGGCAGCCGTGCGTGGAAATGAACCAGGATGAAACAACGCATGAACCCCGTACATTGATTCTTTATGCTCACGCAAATGGAGCCCGCAGAGAGTCACAACTGACTTTTTTTTTTTTTTGGTTTATTTTACCAGTGACCCCTATCGTTTAGGACTTTATGGGCACAAGGTCCCAGCCCTCTTTATTACCCCACCAAACGCCCTGCGGGGCACCAATGGAAGGCTTTCCAATGGAAGTTACTGTATTTCAGTTTGTTTTTCTTTTTTCCGTTTTTAAGCCCTGGTTGAATGGGCGCTATATATTTTGGTCGCAAAGCAAGTTTGCTTTGTCGCTGGTTGCAAATCTGCAGAGTGAGACACATGGTACAAGTCACGCAATACATTTTCTACACTTCAGAACTTATACTGCATCATCTGAGTTCATATACCACAGACCTCCAATACCGGGGGTTGGATCACAACTAGCAACTGCACCAAATGACTAAGCGAACAGAGTCAATTCTCTCATGGAACGTAAGAGGCTTTCATGACCCTAAAAAGAGAACTGCCATTTTCACCTCTATCTCACATCGGAACCCCACTGTAATATGTCTGCAAGAGACGCATCTCACTAGAGACACCACCAACCTGTTACACTTATCGAAATATCCTACTCAATACCATTCCACACATACCCGGTATTCAAGGGGTGTGAGTATACTGTTTTCCAGGACTACCTCATTCACAAAAATTGATGCACAAATTGATGTAGAGGGCAGGTTTATTTTTCTTATGGGAACTTGGGAATCACACACCTGTGTGATCATAAATGTATATATACCTCCACCATTTAATTTAACAATAATGCAATGTCTTTCTAGATTTCTGGCAAAATATCCTCGGGTACCGGTATATGTCATGGGAGATTTT
Source organism: Lithobates clamitans (assembly GCA_037952925.1). Lineage (NCBI taxonomy): Eukaryota > Metazoa > Chordata > Amphibia > Anura > Ranidae > Lithobates > Lithobates clamitans. The sequence continues at coordinate 10,388,092 of JBBGZY010000438.1, forward strand.
AACAGTACTCTGGACATGTCTTTAGATGTGCACAGGAAGTACTGCCCTCAGGGCCCCAGGACATATACAGCTCTTGCAAAATTTTTGACGGAGATTGGGCTTTTTGATTTATGGCGGTGTAAGTTTCCTTTTAAGGCACAATTTTCATGTCATTCCCTAACGCACTCTACTTTGTCGCGCATTGATTTAGTTCTGGGTAATACATTAACGCACTGTTATGATCCAGAGGTTATTTATCTTGCTAGAGGCCTATCCGACCATTCCCCGGTACAGCTCAGTTTAAGCTTCCCCACTGTAAAGTTACCAATACACTGGAAGATGAATCCTTTTTGGATTCCTCTGTTTAGAGATACTAAACAAATGCAAATACAAATTCAACACTTCTTACTAGACAATAAACATTCTGCCCCACCAGGTATAGTTTGGGACACTCTGAAGGCTTTTATCAGGGAAATGTGTATTAAGGAAATAGCTGCAATTAAAACAAATAGCAGACAATGGGCAGCTGATGCCAGCATAGCGGTAGACAAAGCTGAGGAGGAATTCCTACAGACACCCACACCTGATAGTGAAAGAAAATGGAAAGACGCACAAAAAATGTATCGCACCATACATACCCAACAAGCAGAAAACAAACGTTTCTTTACCGCACAAACATACTTTGAAGAGGGGGAAAAAAACAGGACACATGTTAGCGGTAATAGCCAAATCACAGCAGCCATCACCAATTATTCACCGCTTGGGGGTATCACCAACACAAGTAGCTATGGACACCCCTTCGGGCGGCACAGTGGTGCAGTGGGTAGCACTCTCGCCTTGCAGTAAGAAGGGTTGCTGGTTCGAATCCCGACCACGACACTACCTGCCTGGAGTTTGCATGTTCTCCCTGTGTCTGCGTGGGTTTCCTCCGGGTACTCCGGTTTCCTCCCACACTCCAAAGACATGCTGGTAGGTTAATTGGATCCAGTCTAAATTGGCCCTAGTATAGGTATGAATGTGAGTTAGGGACCTTAGATTGTAAGCTCCTTGAGGGTATAGGGACTGATGTGAATGTATAATATATATATATGTAAGCGCTGCGTAAATTGACGGTGCTATATAAGTACCTGAAATAAATAAATAAATAAATAGTTATGCAGGGATTCTGTACTTTTTTCCAGGATGTGTATTCCTCGAAGGTGAGTTACCCTGAAGAAGACTTAACTGAGTTTTTAGATGGAATCTCACTTCCGACAATACAGGGGGAAGACAAAAAACTACTAAATGCACCTATATCTCTAGAAGAATTGCAACTTGCATTAGCAACATTCCCCAATTCTAAGGCCCCAGGGAATGATGGTCTCCCAGTAGAGATGTATAAAAAATTTGGTGGCATACTCTTACCGGAATTGCTACACACAATTAAGGATGCACACACCAATGATTCATTACCAGACTCCATGTACGAGGCAGTGGTAGTGGTCCTGTTGAAACCCGGGAAGGATCCGATCCAACCTCAGCCCTACAGGCCCATATCACTTTTGAATAATGATTTGAAATTGATCGATAAAGTCCTCGCTATGCGGTTGTCTAAGGTGGTGACAAAAATAGTGCACCCGGATCAATCGGGATTTATACCGAACAGATCCACAGCACACAATCTTTGCAGACTATATTTAAACATGCAAATCCCAACAGATAATACAGGTCAAAGAGCTATCCTGTCCCTAGACGCCGCTAAGGCATTCAATAGCGTAGAATGGAATTATCTTTGGAGGGTGCTAGAGAAGTTCAACTTGGGAGAGACATTCATATCCTGGATCAAACTACTATACAGAAAACCAAAAGCATGTATTAGAATTAACAACACACTGTCCTCCTTCTTTGATTTGCACAGGGGAACAAGACAAGGCTGCCCATTATCCCCATTGCTCTTTGCTTTGGCCATAGAGCCTCTGGCTGCTGCTATCAGAGAGAACCTGGCTATATGCGGTTTTAAAAGGGGAAATTTGGAAGATAAAATAGCCTTGTATGCTGACGATGCGCTCATCTTTTTGGGCGACACGTCTGCCTCCTTAACAAGTCTCATGGAGTTAATTGGTAAATTTGGATCCTATTCAGGGTTCAAGATAAACTGGGACAAATCCACATTGTTACCATTGGACCCCCTTGTGTCGCCACTTCCCTCAGCAGCAGACCAGATAAAGGTAGTAGATACTTTACGATACTTAGGCATAGTCATCCACCCCAATTTAGAACTATATGTTAAACTTAATATAAATCCCTTGACTTGACGACCGCTCACTGTATATATACGTCATTTTTTTGAAGATGGATATCTCGGTAACGGCAGCAGCTGCTGCCACAACCGAGGTATCCATCTTTACAGCGAGCGGTTCTGTACACGATAATGGTGGTCTCTGCGGCGGGTTCACAGCGAGATCACCGTTATCGGCGGCGGGAGAGGTGCCACCCCCCTCCCGCCGCTCTCCCGCACCCTCCGCCGCTTACCGGAGCCGTCGGTAGTGGCGGAGGAGATCGGGACCTGTTGCTGCTGAGGTACTGAGACGAGTGAGGCCAAGATGGCCCCCACCCGTCTCTATACCATGTGACGGCCGGAGCAACGTCATTACGACGGCTCCGCCCACTTCTCTTAAAGGCACATTTTTTTTGAGTCATTTTTTTAAACGACTTTTTTTTTTTTTTTTGCATTTTAGTGTAAATATGAGATCTGAGGACTTTTTGACCCCAGATCTCATATTTAAGAGGACCTGTCATGTTTTTTTCTATTACAAGGGATGTTTACATTCCTTGTAATAGGAATAAAAGTGATCCAAATTTTTTTTTTTAAAACAGTGAAAAAATAAATAAAATAAAGTAAAATAAATAATAAAAAAAAAAAAAAAAAAATTTTTTAAAGCGCCCTGTCCCGATGAGCTCGCGTGCAGAAGCGAACGCATACGTGAGTAGCGCCCGCATATGAAAACGGTGGTCAAACCACACATGTGAGGTATCGCCGCGACCGGTAGAGCGAGAGCAATAATTCTAGCCCTAGACCTCCTCTGTAACGCAAAACATGCAACCTGTAGAATTTTTTAAACGTCGCCTATGGAGATTTTTAAGGGTAAAAGTTTGACGCTATTCCACGAGCGGGAGCAATTTTGAAGCGTGACATGTTGGGTATCAATTTACTTGGCGTAACATTATATTTCACAATATAAAAAAAAATTGGGCTAACTTTACTGTTGTCTTATTTTTTTATTCAAAAAAGTGAATTTTTTCCAAAAAAAGTGCGCTTATAAGACCGCTGCGCAAATACGGTGCAAAAAAAAGTATTGCAATGACCGCCATTTTATTCTTTAGGGTGTTAGAAAAAAAAAACATATATAATGTTTGGGGGTTCTAAGTAATTTTCTAGCAAAAAAACCTGTTTTAAACATGTAAACACCTAAAATCCAAAACGAGGCTGGTCCTTAAGTGGTTAAAAAATTCCAGGAGAAAACAGCCAGTTGGATAAAACTGCCCCTTTCGGTAGTTGGCCGATGTAACCTGATAAAAATGGTCTGGGGTCCACAACTTTTGTATGCGCTCCACAACGCCCCTATATGGATCCCTATACACGTTTTCAAAAAATGTAACACCATATTTCGCTCTGTGATCTGGAGGAAACAGGTGCCGCGTATTAAATTGGAAACACTACAGGAGGCAAAGGACTCGGGCGGGCTGGCAGTCCCAAACCCATATTATTATTTTATAGCGGCCCAATTGCAACACCTGACGGGTTGGCAGGACTCTGAGTTATCTGACCCTGCGAGCAATATTATATGTACATTACTCTCGAATGGGGGCCTTGTGGAGTGCTTGGAAGCAGGAGAATTCCGTAGGGTACCTGAATACAAAACTTTGGTGCTTATAGATAAGATATGGAACAAGGCCAAGCAACATTTTCATTATGAAGGGTGCTCTGAATGGTCTCGTATATGGAACAATAGCAATTTTCCCGAACTGTGTAAATTAAAGGGCTTCTCTGTATGGTCTGGGAGTGGGGTGGTGTATATTAAGCAGTTTTACCAAGGAGGACTTTTACGGGACTTTCAATCCCTAAGAGAAGAATATGGCATACCAAATGTTGTGTTCTTTCAATATTTACAACTCAGGCACGCCATCTCAGCACAAACTACACTTTCTAAGTGGGAATTAACTAGACCAACGGTGCTCACACAGCTGGTAAACTCAATGTCTAGGAAATGACAGATATCATCTATATATGAATCACTCACAATGCAGATATCCAAGACTATGTCACTAAAATGCAGGACAAGTTGGGGGGAGGATATAGTTCACATTACAGACGAGGAATGGTCTGCTATAATGGAGACTGTGCCTAAAGTGTCTCTTTCCTCTTCCCAAAAACTCACGCAACTATTCATTATACACCGAACCTACCGTACCCTCTATAAATTATATAAATGGAACAGAAGAGATGAACCATTTTGCCCCCGTTGTAAGGTAGATAATGGCACCCTTATACATATGCTCTGGAAGTGCCCAAAATTACAAAGATACTGGTCTGAAATAATCAGCTCTATAAATAAAATATGGAATCTTACATTTGTGGTTGACCCCAAGCTGTGTCTGTTGGGATGGTTGGACGAAGAACTATATACACTACATACGTATATAGCAATCACCAGAATGTTGTTTATTGCTAGAAAACTTATAGCTAAGAAATGGCTTTCGGTAACACCACCGACACACGCAGAATGGGTGAATACCATAAATGAGACTCTATTGAGGGAAAAGCTGACATACCAACACAGGGGTAGCCCAGCAAAATTTGAACGTATATGGGATCCTTGGTTGGAGGTACCTGGTTTAGCCCCCTTCCAATTGGTCCAAAATAAAATACTAGGTGGCAGAATGCAGACGCCTACCCCCCTTGTTTGAGGAGGGAGGCTGTCTACATTGAATGGATACAGGATGCTATGATGTCATAGGGACTCAGAATATAGATCAAACTGTCAATAATTTTGATGAGAAGTTGTCTTACTCTGCGGTGACGAGTTAAAAGGTTTAAATTATATATTAGTTAAAAGAAGAAAGCAGACACTACCCCCCCCCCATTGTTTAGGGGGGAGAGGTACCTCTACACCGACCGATTGTCCGTTGAAGGACCGGAGCGGAGTAGGGGTACAAAGTACTAAAAGGACACACTTACTAATTATAAAAAATATGAGGTAAAGCTGAAATTGGTATAGATATGTAAAGATTTGTTTTCATAGATTGATTGTAAGCCTATATATACCATAATATTGCAGGAAACATAAGCTGATTGACTGTATATTTGGATAATAATATGTCCTTGGCAACGTAATTTGATGTATGTTTTTGTTTTTGTTTTAAGGAAGAGTTTTTTCTCTTCTTATGTTTTAAAAATCAATAAAAAGAATCTGATTTAAAAAAAAAAAACATATGGTCAACTAAAGTACTATAATTATTAAAAGCATTTTCCATTTTATTGATTATATTTATACCTCCCCCAAACATTGCTGGAAACCATGCCCATATCTTGTCTCCAATTTTGAATATAGATCTATGTTTTTGTGCAGGCATGGGTTGATGGTAGTCCTCTAAATGATTCATTGCTACTTTGTATATCCTAGTATCATTTTCCTCAACCACAAAAAGGGATGGCACTAATGTCCCAATATAGCCAGTACCATAACTATGTAGAGGTATCCTCTTATAAACCTTTTGACCACAGATAAGGTAGTAAGGGTCTATTAGTACATATGGTGTAAAAAGTCTATGACCAGGGTAGCGTACATACTCATAGGTCTGATAATTGTAACACTTGGCTGCAGAAACGTTTCCTACCCTAGGATATTGCCACATTCCAGCATGGATTAGATAAAACAGATTCTGATCGAACAGGGCTAAAATGATCCACTTCAGGTTGAGTATAACCCCATGAGGATGCAATAGAAGATATACGGACAACCTGAGATCTATAGTTTTTGGGTGTATGTGTTATTCCCGTGCAGTCCCTGGAGGCTAAAAAACATTCTAATGCCTTAATGAATTTACCATCTCTAAACAGGATGTAATCTGGGTTTGTCTTATTTTCTATTCTGATGCCACATTGCATCCTCTTGCCTGTGCTGAGCAAGGGTATATTCCCAAAAGCCTTCGGTTATATTTAAAATAAGGTGATTTTTCAGAAAAGTAAAACATTTGTGGCATTTCTAGACATACTGGTATGTGGGCAGCCTTGTATTGTTTAAAATCAGAGTGAAGGTAAATGGGTTTAACGTCCAGGGCCTGGCTAAGGCCAAACCCTGGCTTGGACCAAAAGGATACAGTTTTCCAAGTGGTTAAATTAATGGGAATGGGTACTAGGTGTATACTTTTTGAACTGTCTATCCTATGTGAACAGATCCAGCAATTACTCAAGTTACCCCTTATGCCTACCATCATGTGTAATTTGTATAGCTGGTTTTCCTCTATAGCCTTGACTGTTAAGATCAAGTAAAGGCGTAGTAGTATTTTTTTTTCATCTTTTAACTTTGGCTGTACTTTCTTGCAATGGCTGGCATGTATCCACATCTGCCTTCCTTCCAAATTTACAGCTGTGGCAATTGTCAGGAGGTAGGGTCCTTCAAATTTTGGTCACAAGGGCACTTTCACCTGTTCTTTCACTAGGGCCCAATCGCCTGGCTGCAAATCATGTGTTCAAATTACTTGATCTGGATGTGGAAATTAATCAAAAACAAGCTTGCGTAGCAATTAGTTGTTTGTGTAAGCAATTACATAATACAACCCTGTCTTAGGTGGGCCTCCAAACAAAATTTCATAAGGGCTCAAGTTCTCTGATTTACAAGTAGGGGTAGTCCTGATGCTGTAAAGAAGCAGAGGCAACAGTTCTGGCTACTGTTTCTTTACTGACCCTTCCTCCCGTTCCTGCATATGTTTAGCTAGCCTGTTTTTAATAACCCCATGGTATCTTTCTACCTTTCCTGAACTCTGAGGATGATAGAGGGTATGGAAGGCCTGCTCAATTCCCAAGTCCTTGCATATTATTTATACCAATATAATGTTGCACTATCCAAATGTAATAAAATGATAATCGTATTAAATCCTAATATTACTGACTGCAGTTAAATATTAGTGGTGATATATTCCATTTATGTAAAAAATCAAGTGAACATAATAATGAAGTCTTATGCGATTAAAATTGCGAGCATAAACAATTAAAAATTGCAGTCCTATGCGATACTCCCAATGTCAACCTGTTACTCTGGTCAGTTTTCCTGGGTTATTTTTAGCACAGATTATGCATCCCTCAACAAAGTCTTGACATGCATTTCTGAACTATTTCATACTCCATTTCGTCCAGCCTTTTCAATGTCTCTTTCCATTGCCTTAGGACCTACATGACCTGGGCCATGGGCTAGTTGCATGATCAGCTTCTCTGTTTGAGGTGGGACACATATTCCATTCTCCTTGTACAAGAGCACATCTAGGTCCTTCTTTGCTCCGTCCCTTTCCATGATTTCGTACCAATCACCGGGTGCAGATTCTTGCAATTTCTTAATCAGTTCTTTGCTTTCTGTATTTTTTCTCTTCTATGTTCCAATGTTTTATGGGCTTCTTCTTCTTCCTTTGCAAAATTAGTGACAAGGGTCATAATTGCTTCCATTGGTGTTTCAGCAGTCTTCCTGGCAGTATGATCAGCCAACTGGCTTCCTTTTTCTTGCATGGTTTGTCCTCCAGTATGTGCCTTGACCTTCAGGATGGTTACTTCCTTTGGGAGGGGGGGTGACTGCTTCAAAAAATTCTTAAACATATTTCCAGTTTTGAATTGGTTCTTCTGCAGCAGTTGTGAATCTTCTGTTCTTCCTTATGGATCCATAATAATGTACTACTCCGAGAGTATACTTGTCATCAGTGTAGATTTTGGCTGTTTGATCATTTGCGGCCTCAGACTCTGGTGAGTGCTACCACTTTGGCAACATGCGCTGAAAGTGAGTAGCAGTAGTTGGGTCTCAATCACTTCCTTCAATGTTGTCACTGCATATGCCATTCTTGGGACTCCATCTTTGTACAGGTGGGAACCCTCGGCAAACAGGATCAGATCAGAATTTTCAAGAGGAGTGTCCTTTACTGGGGAGAGTTGCTGCATTTCTTCTTCCATAAGTTTTAAGCAGATGTGGTCACCCTCCACCTCAAGGTCTTCTCACTCTAGAAAAAAAACTGGCAGGATTGATTGTAGTACATCTTTTAACATCTATTTCTTCTAATTCAAGCAGTATTGCTTCATACTTGCTCAGCCTTGCTGATGACAAATGTTTTGTCCTTGCTCTTTTCAAGATTTAATTTGCATATTTATTCATAACTTCCATTCTAAAGCATATCTTCCCTTTTGTACAGCACCACTGGCACAGGTTGCAGCTGCAGTTTTGGTTTTGTGTTCTTGCCATAACATAGATCTTGGTGCATCCACCAACCGGATCTATTTTATACACGGTTTGAAAGGGTTTGCGGTCAACAGGGCAGGATGAGGGGTTTCACACCATTTAAGAATGCAGTATATACAGAAAACTTGACAACAATCTTCTAGAAAGCCAACCTCCAGGGAAAGACTGTTCAGACAAATTGGACACCTCTCAGTTGAACTTAATGCTAAAGTACCAGCACCAGTCCCATCTTTGCCTTCGTCACCATCTTGTTCACAATGTTCTTTGGGATCTGTGCTTCTTGGCAAGATGCCCAATTTTATTATAATTTAATCATTTCCTGGTTTCTCTTTGAAAAACACATTCTCTTCTTCAACCTCATCTTCGGTTATAAAAGCATTAAGTCTGCTGCCTTTTCCTTTCTCTCCTCTCTCTGGGCTTTAATGCTACTGCACACTTCTCTTAGCAAAACTCATTCAAATCCTTGTTTCCTTATTGTGGCAGCAAAGTTATTACTCATTCACATCCACATTTACTGTCTCTGTCATGGACTGAACACATTTAAAGTAATAAACCAAAAGGCCCCTGCCCCTACCTATAACTGGCCTTCACAGCAAGGAGCACATGGAAGGGCAAACACATGAAAGACAAAAAAAGAACATACCATAGCTCAACTCACCAACCAGTCTGCCAACTGACCAAATTAACCTGTCCAACAGTCTGCGTTAAAAACAGGGGTTTAGTTAGCACGCATTTGCAAATGCATGCATAAGCTGCAAGGCCTCTTCATGGCACCCTGAGTATGTATGCAGTCCTAACGCTAATGAATTTATAAGCATCTCCACAATGGAAGCACATGCATTAAATGGATAGATGAGGGGCAGGTGGGCCTGGAGGCAGCCCAATCCCCCTTAAAGGAACAGGAGGACTCTGGAAGTACATCCAGTAATTTAAAGTAATCAAAGACATCCTCAGCCTTTTCTTGTCAATCTTCCAGCAATCATTATTAATAATTCTACAACATTTTGTCCACTTTCTAGTGCAATTCACTTTCATGTTTCCTATCTCCTTCTTTAAACCATCAATAATATTTTGATTTCTCTCTTCTGGCATGTGCTTCCTCGTCTAACTACTGCTTCTTAGCTTGCATAGTTCCTTTAATATTCTGGCATACTAAAATACTAAATCAACCCGGTCTTATCAGTGAGTGGAACCTTTTCCCTTTTCACGCTCAGTTTCAGTAGCTACAATATAACCCTTCTGTAGTGTTCACTTTTCTCATTTACAACTTTCTATAGTACTTAAATGTTCAAAAATCTCTGGCTTCAGACGGGCACAGTCTTTTAAGAAAAATATCTGCAAACCACGTTTCTCTTTTCCCACAATGTTAAAAGGCAATGTGAAGGGAGGGGTACCTCACTCCTCTTATGCCGTGTACACTTTCCGACTGTACTGGTCCAACGGACCGAATCCAGCGGACAATCAGACCGCGTGTGGGCTGCATCGGACTTCCGATGGACCGTTTAAGTTGGAAATCCAACGGACTTTAGATTTAAAACCTGCTTCAAAGCTTTACGTCATAACTCCGCCGGACTCAGTTCCTAACGGAAAGCCCGTTCGTCTGTATGCTGGTCCGACGGACCAGATACGACGCAAGGGCAGGGTACTACATCTTGCACTTGCTGCAATAGGATAAACAAATTTTTCTATTGCGGCAAGCGCGAGGGGGAGGCGACAATGTCCCTTGGGTCTGGTATAAATTTTAAGGGGAACTCTCTACACCGAAAAAACGGCATGGGGTCCCCCCAAAATCCATACCAGACCCCTATCCGAGCACGCAGCCCGGCCGGTCAGGAAAGGGGGTGGGGACAAGCGAGCGCCCCCCCTCCTGAACCGTAGCAGGCCGCATGCCCTCAACATGGGGGGGTGGATGCTTTGGGGCAGGGGGGAACCCTGCGACCCCCCACCCCAAAGCACCTTGTCCCCATGTTGACGAGGACAAGGGCCTCTTCCCGACAACCCTGGCCATTGGTTGTCGGGGTCTGTGGGCGGGGGCTTATCGGAATCCGGGAGCCCCCCTTTAATAAGGGGGCCCCCAGATCCCGGCCCCCCACCCTATGTGAATGAGTATGGGGTACATCGTACCCCTACCCATTCACCTAGGGAAAAAGTGTCAATAAAAAACACACTACACAGGTTTTTAAAGTAATTTATTAGACAGCTCCGGGGGTCTTCTTCCGACTTCGGGGGTCTTCTTCCAACTTCGTCGCTCTCTCCGGCCTCTTCTCCCGGTGTTCGGTTCTTCTCCCACTCTCCGGCCTCTTCTCCCGGTGTTCGACATCTTCTCCCGGTGTCCGGCTCTTCTGCCGGCTCCTCCGCTATCTTCTGCTGCTCTTTTGCTAGCGGTGGCCCGGACTTCTGCATTGTCTTCTTCCCTCTTCTCTTCTGTTGACACAACGCTCTCTCCCGCTGTAATGCTGTGTGAGCGCTCCGCAATGACTTATATAGGCGGTGACCCCACCCCCTTATGATGTCACAGTCCCGTGTCTGTCCCGTGGCATGTTGGGACTGTGACGTTATAAGGGGGACGGGTCACTGCCTATATAAGTCATTGCGGAGCGCTCACACAGCATTACAGCGGGAGAGAGGGTCGTGTCAACATCGGAAGAAGAGAAGAGGGAAGAAGACAACGCAGAAGTCTGGGCCACCGCTAGCAAAAAGAGCAGCAGAAGAGAGTGGAGGGAGCCGGCAGAAGACACGGACACCGGGAGAAGAGATCGAACACCAGGAGAAGAGGCCGGAGAGCGGGAGAAGAACCGGACACTGGGAGAAGAGGCCGGAGAGAGTCGGAAGAAGACCCCCGGAGTTGTCTAATAAATTACTTTAAAAACCTGTGTAGTGTGTTTTTTTTATTGACACTTTTTCCCTAGGTGAATGGGTAGGGGTACGATGTACCCTATACTCATTCACATAGGGTGGGAGGCTGGGATCTGGGGGCCCCCTTATTAAAGGGGGCTCCCGGATTCCGATAAGCCCCCCGCCCGCAGACCCCGACAACCAACAGCCAGGGTTGTCGAGAAGAGGCCCTTGTCCTCATTAACATGGGGACAAGATGCTTTGGGGTGGGGGGGCCGCAGGCTCGCTCGTCCCCACCCCCTTTTCTGACCAGCTGGGCTGCATGCTCAGATAGGGGTCTGGTATGGATTTTGGGGGGACCCCCATGCCGTTTTCTTCGGCGTAGGGGGCTCCCCTTAAAATCCATACCAGACCTAAGGGCCTGGTATGCCCCGCGACGGGGCTCACAAGGTGTCAATCTAGCCGATAAAAGCGGCAAGATTGACATCCTTTGCTAGTCCCGTCGTACCCGAGTCACGTTCAAAATGAATGGACTTGTTCGTGTGTGGGCAAGTCCATTTATTCGTAAAGTTCATCGTAACTCCGTCGGGAAGACCGGCGGACATATTTCACCGGAAAGTCCGGTCTTGTGTAGGCAGGTCCGTCCGTAGTCCGGTCGTGTGTAGGCAAGTCCGTTCATAAAAAAAAGTCTGTTGGAAAGTCCTTCGGACCAGTTCGGTTGGAGAGTCAGCCCGTGTGTACACCCCATTATACTTATTTTTCATCTCATCTCAAACATTTCTTGAACATTTAGATAATTGATAATAATTGATAAATGCCTTGCATTGCCTGGTCTAATTCTCTTTTGCTAGACCCATCAGTAATATGCATTAGAAAAACTTTGACAGGCTCATAACTTGTTAAAGTTCCATCACATTGCATACTTTCAAAAATCCAATATTGTACACATTTAATCCCCTTATCCAACTCTGTTAATCTGCCATAAAAATTAACATACACAGAAACCCAAGTTGATCATAACTCCTTCTACTGGTATTGGATCTGGTCTGTTTTGGTCCAGCCTATAATAGTCTTGGTGTCATTTTTTTAACCACTGTCCACATCTGTCTATCATGTCTTTAATATTACTTACTTTACTTGTGCCACTTCTACCTCTCCTGGCTTGAAAGGTCCATGGGAGCGCCGTACTCCAAATCTAGAGTCCTCACTCTCGAGTCTCTACTTACAAAATGTGTGGGTCGTCACCCAAAATTTCTCCTGGGACACACACAGTAGCCATCAGATGGCACTTTATTACACTTGGCCACACAGGCCTGCACACTTGCCACATAGGCATTACTCGCCACACAGGCTCACTACTACAGTCCTCTGGTCAGACCTTCTCACGAGTCTCATAAATCTATTGACACCCCAAGCATAGAAACAAAACATTAACAATGATTATTATCAGCTCTATTATTTCTGCAACAGGTATAGTAAAGAAGTTATTTGGGTCAAACTGTGTAACATCAACATTACTCTAGTTTACTCAACTTTACCTTAATCTCACCATCTCATCAACTGCATAAGACTCCTTCAGCCAATGGACCCCAGACACCGACTAGGTACTCGCCACGAAGAGCAGAATAAGTAAGAATAACAGTTTGTTACCGTGGCCACTTGTCTGCTCAGTGTGAGTTTCGTGTCTCTCTGGCCGGGAGCCCACCGGACTGTAGCCGAATCGCAAGCACCATTCTGTTAAATCAGGCTAGGGAGTCTCCAAAACAAGACATTCAGATAGTAGATCCAGATAATGGAAAATTGAATACTTACCTTTCCGTAATTTTCCTTTCCTGGTGCCTGCCCATGGCAGCATACCCATGGTTGGTTGCTCCGCCCCCTACCAACCCACAGGACCATTTTAACTCTATAAAAAAAGAGTTCCTCCCCTTAGTCAGTATTCTTGTAACTATATCTCATAACGCTAAGGATCATTGAAGGGAGGGTGTATGCTGCCATGGGCAGGCACCAGGAAAGGAAAATTACGGAAAGGTAAGTATTCAATTTTCCGTTTTCCTGGTGCCTCCCATGTCAGCATACCCATGGTAAATAACTCGCTTACAGGGAGGGTACTGCAATAAAGCAATTTAATTAAACAAAAAAGCTACAGTACAGATGACTGCAAAGTCCTTTCCCCAAACTCTCGGGAAGTAAGGACTGCTGGGTCCACACTATAGTGGCACATAAACGTGCTGAAGGACAACCAGCTGGCCGCTCGAAAAATTGTCTCAGGGGAGATCCTCGCCAAAGCTGCCCAGGAGGAGGCTATTCCACGCGTTGAGTGTGCATTGACCGCATCTGGAACTGGGAGACCACTAGCCCAATATGCTCTTTGGATTAACCTTACAATCCAGCTTGCCAAGGTCGTCTTAGATGCTGCCATTCCCTTCCTGGCACCCTTGGGGATGACAAATAGCCGTTGATCTTTCCTAAACTGCTGCGTCAAATTTAGGTAGTGACTTAGGGATCTGGCTATATCCAACTCATGCAGTTTTGAGGAGGCTGGATCCTCCCCGAATGCTGGAAGAACCCACTCTTGGTTCAGATGGAAGACTGAAGGTACTTTAGGGATGAACTGATGAATAGGTTGCAACACCACCCTGTCCGGGAAGAAGGTAATGTAGGGTTCTTGTGACCCTTATGCTTGGATCTCTGATACCCTGCAACCCGAAGTGATGGCGACTAGAAAGACTGCCTTCAGAGAAATATCCTCCAAGGTGCATTCTTCTGTGGGAGCAAACGGAGGTTTTGAAAGGATATTAAGCACGATAATCAAATCCCATTTGAGGTATAGCGTCTTTCTAGGCGGTCTCAATCTTAGAACTGCTTTCAAGAAACTTTCCACCAGAGGATCTAGTGCCCACCGGGTGTCTGTTAGAGCCGAAAGGGCTGAAACCTGGACCTTAAGTGTATTCAGGCCCAAACCTAATTCCAATCCACTCTGTAAAAAGAGGAGTATGTTCTGGATTCCGGGGTTGAGAGGATCGAAATGGTTAGTTTCTGCCAATTCCGTAAACTTTCTCCAAACTCTATAGTATGTGGAATTTGTAGATGCTTTTCTGGCCTGTAGTAGTGTTTGAATGACATTATGCGAACATCCTAACTCACCCAACCTTTTCCGCTCAACCTCCAAACCCTCAAGTCTAGGATCTCCGGGTGCGGGTGACAGAACTTGCCTTGAGACAGAAGGTTGTCTATGCGTGGAAGGTGAAGCGGTTTGCACAAGGTCATCTTGATTAGCAACGTGAACCACGGTCTCTTGGGCCAGTATGCAATCACTGCTAAAACTGTGATCGCTTCTGTGGTTAGACGTTGGAGAAACCTCAGTATCAGTGGAGTTGGTGGGTATGCATATGCCATCTGAAAGTTCCATGGCTGGGTTAGGGCATCCACCCCTGCTGATTTCGGAGATGGGAACCTTGAAAAGAAAAGCGGTGTCTTCGCATTGAGCGGGGAGGCAAATAGGTCTATTTGGGGAGTGCCCCATTGTTGGCATATCCAGGAGAAGAACCTCGGATTCAGAGACCACTCGTTGTTGTGGCTAAAAGATCTTGAAAGCTGATCGGCTAACTGGTTCTCTGGCCCTGGGATATATGAGGCTCGTAGGTTGACTAAATTCCTCTTGGCCCATGTCAGAATGGGTGTCACTTCGTTCAGAAGGGACCTGCTGTGCGTTCCTCCTTGATTCTAAACATAAGCTACTGCCGCTTTGTTGTCCATCTGGAGAAGGATGGATTTTCCCCTGAGGAAGGTGGCCAGAGACAGGATTGCTAACCAAGCCGCCCTTAGCTCCAAGGTGTTTGATACTACCTCTGTCGCACTGAATTGCCATCTGCCCTGTACCAACTGGTCTTGGTATTGTGCCCCCCATCCTAACTGACTTGCGTCTGTCGTTAGAACAGTCCATGGGATGGGGCCAAGGGGACAGTGAAGCAGAAGGTTGGATAGTCTTGTCCACCACCAAAGGCTGGATTTCATTGTAGGTGTAATCAATATCCTCTGCTCTAGGCGATCTTTCTTCCACTGTGATAAGAAGCCCACCTGGAAAGTCCGTAGATGCCATCTGGCCCATTTCACCATAGGTATGCATGAAGAGAGGGAACCTAGCAGGCTCAGACAGTCTGATGCTGCCATAGAATGGCTCGCTAGCGCCCTTTTCACTTTCCCTATCAATGAAGGGATTTTTTCTGCCGGGAGTGAAACTGCTCTTCCTGGAGTGTTGAAGAATGCCCCTAGGTAAATGATCTCCTGTGTGGGCGTAAGTTGACTTTTGGCGTAGTTGATTAGCCAACCAAACTTTATCAGTTTGTCTAGGACCAACTGTAAATGTATCACCAAGGTCTGCCTGTGCTGAGAAAGAACTAGAATATCGTCCAAATAGTATAGTACTCGAATCCCCTTCTCTCGAAGAGGAGCCAAGATCGCTACTAGCACTTTGGTGAAAGCTCTGGGCACTGTTGAAATCCCGAAGGGAAGGCATTGGAATTGAAGATGTAAGTCGCCTATTCTGAACCGAAGAAAAGGTTGAAACTGAGGGTGGATAGGTATGTGCAGATATGCATCCTGAAGGTCTATGGACGCTATCCAATCTCCTGGCTGAACAGATAGAAAGACCGTGTTTAAGGACTCCATCTTGAAATGTTCCACCCGGATATACCTGTTCAGCCTCTTCCGGTCTAGCACTGGCCTCCAACCCCCCTATTTTTTGGGGACCAAGAAGACCGGGGAATAAAAGCCTAAGTGCTTCTCCAAGTCTGGAACTGGTACCACTGCCTGCTGAAGAACAAGCATTTTGACATATGAAGGGCCTCCTTCTTCTCTCTGGAGGTTGGAATCTTGGTGGCCTGAAAGGAATAGAGGGGAGGCTGCCTTTTGAATCCCCAGAAATGACCTTGACAGACCGTGGACACTGCCCACTGGTCTACGCAACCTTCCACCCAAACCCGGGCAAATGCCTTTAGACGGGCTCCTACCGGACCGGTTTGGGTGGAGAGGGCGTCAAAAGGACTTCTGGCCATCAACTGTGGATGTAGAGGCTTTTGGTTTAGCCGACCTCAGAAAGGTAGCTTGTGAACCTTTCCATACCCTTCTATACTCCCTTCTGGAGTCCATCCCTCTTAACTGGCCTGCTGGGCGGTTTGCAAATCTCTTCCTCCTGCTTCTGTCCTGGGGAATTAGCCCACTTTTCCCCCCTGTGACTCTGGTAATTGCCGTATCCATTTTTTCGCCAAACAGGGCTTTTCCATCGTATGGAATATGACACCATGATTGCTTAGACGTTGGGTCGGCCGACCATGGTTTTAGCCACAACGCTCTTCTGGCTGTTATGGAATACAGCATGGCCCTGGAAGAGCATTTTAGGATGTCAAAAGCCGCTACTGCTATGAAATCTGAGGCCAGCTTTAATTCATCCAGTGCCTTAGTGATTTCTTCTGAACCTACCCCTTGTCTGAGGGCCGTTTCCACGTTGTCTGACCATACTCTGAAGTCAGAGCTACCACCGGCTTGCATGCTCCTCTAGCCGCCTGATATGTTTTTTTCAGGTCTGAGTCAATCCTTTGGTCAAGGACATCTTTAAAGGAGACTGCGTCTTCTAGTAGCAAGGTCGAGTTTCTAGCCAACCTCATAACTGAGGCGTCCACAGTTGGTATAGCATCAAAAAGTTGCGCATCTGCTTCTGCCAGTGGATATAACTTAAGAAAACGATTATACACCATAGGTCTTCTGTCTACCTTCTGCCATTCATCTGTTACCACCTCCTTGATTTCTTCCATCAAGGGAAAAGTTGATACCTTCTTTTTCAGATGTGGGAAATATTTCTTTGTTTTAGAAGGTGGCTCCGGATTTTCCTCCCACTGGATTGCATCCTTGACCGCGGTTATGAAAGGCTCAACTAGAGCGAAGTCAAAAGCTGAAATATTGCTATCCACCCCTTCCGCCTCGTCTTCAGAATCCACCTCTGTGTCCGAATGAGGAGTGGACACGCTTACTGCTGCTTCAGGCGAGGGTGGTCTTGGGAGAGGGCCAACTCCCTGATTGAATTCTTGATCAAGCTCTTAATTGATTCCAGAGACTGCTGCTTATCTTTCTCTTTATCCCCTGTAGCCTCTAGTAGACACTTCTCGCATACCAATTTTTCCGGCAGCGCTTGACTTCCACATACCCAACAGGTCTTCTCTTCTGGATACATCGGTCTGTGGGATTTGTGTCTGCTAGGGGTATGTCGGGGTGACCTCTGGCCACTGCGGGAGGCATGAGCTGAGGATGAGTGAGAGTGTCCTGAGCTCCTATGACCTTTGAATCTCCTATCTGAGGAGCTACGGTGAGAGGATCTGCGGGATGATCCCCGGTGAAACAAAAAATATGCTCTAATTTGCCCGTAGTGCACTTTTTTATTTTCCTTTAAAACTTACCTGATTGTTGTAGCCCTTACCTAGTGGTATGATGAGGAGCTTTTTGTTGCGGTATCACATTACTAGGGGCAGCTGGGCAAGAAAAAAAAAAAAAGGATAGATTTCTTTCTGCTTTCCTTTTTAACCATATACATATACATACACATATACATATATATATATGTATATATATATATATATATATATATATATATATATATATATATATATATATACACATATACACATACATATATATATATACACACATAGATACACATATCTACACAATACATATACATAACATTAAACAAAAGTACCCATTTGCAAGCCCCTAAATACCTTGGCCAGGCTCCATTGCAAAAAATAGGGAAGGCACTTAAGGGAGATGTCTTCACCTTGATAGCTGGCCCTGTAATGAATCCCAGGCTCTTCATTTATGCTGAGAGCGCTTTGGGAGTACCAAGATGGCCGCCGACAGCTTCAGTTTGCTACTGGGCCTCCGCCACCCCGCTGAGTAAAACAGAGCCGATTGGTGCGCGCGAAGCGTTGCACACTGCTACAGGAGGAGGGGGGGGACATAATCCATGGAGGGGCGCTGACATGCAAGTAACAGCCTGCTCACATACGGATAAGAGACATACCATCAGGGAAGAGCATAGAGGAGAAGCTAAGCTCCTGTTAATCTTCCAATATGGCCCAAAAAAAGATCCACAGAAAAAAACGGCCTCCCATACTTATCTGGCACCTTTAGCAGCCCAAGCGATGGGACTCCATACTGCAGGAGAGCATGAACCTGCAACGGTTACACCATAAAGCGGTGAGGTAAGGCTGATAATGATCCTGCAGGCATGAGGACAAAGTAAAGAATACTGACTAAGGGGAGGAACTCTTTTTTTATAGAGTTAAAATGGTCCTGTGGGTTGGTAGGGGGCGGAGCAACCAACCATGGGTATGCTGAAATGGGAGGCACCAGGAAAGGTGCATTTTTATTCCCTGCAGTGGAGAAACTCAATGCACAGTTCTCAATAAAGCAGTGTTTCTGAGCTTGCATCTACAGGTTATACAATTTTATACCTATGAATATGCATAAAATATGGGTGTGTGTTAAGTGTATTCTAGGCGTGATATAGGTGTGATCGTATAGTTTAGTCCAATCAATGTCCATATCTTCTTAGTAGCAAGGGAACAGTTAAATGGGTATATACATCATGACAAAAATTGGGAAATAATCAAACAACTATAGATATCTCTCCCTCAGCGATCACGGTGAAGATACAATATTGACCAAGCTGCTTCTATAAAAAAAAAAAGGCAGCCAAAATGTGAGAAAGATGAAGGAAAATCCGCTCCAAAAGAGAAATGTTCACACAGCAACCCATGCCATTAGATCAAGCTGTCAGCTCTCCAGTTTACCTTACCCAGGATCACCGATGTAGCGGTGAAGACTAAGGATGAGCTCCGGCGTGTTCGCATGTTGCACATGCCGAGCCCGCCAGGAACTCGGCACTGCACTAATCATAAGCAGTGAGGAATTCCCCATGTGCGGCTGCAGAGATTGGGAAATGTCTCACTGCCTATGATTAGCGTAGCGCATTGCCGACTTCCTGGCGGGCTCGGCACGTGCAGCATGCGAACACGCCGGAGCTCATCCTTAGTGAAAACATCCGTCAGGAGGAAGCGACTTCACAAGTATAATTTTACTTATGCTTTTAACTTATGTTTTCATTGTAAGTGTACATCTATGAGGGTTTATTAAATAAACATACCTTTTGGAAAATTGGATTATGCTATATGCACCCTTATTTTCTTGCTTGTCATGAGAAACATACAGATGGAAAGATGCAGTGATTGCTGATTTTACCCACCTGACATCCACACAGCTTCCCACTAATATTGGATGAAGATTCACAGAGGCTTGCTGATAACAACATACCCAGAGATATGCAATAAATCAAGAAATATCTGGTAAGTAAATTTCTTTTGGGGGATTGTCATTCAAGCATCGCGGTGATGGTTAATCGTCTGGAGTAATTAATTATAATTTACCCAAAACATTTCTCTTTTGGAGAGGATTTTCCTTTATCTTTCTCACATTTTGGCTGCCTATTTTGTCAAAAGTGGACTGTGTATTTATGTAAGTTTGAAAGACTTTCAGAATATATAAGCGCTATGGGTGTATACATCATGTGACTGGAAAAAAAATAGGTTTGGTCAGTTCAGACTGGTTGATAAGGAAGTCATTTTAAGCAGCTTTTAGGGTTCTTATGAGTAATTTGTGTCGTCACATATCCAGTAGTTTTGATTTCCCAGGAATTGAAACAAAACAAGGAAACGCCTAGGAAAAGTTAAAAAAAAAAAAGTGCATTACCAATTCTTAAAGTGATTCTCTCCATATATATATAATACTCGACATTATCAGACCCCTATAATTCTACTCAACCCCCAAGAGAAAATGTCCAAATTGAGCCCAACGTGTCAATATTTTGTGTGGCCACCATTATCTTCCAGCACTGCCTTAACCCTCTTGGGCATGAAGTTCACCAGATCTTCATAGGTTGCCACTGGAGTCCTCTTCCAATCTGCCATGATGACATCACAGAGCTGGTGGACGTCAGAGACCTTTCTCTCCTCCACCTTCCATTTGAGGATGCCCCACAGATGCTCAATAGGGTTTAGGTCTGGAGACATTCTTGGCCAGTCCATCACCTTTACCCTCAGTTTTTTTAGCAAGGCAGTGGTCGTCTTGGAGGTGTGTTTGGAATACTGCCCTGTGGCCCAGTCTCCAAAGGGAGGGAATCATGCTCTGCTTCAGTATGTCACAGTACATGTTGGCATTCATGGTTCTCTCAATGAACTGAAGCTCCCCAGTCCTGGCAGAACTCATGCAGCCCCAGACCATGACACTCCCACCACCATGCTTAACTGTAGGCAAGACACACTTGTCTTTGTACTCCTCACCTGGTTGCCACCACACACGCATGACACCATCTGAACCAAATAAGTTAATCAGACCACAGGACATGGTTCCAGTAATCCATGTCCTTTTTAAGCTTGTCTTCAGCAAAACTACTTGTCTTTAGCATAGAGGCTTTCCTCTGGGACGACAGCCATACAGATCAATTTGATGCAGTGTGCGGCGTATGGTCTGACCACTGACAGGCTGACCTCCCACCCCTTCATCCTCTGCAGCAATGCTGGAAGCACTCATACGTCTATTTCCCAAAGACAACCTCTGGATATGATGCTGAGCACATGCACTTAACTTTTTTGGTTGACCATGGCAAGGCCTGTTCTGAGTGGAACCTGTCCCGTTAAACCACTGTATGGTCTTGGCCACCATGCTACAGCTCAGTTTCACGCCCTTGGCAATCTTTTTATAGCCTAGGCCATCTTTATGTAAAGCAACAATTCTTTTTTTCAGATCCTCAGAGAGTTCTTTGCCATGAGGGGCCATGTTGAACTTCCAGTGACCAGTATAAAAGAGTGAGAGAGATAACACCAATTTAACACACCTGCTTCCCATTCACACCTGAGACCTTGTAACACTAATGATTCACATGACACCGAGGAGGAAAAATGGCTAATTTGGCCCAATTTGGACATTTTCACTTAGGGGTGTACTCACTTTTGTTGCCAGTGGTTTAGACATTAATGGTTGTGTGTTGAGTTATCTTGAGGGGACAGCAAATTTACACTGTTATTCAAGCTGTACACTCACTACTTTACATTGTAGCAAAGTGTCATTTCTTCAGTTGTCACATGAAAAGATATAATAAAATATTTTCAAAAATGTGAGGGATGTACTCACTTTTGTCACTGGCTCCAGAGATGCGGCATCCCAGAGCTCCCTGCCTGGCCGCTGACATCTTCAGGCCACCAGCTTCCAAGTCTTAATCACCATCCACTTACATCAGACAGGAGGGGCTGACATCATTCCCACATACGCACGGGAGTTCAGTCTGATTCGGCATTGTCAAATTGTATAGTGAGCGCAGCTCACTATGCAAGGGTGGACAGGCAGGTAGGTAACTTTAATGCAGAAGAAGCAAAGCAAGTCTCTTCTGCAATAAAATTCCTTCCTGTTTGTCCTTTTTTTAGTCCTAAAGTTCCACTTTAAGAAGTTAATTATTTTTTTAATTTAAAAATTGTGAATTGGTGGGAGGGAGGGATGCAGGCTGGTATTTTTTCCCTGACATAATATTTAAAGTCTAATATCAAAATGCAGAGTTTGATTTTCATGTAATAGCATATTTATTGAAGCACTATGGGCTCATTCACATGGGCTCAGAGGGCCATACACTAACAGAATTCAGTGTAATTTTGTGCATGGGAGTCATGGGTGTTTGTGTACAACTATAGCCAGAAGCCTGTGTAAATCAATGACAGGCTGACAGAGGATGGGACTGTATGAACATTGCAGCAGTAACGTGTACAAAAATGGATAATCGGACAGTTTGCGCTCAAGGACTCACATCATTCTGTATGCAAACAACAAATGTACACAAACACTCTTGACTTCCAGATGTAGAAGTATGTTCGTGTATGGCCTTGAGTGAAGGACCCCTCATAAATGGTCAGCGTTTAATTTTTTTTTTTTTTAGTGTCTAACATTTTTATTTTGTCTACTCTAGGCCATGCATAATTTGTTATTAGTAACAATTCAGCAGATTTATAAAATGTGAATGGTGTTACTGTATAGTGCATTCTATGGATCAGTCTGGGTCGACAGCTTTATGTTTTTTTAGCTCTACATAATAATTGATGAGTACACTAATCTTCTCCATCAAAAATTCTATCCTTTCCTTAATTGTGTATGATTTATTTATCTTTTAATTTATGTGTCATTACTTGTGGATGATGAAATAGCATAGCTATGTAATCTGTTTTTTATTCGCTATGCAAAGAAAAAATCTAAAGCAGACTTAATACATATTTTTATAGTAAAACATACCTTTTATGAAGAATGTTAGTTCAAAAAGTCCCCCCATTTTTGTGCAAGTATATTATGCTATATAGCTATTATGTCACATTTTGTATTCACAAGTCATCAGTGAATACTAGGATTTTTACTGAGGTCTCATGTGCTCTGGACCATTATTTATGTGTCTAAATGAAATCAAGTCCACATACATTTGAAAAAATAACTATAGCAGTAACCAGGGCCAGAGTTTCAGCACTAGAATCAGTAGGCTCCCAATCTTTGGTCCCCAAAGCAATTCCTATGTCCTATATCACTTTAGACAAAATCATTTCTATTTGTACTGGTCCTAGCCTCCTTAGAAGAGTGTGACAATGTCCAAATAAACATGTGAGATAAAGGTATTTCTGCTGACTAAAAGGAAAATAAGTGTGACGTACAGTAGGGTTGAACTTTGAGATCTGGTGGACTATGTCTTTGGCTCTAGCTGTTTGAGAAAATGGCAAACGAATGGGTTCATAGCAACCATTACCAATAATGAACTTTCTGGCCTGCGGTCATGTGGCTTGGAGGGGCCAATCATGAAGTTTTGCCAATATACCAGTCCCATCTCTACAAAAGTCAATGTTCAGAAGAGCATTTGTTTAGTGGGTGTTGCAACATATATGTACTAATTAGGTAAAGCTAACAGGAGGCAGGGAAATGTGGTCTTCCTACTGGCGCTCAGCACTGAGAAGTAAAATAAAGTCTCTCTATGTTTACATACAGTCACAACAAACATACAGCATGTTGGACAGTTGGGAGCTGGTCCTGATAGCTGAAAAAATCTCTATTTTTATATGCAGTCGCAGACACATTCACAGAGGTTGTTTTTCAGTGTTATAGCAGATTAGGGAGAGCGTTCATATTTATAAGGAGACATAGGGGTCTATGCAAAAAAAAATTGCCACAAAAAATAACTGTACTGTTTGTAATATGTGTAAAATGTCACTATTTGGTTGATGCTTAACAATAGAGAAAATAGCCTAACACTATGGACTAAGTACATTAGAACTAAAAATAATAAGACCTCTGTACTGTGTACAATGTTTCTGAGCTGCAGGCTTGTACACTGCATGGGCGGTTCAGGAAATGGCCAAATTAATGGATATTTCTCAGGACCAAACCTGCAGCTGCACCATGAACTTAAATATTTAGCAGCAGTGATACTACCATTGCTGAATATGAAAGCTTCCTGATCAGAGCTCCTGGTTGTTAGGGAGCTGGCACTTGCCAAGGGATGCCAGCTCAAAAAAAAAAAAGCTACACGATGTAAGGTCACCATCAATAATGTTCATTGATGCAGGTTTTTTTTTTTTTCATTTATTAAAGGACTTGTCAAAACCTATGCATGTTTTTTTTACTGTTTACATTTCCTTGAGAATGATTAGGGGTATAACTCATTAACGCAGGGGGTGGTACCTGGGGTATTCTTTTTGTAAAGGGGGCTGTCAGGTTCTGATAAACCTCCCCCCACCCACAGATCCCTATAAAATCAGGCCAGGGTTGTGGGGAAGAAGTCTTTTCCTCATAAACATGGTACCCACCAACCCATATTGAGAGCCAGACCATCCTGGCCACGACACAGCGCTCTGAAGGAATGGCATGGGAGCACATGCACTGGTGATGTCACCGGCTGCCAAAAGAGTGAATATCTCCTGAATGGTGCACGTTTAGGAGATATTCATTTCTTCTTCAGGTAAGCTTTATTATAAGCTTACCTGTAGATAAAAATCACAAAGCAGGCTTTACTACCTCTTGTTCCTTGCCAGACTGCATGCTTGAATAAGCGTCTGGTATGGAGTTTAGGGGACCTCCAAACTCCATTTTAAGGATTCTTCTTAAAATTCATAAAAGACCTGAAGGGCCTGGTATGAATTTTGGGGGGAGGGGTGCACACATTTTTTTTCACACTGTCCTCACCCCTTTATTTATATTCACCTGTCAGCTGGCTATTCCCATCTGACAGTTGAATGTGCCAGTGATGGTATGGAGCCGACGGGATGAGACATTGCTTGTTAGGATGCTGATGGGTGTTGTTTTTTTAACACACAGGCTCCCTAAGCAGAAAACTCTCACATTTTGCAGAAATAGAAATACTGCTGCTAATTGTTGCAGGTCCTGCTGCAGCTAGAGGTTTGGCATGGCCAGACACCCATTCGTTCAGCTGTTCACTGAAACCTGCCAAACAGTGGACAAACCTGCAGCTCATAAACATTGTATACAGTGCAGAGATCTCAATATTTCCACTTCTAGTTGAATGTCCTTATTCTATAATGTTAACCACTTAAAGACCAGCCTTGTTTTGGAATTTAGGTATTTACATGTTTAAAACAGTTTTTTTTGCTAGATAATTATTTAGAACCCCCAAACATTATTTATATTCTTTTCTAACACCCTAGAGAATAAAATGGCAGACATTGCAATACTTTTTTTCACACCGTATTTGCGCAGCGGTCTTACAAGCGCACTTTTTTGGGAAAAAAAAAATCACTTTTTTGAATAAAAAAATAAGACAACAGTAAAGTTATCCCAATTTTTTTTTATATTGTGAAAGATAATGTTATGCAGAGTAAATTGATACCCAACATGTCACGATTCAAAATTGCACCCGCTCGTGGAATAGCGTCAAACTTTTACCCTCAAAAATGTCCATAGGCGACATTTAAAAAATTCTACAGGTTGCATGTTTTGTGTTACAGAGGAGGTCTAGGGCTATAATTATTGCTCTTGCTCTAACAATCATGGCAATACCTCACATGTGTGGTTTGACCACCGTTTTCATATGCGGGTGCTACTCACGTATGCGTTCGCTTCTGTGTGTGAGCTCGTCGGGACGGGGCGTTTAAAACATTTTTTTTCTTATTTATTTTATTTGATTTTATTGACTTGTACACTATTTTTTTTTTTTTTTTAATATTTGGGTCACTTTTATTCCTATTACAAGGAATGTAAACATTCCTTGTAATAGAAAAAAGCATTACAGGTCCTCTTAACCACTTGACGACCGCCTCACGCCGATGTACGTCGGCAAAGTGGCACGGACAGGCAAAATCACGTACAGGGTACGTGATTTGCCTTCCGCGGGTGGGGGGTCCGATCGGACCCCCCCCCGGTGCCCGAGGCGGTCGTCTTTTGTCCAGCGGCGATCGGTGATGAGGGGGAGACCATCCGTTCGTGGCCCCCCCCTCGCGATCGCCGTCGGCCAATGAGAACACTCCTTTGCTGCTGTATGCTAAACAGCAGCAAAGGAAGTGATGTCATCTCCCCTCGGGTCGGTATTTTCCGTTCCGGCCCGAGGAGAGACGACAAGTATGTGAGTGCACCAACACACACACACACAGTAGAACATGCCAGGCACACAAAACACCCCGATCCCCCCCCCGATCGCCCCCTGATCCCCCCCCAATCACCCCCCCCCCCCTGTCACAAACTGACACCAGCAGTTTTTTTTTTTTTTTTTTTTCTGATTACTGCATAGTGTCAGTTTGTGACAGTTAGCAGTGTTAGGTCAGTGAGTATTACCCCCCTTTAGGTCTAGGGTACCCCCCTAACCCCCCCTAATAAAGTTTTAACCCCTTGATCACCCCCTGTCACCAGTGTCACTAAGCGATCATTTTTCTGATCGCTGTATTAGTGTCGCTGGTGACGCTAGTTAGTGAGGTAAATATTTAGGTTCGCCGTCAGCGTTTTATAGCGTCAGGGACCCCCATATACTACCTAATAAATGTTTTAACCCCTTGATTGCCCCCTAGTTAACCCTTTCACCACTGATCATCGTATAACCGTTACGGGTGACGCTGGTTAGTTCGTTTATTTTTTATAGTGTCAGGGCACCCGCCGTTTATTACCGAATAAAGGTTTAGCCCCCCGATCGCCCGGCGGTGATATGCGTCGCCCCAGGCAGCGTCAGATTAGCGCCAGTACCGCTAACACCCACGCACGCAGCATGCGCCTCCCTTAGTGGTATAGTATCTGATCGGATCAATATCTGATCCGATCAGATCTATACTAGCGTCCCCAGCAGTTTAGGGTTCCCAAAAACGCAGTGTTAGCGGGATCAGCCCAGATACCTGCTAGCACCTGCGTTTTGTGCCTCCGCCCAGCCCACCCAAGTGCAGTATCGATCGATCACTGTCACTTACAAAACACTAAACGCATAACTGCAGCGTTCGCAGAGTCAGGCCTGATCCCTGCGATCGCTAACAGTTTTTTTGGTAGCATTTTGGTGAACTGGCAAGCACCAGCCCCAGGCATCAGGTTAGCGCCAGTACCGCTAACACCCACGCACGCAGCATACGCCTCCCTTAGTGGTATAGTATCTGAACGGATCAATATCTGATCCGATCAGATCTATACTAGCGTCCCCAGCAGTTTAGGGTTCCCAAAAACGCAGTGTTAGCGGATTCAGCCCAGATACCTGCTAGCACCTGTGTTTTGCCCCTCCGCCCGGCCCAGCCCAGCCCACCCAAGTGCAGTATCGATCGATCACTGACACTTACAAAACACTAAACGCATAACTGCAGCGTTCGCAGAGTCAGGCCTGATCCCTGCGATCGCTAACAGTTTTTTTTGTAGCGTTTTGGTGAACTGGCAAGCACCAGCCCCAGGCAGCGTCAGATTAGCGCCAGTACCGCTAACACCCACGCACGCACTGTACACCTCCCTTAGTGGTATAGTATCTGATCGCATCAATATCTGATCCGATCAGATCTATACTAGCGTCACCAGCAGTTTAGGGTTCCCAAAAACGCAGTGTTAGCGGGATCAGCCCAGATACCTGCTAGCACCTGCGTTTTGCCCCTCCGCCCGGCCCGGCCCAGCCCACCCAAGTGCAGTATCGATCGATCACTGTCACTTACAAAACACTAAACGCATAACTGCAGCGTTCGCAGAGTCAGGCCTGATCCCTGCGATCGCTAACAGTTTTTTGGTAGCGTTTTGGGGAACTGGCAAGCACCAGCGGACTAGTACACCCAGGTCGTAGTCAAACCAGCACTGCAGTAACACTTGGTGACGTGGCGAGTCCCATAAGTGCAGTTGAAGCTGGTGAGGTGGCAAGCACAAGTAGTGTCCCGCTGCCACCAAAAAGACAAACACAGGCCCGTCGTGCCCATAGTGCCCTTCCTGCTGCATTCGCCAATCCTAATTGGGAACCCACCGCTTCTGCAGTGCCCGTACTTCCCCCATTCACATCCCCAACCAAATGCAGTCGGCTGCATGAGAGGCATTTTTATGTCCTCCCGAGTACCCCTACCCAGCGAACCCCCCAAAAAAGATGTCGTGTCTGCAGCAAGCGCGGATATAGGCGTGACACCCGCTATTATTGGCTTATTATACTGGTCTTTGCATTGGTGAATGTTTTGAACGCTACCATTCACTAGTTGAGTATTAGCGTAGGGTACAGCATTCCACAGACTAGGCGCACTTTCACAGGGTCTCCCAAGATGCCATCGCATTTTGAGAGACCCGAACCTGGAACCGGTTACCGTTATAAAAGTTAGTTACAAAAAAAGTGTAAAAAAAAAAAAAAATAGTTGTTGTTTTATTGTTCTCTCTCTCTCTATTCTCTCTCTCTATTGTTCTGCTCTTTTTTTACTGTATTCTATTCTGCAATGTTTTATTGTTATTGTTATTGTTATTATGTTTTATCATGTTTGTTTTTCAGGTGTGTAATTATTTACACTTTACTGTGCTTTATTGTTAACCATTGTTAACCATTTTTTTGTCTTCAGGTACGCCATTCACGACTTTGAGTGGTTATACCAGAATGATGCCTGCAGGTTTAGGTATCATCTTGGTATCATTCTTTTCAGCCAGCGGTCGGCTTTCATGTAAAAGCAATCCTAGCGGCTAATTAGCCTCTAGACTGCTTTTACAAGCCGTGGGAGGGAATGCCCCCCCCCACCGTCTTCCGTGTTTTTCTCTGGCTCTCCTGTCTCAACAGGGAACCTGAGAATGCAGCCGGTGATTCAGCCAGCTGACCATAGAGCTGATCAGAGACCAGAGTGGCTCCAAACATCTCTATGGCCTAAGAAACCGGAAGCTACGAGTATTTCATGACTTAGATTTCGCCGGATGTAAATAGCGCCATTGGGAAATTGGGGAAGTATTTTATCACACCGATCTTGGTGTGGTCAGATGCTTTGAGGGCAGAGGAGAGATCTAGGGTCTAATAGACCACAATTTTTTCAAAAAAGAGTAACTGTCACTACCTATTGCTATCATAGGGGATATTTACATTCCCCGAGATAACAATAAAAATGATTTAAAAAAAAATATGAAAGGAACAGTTTAAAAGTAAGATTAAAAAAGCAAAAAAATAATAAAGAAAAAAAAAACAAAAAAAAAAAACACCCCTGTCGCCCCCTGCTCTCGCGCTAAGGCGAACGCAAGCGGCGGTCTGTCATCAAATGTAAACAGCAATTGCACCATGCATGTGAGGTATCGCCGCGAAGGCCAGATCGAGTGCAGTAATTTTTCCAGTAGACCTCCTCTGTAAATCTAAAGTGGTAACCTGTAAAGGCTTTTGAAGGCTTTTAAACATGTATTTATTTTGTTGCCACTGCAATTTTAAAGCATGTCATGTTTGGTATCCATGTACTCGGCCTAAGATCATCTTTTTTATTTCATCAAACATTTGGGCAATATAACGTGTTTTAGTGCATTAAAATTAAAAAAAGTGTGTTTTTTCCCCAAAAAATGCGTTTGAAAAATCGCTGCGCAATTACTGTGTGAAAAAAAAAAATGAAACACCCACCATTTTAATCTGTAGGGCATTTGCTTTAAAAAAATATATAATGTTTGGGGGTTCAAAGTAATTTTTTTGCAAAAAAAAAAAACTTTTTCATGTAAACAATAAGTGTCAGAAAGGGCTTTGTCTTCAAGTGGTTAGAAGAGTGGGTGATGTGTGACATAAGCTTCTAAATGTTGTGCATAAAATGCCAGGACAGTTCAAAACCCCCCCAAATGACCCCATTTTGGAAAGTAGACACCCCAAGCTATTTGCTGAGAGGCAGGTCGAGTCCATGGAATATTTTATATTGCGACACAAGTTGCGGGAAAGAGACAATTTTTTTTTTTTTTTTTTTGCACAAAGTTGTCACTAAATGATATATTGCTCAAACATGCCATGGAAATATGTGAAATTACACCCCAAAATACATTCTGCTGCTTCTCCTGAGTACGGGGATACCACATGTGTGAGACTTTTTGGGAGCCTAGCCGCGTACGGGACCCCGAAAACCAAGCACCGCCTTCAGGCTTTCTAAGGGCGTGAATTTTTGATTTCACTCTTCACTGCCTATCACAGTTTCGGAGGCCATGGAATGCCCAGGTGGCACAAAACCCCCCCAAATGACCCCATTTTGGAAAGTAGACACCCCAAGCTATTTGATGAGAGGTATAGTGAGTATTTTGCAGACCTCACTTTTTGTCACAAAGTTTTGAAAATTGAAAAAAGAAAAAAAAAATGTTTTTTCTTGTCTTTCTTCATTTTCAAAAACAAATGAGAGCTGCAAAATACTCACCATGCCTTTCAGCAAATAGCTTGGGGTGTCTACTTTCCAAAATGGGGTCATTTGGGGGGGGTTTGTGCCACCTGGGCATTCCATGGCCTCCGAAACTGTGATAGGCAGTAAAGAGTGAAATCAAAAATTTTCACCCTTAGAAATCCTGAAGGCAGTGATTGGTTTTCGGGGTCCAGTACGCGGCTAGGCTCCCAAAAAGTCCCACACATGTGGTATCCCCATACTCAGGAGAAGCAGCTAAATGTATTTTGGGGTGCAATTCCACATATGCCCATGGCATGTGTGAGCAATATATCATTTAGTGACAACTTTATGAAAAAAAAAAAAAAAAGTGTCACTTTCCCGCAACTTGTGTCAAAATATAAAATTTTCCATGGACTCAATATGCCTCTCAGCAAATAGCTTGGGGTGTCTACTTTCCAAAATGGGGTCATTTTGGGGGGTTTTGTGCCACCTGGGCATTCCATGGCCTCCGAAACTGTGATAGGCAGTGAAGAGTGAAAGCAAAAATTTACACCCTTAGAAATCCTGAAGGCGGTGATTGGTTTTCGGGGCCCCGTACGCGGCTAGGCTCCCAAAAAGTCCCACACATGTGGTATCCCCATACTCAGGAGAAGCAGCTAAATGTATTTTGGGGTGCAATTCCACATAGGCCCATGGCCTGTGTGAGCAATATATCATTTAGTGACGACTTTTTGTAAATATTTTTTTTTTTTTTTTTTTTGTCATTTTTCAATCACTTGGGACAAAAAAAATAAATATTCAATGGGTTCAACATGCCTCTCAGCAATTTCCTTGGGGTGTCTACTTTCCAAAATGGGGTCATTTGGGGGGGTTTTGTACTGCCCTGCCATTTTAGCACCTCAAGAAATGACATAGGCAGTCATAAACTAAAAGCTGTGTAAATTCCAGAAAATGTACCCTAGTTTGTAGACGCTATAACTTTTGCGCAAACCAATCAATATACGCTTATTGACATTTTTTTTACCAAAGACATGTGGCCGAATACATTTTGGCCTAAATGTATGACTAAAATTTAGTTTATTGGATTTTTTTTATAACAAAAAGTAGAAAATATCATTTTTTTTCAAAATTTTCGGTCTTTTTCCGTTTATAGCGCAAAAAATAAAAACCGCAGAGGTGATCAAATACCATCAAAAGAAAGCTCTATTTGTGGGAAGAAAAGGACGCAAATTTCGTTTGGGTACAGCATTGCATGACCGCGCAATTAGCAGTTAAAGCGACGCAGTGCCAAATTGGAAAAAGACCTCTGGTCCTTAGGCAGCATAATGGTCCGGGGCTCAAGTGGTTAAATATGAGATCGGGGGTCAAAAAGTCCTCAGATCTCATATTTGGACTTAAATGCAATAAAAAAAAAAAAATGTCATTTGAAAAAATGTGCCTTTAAGACGTATGGGCAGAAGTGACGTTATGACGTCGCTTCCACCCTTTAGTGTCATGGAGACAGGTGGGAGCTGTTAGGCGCTCCTGTTCTCCCCTCAAGGCCTAGGCACTTGGATGTGGCTCAGTGGAAGTCCTCGCCGGCGGTTAATCAATTACACATACACACGTCAGGTATGCTGTATGATTACAAGTCTTTATTTTTTTGATTTGCTGTTTTATGCTGTCTTTACAAGACTCTGCCCACAATTTTGGGGCCAATCAAAATCATTATACATATTAGCATATTCGGTAATTTCCAAACATTATTAATGTCTACATTATTAAGGTCTTGTGATGTCTTGGTGATATCAACAATGGTGACCCATACATGTTGTTCAAGTTAATAGGTCAAAAAATTCCTCACCCTGTGTCACTTGTGTCACTTGTCTACTGGACAGCCGCAGCTTCCCTAATCTGCCAATATGTACTAAAAAAAGTACCAGATAAAACCTCAAAAGCAGATGTTTCCTCTACTGAACACAGAAAAGAGGAAAATTGGTCAGTCTGGTATTTAGTAAGATCACAAGACCTTCAGAAAAATATAATCATATTTTTTAGATTAAACAAGCAAAATCTGATTTAAAGCAAAAAACCCTGAATATATCATGAACAGGGTGAAATCAACAATTAATCAATAATGAAATGTAATATAGACTCTCCTTACAATCCTCCCTTTGACCATTCGATATCATCGAAATGGTCATTCCACCTTTTCATCACGCCTCAAGGAGTCATATTCCTCGGCTACCTGTCCATCACGCCTTAAGGATTCATATTCCTCGGCCTCATTTCCCTGGTTCTCATACCATACCGTGGGATCTCTGGTAATGGCAGTCAGCTTCATGGTTTCGGAAGGTGCTTTGCTACCCTTTTGGTAGAGGCATTTGAGTAACGTGAAGCATGCATACAAGAACATTATGAAGAGCAGTATGGTAAAAATTGTCATTGCAGTGTTCTTAAACCATGAAGTGAGACCTCCAAAACTGAACCCGGTAGAGAAAGGGTCCCATGTTTTCCCAATATCCCTTGCATCCTGTTGTAGCTTGTTTACCTCTTTTCTGTGTTGTGTAATGATGTCATAGTAATCAGGGATCTCGATACTCGTATTATGTATCCACGTGCAGCACTCATAGTCCTCAGTAATTTCACAGAGGCCTGTAAGGGCTGCGCTCATGCTTTCTATAGCAAGATCATGAAGTTCCAATTGTTTTCTAATAGCCCTGGTTTCTAGGTTTAATTTTGAGATGTCATCAGAGTCCTTCTCCAAGATCTCATCAATGATTGAGGTGTAGTTATTTAGTCTCTTCATCAAATCTATTCCCCAACCTGTCCAGGAAGGGAACCAAGCCCAGGTCATATCTTTCTCTAGGAATACTTCTCTCTTTCCAAGATGTTTTAGAGGGTATCTTGGGTGGGTGCTAGCTTTAAGTAGGTGTCCTTGCCCATTGTCCCCAACTACTCCCATTATAGGAACTATTTTAGCAAGGTAGCACCATCCCTGAGGTTCTTCCGGAATCCATGGGTAACAAAGCAGTTTACCACAACAGATGTACGTTGTGTTACCTAATGCCAAAGGTCGTTGACTAACAACGGTCCTTGCACCCTTTGAATGACCAGATGCCATCAGCAGAGCCAATAACTGTACGACCATGGAGTGGGAGCTAGTATTAAGAAGGTTATAGATGGTAGCATTTATCACAGGGTCTGAGGTGTGAAAAAGTGAGCCGTCGGTAAGGGAAGCCATGGAGACATTAAGTTTTGACCGTTTGCACACCTCAGCTCCCCTGGAAATGTTTCCCAGTATGAAACACCAATCTGGAGCGTGGCTCCTGCCCACAATTTGAAAACTGAGGGGCTTATTGGGACTTTTTCTGATGACATTGGCAAGAGTTATGGGGGGTGTTCCATTCAAAAAAGGAGTGATGTTTAAGGGAATGGCCATCAATGGGATTCTGGCTGTACTGGGGTGGAGTTTGCTACATATCCAACATTTCTCAAAACCAGACTTTTGTGCATAACTGTACTTAAACCTCAACAATGACATCTTGTCAGTGAAACCTGAAGGGGGTTCAGTAGAGGACATACTTCTTTTATATTTTATGCTAGGTGCTTTGGCTATCTGGGCCTTTCCACAAATCCCTTTTAGTAGCCCTAAACCTCCTGGATGATACACACAATTCGCTATTAACCAAGTAGGTAGGAATACTATCAGAATCAGACATGTCCAGAGGCATAATGTTTTTCCTGACACAAAGGTGGAAATCATTTTGTCAGGTACTGTGTGCAAAGTTCAGTTACACGTTTCTTCCTGTTGGTGGGGGATTCGTCTCGTCGTCCAGAGAGATTTGTTTTATGCCTTCTTGAATGTCCTTCAAATCCGGTCGTTGTTCCTGAAGAGAGAAGTCTTGGGATGCTGGTGGAGGGTCAGGGGTCTGGGGTTGCTGTGGACACTTCTTTAACCGGCTGGCGTGGATCCAGGTGTTTCCTAGATCGGTCAGTACAGCAGTCCTGGAAACCTTCTCTATCTTCCAGGGTCCGGTGAAAATGGGTCCAACCTTCTTCTTGTGTGCCAGTTGTTTCACCAGTACTTTATCTCCTGGGATGAAGGGATGAGTAGGTTCTGTTGAAAGAGGAGAAAAGGTGACAGAGACTTGTTCGTTCATATCTTGTAGCATACTTACCAGATTTTTCACGTACATTTCCTGTTGAGAATAGATGTTAATGTCAGTGTTTTTATCTAAGAGGGGCAGCTCTATGTTTGCAGGAACTCCCATCAAAATCTCAAAAGGTGAGAGTTTTGTTCTAGCATGTGGAGTTGTCCTAATCTGGAATAGGACAGAAGGAAGGTAATCCAACCATCCTTTCATGGTGCCCCCCGTGGCCTTTTTTAACTTGTCCTTGATGTTCCTATTCATTCTTTCCACTACTCCTGCACTTTGTGGGTGGTAAGGGATGTGCAGTTTCCACTGTAAGCCTAGTAGCTTAGCTAAAGTCTGTGTAACAGAGGAGC
The DNA here is from genome assembly GCA_037952925.1 of Lithobates clamitans. Taxonomy (NCBI): domain Eukaryota; kingdom Metazoa; phylum Chordata; class Amphibia; order Anura; family Ranidae; genus Lithobates; species Lithobates clamitans. The sequence continues at coordinate 10,422,756 of JBBGZY010000438.1, forward strand.
TGAAGGCAGGCCCTCTATCTGACCAAATGGCCGTTGGTATTCCGAACCTACAAACCCAATGGTTCAGTAGGCACTTGGCAGCAATTTTAGCGGTCTCACCTGTACAAGGTATTCCCTCAACCCAACCTGACCATTTACATACGATCACGCAAAGGCATTTCAAATTGCCTCTTTGTTTGGGCATGTGTGTGAAGTCTATTTGCAAATCTGTTAGGGGACCCAAGGGTGAAGGCAGATGGCCATGTAATCCATGATTTTTCCCTTGGACATTGTTTTGTGCACAGGTTAGACAACTGCTGGTGAGGAGTTTTGCCTGTTTACTTAAGTTGTTTGTGCAGAAACACTTTGTGTATATGTTTGTTAGGGCGGTGGTACCTATATGTCCTGGACCATGGAGATAGGAAAGTATGAGAACACTGCTTGATTCTGGTATTCCCAATATCTTCCCCTCTTTTGACCAAAGACCTTCTTGGTCCTTGGTCAAGCCATCCTTGACCCAAAAAGAAACATCCTCCTCTGTAGCTAATCCCTGTATTTGTGCCACAACGGTTTTAAAGTTGGGTGATGTAAAATGTTCTTTGAAGAACATTGTTGTGGGGGCTGGCTGACCAGTGTACAGGGCAGCGGCTTTTTTTGCTTCCCTGTCTGCCAGAGCGTTTCCTTTGGAAACTCTGCTGTTATCTGATGAATGTGCTTTCACTTTGACGACCGCTATCCTCTTTGGGAGAAGAATGGCCTGCAGGAGTGCTTTAATTTGCGTGGAGTTAGCGATTGGCTTGTTGTCAGCGGTTTTAAATCCTCTATTCGCCCAGATTACGCCATAGTCGTGCGCTACACCAAAAGAGTACCTACTATCTGTGTAGATGTTTACCTCCTCATCAGAGAAAAGTATGCAAGCTCTTGTGAGTGCCTCCAATTCTGCTACCTGTGCAGAGGAGGGTGGTAAGGCTTTTGCTTCCAACACCACATCAGGTAGCTGGACAATGGCATACCCTGTCAGGAATGTTGCATCAGAGGGGCGAGTACAACTGCCATCTATGAAGACGTCCTGTACTCCTGGTAAGGGAATGTCAGTGAGATCTGGGCGAGGGCTGGTTATTGCTGCAACCTGTTCAACACAATTGTGCTTCTGATCAGGGTCTCGTGGCAGTTTGAGCAAAGAATGTAAAAGACGGACAGTGGGATTACTTGGTGGTGCGTGTTTGAGGGTGAGGTTATCAGTATTCAGAAGTGTGATCTCATACCCACTAAGCCTTTGTGCTGTCATATGCTGTGTGTTCATGTTCTGTAGAAGGTGAGTTACTGAATGAGTAGTGTAGAGAGTCAGTTCATGGCCTAATACTGATTTATTAGCCTCCTGAACTGCCATAGCACAAGCAGCAAGGTTTTGTAGACAGGATGGCATCCCCTGTACTTGGGTAGGCAACTTCTTTGAGAGATAGGAGACTGGTCGATACCCGGTTCCATGTTGCTGTGTCAAAACCGCAGCAAAAGAATTTCCTGATACCACACAGTATAATTGAAAGGGTTTGCCATATTCTATCAATCCCAGGGCGGGGGCCTGGGTCAGACTTTTTAACAAGGCCTGAAAAGCACAGAGCCTTTCTGTTGTCCAATCTACTGTCTTTGGGGCGGTGGACAAGGTAGCCTCCCTCAGAATGCCATCATAATATGAACAATCTGGGATCCATTGGCGGCAATATACAATTGCACCCAAGAATGAGAGCAAAGTTGCTTTGTCTCTTGGAGGACTGAGAGCCTGCAGGGCTGCGGCACGTTTGGGGGATACCAGCCTGGTTCCCTCCTTCAGAATGCATCCCAGGTATTCTACCTGACTTTGACACCATTGAATTTTCCTTTTTGATGCTAGGTGGCCACACCTGGCCAGGTGATGTAACAGAGATGTGGAATCGACCGCACAATCTTCAGCAGATCGACTGCACAGGAGCAAGTCGTCCACATACTGTATTAGCACCGACCCACGCTCAGCAGTCCATGACTTGATTGTCTCATTAAGGACCATGGAGAAGGCTGCGGGACTGTCCACATACCCCTGAGGTAATCTTGACCAGGTCAATTGCTTTTTCCCCCCCCATGAGAATGAGAACATGGGTGATACCCCATCATCGATCGGGATGCTAAAATAGGCGTTCGCCAGGTCTACTACTGTGTAGCAAAGGGAATCAGCAGGTATTTTCAAAAAGATGAAAGAAATATCTGCCACCAAAGGTGGCAGAGGTATAACCTGCTTGTTCACGGCCCTTAGGTCCTGTACAAGCCTCCATTCCCCATTTGCCTTTCTTACAGGGTAGATTGGTGTATTCCAGGGGCTTATGATGTGTTTCAGAATCCCTTTTGCTATGTAATCATTGATTAATGGTGTGATGCCTTCAATTTTTTCAAGTGGCAGGGGGTATTGTTTGTGATATTGTACTACAGCGTCTGGACGCATTTGTGGTGTGTAGGGTGTACAGTTGATAAAACCCACACTCCCTTTGTTGTCTGCCCATATGGCATGTGTTTCTAGTGTGGGTGGCAATGATGCAAAGAGTCCCCTGAAAGTGTGTCTCTTTGGGGCATGTAAATCACAGAACGGTGAGTTAGCAGTGAGGGAGCCCCCTCTGTCAAATTTAATGGTGATATTCAGTTTTGAGAGTAGGTCCCTCCCCATTAAAGATACTGGGCAATCCACAAGGACAGCAAAACTCTGAGTGCACAGTTCCTGCCCTTCTGGAGTAGCCACAGGCAATGGTGGAGTGATGGGGTGGGTAACTGATGTCCCATTTATACCAATAGAGTTTCCCTCAGTGCAGTGCGGTGTGTCATATATGGCATCATTCAGACTACTGAATGTAGCCCCTGAATCCAGAAGTAGACATATCAGGTGATTGTCTACCCGCAATAGTACCTGTGGAAGACTTTTCCACGATGAATTATAACACACAAGGCTGAGGGACGGGACATACTCTTGGCATCCCTATTGTGGTGTCCGCCGAGCGGATGGCCACTGCATCGGAATGCGTGGGGGTGGTCTGTGAGGTTGAGGCTGATATTGGGGTTGTGGTGGGGGTGGTTGGGGTTGTGGTGTGGGTGGTTGGGGTTGTGGTGGGTGAGGATATCTGATATCCTGAAGGCGACGGAGGACGGTGTTAAGATTCCTACCCCTTCCTCTCTGGGTGTTTGTTCTAATTCTGTAGGGACATTGGGACTTCCAGTGCCCCAGTTCCCCACAGTTAAAGCACCCCTGGTCTGGTGGGTAAACCTGGCCTGGGGAATAAGATTGTATTGGTGGATAAGGTTGCATTGTCATTATGTGGGTGGGCGGGGCCCCACCAGTTGGCAGAGTCTGGGTTGGTGTTATGGAGGGAAAAATACCACCCTTCTGTTCAAATACCCCTGATGTTTCTCGTGACCTAGCATCTTTCATAAATTCATCTGGGGGTTGTTCTGCCCATTTTGGATTAGTGAATTTAAGCAACTGTGTCACCTTCATATCGCCACCAGCCATAATGGTGGTGGTGAACAGTTGGGGGTTGGCGTTATCTACTGCTTTCCATAGACTATATACCCGGGTACAAAATTCATAGAACTTTTCCTTCGGTCCCTGTTTTGCTAGGACAAGTTCCTGAAGTGCAGATGAACCCTTGTATATAGCAGACCAATGATTCCCCATACCTTTCCAAAAAGACACCCAATCTTTATTCTCTTCTATGTGGGCTGTCCATAAGGCCTCTACGGGATGCCCCTCTGGGCTGTCAGGGTCAACTATACTAAGAATCCCTGCTATATCTTCTTTATCCAGGCTTGTCCCTGCACTGTATTTTGCAAGGAAAGCACCAGCTTCCCTAGGGCTTTTCTTTGGGCTGGGGCATAACTCCTTTATCTTTGACAGTGTGCCTAGGGGTAAGGGAAGATGGACTTCCGTCTCCCCTATATGCATGAGTGGTGCTTTAAAGGTGGCACCTAGAGTTTCCTGGTCCACCTCCATTTCTCTTTCCTCAGTAGAGGATTCACCCTGCTCCCTTTCCTCCTGTGGGGGTTTCTGGCTTCGGAGTGTGGTGGATGGCTGTGAAATTATCTTTTCTTCAGCCTCCTTAATCCTCCTAGCCTTTTTCTCTAGTTTCCTCTCGTACGCCTCTAAATCTTCCCTTTTCCTCTGTATCCTTTCTTCCTCCTCCTGCTGTCTCTTATTAAATTCTTTCTGTTTCTCCTCCCATTCCTTTTCCCTGGGGCTTAACTTCCTGACTCCTTCCTCTTCTCCCTTTTCCAGGGACATTCCATCCCTTTCTTCCTTAGCTATCACAGAATACTCTCTCATCTCACCATCCCTCTTATCTAGCTCTCTTTTGTAACGTTCTAACTCCTCCTCCCTTTCCTTGAGCTCTTTTAACTTCTCTTCTAATTCCCTTTCCTTCGGATCTAACTTCCTAATTCTCTCTTCTTCTCTCCTACGTATACCTTCTACCCGGACTTCCTCTTTCCTGCTTTTACTTTCGTTTTCCCATCGTGTAACCTGCGCCTGATCAGCTGCACTATGTACCATGGTAGCTAATACTGCTGGGTCCAAAGATGGGTACAGCTGAAGACATGGACCCAATGTTCCATCTTCCTGTTTAACCATCACATAAGGGGGGGGTGCTTCGGGTTGTTGAGAAAGGGTGGGTGAATTTACAGGTTTTGGTGTGGGGGCTTTAGTTACATACTCTGCTTTGTATTTGGCTAGGCATTTATTCCATATTTTGTAACAATTTTTCATATACTGGATGTCTTCCCATTTCCCAGGTGGGTAGGAGTGCTTGTGTACCTGACACACCTTGCTCACTTCCTTCCACTCATCCTCAGAACAGGGTCCCACTGGCCCTGGGTCATGTATCCCCAGCTGTTTGCACCTGTCTCTGACCTGTGTCCAAAACGGTTCTACCTGTGATCCCGGTAGTGTGTTTTTAACATACTCATAGGGAGATGGATTGGCCATGGTCTGGGTTGCTGCAGAATTCCCCATCTAACAACCTTGGAAGTGTATGACTGGTACAGGGACAGAGATGAAAGCAACCTGTTTGTGCTATAATCTGTTCCCTGACTTGGGAGTAAGTCCCTTGGTCTCTTATGGCAGTGGGGCTGAAATAGCTATGAAGATTAACTCTTAATACCCGGCGTACAGTGCCCCTTTTTGCGGTGGGATAGACCCCCCTTGCACCAAGCCGGTATGAAAATCCGGTTGGTCTTGTGGTTAGCAGAATCCACGTCCTATCAATATTAAGAAACAGTAGACCAAAGGTGCAACGTGGGCAGGTGGGCGCTATCTCACTACAATCAGGCTCCTGTCCTAGGCTGTTCATTTAGTACATATATGTGTAATACAATATCAACAAAATCCCTCTAAATCAATACAATACTTTAAATTCAGATGTCATACACATATATTATCATACACTTATCTCTAATTCTCTAATTCTCTAATACTCTATACACTCTAAATACTTACGGTGTTACCTAGAAGAAAAACAAGCAAGAAAACAAACAAAAATCTTATATATACAGTGGCAAGATAAAGTTACATTATATGAACATGTTATGATAAATATAATAAGTGCACTTTTCAATATTTTTCCCAAAAATTGGGCGTCCACTAAGCCACTCCTTATACTACGGGCGTATACTATACTTCCCGAGTTTTAAACACACATATATATCTCTATAGTCAGACCAGCCTAGTCAGAAACTACTTAAAAAACCAAAATAAACCAAAATAAACCTCTGCGAGCCCTTCTTTAACCCTCCAAGGGGCCAGCCTAGCCCGTTGCGAAGGCACAGTTTATGTAAGTGGGTGGACATACAAGGCTATTTGAACAAGGCAAGCATCAACACCAATCACCAAAAAATAGGTAAAAAGGTAGGTGACTTACCTGTTCAAAATACCCCACCACTTCCTGGTACCAAAACTGTTAGGCGCTCCTGTTCTCCCCTCAAGGCCTAGGCACTTGGATGTGGCTCAGTGGAAGTCCTCGCCGGCGGTTAATCAATTACACATACACACGTCAGGTATGCTGTATGATTACAAGTCTTTATTTTTTTGATTTGCTGTTTTATGCTGTCTTTACAAGACTCTGCCCACAATTTTGGGGCCAATCAAAATCATTATACATATTAGCATATTCGGTAATTTCCAAACATTATTAATGTCTACATTATTAAGGTCTTGTGATGTCTTGGTGATATCAACAATGGTGACCCATACATGTTGTTCAAGTTAATAGGTCAAAAAATTCCTCACCCTGTGTCACTTGTGTCACTTGTCTACTGGACAGCCGCAGCTTCCCTAATCTGCCAATATGTACTAAAAAAAGTACCAGATAAAACCTCAAAAGCAGATGTTTCCTCTACTGAACACAGAAAAGAGGAAAATTGGTCAGTCTGGTATTTAGTAAGATCACAAGACCTTCAGAAAAATATAATCATATTTTTTAGATTAAACAAGCAAAATCTGATTTAAAGCAAAAAACCCTGAATATATCATGAACAGGGTGAAATCAACAATTAATCAATAATGAAATGTAATATAGACTCTCCTTACAGGAGCCATCTTCCCCTCACTTGTCTCCATGCACAGCAAGTGAGAGGACGTGATCGCCTCTGCCGCTACCGGCGGCTCCGGTAAGCAGCAGAGGGCACCGGATCGTGGCGGGAGGGGGGCCCTTTCCCACCACCGATAAAAGTGATCTCGGTGCGAATCCGCCACAGAGACCACTTTTATCTTGTAGCCGACTTCTGGCCGAAAATGGTGATACCGGGGTTGTAGCAGCTAGCTGTTGCCATAACAACGAAATCCGTCCTCAAAAAAGGGATGTACATCGGCGGTCGGCAAGTGGTTAAAGGGGAGGTCTAGCCTCCTTCAGATAAAATTAAAAGTCAGCAGCTACAAATACATAATATATTATATTAGGATACTTACCTGTCCAGGGATCCCGCGGTGTCTTCACCCCAGCCGATAATTCCACCGGCTCTTGGGTGCTGCTGCCACTATCGCTTGTCAGGAAAACCGGCAATGAAGCTTTGCGGCTTCACAGCCGGCTTCACATATTAATACCCCTGCTAAATATTTCAGTTCCTGCTGTATCTGGAGGTTCAACTCAACCAAACACCAATTTATTTGCCCATTCGCTGAACCTGCAGTTCATAAACATTTAAAGGAGAAGTCCAGCTTGGGCTTTTCCGAAGGGTCACAGGAGTGCAATTTATTTTGCACTCCTGTGACCCATTTTCAGCAGAGCGATCTGAGGTCTGCTCTCTGCTGACGTCACTGGAATCAGTCCAGGTACCGCGTCATCATGACAATGAAGTCTGGATCCGCTAATTTCCTGGACTGATGGCTGCCTTAGCCTCTCAGCGAGCCGCTGAGATGCTGAGGCAGCCGCTCCCTGCCCCTCCACAGCTCAGCGAGCATGGAGGAGCAGAGCAGGAGAACTGCTGATTGACAGGCAGCAGCTCTCCTCTCCGGGAGCTGAGAGAACCAAGCCATCGGATGTTCGATGGCTCGGTTCCCAGTGCAGAGACACCGGGGGACAGATGCAGCATCGGTCCCATGCTGCCTCCACCTAGGTAAGAATGAATATGGAAAAAAAGGCAAACCCATACTTCTCTTTTAACGTAGTGCAGAGATCTCATATTATTTTCTCTCTGTTAGGCTATTTTCTCTATTTGTCAAATGTTCTTTAGCACTTCTGGATGAATGTCTGTAAAACTTTTTTTTCTCTTAGAAGGAAATGTTACATTTGCTGTGGGAAAACCAGATAAGTTGACATTTAACACATATTAAACACCTTATAGGTATTATTTGTGACTCAAAATCAAATGTAGAGACATTCATTTTTAATACATGACCCTTATGTAATCTGTGCAATATGTTTGGAATTCTTCACAAAAATTATACACTTTAATTTTGATTACATAATTAAAAGCATGTTTGCTTCCTCCCTTTGACCTAATTTGTTTTCAAATGTAACTATGTGCAAGGATGCAACTAAAATCCATTACACAAGGGTTACTCAATGGCTGACCTAGGGTAGTGCAGGGTGGACAACCCCTACAGACCTATAAGGTTGGGCTATGGGCTGCCACTCTACTTGCTTAAGCAGTAAAAAACTGGAGCCTATTAACATTATTCATGTTCCTTCAGAGGCAGCTGAAAACCCTTGGAGAGCCTTTCACCAAACAAGAACTTGCATGTAAGCTTCAGAAATTATGGCATCATCGATGAACTGTGAAAATGTCATAGGCTATGCCCAGGTCGATTTCATATTTCATATGAGCCCTATGCAGTCCTGGTATGCGCCAGCACAGAGCGCTCTATCTTTCCTGTGTGGTTGGTTTGCTTATCACATGGAAACATATTGTATATTAATAAGTTCTTTTGATGGCTCTGTCTCTTGTTTTCCAATAAGCTTTCTTCAATAGGCAAGTATTGATTTTTGCTAAGACTGATACCATTTCACAGAAAGAGGCTCAGCAGCTTCTCAGGATTCCTCCTTCTGATCCTGCAGGGAGAATTGATTTTTCATTGTCTAAAAATTAGCCCTGTTCATATCTCTTCTTTTTTTCCTGAAAGGGAAAAAAACAAAAGCAAGAAAAACGATTAGTAATAAAACTGGTTTTACACATATGGCATCAGCTGTTTTTCTTGCAATTGCTTATGTAGATTGGGGAATTAAAAGATGAAGCCCCATTTTCTTTCCTTCCAAATTTCATGGCTTTGTACAGATTGCTTTTCTTTTTTTGTTTACCATCCTGGTCACGTATTTCATCACAGTAATCTCAGTGGTGTTCTCTTTAGAAGGAATAGTCACGTCACATTTTTCTTGCTTAAAGAATTCTGAATTGCTTCGCATTGGAAATTCTTTTATCTGATATTTGTTTAGGGATATTTGAAGCAAGGTGTCTGCGTCTTAATTTACCTTTAGTCAACCGCATCACTACAGCAAATACAATCACAAAAGAATTGTGATCAGCCTCATTGCTAGTTATATTGTAAAGGAACTTTTATAAAACACGCCATATGGAGCCCATGATGAAGTTTAGTTTAAACTTTGTTTTTTATTGAGAATAGTTTAGTTGGGCATCAAATGGAAAGGAATACATCTGCCTGGGTTCGAATCACCAAGGGTCTAGGGAATCGTGGGGGAAATTCAGTGAAGTAGAAATCCTTAATAAGTCCATGGCATTAAAATCTGTCAAAAATGGCATCGGGAGCTGGGCATGTACCAATAGAAAAATATTTTTAAAACATACAGTTCAGCTGGGAGAGGTTCTCTTTGTGCAGTTTTGAAAATTACACACATTCTTTTAAATGGAACTTCACCTAAAGTTCCGCTTATGCCCAGATGTTCTTTTGAAACCTTTTTTTTTTGGGGGGAGGGGGTTGGTACCTAGCTTTCTGAGGTACCTGCTCCCATTGCTGTATTAAACCTAAAAGCAAACATTTATCATATTGCAGAATATAATTTCTTAGATTTATTATGTTGCAGCTTACCAGTATCTAAATCAGTTAGTGTATCTTAATCTAGCAGTGCATCTAACACTCCCCTCCACCCAGACTGACAATGCTGCTATTCAAAGTTGTCTCTATTGTTCCTTCATTTGAATTGTAGACCATCTAATGAGGTAAAAAGGAATCCTAAAAAAAAGAACACTAATGCAGCCACCACATCTTATGCCCTGTACACACGACCGGTTTTCCCGTCGGAATAAACTCTGAAGGTTTTTCCGACGGAGTTCCGATGGAATTCTGCTCAAGCTGTCTTGCATAAACACGGTCACATCAAATTCCGACCGTCCAGAACGTGGTGACGTACAACATGTAAGACGGGACTAGAAAACAGAAGTTCAATAGCCAATAGCTTCCATCTCATACTTGCTTCTGAGCATGCGTCGAGCATGCGGGTGTTCTCTATCTAAGTCCGTCTGAATTTTCGACTGAAAAACTCAGATGGGGCATACACACGGTCGGAATATACAATGAAAAGCTCCCATCTGACTTTTTCTGACGGACATTCCGCTCGTGTGTACACATCATAAGAATTAGTAAGCTGCAATATATTACATTTTTGGTTATGGATTTAATATCGCTTTGAAGTTTATGGGGCATGGTGCGTGGTTCATGGAGTTACTGAACAGTACAATTTTCATGGACAGTTTCAGCGACAGAGAATACAGACAGCACATATGTGGCTGTGGCATTGATTTTTACTTTCACAGTTAGCTTGGCTTGCATGCAGCAGACATGCATGAATCAGATTCATTGCAGTTTTGAAAAGGGGCTTTTTTTCAGGTAGTTTTAGATGTGACACATGCTTTTTTATAAAGTGGTAATAGGCCCTCCTTGACCACCAGATAGAAATTGGCTAGTAGTTTGTTCAGGCTGTCCCTGTTCTGGCTAATGCAAAACTGCCCTGTTTCTGGCTCATTTCTATCAAACTATCTTTGATAATTAAAGCGGAACACCAGTCATTTTTCATCTTTCCATCTATTAAATCCTCCGCCCTTGTTGTTTTAACTTTGGATAGTAAAACATTTTTTTTCTGCCAGGAAATACCTTATACAGCCCACTTCCTGTTTCTTGTCTGGTAAAAAGCCTAGACTTATGACATCATGCACAGCTCACTCTCGTGAGATCTTGCCAGGAAGGGAGGGGGGATGAATCATAGGAGGGCCAATGAGAGTTGCAGAGCTGGAGGTGTGCCTTTGGTTGTCTGTAAATCCAGGAAGTGAACAGGCAGCAGCTTCAGCTGTCCACAGTTAAAATGGATGCAGCTAGACTCAGTGGAGGAGATTTCTGCAGCATATTTGGCAAGTACAGAATCACAGTATATATAAAATAATATTCAAAGTGGTTGGATGGAAGCTTCAGAATGGCAAAGATGTTTTTATTACAAATTATGTGAGCAGATTGAAGTTCCTCTTTAAGAGAATGCAGACAATAGAGTAATGAAAAATTGGCAAGCATCAGGATTTTTATTAAGGGAGAATTGGCTGAAATTTACTTGAGACATCGGGGTTGATTTACATAAGATAAATAGTCTTTGCATTCGGCAAATGCAGTTGCTTCAGAGCTTAGTAATACTTCACTTTGCAAAAATACCCAATCACATGCACGGAAAAAAGAAAAATCTTTTTTTTTTACTTGCACATGATTGGTTGATGGAATTCATAGAAAGAGCTTCCCCTCATTTACTACATGGTCAGCCCAGAAAAATCTGGGAGACCTTCTCTTACCTCACAAGCAAAATGGCACCTCTGGCCTCCCCTGCTCCATTTTACTTCTCACCTATCAGGGATGCAACATCTGAAGAAAAAACATTGCTCTCTCCTCTAACTTTCAACAACAGCTCCTCAAACAAATGGACGTGATTCCACAGAGGACGCTCCACACTACCTCCTGCAAAATCACTGACCATCTGATGAAATAGATATGGGAAATTGGTCAGTGAAAAAGGGCCTTTAAGGACAGAATCCATTTGGACAAATTTGCTTGATGGTAGGAAGAAAGACATTGGCTACTCCAATGCTTGTTTCCAGGTTACACTCTTACATGATGCATCTCAGATAAGTGTTATATTTTTTCTTGGTTTGCTATACCTTTCTGGGTGCAAGTTGGAAACCTCACTATTCAGGAGGGAAACCATTTCTTGTTCTGACACATAAGTATAATGCCCCGTACACACGGTCGGATTTTCCGATGGAAAATGTCCAATCGGAGCGTGTTGTCGGACATTCCGACCGTGTGTGGGCTCTATCGGACATTTTCCATCGGATTTCCCGACACACAAAGTTTGAGAGCAGGCTATAAAATTTTCCGACAACAAAATCCGATCTCGTCAACTCCGACCGTGTGTGGCCATTTCCGACGCACAAAGTGCCAGGCATGCTCAGAAGAAATTCCGAGACGGAACAGCTCGGTCTGGTAAAATTAGCATTCGGAATGGATACAGCACTTTCGTCACGCTGCAATGTCAAAAATAGTTTAATGCAGTGCACTCTCTTCTTCTTTATAATGTGAGAAGAATGAAGTAGTTTTGCTGCTCATATTCACACAGACTTCTCACAAACATATTTCTTTATTATTTATTGGGATTCGCTCAATATATTTACATTTGTCACATCTGACCAAATTTTTTTGGGGTTGTTTTTAAATATTTTATGTTTTTTTCAAGGCTGTTTTTTTTTATTTTTTTGGTGTTTGTCTTTTTTTCAAGGCTGTGAAGGAGAAGGAGATAAGATAAGGCATCAAACATGTCCTTTGGGGAGATGTTTGAGATGGTCGACATCCTGAAGAAGGCCGACTATGATGGAAAGTATGGACCTTACCCCAACCCCAATGTCAGAAAGGCCAACATAATGGCGAAAGTAGTCAAGAGTCTGCACTCTTAAATTTCGGGGTATGATGATCGAAAGATCAGCTCAGGAAGCAGTGGTCGGACCTCAAATTAAGAGAACACGAGCAGTACAGAAAGATCCTGAGAGTGCTGCAAAACAGTAAGTAGTTGTGCTGTGTTCCTATTCTTTATGTTTATTACGTTCATGCTGCTCCATGTGCTTTTCTTAATAACTGTTATCCAGTTTAAAATGGCAACTTTCATGTTCATGGGCACATTATTCGTTCGTATCAAACATAGTTCGTTTGGCCATATGCAATTGCCATCATTTTTTGGTAGATGTGTTTGTTACTAGAATGAAATGCCAACTAGATTCTGTGTAAGGAGAGGACACTCAGCAGCAGTTTTCACATCTGGATGCTGGAGCACTAGTGTGAGACAGAAGAACACCCTTTTTATTAGGGGGCCCACACAGGTGCTCCAGTGTATACTATAGGGGGGTCTCCATCTGTGAAGCTTGTACAAGACAGGTAAAGTATTGAAGCTTGACAAAGGACAATAAAAATGCTACATCTTGGAACTCTGCCAAAATAGACAATTGTACCCCACTTCCAAGCAATGCTTCATATTTATAGTTCTGACATTAAATATCTGTGTTCTAAGTATACCTATTTTTTTTTACATAGGGGATAAAAGACTCGGAGGACATCCCTCATCCGAGGAGACCACAGACCCCCCACCTCTCGAAGAAGATGAAATCCCCCAAAGACAAGAAGAGCAGGAGGAGGAAGACGTGGTGGAAATTGTCACCACAACAGGTGAGTGTCTGCGACCACAGGCTCAGGTAAGAGATGGATGCCGGCATATTTATAATACCTGTTTTTTTTTTTGGTTTCTCTCTTTTTAGGTGATTGTGATGTTGTGGATCCTGATCCTTTTACCTCTGAAAGTGACCAGATCCTGATCAGGGAGATCATGGGGTGTAATGTTGCATTGGAAAACATCAAGAAAAACATCAATGATGTTCTTCAAAAAAATAAGAACATCATTGATGTTTTAGGGCAAGTTTAAAAGCCCTCCAAATCCCTTTGTTTTTTGGTGTGCTACAATTTTTGAAATTTTTTTTTACAAATATTAGAAAAGCCAAATTTTGGAGATGCACACAGTGTGTCAACATGTGCTATCTGCCATCACGGGAGATCAATGGACACGTTTTGGGGGTGAAACCCCTTCCTCAATAATAAAGTAGCTGTGAGGAAGGGGTTGCACCCCCAAAACACGTCCCTTGATCCCCCATGATGGCAGCTAGCACATGTTGACATTCTTAAATTTGTGTGCATCTTCAAAATTTGGCTTTTCCTGGGATGACTTCACCCCATCTGAACGCAATATCAAACTCAGTTTGTAAATACTCATGTCTGATATTGCCTTCAAGTTCTACCAAATGTGAACTTTGTAAGTTCAAGATTTGTGTCTTTCTTGTTGGTTTTAAACATGCCTGTTTGATCTAAAATGGACATTTCTAATTTTTCTAATGTGACCCCAAAAATTGTTAGACAACAAACATGTTGGTTTGTTTTAAAACCTTTTCTAAATGCACATGTGATTGTGCTGGTATTAAAAAGATTGTTAATCAAGATTGTGTGTATTATTGTCTCAACACTACAAAACTTTTGTTGTGCTGTAATGGGTGCTTTCTGTGACAATGGGTGTTATTTCCTGAGGGGAAATCCACTTTGCACTACAAGTGCAGTTTCAGTGCAGTTTCAAGTGCACTTGTAGTGCAAACTGTCTTTGCCTTTAGGAAATATCACCCAACAGTGCTTTGTAAGGTTACACAATCACGCCAATTTCAGGACTCACCACATTTCTCTCAGGGTCAGCTAAAAAAAAAACACAAGCAGGAAATGTCACCAAACCTTGTTTTTTTTTTTTTTTTTTTTTAAATGTTTTAGACATTGTCTGGCATATTGATGGCCTCCCTACCCGCAAAGAATTCAAGTTATCTTAGCCGGACATCACGGGCACTCAGGGGGGGCAAGCCAAGACGGCCACTTTCAAGCGCCGTCAGGGTTGGTTCATTAGGTATTAATGCCTCAGGCCCAACTGAGCCAGCATAGTTGGCAGAATGTTTCCATAAAAAGTTGTGTAGAACACAGCACGCCAGGATAATGTGATTCAGTTTGTACTCCGCCATATGTATGGGTGTAAGAAATAGGCGGAACCGGCTGGCCCTGATTCCAAACGTGTTCTCCACCACTCTTCTGCCTCTGGCCAGCCAGTAATTAAAAACCCTCTAGACCGGGGTGAGGGTCCTCATCGGGAATGGCCGCATAAGATGGTCCCCAGCGCAAATGCTTCATCCGCAACGAAGATGAATGGGAGTCTTTCCACTTTGTCTTCTGGAGGTGGCAAGTCCAAGCTGCCATTCTGGAAACGCCTGTAAAACTCTGTCTGGGCGATGACTCCACCATCGGACATCCAGCCATTCTTCTCCACATCCACATACAGGAACTCATAATTAGCCGACACCACCGCCAACATCACAATACTATTAAACTCCTTATAGTTGTAATAGTATGACCCCGAGTTGGGTGGTGGGACGATGTGGACGTGTTTGCCATCAATTGCCCCTCCACAGTTAGGAAAGTCCCACCGCTGGGCAAAGTGGGAGGCCACAGTCTGCCATTCCTGTGGCGTGGAAGGAAACTGTGGAGTCAAAACAAAATCAAAAATTAGTCATTTTGCACATAAACATGGAAAGCAGATTAGACACAAACATTCTTGCCCAACATCAAGCTAACATTTTTATGAGGGAATTTTTTAAGACCAAAGTATAAGGTACACCTATCAGATCCCCCCCCTCTCCTGGACCATTTCTAACATTATAGGGGGGGGGAACTCTGGGACAGGTAACCCTCTCCACTTCATTGAGATATGAATGACTAAATAAATGCCTAAATAATGGGTATAATGGGTATTACTTTGAACAGCCCCTCCTTAGTTACACTATTGGCAGCCCACTGGACATGTAAGAAGTGTCATAATACAAAGATATAAATACACACTGTACAAATCCTTGTTTTTCATTGCAAAATTTGCTAGAAAGGATATATAGCAGTGTGCAGAAGGTTATCCAGAATTTCCTGTGTTAACGTGGTCACACCCCTTTAGCACCTGATAGATCATATTCATGTACAAGCTATTGGGATTTAAGCACAAGTATATCTTGATTACGTCTCATGGTCAGACCCTTGCACAGTCCTCCTGGCATTGTCCCTCCTTACACAAAGCAGGGACAAGACGTGGAACCTAAATGAGACCCTTATAGGGTCTTTGAGCATGAATCTTGTGGAAACTCATACTACACTGGAATGAACAGGGTATTAAAAGACCTTATCTATTTGTAAGGCCCACCTGATAAGTTGAGAGCTTTTTCAGAGGGTGGCCGGTAGTAAATGTCACAGAAGGCTTGTCTTTTACTTAAGGGTTTGAGAAAGAAGGTAAATAATGATAAAACGTTCTCCATTCATGGGCTATTGATTTTACTAAAGGATTGATGTTTTTGTAATGTGTCATGAGATTGATCATGCAATAGAATTTTAATGTCTATGATCACATGTTGCAACATGATAGCGCTTTATGTTGTTTATTAGATAGAAGTCACTGTAGCAGTAGTACTGTGATGTATGTATGATATTAATTAACACTATTTAGTTTTTATAGCACCACACTGATTTATATTATAATCTTTTGGAGTGTACTCGTTACATTGCTTGTGCTAGCTAGCTTAGATTAGGTCCACAGGATACAGCATCTTGAATATATAAACAATTGTGGATATTGATTTTTACATATGGACTTTTGAAATACCCAAGGTCACACCAAATATTAAAGAAATATACACATTTATCAGAATATACTTTGCATAAAATCCATACATATACCTTTAAAAACATTTCAATATATTCCATTCCCTTTTTGCAGTAGATCCAAAAATACAATATCTTACAATATTAACCTAAGTAAGTCTGTCAGTCACAATTTGCAACATTCTTTTCATTTTGTCAGGCCTGTTATAGGGATCCTGTTTTTCACTATGCAATTCACGGGAAGCCCCACTTCTTCAGGAGATGGGAGACCAATCAATACAAACATATGGTGTAGAAGTGATCATCAAATTGAGAATTTTTCCAACAAAACTTAGTACTATTCTATTATAACATAACACATTACCCATTACGCGTTATATCTATACCTTAAAATAATTACTAAGAACATAGCTGGAATCCCACATGGGCTAGATCAACATCATGAATTTCCCCAGTGGCGAGCACAGGGGCACAATAAAAGGACACTTGGAGAGAAAATAATTACACCTGGGTAAGATAACTTGAACATAATATATTAATCCTTCTACATGTGCTAGGATGGCACAATATACATTCAGGCCCTAGAGGGTGAGTAAATAATGAATACAGAGCAAAGTTTCTACCCACCTCTGATCTGTAGAGGATATATTATCCTCCTGGTTAGGGATGAGCTTCGTGTTCGAGTCGAACCCATGTTCAACTAAAACATCATCTGTTCGCCCGTTCGCCGAATTGCGAACGATATGGGCCGTTCGCGCCAAATTGGTGTGGCGCGTCACGGCCCATAATTCACTGCGGCATCGCAGTGCATTGCTGGCTGATGATCATAGTGGTCATAGTGCATGCTTGGCCAATCACAGCGCCGTCTGAACAGAGAGCCGTAATTGGCCAAAGCCAAGGAGGCTTTGGCCAATTATGGCTCAGGGGATTTATTACACGCCCCACACTATATAAGGCCACCTGCATGGCAGTCCTGTGCAGTGTGTGTTCTGACGTTGAAAGAGATAGACAGAGAGACAGTGTCATTTGATTTAAGTTAGATAGATTAGGCAGGACAGTCAGTGAGTTAGCTGCACTTACAGTGTATTGTGTATATATATGCATCCCAGGTGTTGTATATATATACACTGTATTCAGTTTAGCTGGATCCATTCCTGTTATCTTCCTACTGACACGCAGGTTTGTCTTGTTACAGTATTTACAGCTACCTGAAGAAAATGGCTGGTGTTCTTTTGATCCTATTAGTACCACAGTCAGGCAGCTAGATAATTTACAGTTAGTGTAGTGCGTCCTCCTCACAGTGTTCAGTTAAAGCTACAAGTTAGTTTAGTGTAACCTCTGCACAGTATTCAGCTAAAACTACAAGTTAGTGTAGTGTGTCCCCCTCACAGTGTTCAGTTAAAGCTACAAGTTAGGGTAGTGTGTCCTCCTCACAGTGTTTAGCTAACGCTACAAGTTAGTGTAGTGCGTCCTCCTCACAGTGTTCAGCTAAAACTACAAGTTAGTGTAGTGCAACCTCTGCACAGTGTTCAGCTAAAGCTACCTGTAGAAGGTTGGTGATGTTTTCCTGATCCTATCACTACCGCAGGCAGCTAAATAAGCTACAAGTTAGTTTTTTGCAAGCTCTGCACAGTGTTCACCTAAAGCTACCTGTAGAAGGTTGGTGGTGTTTTCCTGATCCTATCACTACCGCAGTCAGCTAAATAAGCTACAAGTTATTTTTTTGCGAGCTCTGCACAGTGTTCACCTAACACTACCTGTAGAAGGTTGGTGGTGTTTTCCTGATCCTATCACTACCGCAGGCAGCTAAATAACCTACAAGTTAGTGTAGTGCGTCCTCCTCACAGTGTTCAGCTAAAACTACAAGTTAGTGTAGTGCACAGTGTTCAGCTAAAGCTACAAGTTAGGGTAGTGCATCCTCCTCACAGTGTTCAGCTAAAACTACAAGTTAGTGTAGTGCAACCTCTGCACAGTGTTCAGCTAAAGCTACAAGTTAGTGTAGTGCGTCCTCTGAACAGTGTTCAGCTAAAACTACAAGTTAGTGTAGTGCGACCTCTGCACAGTGTTCAGCTAAAGCTACAAGTTAGTGTAGTGCGTCCTCTGAACAGTGTTCAGCTAAAACTACAAGTTAGTGTAGTGTGACCTCTGCACAGTGTTCAGCTAAAGCTACCTGTAGAAGGTTGGTGGTGTTTTCCTGATCCTATCACTACCGCAGGCAGCTGAATAAGCTACAGGTTAGTTTTTTGCGAGCTCTGCACAGTGTTCAGCTAAAGCTACCTGTAGAAGGTTGGTGGTGTTTTTCTGATCCTATCAATACCGCGGGCAGCTAAATAAGCTACAAGTTAGTTTTTTGCGAGCTCTGCACAGTGTTCACCTAAAGCTACCTGTAGAAGGTTGGTGGTGTTTTCCTGATCCTATCACTACCGCAGGCAGCTAAATAACCTACAAGTTACTGTAGTGCGTCCTCCTCACAGTGTTCAGCTAAAACTACAAGTTAGTGTAGTGCACAGTGTTCAGCTAAAGCTACAAGTTAGGGTAGTGCATCCTCCTCACAGTGTTCAGCTAAAACTACAAGTTAGTGTAGTGCGACCTCTGCACAGTGTTCAGCTAAAGCTACAAGTTAGTGTAGTGCATCCTCTGAACAGTGTTCAGCTAGAACTACAAGTTAGTGTAGTGTGACCTCTGCACAGTGTTCAGCTAAAGCTACAAGTTAGTGTAGTGCGTCCTCTGAACAGTGTTCAGCTAAAACTACAAGTTAGTGTAGTGCGACCTCTGCACAGTGTTCAGCTAAAGCTACAAGTTAGTGTAGTGCGTCCTCTAAACAGTGTTCAGCTAAAACTACAAGTTAGTGTAGTGCGACCTCTGCACAGTGTTCAGCTAAAGCTACCTGTAGAAGGTTGGTGGTGTTTTCCTGATCCTATCACTACCGCAGGCAGCTAAATAAGCTACAAGTTAGTTTTTTGCGAGCTCTGCACAGTGTTCACCTAAAGCTACCTGTAGAAGGTTGGTAGTGTTTTCCTGAGTGTACAAATGTTATTTGTGTGCTTAAATTCATGCAGAGTGCCAGAGGCTTTTTTTTTGGGTCCCAAAATCATTTGGAACCCTCCTTCCCCCCCAACCGCTAAGTCAACCGGTACCAATCCTCTATCTGCTGACTTTGCCAAACTCATACACACTATACCTACCTCTTTTGTTGTCAGATTTCTGTATGAATTCCCTAAAGCATGTAGTGAAAGGGCCTGCCAGAATATTTTCAAATGATACTGTTTAAAGTTTTGTTCTATTATTTTGATAGGTAATTGCACAATGTAAAAAAGTGCTTCACATTGTACAGTGTGTATTTATATTTTTGTATTATGACACTTCTTACCTGTCCAGTGGGCTGCCAATAGTGTAAGTAAGGAGGAGCTGGCCAAAGTGACACACATTATTTATGCATTCAACTCTCAATGAAGTGGAGAGGGTTACCTATCCAAAACATAACCCCCCTCAATTTTTTACAATGGCCCATCAGAGAGGGTGAGGAATCTGATAAGTGGACCTTATATTTTTGTCTTTAAATACTCCTTAAAATAAATGTTATATTGATGTTGGCCAAGAATGTTTGTGTCTAATTTGCTTGCAATGTTTATGTGCAAAATTACTAAGTTCTTTTTTCTTGTTTGACTCCACAGTTTCCTTCAACGCCACAGGAATGGCAGACTGTGGCTTCCCAACTTTCCCAACTGCAGAGGGGCAATTGATGGGAAACACGTCCACATCGTGCCACCCCCCAACTCAGGGTCATACTTTTATAATTACAAGGGGTTTAATAGTATTGTGATGTTGGCGGTGGTGTCGGCGACATATGAGTTCCTCTATGTGGATGTGGGGAAAATGGCTGGATGTCGGATGGTGGAGTCATCTCTCAGACAGAGTTCTACACACGGCTCCAGAATGGTGGCTTGGAATTGCCACCTGCTGAAGAGAACGTGGTGCATTTGTCTTTGTCGCTGATGAAGTGTTTGGGCTGGGTGATCACCTGATGCGGCCGTTCCCAATGAGGACCCTCACCCCGGACCAGAGGGTTTTTAACTACCAGCTGGCCAGAGCATGAAGAGTAGTTGAGAATGCTTTTGGGATAATGGCCAGCCGGTTCCACCTATTCCTTACGGCAATCAACATGGCGGAATATAAACTTAACCATATAATACTTACATGCTGCATTCTCCACAACTATTTAAGGAGAAATTCAATTAACTATGTTGCCTCAGTTGGGCCTTAGCCCGGCTGGACTTAACAAACAAACCCTGACGGCGCTTGAAGCTGGCCGTCCTGGCTTGCAGCCCAAAGCACCCCCGAGGTCTGTATCAAATATATGGAGTACTTTGCGGGTAGGGGGCCATTGATATGCCATAAAATCTTTCATAAACATTTTAAAAATATTTTTTTTTTAGTTAAACTGAAATAAGATTTCCTTTGATTTACTGCTTGTGTTTTGTTTAGCTTTCTCTTAGGTTATCCAATGTGCTTCTTTTCTGGGCATTTTCTTCAATAGTGCAAACGTAATTTATTTGATACATGAGATGACAATCTCTTCTTCAGCGAACTATTATTATGTTGTGGGTCTGCTAAACACACACAACTTGTTTCTGTTGTTAATGTATGTAATGCATTACTGTTAAAAATATACATAATTTTCAGCACCATGAATGAATTTTGGTGAGTCACGAAAATGGCATGATTGTGGCAAATTATAAAGCACTGTGGGAGTTATTTACTAAAGGAAAATCCACTTTGCACTCCACATGCACTGCAAAAGTGCACTTGAAACTGCACTGAAAGTGCACTTGTAGTGCAAAGTGAATTTGCCTTTAGTAAATAGCCCCCATTTCAGTGTAAACACCAACTTAGTCCAAAAAATTATATTGAGCATTGAAAGAAGACACATTGTTGTTTAGAAAACTTTTTACTCTGTGCACATTCACGTGTGCGTTAGAAAATGTTTTTTTAACAAACCAACATATTTTAGTAATAAGGTTTTTTTTGGACAGTACAAATAGCCATTTTTGTGTTAAAACAGGCATGTTTAAAACCATAAAACAATACACAACTCAGGAACTTACAAAAGTTCAACTTTGACAAAGTGAAGGCAATATTAGACATTAGTATGTCCAAACTGTGTTGATCTTGCCTTCATCAGATGGGGTGATGTCTATGCCTAATGTCAACATGTGCTAGCTCCCATCTTGGGAGATCAATAGACGTGTTTCGGGGGGTGCGACCCCTTCCTCTCATCTACTTTAGTTGTGAGGTAGGGGTTGCACCCCCAAAACGCGTACCTTGATATCTCGTGATGGCAGATAGCACATGTTGACACACTGTGTGCATCTTCAAAATTTGGCTTTCTAAAAAATATTTAAAATGTGTGAAAATAATAGAATTACAAACAAACTAAAAGAATTTGGGGGTTTTAGATTCTGCCTAAAACATCAATGATGCTTTTGAGTTTTTTTTCCACATTGATGTCTTCCTTGATCTTATGTAAATCAAGATTGCACACCATGATCTCCCTGATGAGGACGTGTGCACTTGCACTTGTGAAATGAGAATCTTCTTCCAAGAAAGAGGCGCATGCGCGGCAGCGTCCAATATGGCCGCTTAGACGGGGAGCTCCGCGCCACTCCGGCCTAACAACCCCCACCGCGGCAGTCTGAGCCCTCGTTCCGGCTCGGCAACCACACCAGCCGACCGGGGACACCCCCTACTACCGCCCGATGTCCTCAGCCACTGCCAGAAGAAATTTGGCCCGCGAATTAGAATCTGCAGCGGCGCGGCCCGGCCAATCCAAGATGGCGGCCGCTACCTCACGAGGCACAGCACACACTGAGGAATCCATTGCGGACCAGGATCATGCCGATCCCCCTGCCTCACATCCACTGACTGACACAGTGAGTACTCCACCACAAGCGGCCCCTTCACCTGCATCCACTGAATCCCTATTGATGAGAACACTGGGAGGATTAACCCACACACCACTGCAGCAGATGCCGCCCAGCCCTGACCCCTGGGATCAGGAAACATGGGACCCCTCTCTCACACCCACAGACTTCCCCTCCATGATGACAGCATTCTCTAAAATGCTGACCAGAGGCCTATCCCATAATGCAGCACAGATCACAGCCTCCATCCATGCTGATCTGCAGCAAATAGGCTCCAGAATAGAGGTGATTGAACAGAAATCTGACCAAGCAGCCCTGAGAATCAATCAGAATACTGCCAGAATCCAGGAGCTCCAAGACCAACTAGAGGTGGCTACTTCTAAAATTGATGACCTCGAGAACAGGTCGAGACGCTATAATTTCAGAATACGAGGACTCCCAGAATCCGTTAAAGAAGTTCGTTCGGCGGTTCAGGAATTCATCAAAACTCTAATACCTGATATACCGGTGCACCGCCTGGAGCTTGACAGAGCCCACAGAGCGCTCCAACCTCCCCGTCCTGACGGCCTACCAAGGGACGTTATAGTGAAACCGCACTTCTATGCGGTCAAAGAGGAAGTGATGAAGCTATCCCGCTCGGCGGAGAAACTGGAGATGATGGGTCACCAGATCCAAATTTTTACGGATCTCTCCCCATACACGGTACAAAAGCGACGATCGCTGAAACCACTGCTTCAAGTCCTAGCTAGCAGAGATCTCACTTACAGATGGGCTTTCCCGCTTCGCCTGAACTTTACGTACCGCAACAAACCTTATGGCTTCTCCTCCTTTTCTGAAGGTGAACGACTATTCCTACATCTAGGCCTGATCACCCAGGATCTGCCGCCTCTCCAGTTCCAAAGGGGAGCGCAATCATCTAAACGTCCGCCGCCTGCTAGCCCGCTGTCCCAAGTGTGGCTGAAACAGCAACCTAAACGTTCACGAGAGTCCTTTCCACCATGAGCTGGCTTGACTACTATCAACATTTCTTCAACTTCCCGCTTCCCTTTGGAACTGTGTTCGCGGTCAATCTTTCGCCATTGGAATGACGCTATGATCCAATTGAGTTTACTTCGGGAATGGCCCCAAGTTCCACAAGGGAGGATTGTTCCATTCCACTGGCTTGTCCTGCAACTTCCTAGATACCCGGGTTTCCTGGTTCCTTTTACATACAAGTTTTCTTGTTCTTTACTAAGGACTCTCTTCCTGGTATTTTTAAAAAAAAACTTTAAATGTATTAAATTTTCCCCCTTTCTTTTTTTTTTTTTTTTTTTGCCCCAGATGATCGGCTATACGGTCTATTGTGGGTGTCTCGTCCTCTCCCATAATTGGTAACGGTCGTCACCACAACACTATTACTATCTATACCCACCGCGCTAAGGGGTGACGCGTATTGCCGAGTGGGGGGTGGGAGATAGATTATTCATACCTAAATACGCACCATTTTTACGCCCACAGGGCTCAGACTTTCAGTTCCTTACACTGTTCTCGTTACCTATTAAGGTGGGGGTGACTGGAGTGGTCACCGTGCGCCTCTGTCTGACGCCGATAGGTGAACTTCATTTGATTCCCCTGTCGGAGTCAGATCTCCACGTCCACTCTAGGACGTTTTGGATTTCCTCTGGGAAAAGGATGGGGCAGGGATGGGTCCCTCCCCAGGCCTAGTGGGACTGGGTTCGTATTGTACAATGTTTTTTCTAATACATCTTCTCTCTCTTCTTCTTCCTCTTATTCCATTTCTTGCTACGCTCTTCCCTACCCCCTCTTCCCTCCCCACCCCCCCTATCCTTCCTCGGTTACAGGGTCTTGCTGGACTTCCTACCTTGAGATCGGATCGCAGTGGTGATCGGGGGGGCTCTCATCTGCCAGAGAAGGCGTCAACAACGGGTAAGTTTACCCTCCACACAGCTTCAAACTTACAACTACACCATGACTGACGCCCAACCACTGAACCCGATCGTCAGGATCTTCTCCCATAATGTGCAGGGACTAAACTCCCCAATAAAAAGGCGCAAAATTATGCAACAGCTCCACACACTGCACGCGGACGTAGCGTTGCTCCAAGAGACACACTTCCCAGTTACCTACAATCCCTCATTCCTTCACAAAAACTTCACTCAATTCTACCTAGCAAACGCGGCCAACAAGACAAGAGGGGTTGCAGTATGTCTCTCGAACAAGGTCCAATTCTCTCTTACCAAAATAATTAAAGATCCGGATGGCCGGTACATCCTAATTACTGGTACAATCAATGGGGAGACGTACACATTTGTGTCCTATTATGCCCCTAACACAAACCAAGACAAATTTTTTGAAGCTATTCTTCAGACCCTGCAACCTCACTTTCTTGGCACAGTAGTTCTGGGTGGGGACTCTAACATACCTTTTGATCTCTCCTCAGACAAGTCCAACCCCCAGACTCCAAAAGCCAAGAGACCTCCTAAACGTAGCCTACGGGTAGCGCAGACCATACAATCTCATGGCTTGGTTGATATATGGAGGGAAATGAACCCCCGAACCAGGGACTACACACACTATTCCATCCCACACCGCACACACTCCAGGATAGACCACATCTTTGTTCTCTCACATACAATCCCAAGGGTGGAGGCCTCCAAAATACACGATACTTCGTTATCTGATCATTCCATGATGACCCTTACCCTAAAGGGCGGAGTCGGAGAGAGGGGGCCCTTCAAATGGCGCATCAATGAAGCTCTGTTGAGCATTCCGGCTCATTGCTCTCAACTAGACAAAGCACTAGCAGAATACTTTCAGGACAACGACACTGATTCGATCTCACCAGGCACTTTGTGGGAGGCGCATAAGGCAGTGATGAGAGGTAGACTCATCCAGCTTTCATCCCAAATTAGACGGGAAAGGAGAGCAGAAATACAACAGTTGACGGAAGAATTTCGTGTGCTCAGCAAACGCCATAAAAGCAACCCCACCCCGGACAGTTTGGCTAAACTTGACTCAGCCCGAATCAGACTAAATCTCTCCCTCACTACCTCAGCTGAGAAACATCTAAGATGGACAGGGGCTCGCTTTTATTACCAAAAAGACAGGATAGGCTCTAAACTAGCAGCTAAACTGAGCCCAAAGACGCGCGTCCTTGCCTTCCCAAAAATTCGCACCAAGACGGGAAATTTAACCCAAAATCCAATGGGAGTCATGAACTCCTTCCACGACTTCTACTCGCACCTTTATAAGGCCCTACCTCAATCACACCCCAAGACAAGAACGGCATTTCTCCAAAATCTCAATCTGCCCCACCTAAAACGTACCCACCAAGAACTACTAGATAAACCTTTCTCCTCAGACGAAATAATAGCCGTGATAAAATTGTTAAAATTAGCCTCGGCTCCAGGACCTGATGGCTTCTCGGTCTGCTACTATAAAAAATTCGGAGTACGCCTGGCTCCCTACATGGCTCGCTTCTTTAACTCTCTCCGGGATGGAGCCCCCCTACATAGTGATTCAAATACAGCTTATATATCAGTTATACCCAAACCAGGGAAAGACACGAGCGAGGTGGGCAATTATCGCCCCATCTCGTTGATAAATAACGACCTCAAGATTATGACGAAAATCTTAGCAACGAGACTGTCCAGCTTCATAGCCGGATACATACACAGGGATCAGGTGGGCTTCATCCCGGGGAGACAGGGACCGGACCAAATTCGTAGGGCAGTTGACCTGATCTCCCTCCTACAATCCCAATGGGATGGGGGGCCACATCAGGAAGGCTTCCTGTTATCGTTAGATCTACAGAAGGCCTTTGACTCCGTGTCCTGGCCGTACCTATTTGATATTCTGGAACGATGGGGGTTTGGTGCTAAATTTCTTAGACTAATACACACCCTTTACTCTAACCCGACGGCACAAGTGCGTTTAATGGGGCACTACTCTGCACCCTTTGAAATTAACAGGGGAACGAGGCAGGGATGTCCCCTATCTCCCTTGATCTTTGCGATAGCGATAGAATCACTGGCCATAGCCATCAGAACAAACACGGATATAAAGGGAGTTAAATGCGGCCAAGAGGAACATAAGTGCGCCCTCTTTGCAGACGACATGCTATTGTTCCTAACATCACCACTAATCTCCACCCCCAATGTGTTCCGACTACTTAGGGAGTTTGGGAATATTTCTGGTCTCCAGGTAAATGTAACCAAATCGATAGCCCTAAACATATCTGTACGACCACAATTAACAGACCAACTCAAACAACACTTTTCCTTCGCTTGGGCAGGAGACGCGATTCCCTATCTAGGAATCAAACTAACCAAAAGTATAGGCAGTCTCTATACTGCCAACTATCCCCATATGTTTAGCTCTCTTGAAGCAGACCTTAAAAGGTGGTCGAAGGGGGGACTATCCTGGCTCGGCAGACTAAATGCTGTGAAAATGACATTACTGCCCCGTTTACTATACCTCTTCCGCTCCCTCCCTATCCCTATAAAAAAATCCGCTCTGACCAAACTGCAATCCAAGATTGTCGGCTTCGTCTGGGGGGATCGAGGTCACCGGTTTGCAAAAGAGACTCTTCTCCGACTTAAAACCCAAGGCGGATTGGGACTCCCCAACCTATGGCTTTACTATCAAGCAGCCCAACTAGCTCAGTTTTCCATCATATATTCTAGGGGCCACAAGCCTGACTGGGTCTCCATAGAAAGGCAGGCAGTCCCACGTTACACGCTCGACTATTTAATATGGAGACCGGCAAAACACAGACCAGCTATCCTAGCACCAACATTATCTCACTCCCTGACACTCTGTGATAAGATACATACACACACAAAACTGATATCTCCCCTGAGACCACTTGCTCATCTCTTCCACAATCCAGACTTTCCCCCAGGTATGAATATATACGCCTTTCGCTGGTGGTTGAACAAAGGACTTTTCAGGATAGGACATTTCCTAACATCAAACGGTCCCATAACATTAGGGCATTGTCAGAGCAAGATGGAAATGCCAACATCTGAACAGTTCAGACTTTCACAGATTAGGCACTTCCTGCATAGGCTTTGGTCTGACAAGTTGAGCCCTCCCAAAGCAACCATATATGAACAATGGTGTTCCAACATTGGAGCTCAAAGAGGCGGAATCTCCATCATATACGCTTCTCTGGCGGATAGGGAGGACTCCCCGACATACGCTCGATCCTGGGAATAAGATCTCGACATCCAGCTGGACCCCGCCCAATGGTTCCAGGCCTTCCGCAGATCAAGTAAAGGTATTTTAAACATCTCACTGATTGAAGCTAACATTAAAGTACTCACTAAATGGTACTATGTGCCAGCTCGGCTCTCCAAGATTTACCCAGATGCCTCCCCCCTCTGTTTCAGAGGATGCGGGCATGTTGGCACGATGCTCCATATATGGTGGACCTGTCCCCGTATAAGAAGCTTCTGGAACAAATTCCTCCATGTATTACGACGAGTTACAAAAACCCAAGTTCCTCAAGACCCCGCGTACATTCTCTTGAATTGCAGGGTGCACAATGCCTCTAAGAGCACTCAACAACTTATATTCTTTATGTGCTTGGGAGCTAAGATTACCTTAGCTAAAGCCTGGAAAAAACCAGCGGTTTCGCTGCTAGCTGCCAAACGAAAAATATCCTGGATCATGACACAGGAACAGATAGTAGCGAAGCTGATGGACACGGTCCAACGCTTTGAAAGGGTCTGGGAACCATGGGCATGCCATATCAAGATCCCGCTTTACCCGGGTCACCTATGTACATGAAGGAATTTCCAGTAAGACCACTTCCCTCTCCCACTTCCCTCCTTCTTTTCTTTCCTACTACTCTCCCTCACTTTCTCTCTCACACATCTCTCATGATGTATTACATCAGATTTGTTATCGGCATATCGTGGGCTTTACATCTCGATCTTCATAGAGCAATTTGCCACTCGTAGTTTGTCCTGATAGCTGGTCTCTCGACTGTGTTTGAACTGCCCCCGCTCGCATAGCTCTCTTCACCCCATTGGGGGGACTGCTGCGACTCGGAAGTCAGCCGGGACGGGCATCCCCTGGATGGGGGGGGGGTTGCGGGTGGGATACATCATCGGGCTGGGGTCACGGGCTCTGTCACTCCACAGTGTGAACCCATAGGGGTGGGGTGGTGGTCCCGGAGGCCCTGACGCGGTGAAATCCTAACTGAGCCTTTTACACAGGGACTATGCCATACAACGGATTTGATCGATCGACCCATATTCATATGCAATGGGTATGAAGGCCTAGATGAATACATAACACCTAGAGTTTGAAAATCCCTAGAAACAGGGGATGCGCATTTATTCTCTAAACCAACTACATGCCAACATGATTGTTGGGTCTAATGATAGCCTATAAGCCCATCTAGCTCTATGACACAGTGTTGGTAATGTTAACTGTTCTATCTGTTTACAAGGGAAAGTATTGAAAATGAGAAGCTTAAAGTTACATTCTCGACTTATATTGGGTAATGAATCACATGTTCAGATATACACACAAATGTACACCAAATACTATATACTCAATATTTAACCCCTTTATGTTCAATACTCTGAGTAGGCTATGTTGGCCTACAGGAGGATACTGTATCTGTATGGCTTTTGTTTGTTATTTATGTACTGAAAATCTCAATAAAAATATTGAAAGAGAGAATCTTCTTCCACAACATCCACATCACCTAAAATAAAAAACCACACCATGTATTATAAATATGCAGGCATCCATCTATTATCTGAAGCCATGGTCTCAGACACTCACCTGTTGTGGTCACTATTTTGCCCACTTCATAAACCTCTCCTTCCTCCACATCTTCTGGCTGTGGTGTGGGGATTTGCTTTACTTTTGGAGGTGGGGGGTCCCTAGTGTCCACAGATGTCCCGAATCTTTTTTCCCCTATGTCAATAAAAAAAAGGTATACTTAGCACACAGATATTTGAGGACAGAAATAGTAATATGAAACATTGCTTGGAAGTGTCGTACAATTGTCTTTTTTGAGTTCCAAGCTGAAGACATTATTTTTTTCCCTTTCTAAAGCTGGAATACTTACCTTTTTTGTACAATCTTCACACATGGAGACATCCCCAGTATCCACTGGAGCACCTGTGTGGGACACCCTAAAAATGTTGTTCTGGTGTCCCACACTAGTGCTCCTGCATCCTGCAGCTGCTGCAGCTGAGTGTCCTCTCCTTACATTGAATCAAGTTTGCAATTCCTTCTGGTACAAACCCATCTAGACAACAATGTCAGAAACTTATTTTAATACAAATATGCCTGAACAAATGTTGTTAACCTGGATCTGCCAAAAAGATTGTATTAGTGGGCGAATGAACGATTTTTACTACGAACGATTACTGTGCCCACGAACCTGAAACTTCCCATTTTAAACTGTACAACAGTAAAGAAAAGCACATGGAGCAGCATGCAAGTAATAATAATAATAGGAACACACGACAAATACTTACTTTTTTGAAGAACTCTCTTGATCTTTCTGTATTGATGCTGCTCCCGCAATTTCAGGTCTGGCCAGCGTTTCCTCAATTGATCCTTGGATCGTCATACCCCAAAATTCCTGTGCAGACTTCTCACAACTTTAGCCATGATCTTGGCCTTTCTGACATTTGGGTTTGGGTAAGGTCCATGCTTCCCATCATAGTCAGCCCTCTTCAAGATGTCCACCATCTCCACCATCTCTACAAAGGACGTATTTGAGGCCTTAAATCTTCTCCGGGATCGGGATGTTTGTGGCTCCGGGCTTTTGTCGTTGCTGCTGTCTACATGCACTTGCTTTTTCCCCACCATGTGCTCTCGAACTGCGCCGAAAGACAAGGGGCGGGGAATAGACTAGAAAGAACGTCAGGGGTGGGTGGAGTTTCATGCATGTGCAGTGTATATAAATCATAACACACGTGCATCGTACGTACGATCTGTGAGCAGAGGAAGGAATAGAGGAAGCACCAATTGTTCGAAGGTACAAGTTTAACTTGGTGCATCAGTGGCCTATACTGCCTCTAGATTGAGGACTATATTGGGACAAGATTAGGAGAGTTTAGCCTGACATTAGGGTTTGTCTTGTGTTGTGTCTTGCAGAGAAAATGGATGGCTTCAATGATCACAACTTCCTCCTCCTATTCATAGACAAGTACAGGGAGCTGCCCTGTCTGTGGCAGGTGAAACATCCGCATTATAATCATAAACAAAAGAGGCAGGCAGTGCTGGAGAAACTGCTTGAGTTGGTGAAGCTGCAGATCCCCACGACAACCATCCCCTATTTGAAGGCCAAATTGGTGGGCTGAGGAGCACTTATAATAGGCAGTGCAATAAGGTCCAGGATTCCATTAGATCAGGAGCAGCAGCAGATTCCATTTATGTCCCCAGGCTGTGGTACTATGAGAGACTTTGTTTTCTGTCAGACCAGACTGAATCAGGCAATCACTCTCAACCCTACCTTCCACTCTTCCTTCCATGCTTCCTTCCACCCCAGCTGAGGCATCCGACATCCAACCTGGGCCTTCCAGCCAGGAAGAAGTGGAGGAGCCCAGCTTGAGCCAGGTATAGGTTCTACAGATTTCTTGTCGTAAAATTAATGATGATAACTAGATGTTATTATTGATCACTAATTGCTGATTTAATAAAGTGTTACATATCAATAGACAGTAGTGGCCAAAAATGTTTGGGACAAGAATAAAAAATGCTGGGGTCAGAAGGATAGTCTTTTCTATTTGTTAACATTCAATTTGCAACAGTCATGAGCTGAAAATTGTGTGTGATTGATGAATAAAAAAATAAAACTATGTCCCTTTTTCATACACAGGAAAGCCTCAGCCAGGAGGAGGGCATGAAATGTGACAGCCAGGAGAAGGCTGTGGAATGTGGTAGCAGAAGGTGGTGGGGTATGTGGTAGCCAGGAGGTGGTGGGGGTAAGTGGCAGCCAGGAGGTGGCCCAGCCCAGTAGCCTGACCGAATCCCAGGTCCCTCCCCTCTGCCTTCTAACCAAAAGGCCCAGGAAGGGGAGTGACGTAGAGGAGGCAGCACTTGGGCTGATTCGGGAGGCTAATGCTGCCCTCAGAACCACCCCCCTCTCTTCAAGAGGCCTTTGCCTCCATGGCTGCATGCAAAATGCAGGAAATGGAGGAGGGCTAACGCCTCATCTGTGAGGAAATGATGTATATGTCCCTAAATAAGGGGTTGAGGGGCCAACTCACAAACAAACACACCTGTGTGAGTTGGACCATCCTCCTCCTCCTCCTCCTCCACCTCTTGCCACAACTCCAAAATCACAGCATGGAAGCAAGCCTGGAAGGAAAAGTGGAAGGAAGACAAGAGTGTGATGTCCTGGGTTCAGTCTGGTCTGACAAAAGACACAGGCTGTTGTATGACCACAGGCTGGGGACATATATGTCATCTGCTGCTGTTCCTGATCTCTTGTAGCCGGGACCGAATTGTGCTCACTATTATATGGACTCCTTGTGCTACCAATTTTGGCTGTAAAATAGTTGATGTGTGCCCTGGGGTACAAAGGCTTCGCCAATTTCACTATTTTCTCCAGCGTTGCCTTCTTCTTTATTTTATTTTGACCCATAATTAATGGCTATTTTGGATTAGCAAATACTTGCCTATGTGTTTTACATAAAAAGGGACAGTTTGTGAGTAGGCAGGTACATTTCCTAAATACAATGTCAAATTAACAAGGGACACCAACACCAACCAACCTCCTTGAGGTTAAAAAAATACTAGATAATTATGGTGTTGTGGTAACTTGACACAAAACGAAAAACAATATTATGGAGAGCAATATAAAAAAAAAGCAGATCTTGATAAAAAAACACTATAAACAAACATTAAAAACATTATTATGGAGATCTGATGAAAAAAAGAAAACTTATTCAGGAGATTACGAGAAATAATAAAGAAATTATTTTTCATTTTTGTGAATATGAGCAGCAAAACAACTTCATTATTCTAGCTATATAAAGAAGAAGAGAATGCGCTGCATTAAAAGATTTAAAAATTTGCAGCGTGACGAATGTGCTATCTCCATTACGAGTGCTAGTCTTAACAGACCGAGTGCTTCCGTCTCGTAATTGATTGAGAGCATGCGTGGAACATTGTGCGTCGGAATTGTGTACACACGATTGGAATTTACGAGAACGGATTTTGTTGTCGGAAAATTTGAAATCCAGATCTCAAATTTTGTTTGGCAGAAATTCCAACAGAAAATGTTCGATGGAGCCTACACACGGTTGAAATTTCTGACAACAAGCTCCTATCGAACATTTCCCGCCGGAAAATTCGACTGTGTGTACGCAGCATTAGAGATCATGGCATAAGACCCAGTTCTTAAATTATTGCTTACATGGCTCAACCCTGTGGACTGACTCAGTTTCACTAACCCAAATGTGAAGCACACCATACACGTCTGGGATACAGTTAAGTGCGCTGAGAACTTAAAACCTCTGCATAATCCCTTAATGGTCATAACAGATAATCCTGCTTTTTTTACTCACCTTCCAGAATACTGATAGTTTCTGAATTTGGGCAATGCGATGAGCCACACAGGTGCATAAGCTAATCATTGCAAATGTTCTTCTCGTTCAAAGGTGTTTATTGAAAGATCAACATATGGTAACAAGTATAATGTATCAATTAAAGGTATTTTTGTAGTTACATGTAAAATAAAGAAGCAGGTTATGGCATTGTATTCATATAACACAGAGATGGTAAAATTAATGTTAGATAAGTTCCCTTTTTATCAAAATTATACAGAGTTTTCAGACTGTTTCAATATTAGCTTATATTAAAGCGGTAGTAAACCCGCTGAATTTTTTTTTTCTTTCCCTACACCTGTAAGGGAAAAGGCATAATGAGCTAATATGCACCGCATACTAGCTCATTATGAGATACTTACCTTAGAATGAGGCGCCAGCATCTCACCCGGTCCACGCCGAGGGAGCTGACATTTTCCCTCGGCGTGTCTTCCGGGTATCATGGCTCCGGCGCTGTGAGTGGCCAGAGCCGTGATGTAGTCACTCCCGCACATGCGCGCGGGAGACTTCTTTCCGGCAAGGTCCAGAGTTTGCCAGGCTTTCAGCCGAGAATCCCCGTGCGCATGCGGCTCATTGCGGGGGGAATATCTCCTAAACCGTACAGGTTTAGAAGATATTTTTTTTACCAACAGGTAAGCCTTATTATAGGCTTACCTGTAGGTAAAAGTTTTAAAAATAAGTATACAACCACTTTAATATTTAGAGGATCATTATCAGTTAATGAAAGAAAATTAGGTATATTTGTGTCTAAGTTCGTATGTGTGTTAAACATTTGAATAAAGTATATGTATCAAACTACTGAGTGTGATATTTTAAATATATGCAATATCACCTGTTGATGTTAGGTACCTTATGAAATGATAACAAGAGAGAAATAAGGAAGAGAAGAAAAAAAAAGAAAGAAAATAAGGGTAAGGAAAGGTGGGGGGGGGGGCAGAGGGCATGGGGTGTTCCGGAAGCATAATCTATTCTTATAGTTGTATCATTGTTGCATATAAAAATGTTGTTACCATGACTGGAGTACCTGGTGGTCAAAGTTTATAGGTAAACAATGTGTGGTCCATGGTTTCCGTAGACCTTCATATCCTTTCAGATTTTCTATATCTAGGGCTTCCATTTTTGCATGCAGCAATGACCGATTCATTCTGTGCTTGGTTTCTGCTATGTTTAGTAAGGGAGTTTTCCATGCTTTAGTTATTGTCTGTTTAGCGGCCATCATAGGTTGTATGAATAGCTTGAATTGTTTACAAGTCATGTAATCAGGTTTTATATTTAAAAGGGCAATTTCTGGATCTGGTATTATTGCTAATTCAAACATTTCTGAAGCGAGTAAAAAAACCTTTTTCCAGAATTTCTTTATAATAGAACAATTCCACCACATGTGTATATATGTTTCCTGAACAGCCGTGAAAGCAGAGACCTGAGTAATCAGGCGCAAATTTAGCTATTGTGGAAGGAACCAAATACCAGCTTGAGAGTACCTTGCAGGTGGTTTCAATATCTGTCACATTAGGAGAAAAAGATTTGATATTGGACCAGATTGCAGACCATTCTCTTTTATCGGAAGGGATGCAAAGAAGCTGGTGGCTCCGCCCTACGTGTTTCATCACTAAGACGTCATCTGGTGCGGCCTTAGTGACGAAACGCGTAGGATGTAGCTACCAGTGTCTTTGCATCACTTCCGGTTTTGAACCGTGGAACGCAAACCATCCCAGCTTCCTGTATTTCACAGCTCTATATTACTGCATTATATGTGAGTATGTTTCCACTTTTATACAATAAATTTCACCTTTTAAAACTGTAATACACTATGGAGATGTCTCTTTTCTGCATGTGGGTGTTACAAAGGGAAAGCTAAAGGAGATCCTTACATCTTATACCGCAAGCATGGAAACAAACAGCTGACACAGGAAAAAGTATTTTGTTTGCTACACAGTGGCAGATATTGTGAAAGCGCAATACCCCTGCGTGGGGTGAATGATTCCGGTGAGTGCATTACCTATAGGGCACCCAAAAGAAGCACTGAGCACAGTTTTGATCGCTGTAAAAATCAAAGGGGTCCCAAAAATGTGTCAAAATTGTCCGATGTGTCTGCCATAATGTCGCAGTCACGATAAAAATCGCAGATCACCACCATTTCTAGTAAAAAAAAAAAATAATAATAAAAATGCCATAAAATTAACCCCTATTTTGTAGACGCTATAACTTTTGCGCAAACCAATCAATAAACGCTTATAGCGATTTTTTTACCAAAAATATGTATACGAATACGTATCGGCCCAAACTGAGGAAAAAAATAGTTTTTTTATATATTTTTTGGGAATATTTATTATAGCAAAAAGTAAAAAATAATGTGTTTTTTTCAAAATTGTCGCTCTATTTTTGTTTATAGCGCAAGCAATAAAAACTGCAGAGGTGATCAAATACCACCAAAAGAAAGCTCTATTTGTGGGAAAAAAAGGACGTCAATTTTGTTTGGACCGCGCAATTGTCAGTTAAAGCGATGCAGTGCCGGATCGCAAAATGTGCTCTGGTCTTTGGCCAGTCAAATGGTTCGGGGCTTAAGTGGTTAAAGGGCACTAGTTACTTTATAAATAAGGTTTCTTTCATATATATTTCAAGCAAATGCACTGTGGATCACATACGTATGTTTTTATTTCTTTGTATTTGACATAGAACTTAAGAGCCACACTGAGGTTACATTTAATAGAATTATTGTCAATTTAAATAGAAGTACACCAGATTGCTGTACAAGTGCATTGGTCACATTTACACATATTTGGTTCACACTAAACACAAGAAATTTTTTGTTTTTGTTTCTGTTTTTGTTTTTAATTTTGAGATTTATTACATTGGGATTTCTTGAAGGTTAAATAGGGGCATGTGATATTGCACCCCAGAACAGCACAATTTCTACCTTTCCCATTCATACATTTACCTTTTACATTCCACTCAGGTGGCTGTACTGGTAGAGGCAGCAGTTCTCTTCCTTGTCCATTTCTCCATAAGTGCGGGACCCCAGACACTTTCCTGTATACATTAATAGTTGCTATGAGTCCCCAGTATATTCTTTTATGGAAAATCACTAGTACACTTTAGTTTATGTGATGCTATTACCTTTATAGAATATGAAACTCTGTATTTGCACCTTGTGACTATGAAAACCCATTAAATTATTGAACCATAAAAAAGGCCCTATTAACATAAAATCAAAATCAAGAAACACACAAAAGAAATGAAATCCCCAAAATAATAATCTCAAAAACAGAAGCCTGTTTTGATTTAAGAAAAAAAAAACTATTTAAACTAAAATAAATGCCTAGTAAATACAACATTTAAAAAAGTCCCTGACCACCGCCCCCCCCCCCCCCCCCCCCACAAAAAAATAAAATAAAATAAAAACCCCAAAATAACTCCATGAAACCAAAGCCCGTTTTTTTTTTAATTGGAAGCCTTGCATTACAATTAAAAATAAAAAGTTTGTCTTGAGTGCGGCAGCAGCAGCTTAAATTGACTTCTTACCTTAGATCAAGAACATAATAAAATTAAAGAAAAAACAATTATTAAGGACAAACAAGCAACAAAGGGGTTGATTTCCCAAAAAGCTACCAATTATGAAGTTCCCTAACTGACAGAAATCTCTGGCTATGCAGTTTTTCAGCTTTGCCTATCCTTTCCATAAAGCAGCTTCCAGTACACTGACACTTTTTTTATAGTGAGGGGGCTGATCCATCTGAAGTCCCTCACTGCCCTCCTAATTCTGATGGTGATAGTTAAAAGGCCTAGCAGTGCATTATGGTTTTAAAAAATTCTCCCAGGTGAATCTGCATATACATTTACTGCGACATTTACTTGGTAGCAATAAACCCAAATCTTACAATTGTTTTGAAAACTGTAAAATTGTAATATTTTATGCAGAGGGTATACATTTGATAATATACTTGTTTCTAAAACATTAATCAATACATGAGCTTGTTTGTTAACAATAGATATAACTTCTTATATCATATGAAAAACACATTATCCATAAAAATGTGAATGATATTTG
The DNA here is from genome assembly GCA_037952925.1 of Lithobates clamitans. NCBI lineage: Eukaryota > Metazoa > Chordata > Amphibia > Anura > Ranidae > Lithobates > Lithobates clamitans. Next base: position 10,459,551 of record JBBGZY010000438.1, read on the forward strand.
CTATATATTTATTGCTTTATATATAATTGACAGCTAAATTCTGTATATTTTTATAAAGTTTGACAGTGACATATGAAGGTACTCAGTACCTAGAAGGAATATTTGTTATGTTTTATGTCTCAAGAATAGTAAGGCAGGAGGCGCATGCATGGCAGCTTCCAAGATGGCTGCAACCTTCTAGAGCTCTGCGCCACTTTGGTCCACTAAAGTTCTCCGCAGCCGTCAGGACGCCTGCCCCAGCACTGCTCCATGACACATCAGCTGGGGATCATACCGTGAATGCTCAGATGACCACAGCTTTGGTCCGGAGAGACCTCTCCTGCCAGCTAAATTCTGCCACTGGCCCGCTTAAAATGGCGGCCACTGCTCCATGAGGGAGAAACACTGACACTGAGGCAGATGAATCCATAGCCGACCAGGATACAGCTCCTCCATCCACGCCAGGCACAGTGAGTTTCCCGCACATGGTGGCTCCCTCCCCCACATCCACTGAATCGCTGTCAGTGGAGGTCGATGGATGGACTCCTGATGACACCTATGAATGACCCTTTAGCAGGCCTAACTACTTGTGGGGGGGGGTAACTGTAACGCCTCTCTAGTACCCACTGACTTTCCTTCTATGATGACAGCCTTCTCCCAGATGCTGTCTAGAAGTCTAGCTTTAAACGCAGCCCAAATCGCCTCATCCATGCACGCAGACCTGCAGCAGCTGGGTATGAGGATTGAAGTCATTGTAAAAAAGGCTGATCAATCTGTAGCCAGAATCAATTGAAATTCTATCAGGATACAAGACATACAGGACCAACTAGAGACCGCTATATCTAAGATCAATGACCTGGAGAATAGGTGCAGATGTTATAACTTCAGGAAAAGGGAACTCCCTGAATCTGTAAAAGATGTCCAGCCAGCAGTTAAGCCTCTCATCACAGGTCTCATTCTAGACATTTCTGAACACCGCCTGGAACTTGACAGAGCTCACAGAGCATTACAGCCCCCCTTTTTGATGGCCTCCCCAGGGACATTATAGTCAAGCCTTATTTTTACTCTGTCAAAGAGGAAGTGATGAGAAGATCGAGAACGGCTGATGCCCTCACGGCACAGGGTCATACAGTCCTGGTCTTTGCTGGCCTCTCACCATACACGGTACAGAAGCAAAGATCACTTAAACTACTCCTCCAATCCTACAACAGAATGAGATAACCTACAGGTGGTCATTCCCTCTCCGCCTGAACTTTTCTATCGCAATAAAGGCTTTGGATTCTCGTCTTTTGTGGAGGGTGAGTGCCTATTGCTCCACCTGGGCCTGATCTCACAAGAGCTCCAACCACCTCCACCCAATAAGGGACCCTTCTCGTCATCAAAATGAAATGTCTACCTCCAGCAATCCCCCTGCAACCCACCTGGCTGACACAACACTCCAAGAGGTCCAAGGAGTCACTACCGCCATGAATTGACTGCACGGTCTACCAAACCAGGGCCCTGGTTTGTGTCTTTTTATCCACATGCACCGGTTTTTGCTCCATTCTGTTCCAATAGATGACAGGACACTCCTGGTCCTCTACTCTCCCCTTCTTTCTTACTCTCTCTTTTCTCTCACTTTCAGGGACACCTGTTCCTACTTTTCTTTATATATTCTCTCTGCTTAAAGAGGTTTTTGGTTATGAGGGGGGGACATCACACCCAACACATGGAAAGCGGAAAACGCTCCAAGTTGACTAGTCTGTTCATGTAAGAAATTCTGTTTCCGTACCATCATTCCAGATTAAACCTTTAATTTCATGCTACTGTGGCAGCCCTGACTAGCGATGCAGTTAGCCTGCCGTGGGGTTAGAGATGGGGGGGCGGGCATGGGGCCCAGGAGGGAGTAGGCACATCCACAGTGAGCTCCCATAGGGGTGGTGTGCTGGGTCGCTCCCAGGGCGGGTGACTGTCTCCCCTGAGCACCCCCATAAATTACCTTAGTTTGGGACCCATGCATCTTTGGTCAGGAGATAATAGGACAATCACTTAAAGGTAACCTTTGATGGTAATCGCATGGTTTTGTTGATGAACAAAGTGTGATCAGAAACAGTTGTGATCACATATGGCTTTGGAATCAACAAAGCCATTTGATCGATCACCAGGGCAAAGTGGGCATGGTAATCACATTGCTGACTATCACAAACTTGATCACATGGCTTTTTTATTATTCAAACGCATGATAATCAGATAAGAAAAGACATGATGATCAAATGGCTTTTTTATCAACAAAGCCATGTGATCACCAGGTCAGCCATGTCACATCGTAATGGGTGCTTAAATGTGTGTTCCCAGCTTTAAAGTGGTTGTAAAGGCTGAAGGTTTTTTACCTTCATGCATTCTATGTATGAAGGTAAAAAAAAAACCTGTGTGCTGCTCCCCTCAAGTGCCTCCCCTCTCGATCCAGCAATGTCCACGGGAGCCTCGGCTGTCCCGGGTCTCTCTTTCCTCATTGGCTGAGACACAGCCAGTGAGCCAATGGGGGGAAAGTGGGGGGCAGGGCCGAGCCGCGGCCCTATGTGTCTTATGCATAGAGTGGGGCTCAAGAGCGAGCATGCACCAAATCCTCCATAGCAAGCAGCTTGCTATTGGGGCCACTGGTCAAGGGACATGAGCCAGGAGTGCTGATGAACCTGAGAAGAGGAGAATCGGGCTGCTCTATGCAAATCCATTGTACAGAGGTAATTATGACATGTTTGTTTTTTATTTTTTATTTTTAAACCAAACCTTTAATATAACTTTACGGTGGAATACATACATTATACAAACAGGAAATTGCAAATTTTTCTGCTAATTTTTTATTTCCAAAATCACTTTGATTGTTCTTAGTATTAAAATTACTGAAGGCAGAGATAACCAGACAACCACCATTTTCAGAAAGATGTAAAAAATAGCATGCTATACTATTTCTTTAGCAGTCTGTACTCACAGCTGTCCCCTTTTTGTCAACTATTTCTTTAGCACAGGCTTCCTTAAATTACCTAGAGGGCAATACCTTATGACATAATTGAATACCAATGTGTGTGAAATTTATTTCCTAGGCTTGTTTTTACGAGCTTTAGTTTCAGCAGTTTGTCCATAGGGGTTTTCCAGCCTGTTTTAGAGTTGGAATACTAGAATGATATCAGAACTTGCATTCCAATACCTATCCCCCAAAAATGTTACCCTTTATACAGTATCTCACAAAAGTGAGTACACTGCGCTCTGAGCCCACCCAGTTGTGTGACAATAGCGAATAAATATTTCCTATCGCCACACTGATCCTCCTCCCAGCCAATCAGGAAGCAGGTCCTGAGACCCGTCAACCAATTGGCTGAGAGGACAGGCGATCCTATTGGATGCCTAGGAGGAGGAGGGAGGAGATGCACGACGGAAGCCACCATGATGCAGAAGAGTAGGAGAGGACACAGGAGCCACTGTCCACCGCCTGCCACCCATAGGAGCCCGCAACCCGCCCGCTGCCCGCCCACAACCTAAATGGGGTAAGTGCCAGCCTTGATGACCGACCGGAAGGGGGGTGGGGGGTGCGAGTGACCCAACCACTGACTGACCTACCTAGAGAGGGCAGTGTGCCGCCAGAAGACTGGGGGGTGGTTGTTTGCCACCCCCCCCCAAAAAAAGCACTAACCGCCACTGCTCTAACCTCAAACAAATAAGCAGCTCAGGATAGTTAGAGAAAAATCCTCATATGAATACTTGTTCTGGGTTAGTGGCACAATGTATGTAGATTAGTGACTTATTAGGGCAGCCATGTCATTGACCTTTTCATAACTGCTGTCTCATGGCAGGTTTTCTTTTAACAACTTGTTTTGAAAAAGTATAAATTGGGTAAATATTCATGCTTTTGGAAAACTAAAAACCTTTTTTTTCATTGTACTAGATATTGTTTCATTGTACACAACTTTCTCACAGAAAAAGATAACAGTCCTCAAAAAATGTGTCTAATTCTCAGCTGGCAACATTGACCCTAGACTGTCATTACATTTGTCTTAAGTGCTTCTTATTGTGACCATTACCGCAATCTGCAGAGTAAATTAGGTTGACTGCTCTTTGAAAACTACAGATTGTTTCATTTTTGGTGCCTAGTCAGTAAAACTGAGATCGATAAACCTGCACACTATCTCTTCTATTTGATTCTAGAGAAGAACCTAGAAACAAAGTGAATGGTAAAATGATATTGTCATTTGTCTGCTTAAATTGAAAACCTAATTTGGTCAACAGTAAATTAATTGGCCTTTTGATATTTGCTATGAGATATTAGAAACCTTTTGTGTCAGACATTTACTGTGTACCATACAGTTCTAGGATGTTATGGGTGTTTTTAAATGTACACTAAAGAAATAAAAAATCTATATTTTGTTTTCTTATTTTTTTTCTTTTATCTAAAAATAAAAATAAAAAAATCTCATAGACATATGTGGGTGCATGTTTGTATGCACATACAGTGCCTTGAAAAAGTATTCATACCCCGTGAAATTTTTCACGTTTTGTCATGTTACAACCAAAAAAGTAAATGGGATTTTATGTGACAGACCAACACAAAGTGGCACATAATTGTGATGTGGAAGAAAAATGATAAATGGTTTTCAATTTTTTTTACAAATAAATACCTGAAAAGTGTGGCATGCATTTATATTCAGCCCCCCTGAATCAATACTTTGTAGAACCACCTTTCGCTGCAATTACAACTGCAAGTCGTTTTGGGTATGTCTCTACCAACAGTGACATTTTTGCCCATTCTTCTATACAAGCTCGGTCAGATTGGATAGAGAGTGTCTGTCAACAGCAATTTTCAAGTCTTGCCACAGATTCTCAATTGGATTTAGGTCTGGACTTTGACTGGGCCATTCTAAACACGTGAATATTCTTTGATCTAAACCATTCCATTGTAGTTCTGGCTGCATGTTTAGGGTTTTTGTCCTCCTGGGAGGTAAACCTCTGCCCCAGTCTCAAGTCTTTTGCAGACTCTAATGCCGAGTACACACGAGCGGACTTACCAACGGGCTAAACTCCGTAGGCATTTCCGACGGAAAGATTTAGAACATGTTCTATATCTGAGTCCGTCGGAAATGCCGATAGAAAAAGTTTGATGGGGCATACACACGGTCGGAATGTCTGACTAAAAGCTCCCATCAGACTTTTTCTGTCGGGAAGTCCAGCCGTGTGTACGCGGCATAACAGGTTTTCGTCTAAGATTTGGCTCCATCCATCTTTCCATCAACTCTGACAAGTTTCCCTGTCCCCACTGAAGAAAATCATCCCCACAACATGATGCTGCCACCACTATGTTTCACGGTGGGGATGGTGTGTTCAGGATGATGTGCAGTGTTAGTTTTCTGCCACACATAGCATTTTGCTTTTATCTCAAACAGTTCAATTTTGGGCTGATCTGACAAGAGCACCTTCTTCCACATGTTTGCTGTGCCCCGCCCACCCCACATGGCTTCTCGCAAATTGCAAATGGGACTTCTTATGGCTTTCTTTCAACAATGGCTTTCTTCTTGTCACTCTCCCATAAAAGGCCAGATTTGTGGAGTGCACGACTAATGCCCCGTACACACGATAGGACATTGATCGGACATTCCGACAACAAAATCCATGGATTTTTTCTGACGGATGTTGGCTCAAACTTGTTTTGCGTACACGTGGTTGCACAAAGTTGTCAAAATTTCCAATCGCCAAGAATGCGGTGATGTACACCACGTACGACGAGACTAGAAAAGGCCAGTTCAGAACCAAGCACTGCACCCTTTGGGCTCCTTTTGCTAATCTTGTGTTAGTAAAAGTTTGGTGAGAGACAATTTGCGCTTTTTCAGACTCGTGGTTTTCAGATCATTTTCTGCTGTTCAGTTTGTGTTTGTGGGTTTGTATCTGCTCTTCAGTGCGTGCAGCGAATACCATTGACTTGTCATTGTGTTCTTGTTCGTTCGTTACTGTTTTCAGGTCGCTCTACACAGGCCTTTCTGTTCTTCAGTGCGTTCTGTTACTCCGTTCTGAGCAGCCAACTGTTTTCTAGCCATGTTGCGTATACGTACTCCTCGTAGAGGGCTTGGTGTTGGGGTTCTGACCTTGACACAAGTCCAGTCCATGAACAGGGTGGGGAGGAGTTCATGGACCAAGAATTGGTTGCTTCAGCGTGACCAGTTCTGTCATATGCCTTTGCTCCGTGAGATCCAAGAGAATAATCCTGATGATTTCAGGAACTTTCTCCGGATGACGGACCCCGTATTTCACCGTTTGTTGGCTTTGCTGACCCCCTATATCAGCAGGCAGGATACCTGCATGAGGCAAGCCATCACTTCGGAGCAGAGGTTAGTCGCCACCCTGCGGTACTTGGCGACGGGGAGAAGCCTGCAGGACCTCAAGTTCTCGACAGGCATCTCCCCCCAGGCTCTGGTGATTATTATCCCAGAGACCTGTTCTGCCATCATCCAGGTCCTGCAGAAGGAGTATATTAAGGTAAGATTTTTATCCTTTAATATCACATTTTATTGTATTTAATGTTTAATAATATATTGTATTTCTTTCCTCATTCCCTAATTACCATGATTGTAATATGCTGTGAATGTCCCCTTTGTCCTCATGCATGCTTGATATTTTTGTAATTATTTTTGTTGTCCTTTATACATTTTTGCCTTCACTTCCTTCCCCAGCATGGTCTCCTGCCCATATATTCACCTCATGTAGTCACTTAACAATGTATTTTATCAGCTCCATAGTAGTGCTTTACCCCAAACACCCCTAAAATGTTTTTAAATGTGATTTGTGCTTTAAATTCAGGCAGAGTGCCAGAGGCTTTTTTTGGTCCCCAAATCATTTGGAACCCTCCCTCCCCCCCAACTGCTAAGTCAGCTGATACCAATTCTCTATCCTCAATCATCTATCTGCTGACTTTGCGAAACCCATACACACAATACCCATCTCTTTTGTGGTCAGATGTATGAATGAATTCCCCAAAGCATGTAGTGCAAGGGCCTGCCTGTATACTTTAAAATGGTAATGTTTAAAGTTTTTGTATCCTATTATTATCTTGATAGGTAATAGCAGAATGTCCAAATGTGCTAAAATGTGTACAGTGTGTATTTATATATTTTTATTATGACACTTCTTACCTGTCCAGTGGGCTGCCAATAGTGTAACTAAGGAGGGGCTGTTGAAAGTAATACCCATTATTTAGGCATTCATCTCTCAATGAAGTGGAGAGGGTTACCTGTCCAAGAGTCCCCCCCCCTATAATGTTAGAAATGGCCCATGAGAGGGGGGAGGGGGAATATGATTGGTGTACCTTATACTTTAAAATCTTTAAAAATTCCCATAAATAAATATTATCTTGATGTTGGCCAAGAATGTTTGTGTCTAATCTGCTTTCCATGTTTATGTGCAAAAAGACTAATTTTTTTTTTGGTTTTACTCCACAGTTTCCTTCCATGCCACAGGAATGGCAGACTGTGGCCTCCCACTTTGCGCAGCGGAGGGGCAATTGATGGGAAACACGTCCACATCGTCCCACTACCCAACTCGGGGTCGTACTATTATAATTATAAGGGGTTTAATAGTATTGTGATGTTGGCGGTGGTGTCGGCTACTTATGAATTTCTGTATGTGGACGAGGGGAAGAATGGCCGGATGTCCGATGGTGGAGTCATCGCCCATACAGAGTTCTACAGGCATCTCCAGAATGGCAGCTTGGACTTGCCACCTCCAGAAGACAATATGGAAGGACTCCCATTTGTCTTCATTGCGGATGAAGCCTTTGCGCTGGGGGACCATCTTATGCGGCCATTCCTGATGAGGACCCTCACCCCGGACTAGAGGGTTTTTAATTACCACCTGGCCAGAGCCAGAAGCGTGGTTGAGAACACGTTTGGAAACATGGCCATCCGGTTCCGCCTATTTCTTACACCCATACATATGGCGGAGTATAAACTAAATCATATTATCCTGGTGTGCTGTGTTCTACACAACTTTTTACGGAAACATTCTGCCAACTATGCTGGCTCAGTTGGGCCTGAGGCGGGAATTCAAAATGAACCAACCCTGACGGCGCTTGAAAGTGGCCGTCCTGGCTTGCCCTCCCTGAGTGCCCGTGCAGTCCGGCTAATATACCTTGAATTTTTTGCAGGTAGGGGGGCTATCAATATGCCAGACAATGTGTGAAACCTTTTTGAAATAAAAAAAAATTAAGCAAATCTTTGGTGACATTTACTGCTTGGTTTGAAACAAGAAAATCTGGATGCCGCACACCGGATAAAGTTGAAAACATCTTCTTTATTGTAAAACTTGGATCATAAAAAACAGGACAATCAGGCGGGTGGTACAGACACAGCTGACACGTTTCGCGCTCTAGTTCGAGCGCTTACTCATAGCTGACAAATATTGGGATGACTGTCTTATATATCTTAATAAGAGATACCACATGACTTCATGGTCACTCATCTAATGGATATCAGCTGAAAGCTGATTATGCAAATTCTCGGCATCTGCTATCAAAGACATGTGCTACCCAATAAGAAAAAAACTCTTATGGATATGACTTTTTAAAACAACAACGAATACATAGGAAAATATATATATATGTATACATATACACATGTGTATGAATGTGTCAAAAGCCTATCAGAGCGATCGCAACTAAAAGTGAAGTGTCTTGTGTGTAGCAATCAATCTGAGTGATTGATCATGAATAGAGATCTGCTTGTGTGTGGGTATATCAAAACCCATCGATGCGATCACAGAAACCATATTATGGTGCTGTCAATCTAAATAATTAGTTGTGAACAGAAATCGGTTTGTGTGTGGATGTATTAAAGCCTGTCAAAGTGCACGCATCTAAAGGTAGAATGCCTTATGTATAGCAATTAGTTTAAGTAGTTGATCCTGAATAGAGATCGGTTTGTGTGTGGGTATATCAAAACCTGTCTAAGCAATCACATATAAAATTGAGATGCCTTGTTTATAACACAAGGTTTATAAGCAGTGGGTGGCGGTCCCACCACAGACCAAGTGTGTAAAAAAGGGGTTGTCAAAGTAATGAATAAACATAGATGTAAGTATGGTATAGCTGGAGCAATAGAAACATATGAAGTGTCCTGCGATGTGATGTAAAACTGCATGTGATAGAGCAACGATGTCTCTGTGAACTGGGAGCGCATCAAGCTATTCAGCAAATAAGGACAAAATTAAGAATAAAGAGTGGGCATGGATGTTTAAATAGAAATGTATTAGTGAGTATAGCAGTGTGATACAAAGTTTCAATAGGAACGGCAGTTGTGTATGTGGTATGTAAGCTGGCTATAGAGGGTAAAGATGTTGCAAAAAAACGGGAGTAAATATTGAGCCACAACAAATAACAATATGCTGAATGTTGTGTTAATTGTGTCTCATGTAAAGGATTATATTTAGCAATACATGTCAGCAAATGCCGGACCACTAAACAACTGACCATCTAGTAATTCACATTAAAATGTACAGAAACTGTGAGCACACTAATACATGATCCAGATGATAATGCGTCCAGTAAGTAGAAAATTAATAATATATCAATACGCAGGTAGACACCTGGAAAATTGATGCAAATCCAATCTATAAAGATGATGGAAATATATTACCATACTATATATCACAATGAAAATGATATCGTTCTATGTCATTTAAATTGACCACACAACTTCTAAGCATATACATGCAGCAAGTTACAAAACGAAAAGTATATACATATAATTATAAGAACAGGTCTATGCTTTATATGCAGAATAATAAATTTAGAATATGAATGCATGATGAAACATTATTATAATTAAGATGTTATTTTTAGAAAATATATATATATAAATCTGCGTGAAAATATTTAACATATATCCATACATATATGTGTATTAAGTAGTTTGTTCATGAGGTGAGAATTTGTATTGAATAAAATATCAATCTATAGATCCAAGTATGGAAATGAATATAAATGATAAAGATGAAAAATTAATAAATGAAAATGTTGAACAAACAATACATATATATATAGATATATATATATATATATATATATATATATATATATATATATATATATATTCCTATGTATTCGTTGTTGTTTTAAAAAGTCATATCCATAAGAGTTTTTTTCTTATTGGGTAGCACATGTCTTTGATAGCAGATGCCGAGACTTTGCACAATCAGCTTTCAGCTGATATCCATTTGATGAGTGACCATGAAGTCATGTGGTATCTCTTATTAAGATATATAAGACAGTCATCCCAATATTTGTCAGCTATGAGTGAGCGCTCGAACTAGAGCGCGAAACGCATCAGCTGTGTCTGTACCACCCGTCTGATTGTCCTGTTTTTTATGATCCAAGTTTTACAATAAAGAAGATGTTTTCAACTTTATCCGGTGTGCGGCATCCAGATTTTCCTGTTTCCAACCCTGCTTCAATTTGCATTTAGCCAGCACCTGGGACTCCTCTCCTCTGAAGGATTCACTAACACACACCTGAAAGCAAGTTCTCCTGAGCGGTGATTTATTTTCTCCGACATTTAATGCTTGTGTTTGTTTTAGCTGACTCTGACAGAAATGTGTTGAGTCCTGAAAATGGCGTGATTGTGTAACCTTACAAAGCACTGTTGGGTGTTATTTACTAAAGGCAAAGACACTTTGCACTACAAGTGCACTTGAAACTACACTTGTAGTGCAAAGTGGATTTGCCCTTAGGAAATAACCCCCATTGTCACAGAAAGCAGCAATTAGAGCACCACAAAAGTGTTGAAGCGTTGAGACAATAATCCACACATTCTTGATTAACAATCTTTTTAATACCAGCACAATCACATGTGCATTTAGAAAAGGTTTTTAAACCAAGCCAACATGTTTGTTGTATAAAAATTTTTGTGGTCGCATTAGAAAATGTAGAAATGTCCATTTAAGATAAAACAGGCATGTTTAAAACCAACAAGAAAGACACAAATCTTGAACTTACAAAGTTCACATTTGGTAGAACTTGAAGGCAATATCAGACATGAGTATTTAGAAACTGTGTTTGATGTTGCATTCAGATGGGGTGAAGTCACCCCCGGAAAAGCCAAATTTTGAAGATGCACACAAATAGCCAAATGTCAACATGTGCTAGCTGCCATCATGGGGGATCAAGGGACGTGTTTTGGGGGAGCAACCCCATCCTCTCAGCTACTTTATTATTGAGGAAGGGGTTGCACCCCCAAAATGCGTCCATTGATCTCCCGTGATGGCAGATAGCACATGTTGACACACTGTGTGCCTCTTCAAAATTTGGCTATTCTACTATTTGACAAAAAATGTTAAAATTGTAGCACACCAAAAAACAAAGGGATTTGGAGGGGTTTTAAACTCTCCCCAAAACATCAATGATGTTCTTATTTTTTTGAAGAACATCATTGATGTTTTTCTTGATGTTTTCCAAGTCCCTATTACACCCCATGATCTCCCCAATCAGGATCTGTGCACTTTCTGAGGTGAAAGGATCTGGATCCACAACATCACGATCACCTAAAAAGATAGAAACCAAAAAAAAAACATATATTATAAATATGCCGGAATCCATCTCTTACCTGAGCCTGTGGTCGCAGACACTCACCTGTTGTGGTGCCAATTTCCACCACGCCTTCCTCCTCCTGCTCTTCTTGTCTTGGTTGGATTTCCCCTTCTTCTAGAGGTGGGGGGGGGTCTCTGGTCTCCTCGGATGAGGGGTGTCCTCCGAGTCTTTTCTCCCCTATGTAAAAAAAAATGGTATACTTAGCACACAAATATTTGAGGGAAGAACTATAAATATGAAACATTGCTTGGAAGTGGGGTACAATTGTCTATTTTGGCTGAGTTCCAAGATGTTGCATTTTTAGTGTCCTTTGTCAAGCTTCAATAATTTACCAGTTTTGTACAAGCTTCACAGATGGAGACACCCCTATAGTATCCACTGGAGCACCTGTGTGGGACCCCTAATATAAAAAGGGTGTTCTTGTGTCCCACACTAGTGCTCCAGCGTCCAGATGTCTAAACAGCTGCTGAGTGTCCTCTCCTTACACAGAATCTAGTTTGCATTTCATTCTAGTAACAAACCCATCTACACAACCAAATTATTTTCAGACAAGTAGGCCCTAAAAAATGTGGGCAAATGCATATGGCCCAAACAATGGTGTTTTATAGGCCGAAAGAAAAATGTTTGATACGAACGAATAATGGGCCCATGAACATGAAAGTTGACATTTTAAACTGGATAACAGTTAAGAAAAGCACATGGAGCAGCACGAACGTAATAAACACAAAAAGAATAGGAACACAGCACAACTACTTACTTTTTTGCAGCACTCTCCGGATCTTTCTGTACTGCTCATGCTCTCTTAAATTTAGGTCCGACCACCGCTTCCTGAGCTGATCTTTCAATCATCGTACCCCGAAATTCCGGTGCAGACTTTTGACCACTTTCGCCATGATCTTGGCCTTTCTGACATTGGGGTTGGTGTAAGGTCCATACTTTCCATCATAGTTGGCCTTCTTTATTATGTCGACCATCTCCAACATCTCCCCAAAGGACACATTTGATGCCTTATATCATCTCCTTCTGGATCAGAATGCTTCTGGCTCCGGGCTTTCCTCCTCCTCGTTGGTGTAAATATCAGACACCTGCTCTGACTCTGCCATGTGCTCTTCCCCACTGTGCCGAACGAGAAGGGGCGGGGAATAGATTAGAAAGAACATCAGGGGTGGGCGGAGTTTCACGCATGCGCAGTGTCTATAAAGTGTAACACGCGCGGCGTGCGTAGTACGTACGATATGTGAGCGGAGGAAGGAGTAACGGAGGCGCCGATCGTGATAACGAAGGCAAGATTTAACGTTGGGCCTATACTGCTTCTAGATTGAGGCCTGTATTTGCACATGTTTAGAAGACTTTAGGCTGACATTAGGGTTTGTCTTGTGTTGTGTCTTGCAGTGAAAATGGATATCTTGAAAGATGAGGACTTTATGGCAATCTTCATTGATATGTTTAGGGAGCTGCCCTGTCTATGGGAGATAAACCACCCTGAATATAAGAACCAAACAAAAAGGAAGGCAGCGCTGGATAATTTATTGGAATTTGTAAAGACGGTGATCCCCACAGCGGACATCACCTATTTGAAGATCCTAATTGGTGGCCTGAGGAGCACTTATCTAAGGGAGCACAAGAAGGTCCAGGATTCCCAGAGATCCGGAGCTGCAGATGACATTTATGTCCCCAGGCTGTGGTACTATGACAGGCTGCATTTTCTGGCAGGTCAGACTGAACCCAGGCCAGCACTCTCAAGTCTTCCTTCCACGCTTCCTTCCCCCCCAGCTGAGGCTTCTGACGCCCAACCTGGACCTTCCAGGCAGCAACATGTGGAGGAGCCCATCTTGAGCCAGGTATAGCATTCTTCTAAATATTTCTGGTTGTCCAATCAATGATCTTAACTAGATGTTAGTTTGGAGTACTAATTTATGATTGTGATTGATGATGCAAAAACTACAACCATGTCCCTTTTTCATACACAGGGAAGTCTCAGCCAGGAGGTGGCTGGGCCAAGCAGGCTGCCCTATACCCAGGTCCCTCCCCTACACCTTCAAAGACAAAGTGGCAGGAAGAGGAGTAACCTGGAGGAGGCATCCATAGGCCTCTTTTGGAAGGTTACAGAGGCCCTGAGAAGCCCCCACAGTGTGGAGGAGGACTTTGCTTGCAAAACTGCGTGAAAAATGCTGTAGATGGAGGAGGGCCAATGACTCCTGTGTGAGTCCTTAATTTTGGAAGCTCTCAATAAGGGGTTGAGGGGCCAAATAACATGTGCTACCCACATTTGTAACCTCACACATAGTCCTCCTCCTCCTCCAGGTCCTACTACTCCTCCTCCTCCTCCTCCTCCAGGTCCTACTACTCCTCCTCCTCCTCCTCCTCCTCCTCCTCCAGGTCCTACTCTTCCTCCTGCCACATCTCCAACACCAGAGCAACAGCGTGGAAGGAAGCGTGGAAAGAAGACCAGAGAGTGATGACCTGGGTTCAGTCTGTCTGGCAAAAGATGCAGCCTCTTGTAGTACCACAGCCTGGGGACACAGATGTCATCTGCTGCTTTCATGATCTCTGTGACTTCTGGACCAGACTGCACTCCCTTAGATATGGACTCCTCAGGCCACCAATTTTGATGTTAAATAATTTATGTCTGCCCTGGGGGACCAAGGCTTCGCTAATTTCTGATGTTTCTCCAGCGTTACCTCCCTCTTTGTTTGGTTCTGAGCCCTTAATAAAGGATTTTTTGTTTCAATTATACTTGCCTATGTGTGTTTTCCTTAAAAAAGGACAGTTTGTTTGTGAGGATTCAGGTACATTTCCAAAATACAATGTAAAATTAACAAGGGACACCAACACCAAGCAACCTTCTTGAGATTAAATAATATAAGATATCAATGGTGTTGGGGTAACTTGACACACAAAACACACACAAAAATATTATGGAGTAAAACTAAAAATAAAATAAAACAAAGATCAGCCTTGAAAAAAATACAACCCCCCCCCCAAAAAAAAAAAACAGCCTTTAAAAAAAAAAAATTAATAAAACAACAAAAAAGAAATTTTGTCAGATGTGACAAATCAAAGTATATTGAGGGAATCACGATAAATAATAAAGAAAGAAGTTTGTGAGAAGTCTGTGTGAATATGAGCAGCTAAACTACTTCATTCTTCTCACACGATAAAGATGAAGAGAGTGCGCTGTATTAAACCATTTTTGATGAAAGTGCTGTATCCATTGAGAACGCAAGCTGTTCCGTCTCAGAATTTCTTCTGAGCATGCGTGGCACTTTGTGCGTCGGAACTGGCCACATACGGTCGGAATTGACGCGATCGGATTTTGTTGTCGGAAAATTTTATAGCCTGCTCTCAAACGTTGTGTGTCGGAAAATCCGATGGAAAATGTCCGATGGAGCCCACACATGGCTGGATTGTCCGACAACACGCTCCGATCGGACATTTTCCATCAGAAAATCCGACCGCGTGCACGGGGCATAATAGTTGTCCTGTGGACAGATTCTCCCACCTGAGCTGTGGATCTCTGCAGCTTCTCCAGAGTTACCATGGTCCTGTTGGCTGCTTCTCTGATTAAAGCTCTCCTTGTCAAGCCTGTTAGTTTAGGTGGGCAGCCATGTCTTGTTGTTTGTGCAGTTGTGCCATACTCTTTGCATTTTCGGATGATGGATTGAACAGTGCTCAGTGAGATGTTCAAAGCATGGGATATTTTATTTATAACCTAACCCTGCTTCAAACTTCACCACCCTATTATGCCCCGGGCCGTGATGTCATTGTGTCAACATCGGAAGATGAGAAGAGGGAAGAAGACGATGGAGAAGACTGGGCCACTGCTAGTAAAAGAGCGGGCAAAAGAGCAGAAGATAGCGGAGGAGCCCGGCAGAAGATACCGGAGAGCGGGAGAAGAACCGGAGAGTGTGGAGAAGAGGCTGGAGAGTGCAGAGAAGAAGGAAGAGACCCCCGAAGTCGGAAGAAGACCCCCGGAGCTGCCTAATAAATTACTTTAAAAACCTGTCTAGTGTGATTTTTAATTGACACTTTTTTCCTAGGTGAATGGGTAGGGGTACGATGTAGGCGGAGGGCTTATCGAAATGAGGCCCTTGTCCTCATCAACATGAGGACAAGGTGCTTTGGGGTGGGGGGGCCGCAGGGCACCCCCTTCCCCAAAGTACCCACCCCCCATATTGAGGGCATGCGGCCTGGTACGGTTCAGGAGGGGGGGCACTCCCTCGTCCCCACCCCAGTTCCTGACTGGCCGGGCTGTGTGTTCAGATAAGGATCTGGTATGGATTTTGGGGGGACCCCCACGCCGTTTGTTCAGCGTAGGGGGTTCCCCTTACAATCCATACCAGACTGAAAGGCCTTGTATGCTCTTGGAGGGGGAACCCATGCTGGTTTATTATTTAAAATTTGGCGCGGAGTTCCCCCTCAAGATCATCTGAGCACAAGTCGCATGCAAGACGGCGATCCAACTTTGATCCGACTTCAATGATAGTCAATGGGCTGAAGTAGGATCAAAGTCGGACCAAAGTAGTACAGGGAGCATTTTCAAAGTCGGACCGACTTGTGTCAGACCAGTTAAGACGGCTCCCATAGGGAAACATTGATTTTAACATGTCATGCGACATGAGCTCCCAATGTCGGAGCGTTTGTCGCACTAGTGTGAACCCGGCTTGAGATGACAAGCTGGAGAGAGTATAAGGGATCTGAAATGCACCCACCTATGTATCGTGGAGAAATGTGGTTCGTATATTTTATATACATATATAGATAGATAGATAGATAGATAGATAGATAGATAGATAGATAGATAGATAGATAGATAGATAGATAGATAGATAGATAGATAGATAGATAGATAGATAGATAGATAGATAGATAGATAGATAGATAGATAGATAGATAGATATAGATATAGAGGTATTTCATATACTGTATGTCTGTCGGTTGTACCTACAGAAAGAGAAATGATACAGATTGGACTAGGGAGGGATAACCCAAACTGCTGATATATGTCAAACATGACAATATCAGTCAGTGAGGATTAGGAGGTGAATGAATGTATGGAGTGTGTAAAGGATCCATGTAACTAACCTGCATCCGAGTGTGTAAAGATGTTGCAGCCTGCATGCATCAATTCAAGGACAGGAGGCAGTTGCTTCAGTGTGGGTTCTATATGCCTCTTATCAGAGATTTGCCTTGTGCTGTCCAAAGAATTGTAGCTGTCTCCAACTGTGTGAGACAACAGATGTGTTTGAGAGTGCAGGCTTGTTTAAGAGCAGATGGTGGGCGGGTCCATGGGGTGGGCTTGTAATTCCTAGTGTCAGACATGGCAGGTGGGTGGGTTTTGCTGTGGACCGCTCACATGACCAATGCTGAACCTATCCTAAGAAGGGGCTGACCTAACCAGTCTGTGGCTTGCAGGGGATCTGGTCACTGAATGCCTCTCAGTCTATGCATGTGGGCGGTACTGAGCGGCGGTCATGTGACCAGGGGGATCTTACAATTTATAACCAGAAGCCATAGCTCAAGGCTAACTGGGAAATGCAAATAGTGAGTGCTGCAAAGAGTCAATGCTGATAACAATAAAAGGGGGAGAGCATATTGAATATAGACACAAATAAAAATGAAAGTGAGCATGATATTTGCTTAGAATCATTGCTGATTCATTCTAATGATTCTAATGGATATCTTTTGTTGACAATGATGTAGTTTTATATATAATATAATATAATATAATATAATATAATATAATATAATATAATATAATATATGATAATGATGATGACTGCACTAACATAGAGAGAGAGAGTAATGCATGAAGTGTATAGGGCTTCATGGGAAGGTGGCTACAGGAACACTGATAACTTAAGATGTATGTAAGTTTGATGATATAGGGATATAGGTGTAAATATGAATACAAGCGAGGGAAGGCGAATATAACTGGGGAGGGGATGTTTGATGTAAAAAATAATAATAATAGTAGTAATATCAGTAATAATTCGTATGTACACTGTTGCTGATCATGCATCTAAACTACCCGATGGATTTCAAGATCTTCATTCATCCCAGCAGGGGCCAAGGAACCAAGTGTAAAGATCCAGAAAGATTCTTGTCTGCAGAGTTTCTGAAATCTCCTTCCCATATCGTCATCTTTTTTGATTGCTTCAATGCCAAACACTTTAAGGCCTGCTGGGTTTCCATTGTGGCACTCCTTGAAGTGCCAGGGAACTGAATAGTTGTGTCTCTTGTTTTTCATAGAGTGGTCATACACATTGCCGTTGATGATGCTGCATTTGTGTTTACTGAATCTTGTTCTTAGTGGACGCGTTGTACACCCAACATAAAGTAGGCCACAGGGGCAGACTATACCATAGACCAGATACGAAGTGCCACAGTTGATGAATTGGCCGATTCTATGGTTGTGGCCATCAGACCCTATGACTTCCTTTTTGCGGTGTGACATAAATGTACAGGCTCCACAGTTTTTGACTCCACATCTGTAGTTTCCCTTTTGGTCAAAGATTGATGACCAAGGGCCGGTGGTGATCCTTGTTGTATTTGGGACTTTCTGTACTCTACTGGGTGCTATCAGACCTCTAAGATCTTTCAATTTACGGAACATGACTTCCGGTCTAGATGGAAGAATTTGATTTAGGATGGAATCTTGTTTGAGGGTGTTCCAGTTGCGCTGGAGTACTCTCTGGATATCGAATGCTTTTGTGTTGTATTGCGTACTGAATCTGATAGAATTGAAGGGATCATAATTGTTGGTGATCCGTTTGTTTTTTCGAATGGTATTGGCCTCCACCACCATAGTGTCTGAGGGGTTTTTGTCATACTGTATCAGGTATTTTGAGAATGCTTTTTCAATGAGGTCTTCTTTATACCCCACCTCTAAGAACTTCCTTCTTAGGATGGACCCTTGCTTTTTGTAGTCGCCTTTTCTGGTACATGTTCTCTTCAGCCTACAAAATTGCCCATATGGGATGTTGTTAATCCATTTTGGGTGATGATGGCTTTTCGCATGTAGGTAGGAATTCCCAGTACTTGGTTTGAAATGGGTTTTTGAGAGGATAATGCCTTCTTCATCAACCTGCAATTCAAGGTCTAGAAAGACGAGTGATGTGTCATCAACCACATGGGTGAAAGATATGCCAAACGGATTAGAATTACAATATTCAAGGAATTTGTTTAGCTCCATATTTGATCCATTCCAAATAATGAAGATGCCATCTATATACCTAGTATAGAGGGCAAGCTGAGCCTTGAAGTGATCATTGGCCCAAATTGAGCTGTCTTCCCAGAAGCCCATGAAAAGGTTTGCATAACTTGGAGCAAATCTGGCTCCCATGGCGGTCCCTCTGGTTTGTCTATAGTACTCACCCACATAGGAGAAATAATTGTGGGCGAGACAAAACTCGATGGAGTCGAGGAGGAATTTGGTTTGTAGAGGGTGTATGTGTGTATGGGTGTATTTACTTGGATAAATAGTATTCAACTGCTTTAACACCATATTTGTGTTGGATGGATGTGTAGAGTGATGATTCTGAAGCATAGATTGTAGCCCTCAACATAATATTAAATCTGTTAAATATGTTTGTAGTCATACAATATTATGTGCAAATATGCAAATTAATATGTGTAATTATATACACTGTGCAAACATGCACAGGAACTGATTTTATATGTAAATGAATCAATAATTTTTAATAAATAAATAATTATATAAGTGGTATATACAGTGGGGACGGAAAGTATTCAGACCCCCTTAAATTTTTCACTCTTTGTTATATTGCAGCCATTTGCTAAAATCATTTGAGTTCATTTTTTAACTCATTAATGTACACATAGCAACCCATAGTGACAGAAAAAAGACAGAATTATTGACATTTTTGCAGATTTATTAAAAAAGAAAAACTGAAATATCACATGGTCCTAAGTATTCAGACTCTTTGCTCAGTATTTAGTAGAAGCACCCTTTTGATCGAATACAGCCATGAGTCTTTTTGGGAAAGATGCAACAAGTTTTTCACACCTGGATTTGAGGATCCTCTGCCATTCCTCCTTGCAAATCCTCTCCAGTTCTGTCAGGGTTGGATGGTAAACGTTGGTGGACAGTCATTTTTAGGTCTCTCCAGAGATGCTCAATTGGGTTTAAGTCAGGGCTCTGGCTGGGCCATTCAAGAACAGTCACGGAGTTGTGAAGCCACTCCTTCATTATTTTAGCTGTGTGCTTGGGGTCATTGTCTTGTTGGAAGGTAAACCTTCGGCCCAGTCTGAGATCCTGAGCACTCTGGAGAGGTTTTTCGTCCAGGATATCCCTGTACTTGGCTGCATTCATCTTTCCTTCGATTGCAACCAGTTGTCCCGTCCCTGTAGCTGAAAAACTCCCCCACAGCATGATGCTGCCACCACCATGCTGCACTATTGGGACTGTATTGGACAGGTGATGAGCAGTGCCTGGTTTTCTCCACACATACCGCTTAGAATTAAGGCCAAAAAGTTCTATCTTGGTCTCATCAGACCAGAGAATCTTATTTTTCACCATCTTGGAGTACTTCAGGTGTTTTTTAGCAAATTCCATGCGGGCTTTCATGTGTCTTGCACTGAGGAGAGGCTTCCATCGGGCCACTCTGCCATAAGGCCCCGACTGGTGGAGGGCTGCAGTGATGGTTGACTTTCTACAACTTTCTCCTATCTCCCGACTGTATCTCTGGAGCTCAGCCACAGTGATCTTTGGTTTCTTCTTTACCTCTCTCACCAAGGCTCTTCTCCCTCGATAGCTCAGTTTGGCCAGACGGCCAGCTCTAGGAAGGGTTCTGGTCGTCCCAAACGTCTTCCATTTAAGGATTATGAAGGCCACTGTGCTCTTAGGAACCTTAAGTGCAGAAATTTTTTTGTAACCTTAACTTTGCAGAACAATGACCGTAGAAGCTTGAAATTTAATATTATGTGAGGTAGGGAAGTTTCGATATGGTGAAGTCACTCATCTTCTTGTTCCCTGTGGGCCTCAATCGGTCTCTGTGGAGAACCCAACTTGGAACTGCCTCTGCGGTTGCTTTTGTATTTTTTAGACTGTCTCTTGTCTGGTGAGGTGAAGGGCGAGGACGGGGGGATCCTTTCCAGTGGAGGCTGTATGTAGTCGGCATACCACTCTGGGAGGCTAATCTTGCCCAGGTCCAATGCTTCGCAAAAGTCTGGGAGGTCTGCTGGGGTACATAAGGTGCACTGATGACCATTGTACGTGACCATAAGAGCGAATGGGAAGCACCAGGAATATCTCAGGTCTCTTTGCCGCAGCTTCTCCAAAAGTGGACGTAATGCACGTCTGTTTCTAAGCGTGATCTGAGAGAGATCCTGGAAAACATTATCGTCTCTCCATTAAAAATGATTTGGTAATTTATCCTTGCCTTGCGCATTATTTCTTCTTTCAGCCCAAAGCTTTGTAGGCAGCAGATCACATTTCTAGGTGGAACTGTGTCAGGTCCTTTAGGCCGAAGCGCGCTATGTGCCCTTACAAATTCAATTTCAATGTCCTCCTGCCTTTCAAGGAGGCTGTTGAACACTCTTTTTAGTGCTGGTACAATCTGGTCAGTTTCCACTGATTCAAGGATCCCCCTTACTCTTATATTGCACCTCCTGCCTCTATTGTTGAGGTCCACGATGTGTCTGCTCATCTCTATAAAGTGCTGTGACTGTGTGACTGTGGTTCTCTCAAGTTTGTGAATAGCCCGGTCTCTGCACTTTCCTTCTGCCTCAGTCACGTTTTTAAGTCCGTTATAGAGGCCGAAAAAGTAGCTTTAATGTCAGCTGCAAACATTGACATATCTGAGAATGTTAAGGGGTGATCTGTTCTGGACTTACCCCTGTCTGAGCTTTCTGGAGCTGACTGCGAATCCTCGCTGCCGTCATCCTCCTGATAAGTCGGCACCATTTTGGGCCTAGTCCCGCTGTTATGAGCCACCGGCTGAGTTTTAAAGCTATCCGCAATGTTCTGTGTCGCCAAAGACACCGAGTAGTGGCATGGGCAAGACTGCGGAGTCGGGTGAGGCTTCCTGCTCGACATCTGAGCGCTGTGGGTCGGGTGGATGGCTGTGAATGACCGCGTTGTGCTGCAGAGCTCCTTCACTGTGCTGCCATCTTCATTGCGCACCAAGCCACGCCCCCCAGTTTTTCTTTTTTAATAAATCTGCAAAAATGTCAACAATTCTGTGTTTTTCTATCAATATGGGGTGCTGTGTGTACATTAATGAGGAAAAGAATGAACTTAAATGATTTTAACAAATGGCTGCAATATAACAAAGAGTGAAAAATTTAAGGGGTCTGAATACTTTCCGTCCCCACTGTATTATCACCAATATAAAATCCAATGTCTACAGTATCTCACAAAAGTGAATACACCCCTCACATCTTTTCAAGTGACAACACTGAATAAATGACACTTTGTTACATTGTAAAGTAGTGAGTGTACAGCTTATATAACAGTGTAAATTTGCTGTACCCTCAAAATAACTCGACACACAGCCATTAATGTCTAAACCGCCGGCAACAAAAGTGAGTACATCCCTAATTGAAAATGTCAAAATTGGGCCCAAAGTGTCAATATTTTGTGTGGCCTTCATTATTTTCCAGCACTGCCTTAACCCTCTTGGGCATGGAGTTCACCAGAGCTTCACAGGTTGCCACTGGAGTCCTCTTCCACTCCTCCATGACGATATCACTGAGCTGGTGGATGTTAGAGACCTTGCGCTCCTCCAACTTCCATTTGAGGATGCCCCACAGATGCTCAATAGGGTTTAGGTCTGGAGACATGCTTGGCCAGTCCTTCAACTTTACCCTCAGCTTCTTTAGAAAGGCAGTGGTCGGGGGGGGCGTGGCCAGCAGCCGAGGTGAATGGCCGCAGTGTGAGAGAGCTCTGTCATCCACGGGCGTACCGGAGCTCATAGAGCGACTCCTGAGCCTCAAAAAGCGGCGATTTGCACCCACAACAGGTCGGGCACACCCTGGGATCATGTCCAGGAAAAGAAAAGACACCAGGAAGATTAGCAGAATGACGGACTTTTACACGCTTCCCCGCAGCACACAGGCCCAAGATGGCGCCGGTAAGCATAACGGAGGAGAGCGTGGCAGGCTCTCTAAGCTATAACAACAACACACACCGCTCCATTCCTCATCCTCAAAAGGGGTATAAGGGGAAGTACACTATCTCCCAGTCATCTTCCGCATCATCTAGCCCAGTCAAGGCTAAACAACAACACATGCAGGGAAATAACATGGCTGAAGAAGAAACAGACACTTCTCTTAATGACACCAGGGAGCTCCAGGACTCCATCTTGGAATTTCCTACTAAAAACCAGCCGGTAATTGACACAACATTGAAGGACATGCTAGTGTCCCTCCGCAGCACTCTACATGCGGACATATTAACCCTCACCAATCACTTTAAAACAGAATTTAAGGCTGTCAACAACAGGGTTACCCATATTGAACACAAAATGGGAGAATTTGCTGGAGCCATCAATGAAGTGATTGATGCCCATAATGAGAAAGATGATGAAATACACCAATCAAAGGCCAAGATGGCCGACCTCGAAGATCATTCGAGAAGAAATAACGTCAAAATCAGGGGAATACCCGAATCGATAAAACCACCAGATCTGAACGCCTACTTCCAAAACATCCTACAAGAAATGCTTCCTGATGCTTCGGTGACAGGTCTCTCTATCGACAGGATCCACAGACTACCGAAACCTAAGCATATTCCTGATCATCTGCCAAGAGATACAATTGCAAGGATTCACTTCTACCAAACTAAAGAGAAATTCCTTCAATGCATGAGAAATCCTGATAACGCATTGCCATGCATCCAAGGCCTTTCCTTCTTTACTGATTTATCTGCATATACAATGCAAAGACGGAAAAATTTGGCCACCATCACCAAACCACTGAGAAACCACCATATTACCTACAGATGGGCCTATCCTGCAAAACTGCTCATTACAAAAGACGGGAAAACATTCCCTATCCAGTCAGTGGAAGATGGTATATGGTTATTGAAGGAATGGGACATCCTAGACAAGACAGAGGATCTACCTTCAAGTGCCTCATCACCCCGTCCACATTCTCCCGCCTGGCCACAAGATGCAAAAGACTGAGGCTTAAGCTATAAATAACCACTATTACACAAAGTTGTGCTCCGGTGCACCCGTGAAACTTTATTTGGTTCTCTTTTCGCTCCTAAGCAGTTACGGGATAATATCCCAACAGATTCAGTTGAATCGTTAACATTTTTTACTGACTTTTTTTTCTATATTTTAATTGGAGATTTTTCGTTTTTGTTGTATTAATCTCTGAGACATTACCTAAACTGCTCAACAACATCTGGACTCTGGCTCACTATTAAAATACTTCTTCCACAAGGAATCCTACCTCAGTTTTCAGCTTAACAAGGATACTATTTCTGGGAACGTTACTTTATTCATTCCTCCAGATCAACAACATGGGGTTTAAAATGTCCTCGTTTAATGTTCGCGGACTGAACAGCCCACAAAAAAGGTCAATGCTTTGGAAAGAAGCTCGACTTCTGCAAAGTGACATTCTATGTCTTCAAGAGACTCACTTCTCTATTTCCAAGCCTCCGAAATTCTCCCACCAGAACTTTCCAACAATTATTTGTTCCAATGCTTCAAAGAAGAAGAGGGGAGTAGCTATTCTCATCAAAGACACCATCTCTTTTCGTCAAATCTACAAGGATATAGATGACATGGGTAGATTTATTATACTGGTTGGTGAGGTAAACAACACAGTATACACTATAGTAAATGTTTATTTACCTAATGTGAAACAAATCTCATTTTTGAACAAAATTTGGAAACGAGTACGTGCAGTGCAAAAGGGGTACACCATAATTTGTGGAGATTTCAACGCTATACCAAAAAAAATTTTAGATGTCTCGGCCGAGACCCCGAAAAGTCGGGAAAGAGTGACCCTTTCGCGCTTCATGGCCTCAGAAAGTTTACATGACGTGTGGCGATGTCAACACTCGACTGAGCGGGATTATTCCTACTTCTCGAGTGTGCATCACACATATTCAAGAATTGATTTCTTCTTGGTGGTTAAGTTTCTGTTGCAGAACATTAGTTTGTCTACTGTACACAATATCACGTGGTCAGACCACGCTCCGGTCTCTATTACAGTGGAGGGATCTCGCACTGAGACAAGGGCAAACAGATGGAAAAACGATACCTTTCTTTACACACATCCAGACTATAAGCATAA
Source organism: Lithobates clamitans (assembly GCA_037952925.1). Lineage (NCBI taxonomy): Eukaryota > Metazoa > Chordata > Amphibia > Anura > Ranidae > Lithobates > Lithobates clamitans. The sequence continues at coordinate 10,484,398 of JBBGZY010000438.1, forward strand.
AATTACTAAAGAACTGCAAGAATTCTTCAATACTAATGCCGGCTCGGTGCCAGATCCCTTCACAATTTGGAACTGTCATAAAGCTTACGTAAGAGGTATCCTCATGAAAATGAGCAGTGTAGCTAAAAAGCAAAGAAACAAACAATTAAATGATCTACTCCTTCAGATAAAAAACCTAGAATCGGTAAATAAAAAAGCCCCAGACCCCACCACCAGCTCACAACTAGATAAAACCAGACATGATCTTAGATTGTTACTTATCTCCCAACACAAACATACGGTTCAAAAATGGAAAGCACAATACTATAGCCATGGCAACAGAGCAGGCAAACTACTAGCAAATCAAGTAAAGGAAAAAACCATTAAACAAAAAATTCCATTTATTTCACACCCGAATACAGGCATTAGACTATCCAATCCAAAAGATATTGCTAATGCTTTCAGGGACTACTACAATAATCTCTATAACCTTAAAGATGACACTACAACCTACCAACCCTAACCTGAGTTAATTCAGACGTTCCTGGACTCTATCTCAATGCCCAAACTGAATTTAGACCATTTGCAAGCTATTAATGCACCAATCTCTATGTCTGAACTAAACAAAACAATATTATCTCTCCCTAATAACAAATGCCCAGGCCCAGACTTTTTTTGTCAGAATACTATCGGACATTTCAATCCATACTAGGCCCACACTTATTAAATGTATATGCTTCAGCTATATCTACATCTTCATTCCCTTCAGAAATGTTAACAGCCACAATTGTGACTTTACCCAAACCTGGGAAATCACCTGACACTCCACAAAACTTCAGGCCTATATCATTACTAAATGTAGACCTGAAGATCTATGCAAAGATTCTAGCCAACAGATTGGCACAATTTCTACCCACCTTGGTTAGACATGACCAGGTTTGGTTTATCCCAGGCCACCAGGCACCAGACGCAACACGAAGAATTATTAACTTAATTCACGCAGCGGAATCCTCGGGCACTCCTTCTCTGCTTCTTTCATTAGATGCAGAGAAGGCCTTTGATAGGATCCACTGGGGATATCTGAAACTCGTTTTGGACAAATTTGGCATCACGGGAAATATAAACTCGGCCATTTTAGCACTATATACTAATCCCTCTGCAATGGTATACACAGAAGGAATGTTCTCGGACAGCTTCAATATTACTAACGGGACAAGGCAGGGCTGCCCCCTATCCCCCCTCATTTTTGCTTTATTAATGGAACCCCTGGCCGAAAAAATTAGATCACACTCAGAAATTTCTGGTATCACAATCTCCAAACAAGCACACACTATTTCCCTCTTCGCAGACGATGTGATTTTATCTCTATCCAACCCCAACACCTCCTTACAAACGGTACACAATATTTTGAACCATTTTAATCAAATTTCATACTACAAAGTTAACGCATCGAAATCCAATCTACTTGCCATAAACATAAAAGAAAAACTCCGCAAATCCCTACAATTACGCTTTCCGTACCCATGGGCTGACAAAACGATCCAATACTTAGGGATAAAATTAACGACACCTAGCAGCAATCTATTTAAAGTGAACTTGGTTCCATTCATTACCTCTATCCAACCAGAACTAACTAGATTAAAGTCCTTTTGTTTGTCTTGGATGGGAAGACTGGCGGCATATAAAATGCTTATTTTACCAAAAATACTGTACTACTTTAGAGCTCTCCCGATCTCTATACCAGCAACATTTTTTACAACAGCTCAGTCACAGCTACATAAATTTGTATGGGCAGATAGAAAACCGAGATGCTCTCAGTCTTCTCTTTCGAGGCATAGAAAGGCAGGGGGAATGGGACTCCCAATCTTAAGAGATTATTTCGCTGCTAGCATACTAGACCAAACAAAATATTGGTTTCAAAACCATTCCTCTAAACACTGGGCCACTATAGAACAAGCCTGGTTGAACCCTAACTCCCTGAAATCCACATTACTAGCAAACTCTTTCTCAAATACTCACCTCAAATCTAAGTACCCCACTATACAACTAGTACTAGACACATGGAAGAAATTCTGTTCCCAAATAAGACACAACACAGACCTTACGGAAATTCCCATTCCTCTGAATGTGATTTGCACACATATTAAAGATCTACAAACATCTCAGTGGGAACACAAAGGAATAACCCTAATCTCGGATATGTTTAACCGAGGAAAAATCATTCCCTTCAACGCACTAGCCCAAAACTATTCTCTTCCTACCTCTGATTACTACATGTACATAAGAAACTCAACATTCTTGAAAGCTCACCAGCTGCAACCCATTAGAATTCCACATAAGGCATGGGCATACTATATCAAAGAAAGGAATTTCCTTATTCTACACCTTAATACAACAAAAAGATGAATACATTAAACTACCAGCACACCAAAAATGGGAGTCAGAACTCTCCACGTCCTTTTCAGAAAAACAATGGCAGGAAGCTATTAAAGCTAACAACTGCTACACGAGCACCACAACACATTGGGAGACAGCCCAAAAACTACTACTTCGATGGTACTATACCCCCTACCTAACTGCAAAATTCTCCAACAGCAGCTCTAATGAATGTTGGCGAGGTTGCGGTAAAGTAGGTACTCTTCTTCACATGATCTGGGAATGCCCAAACCTTTGGAGTTTCTGGAGAGCAATATTTAGATTATTATCACAAATTACAGGTTTCATCAGGGAAGGTGAAGCAGAACTAGCCATTTTAAGCATAAACATAGACCAATACCCTGCTGCTCTCAGACCAATGGTGGTACAAATCCTGATGGCAGCCAGATTGACAATCACTAGCAATTGGAAATCTAGCAGCTCACCAAACATTAGTGATGTCATCAGAAAAGTTGATGAAGCTTTTAAATATGAACAAATGATGGCAAATATACATGGTAACACACCCCGTTTATATAAACAATGGGATCCTTGGATTAGTTTCAGAAAAATTGCGTAAAACTGTATCTGTATACTCTCTTCTATCTTCTTTTTTCCTTTTTTTCACTGAATATGCAATGGGGAGCCAGAGTCCCTACCTTCTTTATCAATAAAGTTTTTTTTTTCCTTTTAACTTTTTAGTTTAAGATATATACTTTCCAATTCATTATACTGTTTGAATGTATAGATGTTTGATCATAATTAATCTACGATTGTTTAAATATAAACTGCGGTTTGAATGTAAGAACTTTAGCTGGGATGATGGATGTAGATCCACAAACGATCGCCACAGGCTTCCAGACAGCGGTACAATCAGGGAAGAGAGCTCTCACCAATATGGAAGTGTTTAAAAGAAAAGAGAAAACTCCAATGGTGTAGAACATTTTATCTCTTGTTTATTAAAAGTCGCCTCACTGGCATCCATGAAAACACTTTTCCTTGCAAGGAACCAATACAGCTTTAAAACGAAACTCCTCGCATGCGCCGTCGGTACGAGCGTGTCAATCCTACGGCCGTTTCGTCAGAAATGACATCATCAGGGGCACCACAATGCTTGACTGTAGGCAAGACACACTTGTCTTTGTACTCCTCACCTGGTTGCCGCCACACACGCTTGACACCATCTGAACCAAATACGTTTATCTTGGTCTTATCAGACCACAGGACATGGTTCCAGTAATCCATGTCCTTAGTCTGCTTGTCTTCAGCAAATTGTTTTCAGGCTTTCCTGTAGATCATCTTTAGAAGAGGCTTCCTTCTGGGACAACAGCCATGCAGACCAATTTGATACAGCGTGCGGAATATGGTCTGAGCACTGACAGGCTCCCCCCCCCCTTCAAACTCTGCAGCAATGCTGGCAGCACTCATACATCTATTTCCCAAAGAAAACCTCTGGATATGATGCTGAGCACGTGCACTCAACTTCCTTGGTCGACCATGGCGAGACCTGTTCTGAATGGAACCTGTCCTGTTAAACCGCTGTATGGTCTTGGCCACTGTGCTGCAGCTCAGTTTCAGGGTCTTGGCAATCTTCTTATAGCCTAGGCCATCTTTATGTAGAGCAAAAATTCTTTTTTTCAGATGCTCAGAGAGTTATTTGCCATGAGGTGCCATATTGAACCTCCAGTGACCAGTATGAGAGAGTGAGAGTGATAACACCAAACTTAACACACCTGCTCCCCATTCGCACCTGAGACCTTGTAACACTAACGAATCACATGACATTGGGGAGGAAAAGTGGCCAATTGGGCCCAATTTGGATATTTTCACTTAGGGGTGTACTCACTTTTGCTGCCAGCAGTTTAGACATTAATGGCTGTGTGTTGAGTTATTTTGAGGGGACAGCAAATTTACACTGTTATACAAGCTGTACACTCACTACTTTACATTGTAGCACAGTGTAATTTCTTCAGTGTTGTCACATGAAAAGATATAATAAAATATTTACAAAAATGTGAGGGGTGTACTCACTTTTGTGGGATACTGTATGTGCAAATCTGCGTAAACTATGACACCAAATATTCTCAAAATTGATGAATGAAATTAAAATTTGACCTCTCAATATAACAGTAAAATTCCTAAAAAAAACTTTTTGTGCAATGTTCTTAATACATATAATGACTCTTCAAGCCAATTAGACACCCAGTGTTCAAAGAAAAATTGTGTGCTGCCCCAGCAGGCCATAGAATTTATATAGATTGTTTTCCTAACCATTTTCTATGGATGTTTATATATAGTTCGCATGCTGCCATCTAGTGACCTTTTGTGGTAATGCACTTGTTTTCTCAAGTTTATTTTCCCTTATGTTATGACACATTTCCCTTATATGTAATGCTCCACCCTTCTTCCCGTGTTTGTACTTCCTGTGTCATGGATGGAGCAACAAGCCACATGTAGCAGGGCACATGTATTCTGCATTGTAAGCTACAGACAATATCATCTTTTGACCGCATAAATACTACAACCTATTCATCTGTTTGTATCCTGTCTTCTGCTGTAACCTGATGTTCAGAATAAAAACATCTTGTGGATGGAATCAGTATTTGGTGAGTTCAAACTATCTGATGAGGATTGTCCTCAGTGATTATATCTTATACAGGCCAGGAATAGAGGTCTCACAAGGGATAGTAGCTTCACAACAATCGGAGTCAGAATAAATTGTGAGTCTCTCACCAATATCAACTTGTTGTTAAAGATTGAGGACTTTTTCAATAAGCTCCAATCATTGCTCCGCTGAGTTGTTTCAATCACAGGAACATCTTGCCACTGAGTGTATGGTAAGAGAGGGGGGAGGAAGGGAAAATTCTTCTCATTGTGTGATATGTTAAAACAGGCTATTAATAAAAGCAACAAAGATTTCCACTCACAAATTACAAGTGCCCGTCTGGCACTAAGGATGACACTCTTACTTAAGTTTGAGTGGGACAGGAACACTGAAAACATCGCATGGGGTATGGTCGTAGCCTGTGTTGTGTGATATAACCAGAGCATGTAACGATCTGATCTGAGCTCAGCGTGTCATCCTTGTTTTTATGGCAATAAATATTTTATATACAACACTATGAGGAGTTTCTTGCCTCCTTTGGATTTATGATTGCATAATCATTTGGCGGATTTATAATACTGTGGAACATATCACCATTGAGTACACATCTCTATTGCAATACCACGCTATTTGACTACTTATAATGGGTGTCAATTTGGTCCAGTGAGTAGGATGTCTGCTTGATTATCGGTGGAAGACGGCACGTATTTTCACAGCAATCTTTTACCACTTTTTTCACTTGGATTGAAGATTTGGTGGTGTTTTATGGACTTATTGTTTATTTCACTTATTTATATCATTTATGAGTGTGGTATGTAATTTTATTATTACGTTTCTTTTTACATAATTAGACCATTGGTCTCACTACGTGCTGCTGTAATATAGTATCATTATTAGTAATTATATTATTATATTTTTATTTGTTAATTATTGATCCAGGGTGCGCGGCTATAGGTTTTACCTATTTTTTACACCCCTTTGCTTACGTGGCTGGAGATTCCCCATGCTTCTTGTTTCCTATTTAGAACACTAGGAGACTAACACTAACAGAAAATCCAGCTTAAATTGGGTTGTAAGGCTGGTCATACATTATACAATTTTCTTACTCAATTTCCTTTGGATTTACCTTAAACTACTTTATGTAGTACAAGGGCCTGTCTGATTGCATATAAATTGAAAGTGTTTAGGTTTGACCTCATATTATATGGTTTTGGTAAATCTAAAGAAAAATTGTATAATTTATGGTCAGCCTAAAGAGAACATTGGTGTAGGCCCATACAATATACCTTTTAAAATGAGTGACTGAAGTCCTAAAGAGCAAATGAAGATTAAACAAGGGAATTTTTATAAGTATAACATTTTAGAGTGGTTATTAAGCAGTCAAACTGTACACCAGACACAAGCTTTAGTTTTCCTAGCCTGCAGCATTGCCAAGGACACAACTAGTCATCAGGTTGCTTGGTCTTGATGACTAACCTAGCTTTTACATAAAGGTGATGGGCTGAATGGTTGGAATGGCGTCACCTGGCATTAAGATCAGGTAAGCTTCATTGAAGGTAAGAATTTCAGTTATGTGTATTGATTCCCTGGTTCACATACTGTAGATAATAATTCTATTATTTACAGGATTTCCACTTTAAAGTAGGATTTCCACTTTAACCACTTCTTGAACATGCTATAGTTTCCTTAGGACACAGCTGATCACAGTTCAGGGTAAAGGGCCAATCGCAGCGACCCTTTATCATGTGATCAGCTGTGTCCATTTATAGGTAATAACATGTAAACAAACTTGCCAGTTATCAGTATTCCTTTCCTAACATGTTGTTACAGCTTGAGGAGAGGAGAGCTGGTAACTGGCAAGTGTGACAGGGGACATTTACATTGATAATCAGGGCATCATCAGTAATATGATTATCAGTGCAGCCCCAACTGTGCCAATCAGTGCCCATCAGTGCAGCCTATCAGTGCCCATTAGTGCTGCCTATTAGTGCTTCCTCATCAGTGCTGCCTATCAGTGCACATCAGTGCCATCTATCAGTGTCCATTAGCGCAGCCTATCAGTGTCCATTAGCGTAGCCTATCAGTGCCCATCAGCGCTGCTTATCAGTGTCCATCAGTGCCGCATATCAGTGCAGCCTCATCAATGCCAATCAGTGGAGCCTATCAGTGCCCATCAGTGCTGCCTATGAGTGCCCATCAGTGCTGCCTATGAGTGCCCATTACTACAGCCTATCAGTGCTCATCAGTGAAGCCTAAGTGAAGGAGAAAAATTACTTTGCAAAATTTTATAACAGAAACTAAGGAAAATGTTTGTTTTTTTTCAAAATTTTCATTGTCTTCACTTTGTTTATCAAAAAATAAACTCAGTTGTGATTTAATACCAACAAAAGAAAGCTCTATCTGTCTCAAAAAAAGTTAACAATTTCATATGAGTACAATGTTGCATGATCACGCAATTGTCATTCAAAGTGTGACAGCACTGAAAGCTGAAAATCGGCCTGGGCAGGAAGGTTGTGAAAGTGCCCAGTATTGAAGTGGTTAAATTTATTTTCTGCTTTCCAAAAGCAAAACTTTGCAATCCCCTGTCTCCAATAAAAATATTGTCAGTGCAATTCATATTATTTTAATTTTGTACTGTATATTGTTTTTTTTATGCTTTCAGATAGTTTGTACTTAACTCCTTCACTACCCGGCCATAGTCAAATGACGTCCACAGATGGGATCTCCCATCCTGGGTGGACGTCATATGAAGGCCTGGGCTTCCCGGCCGTCTAGGGGGCGCGCGCGCGCCCGCCGCATTGCTCGGTACCCGGTGCGTGTGCCCGGCGGCCGCGATGTCCGCCAGGCACCCGCGATTGCCCGTTAACCGGGCCGGACCGTGGATCAGATCCACGTCCTGTGATTTGAGAGGAGACCGATCTGTGTTCCCAGTACAGTACGTCCCCTCCCCCTACAGTTATAATCACTCCCCTAGGAAACATTTAACCCCTCGTCTCCCCCTAGTGGTTAACCCTTTCCCTGCCTGTCACATTTATACAGTAATCAATGCAATTTTATAGCATTGATCGCTGTATAAATGTGAATGGTCCCAAAAATGTGTCAAAAGTGTCCGATGTGTCCGCCATAATGTCGCAGTCATGAAAAAAAATCGCGATCGCCCCTATTACTAGTAAAAAAAATAAATACATTTTTTTTTTTTAAAATGCCATAAATCTATCCCGTATTTTGTAGGTGCTATAACTTTTGCGTAAACCAATCAATATACGCTTATTGCGATTTTTTTTTTACCAAAAATATGTAGAAGAATACGTATCAGCTGAAACTGAGGAAATTTTTTTTTTTTTAAATTGGGATATTTATTATAGCAAAAAGTAAAAAATATTGTGTTTTTTTAAAAATTTTCCCTCTTCTTTTGTTTTTAGAACACTAGGAGACTAACACTAACAGAAAATACAGCTTAAATTGGGTTGTAAGGCTGGTCATACATTATACAATTTTCTTACTCAATTTCCTTTGGATTTACCTTAAACTACTTTATGTAGTACAAGGGCCTGTCTGATTGCATATAAATTGAAAGTGTTTAGGTTTGACCTCATATTATATGGTTTTGGTAAATCTAAAGAAAAATTGTATAATTTGTGGTCAGCCTAAAGAGAACATTGGTGTAGGCCCATACAATATACCTTTTAAAATGAGTGACTGAAGTCCTAAAGAGCAAATGAAGATTAAACAAGGGAATTTTTATAAGTATAACATTTTAGAGTGGTTATTAAGCAGTCAAACTGTACACCAGACACAAGCTTTAGTTTTCCTAGCCTGCAGCATTGCCAAGGACACAACTAGTCATCAGGTTGCTTGGTCTTGATGACTAACCTAGCTTTTACATAAAGGTGATGGGCTGAATGGTTGGAATGGCGTCACCTGGCATTAAGATCAGGTAAGCTTCATTGAAGGTAAGAATTTCAGTTATGTGTATTGATTCCCTGGTTCACATACTGTAGATAATAATTCTATTATTTACAGGATTTCCACTTTAAAGTAGGATTTCCACTTTAACCACTTCTTGAACATGCTATAGTTTCCTTAGGACACAGCTGATCACAGTTCAGGGTAAAGGGCCAATCGCAGCGACCCTTTATCATGTGATCAGCTGTGTCCATTTATAGGTAATAACATGTAAACAAACTTGCCAGTTATCAGTATTCCTTTCCTAACATGTTGTTACAGCTTGAGGAGAGGAGAGCTGGTAACTGGCAAGTGTGACAGGGGACATTTACATTGATAATCAGGGCATCATCAGTAATATGATTATCAGTGCAGCCCCAACTGTGCCAATCAGTGCCCATCAGTGCAGCCTATCAGTGCCCATTAGTGCTGCCTATTAGTGCTTCCTCATCAGTGCTGCCTATCAGTGCACATCAGTGCCATCTATCAGTGTCCATTAGCGCAGCCTATCAGTGTCCATTAGCGTAGCCTATCAGTGCCCATCAGCGCTGCTTATCAGTGTCCATCAGTGCCGCATATCAGTGCAGCCTCATCAATGCCAATCAGTGGAGCCTATCAGTGCCCATCAGTGCTGCCTATGAGTGCCCATCAGTGCTGCCTATGAGTGCCCATTACTACAGCCTATCAGTGCTCATCAGTGAAGCCTAAGTGAAGGAGAAAAATTACTTTGCAAAATTTTATAACAGAAACTAAGGAAAATGTTTGTTTTTTTCAAAATTTTCATTGTCTTCACTTTGTTTATCAAAAAATAAACTCAGTTGTGATTTAATACCAACAAAAGAAAGCTCTATCTGTCTCAAAAAAAGTTAACAATTTCATATGAGTACAATGTTGCATGATCACGCAATTGTCATTCAAAGTGTGACAGCACTGAAAGCTGAAAATCGGCCTGGGCAGGAAGGTTGTGAAAGTGCCCAGTATTGAAGTGATTAAATTTATTTTCTGCTTTCAAAAAGCAAAACTTTGCAATCCCCTGTCTCCAATAAAAATATTGCCAGTGCAATTCATATTATTTTAATTTTGTACTGTAATTTTTTTTTTTATGCTTTCAGACCTGTCAGCTGAGAGGAGACCGATCTGTGTTCCCAGTACAGAGGAACACTGATCGGTCTCCTCCCCTTGTACGTCCCCTCCCCCTACAGTTATAATCACTCCCCTAGGAAACATTTAACCCCTCGCCTCCCCCTAGTGGTTAACCCCTTCCCTGCCTGTCACATTTATACAGTAATCAATGCAATTTTATAGCATTGATCGCTGTATAAATGTGAATGGTCCCAAAAATGTGTCAAAAGTGTCCAATGTGTCCGCCATAATGTTGCAGTCACAAAAAAAAATTGTGATCGCCGCTATTACTAGTAAAAAAAATAAATAAATATTTTTTTATTAAAAATGCCATAAATGTATCCCGTATTTTGTAGACGCTATAACTTTTGCGCAAACCAATCAATATACACTTATTGCGATTTTTTTTACCAAAAATATGTAGAAGAATACGTATCGGCCGAAACTGAGGTAAAAATTAGTTTTTTTTAAATTGGGATATTTATTATAGCAAAAAGTAAAAAATGTTGTGGGGAAAAAAGGACGTCAATTTTGTTTGGGTAGAACGTCGCACGACAGCGCAATTGTCGAATATATGCTATCCATGCATATATACACTATATTGCCAAAAGTATTGGGACACCTGCCTTTACATGCACATGAATTTTATCCCAGTCTTAGTCCGTAGGGTTCAATATTGTGTTGCCCCACCCTTTGCAGGTATAGAAGGCCTGGTTTGCAATCTCCACTTTACTTCATTCCAAAGGTGTTCTATTGGGTTGAGGTCAGGTACAAGCCAGTCAAGTTCTTCCACCCCAAACTTGGTCACCCATGACTTTATGGACCTTGCTTTGTGCACTGGTCCAAATCATTTGGTGGAGGGGGGATTATGGTATTTGGTTGTTTTTCAGGGGTTTGGCTTAACCCCTTAGTTCCAGTGGAGGGAAATCTTAAGTCATTAGCATACCATGACATTTTGTGGGAACAGTTTGGGATGGCCCTTTCCTGTTCCAACATGACTGCGCACAAGTACACAAAGCAAGGTCCATAAAGACATGGATGAGCGTGTTTGGGGTGGAGGAACTTGACTGGCCTGTACCTCAACCCGATATGTCACCTTTGAGATGAATTAGAGCGGAGATTGTGAGCTAGGCCTTCTCGTCCAACATCAGTGCCTAACCTCACAAATGTGCTTCTGGAAGTATAGTCAAACATTCGCATAGACATACCCCTAAACCTTGTGGACAGCCTTCTCAGAAGAGTTGAAGCTGTTATAGCTGCAAAGGGTGGGCCAACTCAATATTAAACCCTACGGCCTAAGACTGGGATACCATTAAAGTTCATGCTTTTGGCAAAATAGTGTAGATGAAATGAGATGTATTGTGCCTTACTATTCATAGTCATTTTTATACTATGTGCATTAATGGGAACACCACAACTTAATTCAAATACAGAATGGTACTTAGGAAGGTTAGTATGAGCCATAAATAAAAAAGATCAACAAAAAGGTGATGGTTGCATCCCTGTCATCTGTCTAAAATCACACACTGGGGGTGATTTACTAAGAAGAAGGCACTGCACCAGTTCATACATTAATTGGAAAAGTCATTAATTGAACGTGCAAACGGGCGCACATTGAAGCGCAAATAGCAATAATAAATACCCCCATGCGTAAACTGCACCTGTGCTAGGGTAACTGCGGTTTTCTCATTGATAATAGCGCACGCCCAATACAATTGGTTAATTTCATCTCATTGGATGTGTCTTGTTAGGCAATTAGTAGGTGTTCTTAGTGAATTAACCCTTTTGATGCTAATCTCATTCCTATCACTTCTAATATATCTTTGAAATGTTTTTTTTATTTTTTTACCCAAATCTTTCAATACATTACAAAGAACAGAGAAGTGCTTTTAAACCCAATAAATAATTTTTTTCCGATCTTGATCTTTAAAGGTGACCATACACTGCAATCAGTTAGATATTAAATAAATTAGATTTAGTGCAAGAGCCTGTTTGATTTCCTGTAATTTGAATTAATTGTTCAAGTGCGTCTTCCTTTTACATATTTTGCCTAAATATCGAGTTGTACAGAGATTGGCCAATCAGATTGCATAGTGCATGACCATCTTAAGTGCCAAATTTGGAATGTTGATGTGCCATGACCCAGTTGTATTTTCAAAATGATATTTCTTGGGCATTATACAAGGCACATGAAAAACCACCTTTTTTCAAGACATGCTAGAGTGATCAGGAATCTCCAACTATTGAGGAACTACACATCCCATGAGGCATTGTAAAACTCTGACATTCACAGACATGACTAGGCATGATGGGAATTGTAGTTCCTGAACAACTGGAGGGGTGCAGTTTGAAGACCCCTGTGCTAGACCATTATTATGCCTCCAGAATTGGGAGAGTGGCATCTACCCGACCTCTCTCTGCTGGTGGACACGAGAACCTACATCTCTATATAAAGATATATCTATATATACACACACACTGAAGCAGGAAGCAATATACATTGGCCTGGAAGTAAATCTGTACACAGGAAGTACATAGTTGTCAACATTGCAAAAAAAAATATGTGGGCCACTTTTTTGGCTGCAAGCGGAGCCGTACAATAATTAGGGGTGGGGCATTCATTTGGAGGTGTGGCTTAGCAATAAAAATACAAATGCAGTGAAAAATGGGCGTGGTTTATGTGAAATAGTGGACGTGGCTTAAATGGGCGTGGCTCAAAGAGGGTGTGGTTAGAGTCTGAGATGAATAAGGGATGGAGAGGGAAAGGGGGAGAGGGAAGGGGGAGAGAGGAATGACGGGACAGCAGCCACTGATCCTACACAACAATAGAAATATGTGTATTCTAGAAAGTTTAACAATCAGCAGATAAAGATACTCCAAACACCTGGTGTTAACGCTTGAATCATCCCGACACCATGATTGTTATGGTGTCAGGATGATTGAAGCGCATTATATCTATTATTACATTGTAATATAAAATTAAATCAATCAACTCACTATAATGCTGAATCAGTGGGAACCCTGAGTGTGTCACCTGCCACGTCGCCTGCCACCAGCAGAGTCCATCCTTGCATCAGGTGCACCAGCAGAGTCTGTCCATGCATCAGGTGCCCCTAGCAGAGTCTGTCCTTGCATCAGGTGCCCCCAGCAGAGTCAGTATAGACCCCCTCAGTGCAGACCCCCCTCCATCAGTGCAGACCCCCTCCATCAGTGCAGACCCCCTCAGTGCAGACCCCCTTCATCAGTGCAGACCCCCTCAGTGCAGACCCCCCTCCATCAGTGCAGACCCCCTCTTTGCAGACCCCCCCCCTCTATTAGTGCAGACCCCCCTCATTGTAGCCCCCCTCTATTAGTGCAGACCCCCCTCTATTAGTGCAGACCCCCTCTATTAGTGCAGAACCCCCTCAGTGCAGACCCCCCTCTATTAGTGCAGACCCCCCTCAGTGCAGACCCCCTCTATTAGTGCAGACCCCCCTCAGTGCAGACCCCCTATCAGTGCAGACCCCCCTCAGTGCAGACCCCCCTCTATTAGTGCAGGCCCCCCTCAGTGCAGACCACCCCCTCCATCAGTGCCAGTGCAGACCCTCCCCTCCCATAATGCCCCACCACACGTCCAGGAGCAGCCGGTGTTCTGCCGAGAAAGTTCCCCTCGGCAAGTAAGGACCCCCCTGTAATGCGCAGGTGCAGCGCTTGCGCAGTACGAGCCGGCGGAAATAGCCTAGCTGATTATCTGGGGAACTTTCTCGGCAAGACACTGGCGCCGTGTGTTCAGTGGAGAGGGGAGGGGCCATTTTGCTGGAGCCAGCTGCTCCAAAAATTTAAAAAACAACATTCCCGATTTTCCTGATGGAAATCCTGATTCGGGACAGCCTCCAATCGGGACGAGGGTCCCAAAATCGGGATTGTCCCGGGAAAATCAGGACTGTTGGCAACTATGGAAGTAGGTGTGTGTTTTGAGGCCAAATCATTTAGACATACACACATGACCCACACAAACACCACCCCATGTAAAAATAAGTCAAAAATTATCTTAATTTGCAAATAAGGATCATCTCTTCCTCAGAGAACAGTGAGCTGGGCATGGTGGTGGGAAGAAATTAGCAGCCGTACAAGCAACTTCCTGGAGGGGAGTAATGTCATTCCTGTGTGCTGGCCAACTCTTCCAGGAACTAGATATGCACCACGGGTACATACCTCCACGCACACAGCAGTTGTGCATCTCACATACACAGTGGTTGCGCATCTAGATGCATTTGGCGCATCTAGCTTCAGGAACCCAATTTTTATGGAAATTAATAGTAAAGCAGATGCAGATTTCCAGGACTGGACTAACAAATGTTTATAGTGAAATGTAACTGGTGTTTTCTATTAAACAAGGTTTAGAGGGGCCATTGACATGCATCACAGTTGAACTTAGGAATGTGTCTTTGCAAAGTTAAACTAAATGAAGTCCTTACTTATTTTACATGTGGTTGCCTCATAACCGTAAGGTAAGAGGCCATCTTCACTGAAGTGCGTTGCACAGAAGAGGAGAAATAATTTTTTGAACTTTGCACGTTGCGTTTGTTGTACAGAAGAGGAAAAATCACTTTGCATATTGCATCTATTTGCACAACTTTGCACTTTAAAGACAAGTCACTTTATATGTTATATTTACACTCAGCTGGAGAGTGTACACATCACCTTATTTTCATGTGTACTACTTACTACCTTTCACATCTTATTGTATACTTCACTGTTTGAATATTCTTTAACATATATTGCTCAGGTAGTTTTAGTTTGATTTTAGCTTTATCTTTAACAGCTCAGAACCATCTATTTTATACATTTCATATGTGCGGGTATGGACTGATCCTTTTTTGGTGCTTGTGGCAGTTAAATTATTATTTTCATAGTAGCGCGGGAATATATATTTAATTTATTGGCAGGTTTCCCTTTTCATAGGGTATGTTTATTTGGTGATCATTTTGACAAATATATCCAAAAGATCTCCGGAGGTAAGAGTGCTCTACTTCCTGTGAAGAAAAGCACCAGATGTCCCTCGTTTAAAACCTCAAGGACTGCTTCCTCCAATGTCTCAGTGTCAAGGCGGTTCCGCCGCCAACAGGGCACTAGGGCCAGGGGCAAGCCGCAGGGCCAGGGCCAGAAAAAGCCCTAGGTTCAAGATTCTTCTTAACCCAGCACCAAGCCCTCCTTTTGAGGGGACGCTCCCACTCCATCGAGTGGGGGAAGGCTGCTGCACTTTACGGATATTGGGAGAACAATAATTCAGGATGAGTAGGTCACCTCAATTATATTTTGCGGTTACAAGCTCGAGTTGCGGGGGGTTCCCCCTCAGAGGTTTTTAAGATCCAGCATTCCCTCGGATCCTCCAAAAAGAAACTTATTGCTTCAGACACTACATCATCTACAAACACCATACACCAAACGGGGACACAAGGCCCATTTTGGACCTAAGATCCCTGAACAAGTATCTACTGATACAGTCCCTTCGGATGGAGTCTGTCCGCTCAGTAGTAGCCTCATTCCAGAGGGGAGACTTTCTAGCCTCCATCAATATAAAAGACGCGTATTTACACATACCTATCTTTCAGCCTCATCAGAGGTTCCTACGTTTTGCAGTAGAGGAACGTCATTTTCAGTTTGTGGCTCTACCCTTTGGGCTGGCTACAGCTCCCCAGGTCCTAGCACCAGTACTGGGTCTTTTAAGAGCCCAAGGTATCCTGGTGCTCGGGTATCTGGGTGACCTCCTATTCAGAGATCACTCATTACAGGCTCTAGAACAGAGCATAATATGCACAGTGCAGTATTTGAAAAGCTTAGGCTGAATCATAAATACCGAAAGGTCAGCCTTGAAACCAGCTCAGAGTCTAAAGTATTTAGGTCTGATCCTAGATTCGGCTCAAGCAAAAATATTCTTGCCACCCATAAGGATCTGTGCCCTGAAGGTTCAGATGCATCAGATAAGGGGCACCAGACAACCCTCCATTTGGCTCTGTATGAGTCTTCTAGGGAGGATGGTATCCTCCTTCGAGGCAATGCCCTATGCCCTGTTCCATTCCAGGCCTTTACAACAAGGCATCTTGTTGGCCTGGACCAGAAGAGGAAAAGCCCTGGATTATCCAATGTGCTTATTTCCTTGGGCACGCTTAAGCGTAAACTGGTGGTTGCAGGATCAGAACCTGCGAAAGGGAAATCCTTTCTCCTGGTAACTTGGAGAGCACTGACTACAGATTCCAGTCTCTTGGGCTGGGGAACGACCCTAGAAGGGCTCACATCTCAGGGGAAATGGTCAGGGACAGAACACAGCCTGCCCATCAACATCCTGGAATTACGTGCAGCACGTCTGGCCCTATGTTCCTGGATGGTGGAGCTTCAGGACTGCCCTATCAGGGTTCAATCCAACAATGCCACTGCAGTGGCCTATATAAACCACCAAGGCGGTATCAGGAGTCGTTCAGCTCTGAAGGAGGTGAACCACATACTAGCCTGGCCAGAGGGACATGTGCCGATTATATTACATAGTTGCATACATAGTTACATTAGTAGGTGAGGTTAAAAAAAGACACACCTCCATCAAGTCCAACCTATATGTGTGATTATATGTCAGTATTACATTGTATATCCCTGTATGTTGCGGTCGTTCAGGTGCTTATCGAATAGTTTTTTGAAACTATTGATACTCCCCGCTGAGACCACCGCCTGTGGAAGGGAATTCCACATCCTTGCCGCTCTTACAGTAAAGAACCCTCTACATAGTTTAAGGTTAAACCTCTTTTCTTCTAATTTTAATGAGTGGCCACGTGTCTTGTTAAACTCACTTCCGCAAAAAAGTTTTATTCCTATTTTGGGGTCACCAGTACGCTATTTATAGATTGAAATCATATCCCCTCTCAAGTGTCTCTTCTCCAGAGAGAATAAGTTCAGTGCTCACAACCTTTCCTCATAAATAAAATCCTCCAGACCCTTTATTAGCTTAGTTGCCCTTCTTTATACTCGCTCCATTTCCAGTACATCCTTCCTGAAGACTGGTGCCCAGAACTGGACAGCATAATCTAGGTGCGGCCAGACCAGAGTCTTGTAGAGTGGTAGAATTATCATTTTATCTCTGATCCCCTTTTTAATGCATGCTGATATTCTGTTTGTTTTGTGAGCAGCAGCTTGGCATTGCATGCCATTGCTGAGCCTATCATCTACTAGGAACTCACCCTTGTAGCCAGTTTTCAATCCATGTATTCACCCTATGGTCCATGACAACGGACCTTATTTTGTACAGTAAACATTTATGGGGAACTGTGTCAAATGCTTTTGCAAAATCCAGATACACAACGTCTACAGGCCTTCCTTTATCTAGATGGCAACTCACCTCCTCATAGAAGGTTAATAGATTGGTTTGGCAAGAACGATTCTTCATGAATCCATGCTGATTACTGTTAATGATACCGTTCTCGTTACTAAAATCTTGTATATAGTCCCTTATCATCCCCTCCAAGAGCTTGCATACTATTGATGTTAGGCTAACTGGTTTGTAATTCCCAGGGATGTATTTTGGCCATTTTTAAATATTGGTGCTACATTGGCTTTTCTCCAATCACCTGGTACCATTCCAGTCAGTAGACTGTCAGTAAAAATTAGGAACAATGGTCTGGCAATTACTTGACTGAGTTTCCTAAGTACCCTCGGATGCAAGTCATCTGGTCCCGGTGATTTATTAATGTTAAGTTTCCTATGTCTCATTTTTATTCTGTCCTCTGTTAACCATGGAGGTGCTTCCTGTGATGTGTCATAAGGATAAACACTGCAGTTTTGGTTACTGAAGCTTCCCAATTCCCTCGTGAAGACTGAAGAGAAGAATAAATTCAATACCTTCGCCATCTCCCCATGCTTTGTATCCAGATGTCATTCCTCATTCTTTATTGGGCCAATATGGTCTGTCCTCCCTTTTTTACTGTTTACATAGGTCCACACTACTTAAATAATTTATTGGGATTTTTTTTGCTCTCCTCCACTGTATGTCTTTCGTGTTCTATCTTAGCCTCCCTAATTGCACCCTTACATTTCTTGTTGCATTCTTTATAAAGTCTGAATGCTGATGATGATCCATCCCTCAACCTTGATTTTTTTAAAGGCCTTCACCTTTGCTTTTATATGCATTTTTACATTGGAGTTAAGCCATCCAGAACTTTTGTTCGCTCTTTTAAATTTATTACCAAATGGGATGCATTGGCTAATGCCCTTATTCAATATGCTCTTAAAGCAAACCCATCTCTCCTCCGTGTTCTTTGTTCCTAAGATTTTATCCCAATTCATGCCTTCTAACAAGGTTAGTAGTTTAGGGAAATTGGCTCTTTTAAAATTCAGTGTCTTTGTAGTCCCCTTATGTTTCCTATTTGTGTAATTTATACTGAAGCCAATTGACCTGTGATCGCTGTTTCCTAAATTGCCCCGTATTTCCACATCCATGATCAGGTCTGTATTGTTGGTAATCAGTAGATCCAGTAACACTTTATTTCTAGTTGGTGCGTCTACCATCTGAACCATGAAATTGTCCTTCAAGACATTTAGAAACTGGCGATCCTTAGACGAATGCGTGGTTCCCTCCGCCCAGTCTATGTCTGGATAATTAAAATCCCCCATTATGATAACACTTCCCATCCTTGCTGCTAATCCAACTTGTGATAGGAGATCCGCCTCCCCCTCCTCCCTCAGGTTAGGGGGCCTATAGCATACTCCCAGTAATATTTTCCCCTTAGCGTCATCCCTTTAGAGCTCTACCCAAAAGGATTCCACCTCCTCACTAGCTCCCTTAGTAATGTTATCTCTCACATTCCCTTGTACATTATTCTTGATATATAGGCATACCTCTTCCCCTTTTTTACCCTCTCTATCTCTGCGATAAAGGGTATACCCTTGAATGGTTGCCAGCCAATCATGAGAGCTGTTGAACCAGGTCTCTGAAATTCCCACAAAATCCAAATCCTCCTTGTACAACAGTATCTCTAGTTCACCCATCTTGTCCGCCAGGCTCCTGGCATTGGGGAACATGCCACGTAGCCCAGACTGGTTGCATACTATCCTCTCATTGGGTGTTCCGAGATTGCAACTAGGACTTGTTACTATACTTACCTTGGGTTTATGTGCTTTAGTCAACCTACCACTAATGCCCCCAATACTACCCTCTGGAATATGTTCCGCGCTGACTATCTCTACCTCTGGGCCCTCCCCCCGTTGCCTAGTTTAAAAACCCCTCTAACTTTTTGGCCATCTTTACTCCCAGCTGATCTGCACCCTCCTCATTTAGGTTCAGTCTGTCCCTTCTATAGTACTGGTGACTGACTGAGAAGTCGGCCCAGTCCTCCAGGAACCCAAACCCCTCCTTACTACACCAGCTCTTCAGCCACTTCTTTACTTCCCTAATCTCCCTCTGCCTTTCTGGTATGGCTTGATGTACCGGTAGTATTCTTGAGAATACTACCATGAAAGGTCCTTTTCTTCAATTTAGCTCCCAAGTCCCTAAATTGTTTTTTAGGACACTCCATCTCCCTCTGACTTTGTTATTGGTGCCAATGTGCACCATGGCAGCCAGGTCTTCCCCAGCCCCTCCCAGTAATCTGAAAAAAAGGGGGGAAAGAACTGCGCTCTGGTGATACAAACAACAAAATAACAAAACTAAGTAGTTGTGCAAGTTAAAAAAGCAGCAATTCCACTGGGCAACACAAACACAGTAATGATAAATTGGAAAAATTGAAATTGCGCTGAAAACTGACAAGCACATGATTAATCACCACTCAGCAATAAATCGCTGAATGCATATCATACAAATTGTACAAAGTGAATACAAAAATGTTAACATATCAAAGTGACATAACACCAAAATAGATGATATAATGGAATGTGAAATAAGTGAAAATAAAATTAATAAATAATGAAAATGAGTAAATGCACATGAGTCCATATACATATACAACTAAATCACCAATGTGATAAGTAAGTAAAGAGTCCATAAAAGGCTGTATGGTCTCTGCTGCATGTGGAAATAGTGCTCGATCCACCACCACAAGTAAACAATGGCCGCTTACCAGAGACTCATGATCCCCTACTACAGAGGATCAGAGAAAGCTTGAAAGGGATAATTCCAGGGGCGACGTAACTCTATTATGAAACGCGTAGGGTGGAGCGTTGCGGTTGCGTCATCTCTCATCACTGTTGCGGTTAACAGCAGGACGGGTTGGTCTGCGAGCTTACCGGCCAGTGCTCCAGACATTTCAGGCGCTTTATTTTTCTACCATCATGTGAGTGCAATTACTGTTACTTATTTTTAATCAAGGTTAATGGTTTTACACTATTGGAGCCTTTCTATTTTTCATGGTGCATCTATCCTATTGCGGGTTGGTGTCTAAACGTGCCAGTTTGAGTATTTATGCCACGGTAGCAAAGCCCTGGTTGTGCCATTATATCCTAAGGATTTTGGTTCATCGGTGTGGTCCGGAGGAATTATCCCTTTCAAGCTTTCTCTGATACTCTGTAGTGGGGGATCATGAGTCTCTGGTAAGCGGCCATTGTTTACTTGTGGTGGTGGATTGAGCACTATTTCCACATGCAGCCTTTTATGGACTCTTTACTTACTTATCACATTGGTGATTTAGTTGTATATGTATATGGACTCATGTGCAATTTACTCATTTACATTATTTATTAATTTTATTTTCACTTATTTCACATTCCATTATATCATCTATTTTGGTGTTATGTCACTTTGATATGTTCACATTTTTGTATTCACTTTGTACAATTTGTATGATATGCATTCAGGGATTTATTGCTGAGTGGTGATTATTCATATGCATGTCAGTTCTCAGCGCGATTCCAAATCCTCCCAGTAATCTGTCCACCAGATCCGTGATGTGACGAACCCGAACGCCTGGTAGACAACATACAGTTCGGCGCTTCAGGTCTTTGTTACAGATTGCCCTCTCTGTCCTTCTAAGAATTGGGTCCCCTACCACCAGAATCTGTCTTTCCTTTCCCTTCGCTTCCCCCCCACTCTCACTGGAGGAGTTCTTTCCCCAGCAGCTAGGAGAGTCCCTCAGCTCCAGCAGTGCTGATCCCTGACTGGTTTCACTCAATAGAGCCTACTTATTGGGATGCTCCATCCCTGGATCGGCCTCCCTGGCACTTCGCCCTCTCCCCGTCCTGACTGTCACTCATCTACTCTTTCCTAGAGCCTGCACCTCTTTGTCTCCACCCGCCTCTGTCTTGGCCCCTGCTGCCACCTGCTGTGTACGTTCCTGGCTCTCCTTTAATATGAAGGGACTTCACAGTGCTGACAGTTGCTTCCTCAGATTCACAACCTGGGCTTCCAGGGAAACAATGTGCTTACATTTTGCACAGCAGTATTCACCCTTGATCGGGATGCCGCAAGATGTACACAGAGTCACATCTCCACACCCACCAGGCATCGTACCTACTAATTTTTTTTTTTTAAAAGAACGTGTTTATTCATATTTATGACATACATAGATATCGTATACAACATACAGTTACAGGCGTGTAATGTATTGCTCATCAAAACAAAGATGTGTTCACATTGTATCTCAGGTTTGTTGTTAACATATTGTATTCCATGCAATATCATGACATTAAAGCATTAGTTATTTTTATTGATCCTGTTTTGTTATCATAGTATACAATGGAATATGAAAGTATTTCAAACTGTATAGTTTATCATGATCGCGTTACACCCTTATATCATGCTTACATCGAGCTATTCCGTGCAAGTCTCGCTAGTTTCAAGCCATTTATCCCATACTCGATTGCATTTGTTGGGGCACCCCCTATGTTTGTAGAGCAATTTTTTGTTGGGCAGTGACTTATTGGTCTCAGCAATCCAATTTTGGATTGAGGGAGAATGAGTCCGCATCCAGTATTTGGCGATTACTTTTCTAGCACAGAAAAGAGTTTCCTTCAAGAATGTGGCTTGGTATTTCTCGATTGTGGTGTCTGGGAGCAGTCCCATAAGGCATAACTTGGGATCCACCTGCACCAGAGAGCCCATTTGGTCATGTAGAAATTTGATGATTTGTGCCCAGTAACTCTGGATATGTGGGCAGGACCAGAGCAGGTGGAAAAAAGAGCATGGGTTGTCTGCACACCTTGGACAGTCAGGGCTCTGGTCTGGGCGAAATTTTGTTAGTCTGGCCGGAGTAAGGTAAGACCTGTGAATAATATATAATTGGGTAAGACGGTCAAAAAGTCTGGGTGACGCTTGTTTAACATTTTCCAGTATCTCATCCCAGTCCGAGTCATCCATTGGGCCAATATCCACCTCCCATCTTAGCTTAGCTGTGTCAACAACCCTCGCTACCGTACGTGTGCGTATAATGCTGTATAGGGTGGAGATTAATTTCTCGGGGTCATCCCCCATGATTACATCAACCATAGGGAGCATTTGTAGGCTGGGAAATCCTGCTGCAAATTGGGTTCTCAACGCGTGCCTTAGTTGGATATATCTAAATTTCATGTGTAAGGGTAATTCAAACTCATCTTGTAGCGATTGAAAGCTTCTTATACCCAGAGGGGAGATCACCTGAAACAGGTACACTATACCTTTTGTCGCCCATGTAGTCGCTCCCGACATTTGCTTCAATTCTGGTAGTTGTGGATTGTGCCATAATGGTGTATGTGAGTGGAAAAAATCCACCCCGATAAGTTTAAGTGCACTTTCCCAGATGCTCTTGTGTTGGTGCAACAGGGGGTTCTGAGCAGCCCAGCCTCTCCTGTCGCCCCTGTCTCTAAAAATCACCTGGAGAGGGGAGTGGGCAACTGAGTTTGGTTTCTTACATGTCAAGGATTGGTATCTAATGCTATCAGTTTTGTGGAGATGGTACATGTGTGAAAGTTGTGCCGATATATAATATGCATGTAGGTCTGGGAGAACCGTTCCCCCTGAAGAGGTCGGGTTTTTCAAAGTGTGCCACGCCAACTTATGCCGGCTGGTTCCCCATACAAATGAATTGAGAATATGGTCTATTGCTTTGAAGGTTTTAAGAGGGATAAGAGCTGGCGAATTCCACATTATATACAAGAATTTTGGGAGAAGTACCATTTTGAATAGATTGATCCTGCCCATAACTCCCAATGGGAGTCTTGCCCATGATTGTGTGCGCAGTTTTAAATATGCAAATAGTGGCTCGATATTGTTGGGGAGAAATTCTGAGGGCTCTTTGGTGATCTGTATACCTAAGTATTTAAAAGATGCTACTCTTTGTAGAGGGAGGGATGCGGAGCGGTGTGTGGGTGCTGTTGAGTCCAGTGGCATAATTTGTGATTTGTTCCAGTTTATACTCAAACCTGAGTGTCTACCAAAGTCCTCGATAGTCTGTAGGGCAGCCTGGAGGGACGGGCCGGTATCTTGCAGGTATAGCAGCATATCATCTGCATATAGGCTCACCGTCTCCACCAGACTCCCCAGCCTAAGACCCTGAATGTCTGGGTGTATCCTGAGGGATATAGCCAAAGGCTCAACTGCCAGGGCGTAGAGGAGTGGGGAGAGTGGACACCCCTGTCTGGTTCCCCGTTGCAGTGGAAAAGGTGTCGAGGTCCTCCCATTCACCAGTACACTGGCCTCCGGTGAGAAGTATAATAGTTGTACCCACTTGATAAAGTTGGGACCGAAACCGAACCCCCTAAGGCACTCCCATAGGTACTCCCACTCCACGGAGTCAAAAGCCTTGGCGGCGTCTAGCGCCACCACTGCTCTGTCCCCGACGGTGTCATGTATTGCTTGTATGTTAATATAAAGCCTACGCAGGTTCATAGCTGTATTTTTCCCAGGCATGAACCCCGTTTGATCGGAATGGATTATGGATAGGATAATACGATTAAGGCGGAGAGCTAATATTTTGGCTAGAATCTTGATATCTGCCTGAAGGAGTGAGATTGGGCGGTAGGACTCTGGATAGTGGGGGTCTTTGCCTGGTTTGGGGATCACTACAATTACTGCTTGTCTAAGGGATTGTGGAAGAGACCCAGTCTCAAAGATATGTTTGTATAGTTTTAACAATTCAGGAACTAAGATTTCGGAATAGGTGGCGTAGAAATCTAGGGGAATACCGTCTCGCCCAGGGGCTTTAGCTGGGGCCAACGAAGCTATCGCGGCCGCTATCTCATCAGTCGAGATTGGGGCCTCCATTTCTTGCATCTGGGACAATGATATTTTAGAAAGGGGTATGTTCTGAAGAAAAGCCTGGGTCTCCTGCGCAGCAGCCCCCACCTTAGAAGAGTATAGATCAGCATAATATCTACAGAAAATGTTTGTTACCGTTTCTGGGTCAGATGTCATTGTGCCCTGAGGGTCCTTCAAAGAGACCACCACCGGGGGGCTCGTGTCTTGCTAAATATGCGAGGAGCTTGCCCGCCCGTTCCCCCTGCTCGAATACCCCTTGTTTAGAAAAGAGAAGTTTCTGGTTAGCTTTTTCAAAAAGGAGTTGGTCTAAAACTCTCATTCGTAGTATAAGCAGGGATGCTTTGGCAGGTGTTGGGTCTAAGCTAAACTCTCTGGTGTCGGTCTCTAGTTGTTCGGAAGCCTGAGTCAGTTTGAGTTTGGATGCGGTTTTCAGTCTGTTTATACGATGAAAAATAATCGTACGGACATGTAGTTTAAATGATTCCCATATCATACCTATTGGGGCGGTGTCACGATTTGTGTTGAAATAGAATTGCCATTCCGAGCTAATATCCTCCTGGTCATGAAGTACTGAAAGCCAAAAGGAATGTAAACGCCAGTTGCGAGGCCCCGCGTGGGGAGCAATGCGCAAGGTGGCCCAGCAAAGGGCATGATCTGAGAGGGATCTAGTGTGGTACCCAGATTCCGTAAGGGATGGTATAAGAGTGTCTGAGATTAATATTAGGTCTATTTGGGACATAGAGGAATGTGTCGCCGAAAAGCATGAGTAGGCCTGAGTATGTGGATGTCTGCAGCGCCACGTATCAGTTAGAGAAAAGTCACGCAGCAGACGCCCAAATCTGGTGGTATCCGGAACTTGGCCTCCTTGTTGCATGCGTAATCTGTCCAAAGTGGGGTTCACTACCTCATTAAAGTCACCCAACCAAATAGCAGGTGTTGTAGGGTAATGCGCCTTGTATGTTAAGTCTTCATTAATAAGGCTAGAATTATATGGTGGAGGAATATAGAAGGCCATGAGTAGGTATTGCGAGCCACAAATTATGCATTGCAGAAAAATGAACCTGCCCTGGGGGTCTGTCCGCACCGACACAAGTCCAAACGAGACTGATTTGGCAATGAGTATGGATACCCCTCTGGAATAGGGAGAGTGAGTGGTGTGATACGCCCAGCCTATCCATGGGCATTTCATTGCCAGCTGGAGTTGGCCTGTGATGTGCGTTTCAACCAGTACTGTCATGTCTGCCCGATATGACTTGAGGCATCCGAAAATTGCGGTGCGCTTAACCTTGTCTCAGATTCCTCTGACGTTCCAAGTCAAAAACTTGATGTCAGTCATTTTCTAAGAGACATGTAGTTATGTGGGGTCAGCGCGAGACCAGTTCCCAGGGCAAGTCCATATACATTCAATACAATAAATCTTGAGTTATGGCATCGTATCAGTGTTAGGTGCATTCTATGTTCGCACTCCTTATGTTGCATTAAAATAAAATCCATGTTCTTTAAAAATAACTGAAACATTTCCCCTACCCCCCTCCCAGCCCTCAGCCACCCCAACTTAGCTGGGACATCAAACCCAAAACTAGTGCTACTACCTTTGAACATCATGCAAACTTTATGAACCAAGGTAGTGCACAACAACCCTAATATCCGCAGTTGAAGCCTATTCGGCTACACACTTGGTAGAGGGTTAAACCTTTTAATAAGGGCAAACAAACACTGGGTTAAAACCGGGAATGAGAGACGTTCTCTCTTCCGGTTGTGGCATATAGAAATTGTAAACAACCTGAAATATATCGCATGGGTTAAGAGCTACTTATCCCCTGTATATCATGTTGTAATCTCTGATCTTCTCCTTGCGTCTTTCATGGGTGATGGGTTAGCATAAGTTCCTATGAAGTAGGATAGAGGGCCACATGGTGGTAGTTCATCATTGTGGGTGTGCATCCTCAAGATGGAAAAGTTCAAAGCCCAGCAGAACTCTAATTTAGGTCCCATGTTCTGTGTGGTGGTTTTGTCAGACTATGGCTTGTATATAGCTGAAACATGGGTATAGTTCCAGGCGCTGCAGTGTGCAACAGGCAGTTCCCTGAGCGCCAACTTACTTTGGGGGGGAAAGTTATTCCAAGGGTGAGGTTGCAGCGTCTGGCATTGCCAAGCCACCGCATACTGCAGAGGTTTAGGTGAGGGTAAATTGCATATGAGTGTATTAGCTTGGATACTATCACAGAGTCTCATCTTTACATATCGTTGCTTGAAGATCAGTCTTGGGCAGGACGGTTCTGCTCTGCATCGTGATGGTCCAACCACTCCGATGCCTGCACTGGGTCCTCAAAGAAATAAGCACGATTGTCTCCAGCCACACGGAGTCGGGCGGGGAAGAGCATAGCGTACTTCAAATGGTGAGCCCTAAGGCGCCTTTTCACCTCCATGAACCGGGCCCGCTGTTTCTGTACTTTGGCGGAGAAATCCAGGAAAGCCGACACGTGTCCCGACTGAAATGGAATATTACCCTTCGGCCTGGCGAGGCGTAGCACTGCATCGCGGTCTTTGAAGTTTAATAGCTTCGCTATAAACGTGCGCGGCGGGGCCCCTTCAGGTGGACGGCGCACCTGTATACGGTGAGCCCGCTCAACTACGAATGTCCCAGAGAAGGCCTCTCTGCCATATGCGGAGATTAGGAGCTTTTCTAGGAAGGTAGCTGGATCCGTTCCCTCTGAGCCCTCCGGGAAACCAATAAAGCGTAGGTTGGATCTGCGGGCGCGATTTTCTAAGTCGTCCTGCTTCTGTGCCAGCTGCTGAATTTGGCGCTTTAAATCCTCCTGAGAATGTTGCAGGGGATAGAGTGTGTCTTCCGCCCGGCTGATTCTGGTCTCTGTCTCAGTAACTCTTTCCCTGAGCTTGGTCATGTCATGCCTAATTAGAGATATGCCCACTTTAACCTCTTCCAACTTCGTTGTGAGGGTGGATTGGCAGAGGGATATCGCCTCGAGCACCTTGGCTGTATCAGCCGTTCCCTGGTCAGCTTGGTGAGCCGCGTGCTCTGGTGAGGAGGCGCCATCTTGCCGCTCATGGTCGCGTTCCGTTCTACGGTACCTGTCAAGAGACGAGGAGGCGGCTGTGTTCCTCTTTGGCGGAGACATGGTCTAGACTGTACCCAGCTTCAGGCACGCGGGAGTGCGGTAGAGATGGCTATTTCGGGGTCTCAGGATATCGGGTAAAGGATCTGCCACAAGCGGAGCTCTGGTCACTCACGTCCTATCTCATTCCCGTCCAGGCCATGCCCCCGTACCTACTAATTTAATGAGGATTGGGGATTATACCCTGTCCAAATTACCTAGCAATTAGCTGCCTGACACTAATACTCAACAAGACAATACACAGGTACTCAACCAGGCAATACACAGGTACTCAACAAGACAATACACGGGTACTCATCCAGACAATACACAGGTACTCAACAAGACAATACACAGGTACTCAACAAAGCAATACACAGGTACTCAACAAGATAATACACAGGTACTCGCTAACCAACATGCACTCGCTGACCAACGTGCACTCGCAGACCAACGTGCACTCGCAGACCACCGTGCACTCACTGACCAATGTGCACTCGTTGACCAATGTGCACCCGCTGACCAACGTGCACCCGCTGACCAACCTGCACCCACTGACCAATGTGCACTCGCTGACCAACGTGCACTCACAGACCCACGTGCACACACACACAATACACAAGTACTAACGATCCACACATACTACTCAGACAACACTCCTGTGGCATTCCATATTGGCAATATTGGCAGTCCATATCCCGGAAGTAGAGAACATGAAGGCAGATTATCTCAGCCACCAGCAGATCTGCCCGGGGGAATGGTCCCTACACCCAGGGGTGTTCCAGGAAATTTGCCAACATTGGGGATGGCCAAAGGTTGACTTATTGGCATCCAGATTCAACAACAAGCTACAGCAATTTGTGTCCCAAGCAAGGGATACTCTGGCAATCAGAGCAGATGCTCTGATAGTTCCATGGAGACAGTTCTCCCTGGTTTATGCTTTCCCTCCGATCCCTCTCCTTCCACATTTGTAGGGCAGGATTCGGAAAGAGGGAGTTCCAGTCATTCTGGTGGCACCATCCTGGCCCAGAAGGCCCTGGTTCCCGGAGATTGTGAGACTGACAATCGACGGGCCATGGACACTTCCATGTCTCCCCGATCTACAGTCTCAAGGTCATATATTCCACCCCAATTTACAGTCTCTAAATTTGACGGCATAGCTATTGAAGCCAGGGTGTTAAAGGACCGTGGCATCTTGGGATAAGTAGTGTCTACCCTAGTGAATGCTACAAAATCTGTCATGTCGATTAGGTCACCTACGTGTCCTTGGGACTTAAACTTGATGCTGTCTGTGAAACAGAAACAACCATTTGAACCTATCAAGGAAATTCCATTAGACTTTCTGTCATGCAAGCTAACCTTCCTGATGGCTATCACCTTGGCTAGAAGGGTGTCAGAGTTGGCAGCCCTTTCATGCAGGAAATCATACTTGATCCTTCACCATGACAGGGTTGTGTTACGACCTGTTCCATCCTTTTTGCCAAAAGAGGTGTCAGCCTTTGATTTAAATCAGGACATTATTTTGCCTTCTTTTTTCTCTCAGCCTCGTTCGGCAGAAGAGAGACGACTGCATTCTTTGGACATTGTCCGGGCAGTCAAGGTTTATTTGTCTAGATCTGCAGAGATCCGAGGATCAGACTCCTTTTTTATTTTACCAAAACGAAAGGGCAGGCAGCTTCCAAAGCTTTCATTGCCAATTGTGTCCGTCAATTGGTCATTCAGGCCTACGGTCTGAAACATAAAGCTCCTCTCTTTAGGGTGAGAGCTCATTCTACCAGGGGTGTAGGAACCTCCTGGGCTTTTGGCCATCAGGTATCTGTGTCTCAGATTGTAAGGCTGCTACCTGGTCTTCAGTGCATACATTCACAAAATGTTATCAAGTGGATGTTTGAGCAGCCGAGTGTACTGCTGCTACTACTGATGGCTATTGTTTGGCAGGGTGTCTCCCTCCCCTCAAGGCTATTGCTCTGGGACGTCCCAGTAGGTAATGAATATTATCCTGACTCTGTGTCCCATGATGTAATAAATAAAAAATTTTCTTCATACTTACCTGTAAAATCTTTTTCTTTGAGTACATCATGGGACACAGAGATCCTTTCCCTCTTCTTTTTTTTTTTTTGAGGATTCAGTGCTTGCTACAAAACTGAAGTGCTTCCTGTGTGGGCACGGTTATATAGGGGATCACTTCCTGTCTGAAGACCTTTGGTCTACCAGTGTCCATTCACCTGGAGATAGAGAATAACCCAGTAGGTAATGAATATTAGCCTGTCCCATGATGTACTTAAAGAAAAGGATTTTACAGGTAAGTATGATGAAAAAATCCTATTATTTTTTATGTGTTTTTGGAAGTTGTAATGAAAGGTTGCTATTGCTTATTAAATCCCACTCAATTGTCTGTTTTATTTGGGATGGGCAATTATGGGGTGTGACAGTAACTGGCTTAATCTGAAACACCCTAGTCATAAAAGTACTACTCAAAGACTTCATCACTAGCGGCTTACGCAGACGACATCTTACTTTTCCTGTCAGAACCCCTGATAACTATTCCCAACCTATTAAAAGATTTTGCTTCCTTCAAAGAACTCTCAAACTTAAAAATCAATTTCACAAAGTCTAAAGCCCTGAATATCTCCCTCCCAAAGACGTTAGTGACACAATGTAAAACAAATTTCCCTTTCCAATGGGAAGCACATGCCCTCACCTATTTAGGAATCCAAATACCAACACATTTAGAGGAGATATACGACAAAAATTACTTATCTTTACTAAATACTATCCAAAAAGATCTCCTTAAGTGGTCATCAGGCCCTTTCTCATGGTTTGGAAGGATTGCCATCGTTAAGATGAATATATTGCCGAGAATACTATATGTACTTCAGACCATCCCAATCAAATTGCCCCCATCATTTTTTACCACATACAAACGAATCTGTCGTGACTTTATATGGGCGGCAAAATCCCCCAGATTGAGCTGGAATAGACTGACTATCCCCAAACCAAAAGCAGGCCTCGGCCTCCCGGACATCCAGAAATACCAATGGGCTTGCCACCTTACGAGAATTATCGATTGGCATATACACAAATCCACTAAAGATTGGGTGAACATTGAAAACTCCTCCGCCCACCTACCCCTCTCTCACTTACCATGGATTGATGCAAATTCACTACCGAAAGAACACACTTCACATCCATTGACCGGACCTACCATTCAAGCCTTCACAACAATTTCCAAAAAACTGGGATGGTGCCCCTCTCCAGGACCACTAACCCCCCTGACTAATAACCCAGACTTTTCACCTGGAGTGCCATTTCAGGATAGATCTCACACCCTAGCCCATAATCCTCTTAGAGCCTCACAATTTTTTCATAAGGGTATACTTCATCCTTATAATAAGATATCTGAACACTTCCCAGAATATCATATACCATTTTACAAATTTCTACAAATCAGACACTTTCTGACCAAGGCCAAACCCACTTCTCAATGGTTTAGAGACCTAACTTCCTTTGAAGCGCTTTGCACCAGTACACCTCCACAAAGACATCTCATCTCAGAGGTCTATTCGCTACTCTTTCCTGACCAAGACCCCACGATTACAACAGCCAACCAAAAATGGGAATCAGAACTTGAGATACAATTATCGACGGAAGATTGGGGAAACATTTACGAACACATCCATAAAGGTTCAGTGAATGTTTCAGCACAAGAAACCTCTTACAAAATATACTCAAGATGGTACAACACGCCAGACAAAATCCACCTATACCACCCCTCTGTTTCGCCCATGTGCTGGAGATGCAATAATGAAGTGGATTCATTGCTCCATATTTGGTGGACCTGTCCACAGATACAAAAATTCTGGAAAAAAGTACATGAGGTGATACGCCACGTCACTACTTACACCCTATCTTATACACCATCACAATACTTATTACACCACTCTACAATCTCACAACATGCATACCGAAAGTCCCTCACACTCCACCTGGTGAATGCAGCTAAACAATGCATACCAGTACAATGGAGGAGTACTACACCACCTACTTTAACAGATTGGTTCAAGCGTATAGAAAAGATCTCTGAGATGGAAAACATAATCCATCAAGCCAAAGAAACTCCTTCGAAATACAGGAAAACTTGGGCCTGTTGGATATACTTCCGGGACTCCCCAAAATACCAAGAGTTTCTGAAACACCTATAATCTTGTCAGACAACAACGAAAGTATAACAGACCATTATCTTCTACATGTTCCATGCCACGATATATAGACTTACAGAGTCTTCTTCTATGCGCAGGGTTTACCAAGGTTCATTCCCAACCCCCCCTCCGTAACGGACATGAAGCGACATATGCCCATAGTGATCCCAGATACATGTCTTTTTGCTTATAGCTCTCACTTTCACTATCATTCAATA
Source organism: Lithobates clamitans (assembly GCA_037952925.1). NCBI lineage: Eukaryota > Metazoa > Chordata > Amphibia > Anura > Ranidae > Lithobates > Lithobates clamitans. The sequence continues at coordinate 10,516,182 of JBBGZY010000438.1, forward strand.
CACACATCCCTATTTACCATTATATGTGGAACAATTTCTCAAATGTTCAACCTACCATTTCCTTTCTGGTAGGAAATTACATCGTAAAGCTCCACTACATACCCTGGTCCTTCATCCCATTGAATGACTTTGTTCACCCATTTATGTCACGAAAATACATTATATCTTCATTTAAGCATATATATAAAAGCCAGAATAACTGAATGTGTTACTAATCGTGCCTACCGCACAGTGTGATCCCTCTTGGGGTGCGGGATTGAGAAACTGGCATATACTGGTCTAATTACCGAAGGCACGTAACATCATAGACCTCATAACTCAGTTCGACTTACAAGTCAACTTATGATATATCCTAGAGTTATTTCACATGTATTGTTCCAAGTACAATTACGATATTTTCTACATTTGTTATTGTTCTAAATACCATTGCGGTAAACACCTGTACAGTAAGCTGCTTAGTAAAACATACGTAAGATTGTACCCAAAATGCAAGCTGTAATTGTAACCTACATTTGATGCTATTGTCACTAACATTTCATGAAAGTTTTGACTATGTACTGTTATACCACTTGTACAACATAACATTTATAAATTTAATAAAACTATTTGAAACAAAGACTTCATCACACTAACTTTACAATGATTTCATCTTGCATCCGGACCTTGTATGCTCCTGTATTTTTCAGCTTTTTATGAATGTCAGAGTATCTTTTATTATTAGTTCCTCAACTAAACCATGGGATAGACACAAGTGAGGCACTTGCCCTTTAAACCTATAGAGTATTCAATTGAGAACACTTCTGATGGAATCTCCTAATGGCTGCTTTCTCTGCTGTTACTGTAAAATACCTTTCTTTTTTACCATTTAGATCTGAACCACTGAACTGATATTTGAGATGTCCCAGCGGAGACAGATACACACATAGAGCTTTTTTCTTGATCTTGTCTTCAGGAAAGGGTAATAGTGCACTTAGTTTTAATTCAGACCACAAATGTCAAGGATAAAAGTGATCATTGTGCTTTTGGAAAGATGTTTCCCCATTTTCAGCACCACAAACGCAATGATATTTATGAAAAGCTTGGGGAGAGCACAGTCAAGTGCTCACTAAGGAAATGCACATACAGAAATGCACATGCTCTATAGGATTTGGATATATTTCTGGTATTCTTGTTCGTAGAGGATGTTCAGTGGAGACATATCACAGCCTGTGGCTAGACTGTAAAGTAAACAATATAACTGTGTTTATAGCAAGACTGTCCTATTACAAGGTAACTTATTCTGTGAACTATAAATTATATTGCGGCTCCACTGTGAGCCAGTCTAGTGGAATGTACAAAAATGATAAGGCTAATGTGGAAATCCATTTAAAAACACTTACACGGAATGCAGAATTATTTCAGGTTCAGTGCAACAAAAGAGATTAAAATAATCTATCTCTTTAACGCACATGCTTTACAACCAGCAAAGCAAGTTTAAGTAAAATCTTTGAAGGATATCTGCGGCTGTGGAATGTTAGTTCCCTTAAACACTTTCCTTTGAAAGTAAGTATCAAAGGAAGGCTTACTTATTTCTAAGCTGTGCTTTATTGCTGGGGAGGAAAGGTGCATGCAATGAGCAAAACCAAAGGGAACTGCTGAAGAAAAAGATCAGGAAAGCACCTAAGTTACACAAGGGTATGCCTTTTTTTTCAGTCTTCGGATGAGGTGCATCTTATAAAGAACATGTATGATCACACAAAACATGTTCATGAACAATGCACCATGTGAAGTTCTAAAATGGCAATCTTTACCATGGGTCATTTCAGTGTTTAAAATACTCAAAGATAGAAATGTATATTTTTGAGGTAACTGTCAAATATCCTGGGCTGATGATGGAGAGCATGAAGAAATATGTTTGTCCAACAAATTACTGCCTAGAGCTAGCTTGGTATTTTGTGGATTACACATGTTTCAGATCACAAAAGGGGAATGAATTGCCACAGGTATTACCAAATCTTGCTGCATTTGTGGTAGATCAGAGAAAATCTGCCCAGGTTCAGTTCATGTGCCTTTTCACAAATTTTGCCTGAAGATGGAAGTTTACAAATTTGCACTGAAGCTCACTGAAGTCTATGGGGGAGAGGTAAATACAATTCTGGCCAATCCATTTGTAGGTCTAATAAACAAGCTAATGTAAAAAGAAAAAAGGCCTGGGAAGAAGGTATTGCTATGGGGGACATGTGTCAATGCCAAAATGAAAAAATATATATACTTTACGGCATTGAGAGGGTTTTTTCATGCAGCTTTATTGGTAGTATTAAAATCACAAATCCATTCAAATGACATGCTTGCAGGATGCCTTAAAGCTAATTGTGGTGTTGTGAAACAGCATGATTTTCACAGACATCTTCAGAGACAGAGCATGGAGGCAGTGCATATTTAGCTGCAAAAAATATTATTTTTTCTTTTAGAAGTAGCTTTGCTCATGTACAGCAGCAGTACACCAATCTAATCAGTTACAGAAAGGCTTTTTTGCAGGTAGTCTAACTATCCATCTACTGATGGTGATTATTGAATAGTGAAGTGGTAGATGCTTATTTTTGCAGTGCCAAAATGACTGCAGAAATCACACTTTGGCAGCCAGTGTGCTTGTTAATGACTGTAATAGCTTGGTTAACAGATACATTGTACAGATCCCATCCAATTGGTTCTGCACCATGTGATTGCTATGATGACTCATCACAGTGATCCCAAATGTCAGCAGTGCAGGAACTATTGAATAAATACAATAAAACCAAACAATAATTGCGCTATTACAGAAAATAATATAGATAGTGGCTGCTGGCATGTAACAAAGTGGTAGACAATGTACAGGGAAAATGAAATAAAAAACATGCAGCGCTCAAAAAGTGCATATAAATTAACAGTTTATATCTGTGGGGAAGTGCTAAAAAGAAAAACTATACCCATTAAGTAAGGTGATAGGTAAAAATCTAATATGTAACCATATTAAGAAAAAAGTCCATAGGTGTATAGTGAATCATCTGTTAGTCCCAAACGCACATGGGGGTTCATGGGCGTAGATGGTGTCGTGCCTCCACGTAAAGTGGGGACTGGAGAGGGCTCTGTATAAGGAGACACTCTGCACGTGAGTCTTCTAATTTCACAATGGGAACTGTAATCGGTAGAAATGAATATCCTTACCGGAAAAGGTGGACACAGTCACCATATAGTGGAGTGTCATACAGGCTTGAGGGATACACCGATCCCAAGGGTATCCGGCTGGGTTAGTCCTGACGGGGAGTCGCATTCAGGATCAGGATCGCCGTACAATGGTATGGAAATTCCCGGTCTCTCAGGATCTCTCTCTCAGATGGAAGGGGTTTGAAAGTGGAAATGGTTGGGGCTCAGCAAGGTCCCGTTCATGAGGGGAGATAAGAAAAAAATCCTCCACATAGGGCATGAATCAGTTAAAAAATGCTTTATTAAAAGCTGAAAAAGTGCCAAACAGTGCACCTCAATGGGTAAAACGTGATCACAAGAGATAAAATAACATCACGTGGTAACAGGACATTTAAAGGCGTGAGCAACCCTTTTTCTTTTTTTTTAAAAGCTTTATTAAAAGCTGAAAAAGTGCCAAACAGTGCACCTCAATGGGTAAAACGTGATCACAAGAGATAAAATAACATCGCGTGGTAACAGGGCATTTAAAGGCGTGAGCAACCCGACATGTTTCGGAGCATCGTCCTTCTACTGGGGCATAAGCCTAAATGCCTGTACCACGCTTATATTTATGCACAAATAAATAAACAAAATAGTAATCAGCTGTATGAGACCTGGATGTTCACATGTTGCATAGGATCTGGGAGATCCCATAGACAATTATATGAAGATCCTCAGCTGCTGAATCAAACAGCTCCCTTTGTCTGACCCAGCAGCTGACAAAAGACCTACATTGCTGACACTTGAAATTCACTTTGAAGTGAATATCCAATCCGAGCGCTCTGTACGGGGTCATGTGACAGCGTCACCGCGCATGACGTCATCGCGCACCGGACGCCGCGCTCCAAGCCTCCTTTTCACACAAGGAAGTGAAGGGCTAGCTGGTGGAGTCATTACATCCACAGCGGCCCCAGGAGACTAATAAAGCACGTCAGTCCTGTGCGCTCCAGTGCGCTTGACTTCCGGTGTCCCCAATCAGGGGAATAGAGCATTCAGTGTTGCAGGAAGGAGAAGAGACATATATATAAATATAGTCACAGAAGAAAAAGCAACTAAGATCAAATATAAATGTTGTACATGTATCTGACAGTATGATTGTAAGTCTATATACTGGAAAACATAAAAAATTGAATAAAAAATAATTTGAAAACTTGAATGCCTGTTAGGTGATATCAGGCCCTATTAGGTGGTCCTATAGCGGGATCCCACGACAAAGAGCATAACAAAAATATTAGCAAAGATTAGCAAAAATGGCAAAAAATAACATGAAGATATATGTATGTCAGGGATTTCAAACACTGTTTAAGACTTATTTATAAAGGCAGTTACGTCCCATTCCACGTTTAGCCCATAGGGGGAGTAGCTTTTTAGTTGGTAAATCCAGAAAACCTCAAGCTGTGATACCCCCCTAGTACGTGGACCCCCTCTCCAAGATGGAATGAATTTGTGTATTACTTGAAATTTAGAGCCTCTCGGATTTTTATTATGGAACTCTAAAAAGTGACGGGGGACACTATGGTTAGTGCAACCTTTTTTGATAGCAGTAATGTGTTCATTAACACGAATGTTAAATGATCTGATGGTACGACCGACATACTGCATATTGCAGGGGCATGCGATGAGGTACACAATGTATCGTGTGGTACATGTGACAAAATGTTTAATCTGGTATATGGTGGAAGTGACGGTAGACTCAAAATTCACAGATCTATGGTTTCCACAAGAATTGTGCATGCACACATTACATTTCTTACAAGGATAGTATCCTTTGGACTCTGGAAAAAAGGACGGTCTAATGGGTGCTTCTATAACATTACGGGAAATGCGATTCCGCAATGACTGAGCACCCCTAAAAGTAACACCTGCTCTCATGGGAAGCACAGGGCCCAAAACCGGATCACTTCTCAGAATGTTCCAGTGTCGATTTAAAATTTGTTTAATCTGTCTGTGCTGGACAGAGAACTGGGTGAAAAGAGACCACTTAAATTTATCGTTGGGGGTTGGTTTTGGTCGCACAGATGTTAACGTGTTGCGATCAATGAGGGAGACCTTTGAGATCTCATTGTCGATCTGGGCAGGTTGGTAGTCTTTTTCTAAAAACCGTTCTCTCAAGAATTGTGCTTGATGCAAGAAATCAGTGGTGTTAGTGCAATTCCTGCAAATGCGTAATAACTGACTGCGGGGGACAGAGTCAAGCCAAGGACCATAGTGACAGCTATCGGTGGAGATATAGCCGTTTCTGTCCGTCGGCTTGAAGAAGGTGGTGGTTACAATCCGACGGTCAGAAACGGCAATCTCCAAATCCAGAAAATGTATCGAAACCGTGCTCAGTTCATACGTTAGGATGATGCCTCTGTCGTTATGATTCAGAGTGGCCATAAAATCGTGAAGAGTTTCTTCATCACCCTTCCATAGGAGGAGGATGTCGTCTATATATCTAGCCCATAAACACAGCTCCGGTCGCTGTGCGGGATAGACGACATCCTCCTCCCAAAGGGCCATGAAGAGGTTGGCGAGGCTGGGGGCAAATTTGGCCCCCATAGCCACGCCTTTCCTCTGCAAAAAGAATTGGTTGTTATACCAGAAATAATTTGTTTGTGTTGCGAACCGTAAAAGTTCCATAATATAATGTTGTTGTGGTGTCAGAATATCCTCACTGGCGTTTAGATAATGTTCAACTGCCGCTAGACCTAACCTGTGCGGCATGGAGGTATATAGCGCTGTAACGTCAGTCGTGACCAAAATGAGGTTGTCTTGGTATTCTATACTTTCCAGTCTACGGATGGTGTCCCCAGTGTCCCTAAGGTAGGATGGAAACTTGGACACAAGGGGTTGGAGGAAGAAATCTATGTAGCGGCCGACTCTGGATGTTATAGAGTCGATACCGCTTATGATGGGTCTACCGGGGTTTTTTTTGCTATTTTTATGTACCTTGGGGAGGTAGTACATCACTGGGATGCGTGGTCCTACTGGGACTAAGTAGTCCTTTTCCTTTTTAGTGAGGATTCCTTGTTGGAAGCCTCGTGTTACTAAGTTCACTAAATGTTGTTTAAAATCCCTAGTTGGGTCCCGGGGTAAGGGTATATATGTCTTTTCGTCACTCAGGATATGACACATCTCTCTGTGGTAGTCTTCCTTATCTAAGATGACTACCCCGCCCCCCTTATCAGCGGGGCGGATGACTATGTCCTTGCGTTCACAGAGAGATTTTAGACCTATCCTGATATTAGGGTGGTCAAAATACGTTTGTTAAGTAAACTGTCCAAGTCTTTGAGAACCAAATCACAAAAGACTTTGATGGCAGGTGCTGTAGCACTAGGAGGATTGAATAGGGAGGGATTGGCCAGTCCCGTTTGAAGGGCTATCGGGCTTGAGGCTGCAATATTTGTATTGGTTGTACCCTCAACATTCACAGGGTTGGCCAAAAAGTGTCGTTGCACATTGAGTTTTCTTTTGAACTTCTGGACATCGATAAAGGTGTCAAATTTGCTCAGTTTTTTAGAGGGAGCAAATTTGAGACCTTTGTCCAGTACATGTAATTCAGCATTGGAAAAGTATTTTTGGCTAAGGTTTAAAATGCCACTCATTTTCAATATCGTTTTCTTTTTCCTGGACCTCCAGCCTCCTCTAGAGCCTCGTTTCCGTCTATTCTTCATTTGGGCCCGGATGGTCCCCGGGGAAAATACTCTTTGTGTGGGGGGTATGGATATGAATGGTTGTATGTATATGGTGATCTCTCAAGTTGATAATGGTCCCCAGTGTGTGGTTCATCTCTTAACGGTGAAAATCGGTTATAGGTATGGACAGGGGTCCGATAGTTGTAATATGGTTCAGGATAGTCCCTTCTGTATTGGTTACGTTGAGGGGATCTATTATGAACATGGGGGGATCTATATTGGGTATATGCTTCAGAGTGTCCAGTCCCTCTGTTGTGCCCTTGAGGATTGCCTCTACCTCTCCGGGTATTCCCTCTTCCCCTATTAGGCTGTTGGTAACCATAGCCGGAGGGGTTGTAAGAAGGATGATTTCTATCAGAGGGTTTGTTGTAATTATTTGGGGTAGAATGGGGATGGACGTTTTTACGCGTGGTGGTTTGACTAGAGTGTGTCTCTAGAAGTGTGGGTGCTAATCCACTATTCAAAATGGAAGAGGAGGTGTCTATCTCGGTCGGGCCAGCCGGTCCGGCGGAGGTGTCACCATCTTTTTTTTGCCAGTTGGACACAAGATGATTTTTGTAGTCGTTGGTATCTCTTGTGTATTTCTTTTGTTTTTTAGTCCGTTGGTCTTTATCCTCTTTTTCTAAATGGTTCTTAAGATTAGTTGAAAGGGATAAATATTCTGGTGTGGATTTATAGGGGAGGAGTTTATCTTTGAGTTCCTTAATTTCCCTATCAATCAGTGATAGTCTATTCCTTTTTTTATCCATCAAAAAACATATGAGATTTACACCCGCTTCATTAAAATAGTGATACCAGGATTCAGTCTCAACCTCATCCTGCTGTGGGTGGATATCCCACCTGAGACCTCTGGGGACCATGCGCTCCTTGGAGTATTGCTCCAGGAACGCAATGTCCCAAAGGAGGTGGATCTCGGACACCATCAAATTTTTGAGGCGCATAAATAGACCTCCTATTTCTGTGTTGGTGTTTACAACAACAAAAACTCCTTCTGTGGTAATAGAACGAGTGGTGCGGTACTCAAAAACATCCATATCGTGATATAGAGAAACGTAATGGCAGCAACTATAAACCAAAATAGTGAAATACAATAAAACCAAACAATAATTGCGCTATTACAGAAAATAATATAGATAGTGGCTGCTGGCATGTAACAAAGTGGTAGACAATGTACAGGGAAAATGAAATAAAAAACATGCAGCGCTCAAAAAGTGCATATAAATTAACAGTTTATATCTGTGGGGAAGTGCTCACGCCTTTAAATGCTCTGTTACCACGCAATGTTATTTTATCTCTTGTGATCACGTTTTACCCATTGAGATGCACTGTTTGGCACTTTTTCAGCTTTTAATAAAGCTTTTTTTAACTGATTCATGCCCTATGTGGAGGATTTTTTTCTTATCTCCCCTCATGAACGGGACCTTGCTGAGCCCCAACCATTTCCACTTTCAAACCCCTTCCATCTGAGAGAGAGATCCTGAGAGACCGGGAATTTCCATACCATTGTACGGCGATCCTGATCCTGAATGCGACTCCCCGTCAGGACTAACCCAGCCGGATACCCTTGGGATCGGTGTATCCCTCAAGCCTGTATGACACTCCACTATATGGTGACTGTGTCCACCTTTTCCGGTAAGGATATTCATTTCTACCAATTACAGTTCCCATTGTGAAATTAGAAGACTCACTGCAGAGTGTCTCCTTACACAGAGCCCTCTCCAGTCCCCACTTTACGGGGAGGCACGACACCATCTACGCCCATGAACCCCCATGTGCGTTTGGGACTAACAGATGATTCACTATACACCTATGGACTTTTTTCTTAATATGGTTACATATTAGATTTTTACCTATCACCTTACTTAATGGGTATAGTTTTTCTTTTTAGCACTTCCCCACAGATATAAACTGTGTGTATCAGAGTGTTAGTGGTTCCCAAGATTATGGGATCCTTTTTTAACCCTTTTCTCCCCCCACAGTATATCTCAGCCCCATCCTGCCTCTGCAGTGATGCGTATATTAACCAACTCATCTCCCTTATCCTGCACATCTGTACATTAACCCCTTCATCTTTATCCTCCCAATGTAAGTGGCCTGTACACTAACCCCTTCACCTCCTCAATTTGTGTATGACCTGTATTTTTTTTTTTTTTATCAATAACATTTTTATTTTATTCTGTTACCAAAATTTACATTGCATAGAATACAACGGGTAAAGTATTAGAAAAGTGCGATACATGGTATTAAACAGACAAGTACAGGTACATGTAGTGTTCTCCTTAGTGTGTTCCGAGAGGGTCATGGTTTCTAAGCTAGCATGGTTACAACAGCTTCTCAACATCACAAATTAAGGATAAACCTCTGATATCTAATAACAAAAGTAATTTTTGTAATAAGGACAAGAGAAGGGGAAGAAAAAAAGAAAAGGAAAAGAACAGGGAAAGAGAAGGAGTAAAGTCACCTGAGTGAGTCAATGACACGTTTATAAAGAGTCCTCCCGGAGGTGCCACAGCTCCCAGACCTTATCGTGGGCTTCCAATCTGTGCTGCATCCTGGCCATCATCTTCTCCATCAGTTCCACATCTTTAATCCTCGCATACAGTGCTTCAGGGGTAGGGGGGGGGGTTTCTTTTTCCAATTCAATGCTATGAGGCATTGTGCTGCCGTTAGAATGTGGCGTACTAATTTTTTATTGGTTTTTGAAAGCTTTAGTGGAGATAAGCCTAATAGGAAAAATTTAGGGGTCATAGGAAGTGATTTTCCTAGGAGATTGGTCAGTAACTGCTGAACTTTTCCCCAGAAGGTGACAATTTGGGGGCACTCCCAGTAGATATGAAGAAGGGTACCCCTGGCTCCCGAGCATCTCCAGCATCGATCTGAGCTGGTGGGGTAAATGGCATGGAGTACATCTGGGGTCATGTACCAGAAGAAAATTTTTTTGTATACGTTTTCTTTATATAGTGTGCAAATTGAACTTTTCACTGCCTGAGACCATATCACCTGCCATTGTTCCGTGGAGAGTTCCTCCTTAAGGGCTTTCTCCCACTTAACCATATAGAGGTGTTTGCCTTGCGCCTCTATTGAGTAGGAATTTCAGATTTTATAGATATCAGAGATCAGCCCCCTCTGAGTCAAACCTGTCATAACCAAGTTTTCAAAGGGGGTTAAGGAGGAAAATCGCAGGTCAGGCGCTATGGTCAGGGCATAGTGGCGGATCTGTAAATAACTATAAAAAGCTTGGCGTGGTATATCATATTTAGTTTGGAGTTCGGGGAAGGCTAATAGCCTACGTGTTCTAGGATCTACTATGTTGCCGAAGTGGAACAAGTTTCGGGAGGACCATGGGTAGGACATCTGGTGTGTGAGGCTATCCGGCAATTTGGGGTTGCATATAAAGGAGGTTAACAGCGATTTTTCAGAGGAGAGGCCATGTGGGGAGCGCAGTGCTTTCCACGTTTTACGGAGTTGGGACATAGCTCCTAATAGACATTCAGGGGGCACCTCCGCATCCGCACACCAGAGCAAGCTATTTGGGTGGGTTGGGGCCAGCCAGATCTTCTCAATTTCTGTCCACTTATTGTAGGACCACTGGGTGGACCATGAGATTATAGCTCTGAGTTGAGTGGCTTGGTAATATTTAATTAGATTCGGTAAAGCAAGGCCACCATCAGACCGAGCTGCCATAAGGACTGATTGGGGAATCCTATGCTTTTTATAATTCCAGACAAATTTAAGTAGATCTATCTGAAGTTTTCTGAGATGTTTGTATGGGACTGAGATGGGTAATGTTTGAAATAGAGTAATTTCAGGAGGATCGTCATTTTAATGGATGCTATTCGCCCCAAGAGGGAGAGGTGATGTTTTTTCCATCTGAGGAGCATGGCTCTGATAGAATGAAATAGGGGGGGGAAGTTTTCCTGATAAAGGGTTGCGAATGTTGGAGTAATGCGGATTCCTAGATATTTTAAAGATATAGTTTTCCAGTGATATGGGAAGTTGGCCTGTAAGTGTGCGATTTCCGGTTCTGGGATATTTATTGGGAGGGCTTCTGATTTGGACGCATTCATTTTATAGCCCGATAGGGCCCCATATTTATCAAGCTCGGCGTGGAGATTCGGGAGGGATATTCTAGGTTGTGTCAGGGTCATAATGATATCATCAGCAAACAATGAGATTTTAAACTCCCTACCGCGAACTGATATCCTGTGGATATCCGGGTTACCTTGGATGTGGGCTGCTAAAGGTTTCATGCATAGCGCAAACAGTAGGGGAGAAAGGGGGCACCCCTGCCGTGTACCGTTGTGTATTGAGAACGGGGCCGAAACGGCAAAGGGAGTTCTGACCTGTGCAGTGGGGTTGGAGTATAGGTGCTGCACTGCTCGCAGGAAGGGGCCCTTCATTCCTATGTGCTGTAGGGTGGCGAACAGGAAGGGCCAACCCAAACGGTCAAAGGCTTTTTCGGCGTCCAAGCTTAGAAGCAGAGACGCAGAGTCCTCCCTGTTCGCCACATCCACCAGGTCAATTACTTTCCTCGAGTTGTCTCCCGCCTGTCTAAGCGGCATGAAACCTACCTGGTCTTTATGTATGAGAGAGGGGAGAACTACATTCAGGTGGATTGAGAGTATTTTCGTGAAGATTTTTAGGTCGGAATTCAAAAGGGCAATGGGTCGATAATTGGCACATAGTACGGGGTCTTTGTCTGGCTTGGGAATCAGGGTAATAAATGATCTTTGCATATCAGCTGGGACCGGAGTGTCCCGGAGAAAGGTGTTAAAAAGTCTGCTCATATGTGGGAGTAGGAGCGGGAGGAAAGTTTTATAGTATTCGTATGGTAGGCCGTCGGGACCTGGTGATTTACGGGATGGTAATTTTGATTTGATCGTAAGTTCTATTTCCTCCTCTGTAATAGGTGCGTTTAGGGCCTCTAAGTCTGTGGTTTGTAGGCGGGGGACACCACTTTGTTTTAGATAACGATGTAATCTAAGTGAGATCTCTGGGGTGGGGGGATTTTTTGGGATGTCCGGATTGTTATAGAGGTCGGTGTAGAAGTCTGCAAAGGCATGCACAATATCTTTGGGATGAGATAGTAGGCAGCCCTTTTTATTCTTAATTTGGTGTGGGCGTTGTGTTAAGGGAGTCCTCCCGCAACTTTTTTGCCAGTAAGGAATGTGCCTTGTTTCCCCTATCATAGTACACCTGCTTTAACCGAAGCAAGGCTTTTTCCACTTGCCCCAGTGCAAAGTCCCTCAGGATCGTCCTAAGCTTAATGACCTTCCTGAGAAGGGGTACGGTAGGGGATGTTTGAAGCTGCGTCTCTAGAACCTGTAGTTCCCTCTCAGTTCGGTGTTTTGTGGCTAATGCGTCTTTTTTCATGGCCGACGATAGGGCTATGCATCTACCCCTGATGACTGCCTTATGGGCCTCCCATAGCGTAGCAGGAGAGATGTCAGGGGTGTTGTTTTCCTTAAAGTAAAATTTCAGGGAAGAGGTTATTTCCGTGGTTGACTGAGGGTGTTGAAGGAGAAAAGTGTTTAGTCTCCAGTTACAGGGTCTAGGGTTGGGGGACTCCACATCTAATGCAAGAGTGATCGGGGCGTGGGCGGACCAAGAGATCGGAAGCACCTTGGCCTCACGAACTATTCTAAGAGTAGAGTTGTTAACAAAAAAGTAGTCGATCCTGGTGTGGGTTTTATGGGGAGCTGAGTAGAAAGTGTACTGCCGATCCCCCGGGTGGAGGGCCCTTCAGGCATCAAAGAGAGCATGTTTTCTAAGTAGTTGGCAAAAAAGCTTCGAGTCTCTAAGGGCTCGAGCTGATGGTGCCCTGGGGTCCACCACAAGGCGGTCGGCGTTTGTGGAGTGGATTAAGTTGAAGCCACCCCCCACCACCAGGATCCCATGTTCCGAGCGAAAAAGACGTGTAAACATTTTAGATAGAAATCTATGTTGTTTGACATTAGGTGTGTACAGAGTGCACAAGGTGATCTCCCATGACTGCCACCGACCCCTAACGATAATATAGTGACCATGCGGGTCCCCATAGTGACTCTCATAAACAAATGGAGAGCCTTGCTTAATGAGTATGGCCACCCCTGCCCGTTTATGTGGTCCTGAGGAAAGGTAGCTGTTTGGGAAGTGCCTGCATGCGAAAGCAAAGGTGCCCCCCTGTCAAAGTGTGTCTCTTGGACAAAAATAATATCAGCGCCAGATTGTTTAAATTCCTTCAGTGCCAGATGCCTCTTTTTATTGGAGTTTAATCCATGGACATTTAATGAAAATATCCTAGCCATGGTCTCTAGTTGGGAAGGGGAGGGGGCTCGTGTTACCTGGGTTGAAGACGACGGCCATGGATCCTGGGACTGGAAGCGGGCAACCTCCGGCGAGGGATCTGGACCTAATCCGCGGTCCATGTAGAGAGTCACTCAGGGGCAAGGGATAGTCAATGAGAGAAGATGAGACTAGAGGAAAGAGACAAAGGTTAGTGTTAAACAAAACAAGACAAAACCTAAAAGGTGTTTTCAGCTGACCTTGAAAGGTCGATGGACCTAGGTCAGTACGGTTTCCCAAGGATCCGCCCAGCCCCGCTCCAGCAGAGCAGTCCAGACGGATGCAAGGGAGCCCTGGGTTGATCATATAACAGGATATTACCAAAACTATTGTGACGATCATCACTTAATTAGGGGAGGGGTTGGTGAGCTAAAGGAAAAATCACCTACACTCCCAAGCCTCAACGGAGACATGCCCATAGAGTAACACAAAAGCAAACTTAGAAATAAAAAGACTGGGGCAAAAAATTGGGGACTGAGTGAACAAAATGTCCAGGACAGATCTATCAGCCTAGTAGAATGGCTGAGCATCTATAGATTTAAGGATCCAAGAAAAAAAAAATTTTTTTTGAGTTCAATTCAGCCATTTCTGGATTTGGAACTCTTGTATGGGGTGCCTTCCTTCCGAGTGTGATTAGAGGAGGGAACCTTCTGCCACATTGTAGGCGGCGGGGGTGGGGTGGTTACTAAGTCCCAATCTGGGAGTTGAGGGGGGCTGATCCCCAAAACGTCACAGAAATTGGTTAGATTTTCTGGATACCGTAGAACAGCGGATCTGCCTTGGTTCTTGGCTGTAAGGGTGAAAGGAAATCCCCCATCGATAGGGGATATTTTCTTCTTGAAGGATACGTAGAAGAGGTTGCAAGAGTCTGCGCTTCTGTAAGGTTATCCAGGAGAGGTCTGGAAACAGTTGCAGGTGTGCATCCTGGAAGGTTATTTTACGTGTCAGGCGGGATTGACGCATAATGTCCTCCTTTAAGGGGTATGAGCTTATTCTGCAAATAATGTCCCTCGGTTTGGAAGTAAGATTCTTGGGGCAGAGGGCCCGGTGGGCTCTATCCATGTCGATACGATTGGTTAGGGGGTCCCCAAGTAGATTGTTAAATATGTGTTGTAATTTGTTGTGGATGTCTTCTGGACCGTCCGTCTCCGGAACCCCCCGCACCCGAATATTATTCCTGCGCCCCCTATTATCCAAGTCGTCAAGGTGGCGCTGCATTTCTCTTAGTTGGTTACGGTGATCTGCTCCTTGGGGTTGAGTCCTATGGACTGCTAGTTTAGTTTCTTGGATTTCTTCTTCGGCCATTTCCACCCTGTCAGCTAGGTGTTTAAGGCCTGTTTGTAGTATCTGTATTTCTGAGCGACAGGTGGATTTTACATCTGCAATCAGCTGTTTAAAGTCATCTTTGGTGGGCATCGCCTGTAAATAGGAATACCACTCACTAGGGAGTGGGTGATGGGGGATTGGCAGCGGGTTTTGCTGTGGTGGTCGATGATGGGATGCTTGCTGGTGTTGCACTTGTAGTGCAGCTTCACCCCGCATGGTGGGTATGGGTTGTGGGGATGCAGTCCATATGTTTCCCCAGGGCTGGCCCTGAGTGTGTAAGGGGGCCTCGATCTCTTCCAGAGCGTGACATTGGGGGACAGAGGCTGGGTCCCTTAGGTCTGAATTGGGAGGGCGTGCGGCCTGTTCTTTGGGTGTGCTCAGTGCTTGAGAGAATGAGAGTCTCTGCGTTTTAGGTGGGGGTGAACCAGGTGTGAGGGTTCTGAAGGCCGCCGTGGAGTCATCCGGTCCAGATGAGGTGTTGGATGCCGGGAATCTTGGGTCCGGTAAGGCCGGAAAGTCCGCTGATATGTCAGAAGATGATGGGGATCCCGGGGCATCCCCTGTCAGGCAGGGGTCTGAGGCTGTCCGCAGCAGGCACGGGAAGGCCTCCGAGCATTGAGTGTAGAGGGAAGGAGGGGGGTCAAACATGGCGGCTGGGGGATCACGTGGCGAGGTCCTGGGATGGCCAGGGCAAATCGTGCTCACCGTTCCCAAAGGAGAGGAGATGCCTGTGGCATGTTGTAGGACTGGCGGTGTGCCGACCGGGTCTCGGTGTGGGCTCGGGTCCGACTGGGAGAGCTGCATGGTGAGCCTGGAGCGGGCCGCCGCGGCCTCCGGCGCCATATTGGCTGTGCTGTTAGACGGACTGTCGGTCTGCGGGAAGAAGGACCTGAGGTCCGATGACGAGCCGGGTGGTGGTTGTTACGACCCCCGTGCTTTAGCGGATCGGGGGGCCTTAGATCTGCCCATGTAGCTGTAGCGTAGCATCCCCAAATAGATCTTTAGCTGCGGGCTTAGAGAGAGCAGACGGCTCAAGAGTCCATCTAGGTCGGTTTCCGGTCACGCCCCCGACCTGTATTTTTAATGTATCTAGTGCACCATTACCAAGATCCATATTTTAACCCCCTCAATACCAGCATGTTTCATTCCAAAAAAAATTGTGGCAAAAAATTCCATTATTTTTTTTCAATTCAGTCACTAACAAACATAGGACTAATGGTACTATTGTGGCTTGCCCTATTGTGGCTAGCTAAATAATATGTTAATAAGTTCTTAAATCAAGACCATAGTCAACTACCATCTGAACCAAATAAGTTTATGCTGGTCTCATCAGACCACAGGACATGGTTCCAGTAATCCATGTTTTTAGTCTGCTTGTCTTCAGCAAACTGTTTACGGCTTTCTTGTGCATCATCTTTAGAATAGGCTTCCTTCTGGGACAACAGCCATGCAGACCAATTTGATGTAGTGTGCAGCATATGATCTGAGCACTGACAGTCTGACCCCCCCACCCCTTCAACCTCTGCAGCAATGCTGGCAGCACTCATACATCTATTTCCCAAAGACAACCTCTGGATATGACGCTGAGCACGTGCACTCAACTTCTTAGGTCGACCATAGCGAGGCCTGTTCTGAGTGGAACCTGTCCTGGTAAACTGTTGTATGGTCTTGGCTGTCGTGCTGCAGCTCAGTTTCAGGGTCTTGGTAATCTTCTGATAGCCTAGGCCTTCTTTATGTAGAGCAACAATTCTTTTTTTCAGATCCTCAGAGAGGTCTTTGCCATGAGGTGCCATGTTGAACTTCCAGTGACCAGTATGAGAGAGTGAGAGCGATAACACCAAATTTAACACACCTGCTCCCCATTCACACCTGAGACCTTCTAACACTAATGAGTCACATGACACCGGGGAGGTAAAATGGCTAATTGGGCCCAATTTGGACATTTTCACTTAGGGGTGTACTCACTTTTGTTGCCAGCGGTTTAGATATTAATGACTGTGTGTTGAGTTATTTTGAGGGGACAGCTAATTTACATTGTTATACAAGCTGTACACTCACTACTAAAGTGCAATTTCTTTAGTATTGTCACATGAAAAGATATAATACAATATTTACAAAAATGTGAGGGGTGTACTCACTTTTGTGAGATACTGTATATGCCAATGAACTAGATTGAGTTGAATAATGAATTTCCTCTTGTATATATCATAATCAAATATTACTAAACCTAGCATATAATTAAATATGCATTTAACAGACTGTACCTGTTATTTCCCTGTAGGATTAAGGGGCAGAGTCTGCGTCAATACAAAAAAAACGTACTTATCTAATTCTAGGGACAGGTTTTGATATTGTGAGTAGGATATTTCATTAAATCAGCAAAAGCTATTGTAAGAGAAATGTTACATTTAACAAGCAAAATCATCCAGATAATAACGGCAGTTTAAAAATACTGAGCAAATTCTACTATACCAGAGGAATTATTAAATTTGGGTTAAGAGCCACACCCAGGCAGGGCCTTCAGGGAGATTGATCATGAGGATCATGATGGGGATGGCGATTCAAGATGGATCATGATGAATGGATGGATATGGATCACATTACTCCCAGATAAAGATGAAGATGGAGCTGATATGGACCAAGCTGGGAATTGAGATAACGATGAGCCTCCATCCCCTCTCTGAGTTTCCCCTTTCATTTCACAAAAACTGCCTCAATCTAAGGACCATCCCAGAGAATGTAGTTCGTAATATTTATCTGATTGGAGAGTAATATTATGGATTAACAATTTGTTTGAACAGTCAATAACTTATCTTAACCACATGATGGCACTCCAAAACTAGAACTCCTTATATTAGGTTTTCTGGAAATAAAAGCTGGATTTCTTTGATTCAGTCTTATAGCAGATAAAATATTTTTATCCCTAGATTGATATAAATGTCATTTTATTGAGAGGGTATGTAGATATATTCCTGGGGTTTGTGGCATTTATTTTAGCATCTTAAATGTGAAAACCCTGGTCAAAACGGTGTAATTTTATTTAGTGATCCATGTTAAAATTATATTTAAACTCCATAAAATGTTGGGATACATTTTTTTTTCCATTCACATCTTATTTCTGAGTATGTATAAACCACACATATATTTTTTAAATATGGATACAGTCAAATAAAACATGGTAATAGTATCTTAATCATGATTGAGTCAATTTGTATATCATTATGCCTTAAATACTGTAGATACTTATATTGAAACAGTGATGTCCCTTTTATAGCCTTTTCCAAAAGTGTATCCAAGTATCTATGGGTTTGTCTTATAAAATATTGAAAAGTTAAATTCAGTTCCCCTATAACTCTAATGCCCCGTACACACGGTCGGATTTTCCGACGGAAAATGTGTGATAGGACCTTGTTGTCGGAAATTCCGACCGTGTGTAGGCTCCATCACACATTTTCCATCGGATTTTCTGACACACAAAGTTTGAGAGCAGGCTATAAAATTTTCCGACAACAAAATCCGTTGTCGGAATTTCCAATCGTGTGTACACAAATCCGACGCACAAAGTGCCACGCATGCTCAGAATAAATAAAGAGATGAAAGCTATTGGCTACTGCCCCGTTTATAGTCCCGCGTACGTGTTTTACGTCACCGCGTTCAGAATGATTGGATTTTCCGACAACTTTGTGTGACCGTGTGTATGCAAGACAAGTTTGAGCCAACATCCGTCGGAAAAAATCCTAGGATTTTGTTGTCGGAATGTCCAATCAATGTCCGACCGTGTGTACGGGGCATAAGACACTTATAGAGCGGTTTTAGAATGTTAACTTTTGGTTAATGGTTTAGGACTTCTCAAGAAGAAACAATAGAAGTCTCTTTCAGTATGGGTACATAAACTGTTTATTTACTAAAGGCAAATCCACTATGCACTGCAAGTGCACTTGGAAGTGCAGTTGCTGTAGATCTGAGGGGGACATGCAAGGAAAATAAAAAACAGCATTTTTGTTTGTACATGATTGGATAATAAAATCAGTAGAGCTTCACCTCATTTTAAATCTCCCCCTCAGATCTAAAGCAACTGCACTTCCAAGTGCACTTGTAGTGCAAAGTGGATGTGCCTTTAGTAAATCAACCCCTCTGTCTCTTCACAATAGTAAACCTTGTAAGTGCTGAAGGCCTTGAAAACATAGAAGAGGAGTTTTAATGGAGAGTATGTTTTCCTTAATCATATAACTAGTTAGTTTGTTAATGCCTTGCAAATATAAGACAGTTTCAGCCTAAAGCCGGCCATAGATGGATCGAATCTTAGGTTCAGCAGGGACTGGTCGAGATTTGATCAATCTATAGGCAGGATGATTGTACGCTAGCCGATCCATTTAATGACTTGGGTACAATCAGAATGTCATATTTTTAGTATGTGACTATTGCCACTAGCCATAATCACTGTGTTCTTCTAGCAGGGACAGCTCTCCATGCTCCACCTCAGAGAACACAATAGCTCTGTGGGAGGGATTCCACACACAGAGTGTTAATGGGGGAATCGTGGTTGCAGAAAAGAAAATCGCATAATCTATGGCCTGCTTAAGATGGGTCTTTTTGGATCCAGTTGTTTGAGTGAAAAAGTATCCATTGTCCATGGATTTACTGTGTCCTTGCAACTAATTCCTCTGTACACAAGTTGAACAAACTCTTCATGGTTCTGTCACTCTGGGATAGGTAAACATTCATGTGACACGTTCGATTTTTGAACTATTTGAAGTCCTCCAATTTCTCTCACAAACCATATTTTATAGTTCAAAATCAGAGAAACCATATATCATCATTTTAATTTATAGAGGCTCTGACAATTGAGTTCATGCTCTGTACTCTGTACAGCAAATCTGCATAGCCCAGATGTGTTACTTGCTTTATATTGAATTGCAGGATGCTCTAGTATCTTTTCAGCTACCCTGTGCTATGGATGGATGAATTTAGCCAGCATGCACTCTGGTCCTCCTCCAAGACAAACCTGTCTGCCTTGATTGGACTAAGCTAAGTTAGTGGGCATCATGTTTGCACACACCAACCTTCAAGTGATTGTAAAGGATCGTTTTTTTTTTTTTTTTAAATAACAAACATGTCATACTTACCTCCACTGTGCAGCTCGTTTTGCACACAGTGGCCCCGAACCTCCATTTCTGGGGTCCCGGCGGCTCTCTGGACTCCTGCCCACATCAGATAACCCCCTAGGAGAAGCGCTCTCCTGAGGTGGTTACCTTGCAGGCGCACTCCCGAGTCCAGCATTTGCATCCATAGACACTCAGCCCCGCCCCCCCCAGCACCCACGTCATTGAATTTGATTGACAGAAGCAGGAGCCAATGGCTGTGCTGCTATCAATCTAGCCAATCAGGACATGAGACACCAGCTAGAGCTGGTGTGCTCGTCCCCGGCGTCCGGAAAGAGAGGGTTCAGGTAAGTAAAACAAGGGTACTGGGGGGCTGCTGCACTGCCAGAGGTTTTTCACCTTAATGCATAGAATGCACTGAGGTGCAAAACCACGAGGGTTTACAACCCTTTTAACTTCATTCATGCTCCCTGGGCTTAAAATTGATTAGCACTAATCTTTCATTAGCAATGAGAATTACCGATTTACCCACCATCATTTTTATGACTGACCATTGTTTATTCTGTGACTGGTCGAGCACACTTTTATTAGTTTTTGATTTGCAACTGTATACCCACAGTTGTGCTCTAAACCTTGCGTACTCTGGCAGAAATTGTACAATTTTGGCATTAATATTGAAAACATGACTGATCATGCCATAAAACTATATTTAAGGATAGTGATCACTTAAAGCCATTTATTATCATATAGCTCCTTTTAAATCATAATGATAACATAAATCATCCAAATGACCCTGATGAAAAGTTTACATACCCTGGAATGTTTTGCCTTGGTACAGACATACAAGGTAACACACAGGTTAAAATGGCAATTAAAGGTTAATTTCCCACATCTGTGGCTTTTTAAATTGCAATTCGTGTCTGTGTATAAATAGTCAATGATTGTGTTAGCTCTCACACAAATGCACTATGCAGGCTGGATACTGAGCCATGGAGAGCAGAAAAGAACTGTCAAAAGACCTGGGTAACAAAGTAGTGGAACTTTATAAAGATGTAAAAGTATATAAAAAGATATGTAAAGCCTTACATTTGCCAGTAGGTACTGTTCAATCAGTTATTACGAAGTGGTAAATTTGGATATCTCTTGATACCAGGCCAAGATCAGGTAGACCAAGAAAGATTGCAGCCACAACTAACAGAGGAATTGTTCGGTATACAAAGAAAACCCAGGTAACCTCTGGAGAAATACAGGCTGCTCTGGAAAAAGACAGTGTGGTTGTTTTTAAGGAGCACACTATAATACTTGAACAAAAATGATCTGCATGGTTGAGTTGCCAGAAAGAAGCCCTTACTGCACCAGTGCCAAAAAAAAGCCCAGTAAGACATGTCAAGGTGTTGTTGGACATATTGTAACCGGGCTTTTTTGTGGCATTGGTGCAGTAAAGCCTTCTTTCTGGTAACTAGACCATGCAGATAGGCTGGTATGGGGCCCATTAATTAATGCGGAGCCTCGTGAAAAAAAATCTCCATCTTTGGACACACAGCTTGGGATTTCTCTTCAAACAAGACAAAAAAATGGCCAACATTTAATAAAAATTAAGCTATGGCTAATTATTTGTAACACCTCCTTTTATTGTCATGGGACTCCAAAAGTGTAAGGCATTGACAATTCTGTCATTAACAGTTATTGTATTAAATTTTATTGTATTGCATGTGTAGTGAGAACATAAAAAAAAGTGTGTATTCTTTGAGACAACTATGATATGGGAATACAATATCATAAACATCTATGATGTAAATATTCAAAGTGAAATACAAGATATTGAGCTGTTCCCTTTTTCAATGTAGCAGAGTCTATTGTTATCAGAACCCACAATACATATTCAATGTCATTCTGCAGACTGAAGGAATAATCTACTCAATGGTTATACTTGTCCAAATAAAGTGGTTTGGTTTCCAGTAGATAAGGCTAGACTCACTTAGAATATTCATTATGCTTCTGAATTCACTGAGCTCCATTCTATCCAAAAACCACAATATTAAATCTGCAGATTACCCAATAATTTTGGAGAATTCAATAGCTCAAAGTAAACAGCTATACACAGTGACAACACTGACAAGTAGACCTATACTGTATAAATCTTAGTTTAGGGGATAAGGCACATGTTAACCTTAGCTGTTACTGGTTTTTAAACCCAGACTATGAAAAACTCTCATTACATGTTATAAAAAGCACCTCTCCCCATGTTGAGGGCATGTGGCCTGGTATGGTTCGGGGGGGGATGGAGGTGCTCGTTTTCTGACCTGCCGGACTGCATGCTCGGATAAGGGTCTGGTATAGATATTCGAGGGGACGCCACGCCCGTTTTTGTTTTAGTTATGGCATGAGGTTCCCCCCAATCCATACCAGACCTGTTATGAATTGGGGGGGGACCCCATGCTGTTTTTTTTCTGAATTTTCTATTGCTGCCATTCTTTTGTTTACATTTCAGCTGTCAGTGAGGAAGCCTGCTGACATCTGATGAGCCATTGCTTGTTATGGATGTAGAGGTCGGCTTCCCAGCCGCTGCTTAACAAGCAGCTATTTTTCACACAAAATTAGAATCGGTCAATCATTTTTTAAAATTTTTCCAAAAATTTGTTAGAAAATTAATAAACAAAACAAAATTTAACAAATATGAAACTAAACTAAATGAATTCCAAGACAAAGTAACAAAATTAAATTAGTAACATAACTATTCTATCCGAAAGGAAAACATTTTTCCATTCTGCACATGTCTACTCTATGTCCACTATAGGGGTGGAATATAGTATGCTGTTTGATTACATTCAATAAGAAACTCACAAAAATGCTTAATTTTAATATACTGTAAATCAATAAAGTAAAAAAAGAGCCTTGGATGCAGATGCCATCTGAACAAAATGAAAGCTATGGTCAATCATCTCTGACTCTGCCTACACCATATTAATGCACAAAAAATACCGTAATTTCAGACCTAAATCCAATTGAGAATCTGTGACAAGGCTTGAAAATTGCTTTTTACAGATGCTGTACATCCAATCTGACAGAGCTTGAACTATTTTTGCAAAGAAGGATGGGCAAAAATGTCACTCTCTAGATGTGCAAAGCTGGTAGAGACATACCCAAAAACACTTGCAGCTGCAATTCGCAATAGCAGGAGATTTTGATTGGCTCTCTATGGAGCTGGTTCATATATCTCCACTGCGGCTCTGGTGCAAATTTGCACAGGAGCCCTGTGCGTCTTTAGGTCCATTTCAGGTTCTAATTCAGCCTGAAATTCGGGCTGAAGTCGGACCTGAAACGGTGAACACACTGGATCCCTGCTGTGAGCCGCATGCGAACCCAGTGCAAGTGTGAACCCAGCCTGAAAGCAGCTCTCTGAAAGCCTATGTGTTCTTGCACACGTAGGCATTTACAGGAGTATTAGAAGAGGGGAATTTACTGGCTGAGAAAATCCCACCAAAGGCACGTTCAGGGGAGGAGCTAAACAGTGTAAAAAAGCAGAACACACCTAAATGGCATCTATACCCACATAAATGCTAGATCTATATAATATTTGAATGTTAAAGCATTTCAATTATCAGAATAAATTCATATCCTGACCATCAAAATGCATTAATGCTCAAATGCCAGATGCGCCTAAACGTGCATGCAATATGCTGCTTTTAGCGTGTTTTTTTTAAGCAGAATTTTACTGCCAGGAGTTCTGGCATTAACAGGGGCTTAAACAGATGCCCCAAACTGTGGCTAAAAGTTTATTAGCAGTTACAGCAACAGTTTTTTCCTCTTGGGATAAAGGTTTAACATAAATGAATAAAAGCTGAGCATTGTAATCACATGTAATCACATGTCAGTGCTAAATTGTTTGTCTCAACCCGCTAACTGCTACATCTTCAGGACAGCTTGTTCTGTTGAAAAACAACAGACTTACTGGCAGGATCACCTGGTGAAAATAAAAAAAGAACGCTTAAAAAAGAAAACAAATGAAGCCATTGCATCTGGAAATTGGTAACCTGCAAAATAACAAATTTTTGCTTTTGGGTTTAATACTGCTTAAGGGCTAAATGAAGGTATATATTAAAAAAACATTATCATGGCAATATTGCATTAATGCATGTAATGATATCATTCAATACAAAATTAAACAAATGCAACAAGTGTTGCACTAGGGAAGTTATGAACATTGGTGTGCACAGCCTATTGCATTAGGGCGTGCACCCCAGACCACAAAAACACATGTGTAAATATCAGCAGAACAGTGGACAGTGTCAGTAGAGCAAAGGTTGGTGTCAGTAGGGCAGTGGATGGTGCCAGTAGTTTTTTATTTTTATTTTTTTTTAATTATTTTTCACAATATTATTTTTTATTCGTTTTTTACAAATTTTTTTAGGAGCCCCATGTGGCTTTGGTGAAATATCAAGGGTCTAAACAGACCCCTGATGTCTAACTTTTGAGACAGAGAAAGAAATTGAGGACAGAGATTCCCCAGTCGCTTTCTCTGCAGCCTCCAGTAAACATAGTTTACTATGCTTCAGTTAAGAATGAAGACAGGTGTGAGGTCAGTACAGATAACTACAATAAGTAAAAATAAGTGCGCTTACAATCAAAAATTCATATGTTACTGATAAGTGAATATGAGTAATAAATACTTAATAAGATAAAATATCCTTAAATAAAATTAAATAAATACAATAAAAAAAAAAAACTAAATAAATCAATAGTGAATAAATCAAGTGCTCAATGTATAATCAGACATGTGGAAAGAACAAACATGATCAGAAATCAAACCATTTTGTAATTATGAGTGAAGTCCATTTCTAAAAGAAAAAAGTTCAGTAAAAGTGCATCAAATCCATGAAGGTAGGAATACAAATCCACAATTCATCGAAAAACAGCCCACATGAGTGGAAGGAGGAGAGGAAGATGTAAGGATGTATCCCATAGAAGCAGTGAATCCGAAGAACATTAAGGATGGACCCTTACCCGAAGTGATGGACGTCCCTGTTAGCGAGGTCTTGTGCGCGTGCAGATATAGCCCTCTGCAGGGACAGTTGAATGGTGGCGTCCGACTCGGCTGGTGAGTGAAGTGTTTCCAAATTAGACTAATCCAATCCGTCTGCCTGTAGGGGGACACCCACTCTCCCCGAGGGTGGTAGGTGAAAAAGGCAGAAAAAGGGCTCCAATGGTGTAGTAAATTAAAAGTAAATTTATTGTTAAAAACAGGGCCGGAGAACCAAACTTCGTATTACAATGTTAAAACACGTTATAAAAAGCCAGCATATGAAAAAACGAACACCCGTGCATAACATGGGGCGAACGGCGTGATGACGTACAATGCGTAGCCGTGCCCTACATGTTTCATCATAAATGACGTCTTCAAAGGGGCACGTGCAACGCACTAAGCCATCACCTATATAACGCTGGACGAAAACCAGACCTCGTTTTCGTCCGGGTATCGTTCAGCGCTTAGCAACAACAAGGAAGTAAGGAGGGGAGACCAAGCCTCTATCTGGTGCTCACCACAGAACGAACGCTCCATACTAGAATCCCTTCAAAGAGGAACACAAAGGAGACTAACAGTATAAGACGAAAAACAAAAATAAAAATAAACTGATCTAGAAGTAGGTCTTGTGTGTATAATCCCGAATCAGGAACCACAGAGTAAACCAAAATGACATTTACTAAGATAGTTCAAAATATCAAAAAATGTGGTTTATAATGTCAGGGTTTGAACCGCTTGTAAGTGAAAAAAATATTATTAGGAATATACAACATAATATGTACTTATTACTTAAAAGATAAATATATGAGTAGATTACCCATTATTCCCCCATTATACCTGTAATCTGGGCAGAGTGAAAGATGGAGCTTTAATCTGAATGGAGAACACCAGATAGTAAAAAAATTACACAATCAGATAAATAAATAGGGGGAGAAGCCACTGTAAAAATTATTAACAGAATAATACCTATGAAAAGTGAAAAATGCCCATAAATAAAAATATGAAAAATAACTTATGAAGTTACAATATAATTATTAAATAAATAAAAATGGAAGCTTATTAGTGACTATAATACAGAAAAATCATATCTTAGGAATTGTCGATATACGCATTTATCTCGATATCCACATTTAATCCTAGAGGTCTAAGAGAGTGAATTTTATAGATCCACTCCATTTCCAGCTTGGAAATGGCACGCCTCTTAGATCCTCCTCTCCATGGTAGTTTGAGTCTATCTATCCCCACAAATGAGGTGCCCCTAGGGTCCTGTTTATGTACTTCAAGGAAATGTTTGGAGACAGGGTGGCCTTTGAAGCCTCTCATTATATTTCCGATGTGTTCATTGAGTCTCACCTGCAATGGTCGTACAGTACGGCCCACATAATGAAGCCCGCATGGGCAGGTGAGAAGATATACAATGTGAGTCGTGGAACAAGTGATGAAAAATTTGATGGAGAAGTGCTATTGGAGTAAAACTGGCTGACCTTCCTTTCTGTAATAGCATTAACGGAACAAACTGCACAGTTCCTAAACCTATAGTATCCTACTAGGTTTTGAAAAAACATAGGTTTTTTAATGGGAGGGTCACAAACAGTAGAAACCACACATGATTTGATTGAGGGGGCACCTCTAAAAACGATCTGAGGCTTATCAGGGAGAAGTGGTCCAAACAAGGGGTCATTTTTGACAATGTGCCAGTGTTTTTGTAATATTTTTTGATTGAAAAATGTTGGTAGGAGTATCCAGTTATAAAAGGACAGACCACATTCCTATCGGTGTTATTACTGGTGTTATCCGCAAGGAGTAAATCTCTATCGAGCTGGTCGACTTGATCAAATTTCTCTTTCAAAAAGTGGACCTCATAACCTTTTTCCAAAAACCTCTCAATGAGAATCTTGGATTGGGCCAAAAAGTCAGTAGTGGTAGAGCAGTTCCGCTTTATCCTAATATACTGACTCTTAGGGACAGAGTCTAACCGAGGGATGAATGAGTTCCGGTCTGTGACTTTAAAATGAGTAGAGGTGAGTAAAACATTCCCTTCACTATGAATCTCCAGGTCAAGGAAGTTAATCCTTTGTTGACTGGCCTCATATTTCAATATGATCCCTCTCTCATTCCTATTTAGACCCTCCATAAATAAACAGAGTGATTCATGGGTACCATTCCATAGGAGGAGGACGTCGTCTATATACCTGGCCCACAGGATCAATTCAGATCTCTGTTGGGCATAGACGACGTCCTCCTACCACTTCCCCATGAAAAGATTCGCCAGGCTGGGGGCAAAAAAAATTATGTGTAGTGGCATATTCCAAAAGGTCAATGATAAAACATTTCTGTTTCCTCGGTAATGAAGGATCCTTGTTCAAAAAATATTTTACTGAATTAATGCCCCAATTATGGGGGATTATGGTATATAAGGATGTGACATTGGCAGTAACTAGCCCTAACCACAATTCTTAAACAGATTGATGGTATGTCTGCTGTCTTTAATATAGGCTGGCAAGAGTTGGACCAGTGGTTGGAGGAAACTGTCAATGTACTTACCTGCCCTGGACGTAATGGAGTCTATTCCACTAATAATTGGACGACCTGGGGGGTGAACCAGATCCTTATGGATCTTGGGCAGGTAGTACACGACAGGAATCCTCAAAGCCACTGGAACCAAAAAGGATTTCTCCTTTTTGTTAATAATACCCAACTCAAAGCCACGATCTACAATTTTTTCCAATTCCTTTTTAAATTTTACTCTCGGATCTGATCTCAGGGGTTTATAAGTGTCTCTATCACTCACTAAGTTTTCAAGTTCCTGAAGATAGTCGGCCTTATCCAGGACTACTATCCCACCCCCTTTGTCAGCTGGCCTAATCACAACCTCTCCTTATATTTACGATGTGTTCATTGAGTCTCACCTGCAATGGTCGTACAGTACGGGCAGGTGAGAAGATATATAACGTGAGTCGTGGAACAAGTGATGAGAGATTTGATGGAGAATTCCCGGGAAGTGCTAGTAGAGTAAAACTGGCTGACCTTCCTTTCTGTAATAGCATTAACGGAACAGACTGCACAGTTCCTACACCTATAGTATCCTACTAGGTTTTGAAAAAACATAGGTTTTTTAATGGGAGGGTCACAAACAGTAGAAACCACACATAATTTGATTGAGGGGGCACCTCTAAAAACAATCTGAGGCTTATCAGGGAGAAGTGGTCCCAACAAGGGGTCATTTTTAACAAATTTCTCTTTCAAAAAGTGGGCCTCATAACCTTTCTCCAAAAACCTCTCAGTGAGAATCTTGGATTGGGCCAAAAAGTCAGTAGTGGTAGAACAGTTCCGCTTTATCCTAATATACTGACTCTTAGGGACAAAGTCTAACCATGCTTTATGGTGACAACTGTAGCGAGGGATGAATGAGTTCCGGTCTGTGACCTTAAAATGAGTAGAGGTGAGTATAATATTCCCTTCACTACGAATCTCCAGGTCAAGGAAGTTAATCCTTTGTTGACTGGCCTCATATTTCAATATGATCCCTCTCTCATTCTTATTTAGACCCTCCATAAATAAACAGAGTGATTCATGGGCACCATTCCATAGGAGGAGGACGTCCTCTATATACCTGGCCCACAGGACCAATTCAGGTCTCTGTTGGGCATAGACGACGTCCTCCTCCCACTTCCCCATGAAAAGATTCGCCAGGCTGGGGGCAAACTTTGCCCCCATGGCGACACCCTTAGTTTGAAGAAAAAACTGATTGTTGTGCCAAAAAAAATTATGTGTAGTGGCATATTCCAAAAGGTCAATGATGAAACGTTTCTGTTTCCTCAGTAATGAAGGATCCTTGTTCAAAAAATATTTTACTGAATTAATGCCCCAATTATGGGGCATTATGGTATATAAGGATGTGACATCAGCAGTAACTAGCCAATGTCCATCCCTATAACCACAATTCTTAAGCAGATTGATGGTATGTCTGCTGTCTTTAATATAGACTGGCAAGAATTGGACCAGTGGTTGGAGGAAACTGTCAATTTACTTACCTGCCCTGGATGTAATGGAGTCTATTCCACTAATAATTGGATGACCTGGGGGGTGAACCAGATCCTTATGGATCTAGGGCAAGTAGTACATGAAAGGAATCCTCGAAGCAACTGTAACCAAAAAGGATTTCTCCTTTTTGTTAATAATACCCAACTCAAAGCCACGATCTACAATTTTTTCCAATTCCTTTTTAAATTTTACTCTCGGATCTGATCTCAGGGGTTTATAAGTGTCTCTATCACTCACTAAGTTTTCAAGTTCCTGAAGATAGTCGGCCTTATCCAGGACTACTATCCCACCCCCTTTGTCAGCTGGCCTAATCACAAGGTCTTTTCGTTTACACAACGAGTCTAGGCCAAGCTGTAATTCTCTTGACATTCTAATATTTTGAATTTTCAAACGATCAAGATCTCTCAGGAGAACATCCCTAAACACCTTTAGAGAGGCGGGTAAGCCTCCAGGTGGATTGAACAGGGAAGCATTCGCTAAACCTGAATTTATGATATTAGTGGGAGTCAAACCTTGAGAGTTGATAGGATTGGACAACATATATCTTTTGATAAAAATATATATAAACTGCGCTAAACAAAGGTTATATGTGTTGAGGTGGATAAATAATGTGATCTATCACCAACAAAAAAAAAAAAGGTTGTCAAAATACACAAATCAAATGAATAAAGTCCAAATTTCCCACGTGGTAGGTATTCAGTATAAATGTGAAATGCTGATCCAAATGAGCTATGATTGCTCCTACCAGAACTCCAAAGAAATATGCGGATGGCAAAAAAAACCCTTGCCGGGGCCTCTGGGGTATTGGACCAAACAGCACCGTCCGTGGTCAGATCAAAGTCCCCTCAATGGATACAGGATACAAGCAAACACAAGAAAAAAAAAAAAGGTCCCCATTGAGAACGTCCTTTTGATGACGAAACGCGTCTGAGTACGCACGCAGCGACGCTACCACGAGACCAGGAAGTAGGACGAGCTTCGCTTCCATGCTTGTATGCCGGCCGGCGACATTTACTGATGCGATATTAAGTGCTTTTATTATGTAAGTGCAATACTTTGTTTATTAAATCTGCTTTTAAAACGTACTTCACCATGGAGAGTTTATTATTCTATTCTGGGTGGTATACTGACGATGTGGACTTCGTGTAATGAGGACTTATCAAGGTGCTTCTTGCCAGCTATATGTCAGCTCCTAACCTAATAAAAGCCTGTGTATCACCGTGAGTCGGTAAGCACAATCTACAGCCACGGTGGTGGGGTTTTTCACTTCCCTCCCCCCCTGTTTTTGGTTGTTTATATGTGCACACCTGGGTGATTGGTATGTTCGTATGTCCATGTCCAACATTTAACATACTACACTATGGCCAGTTTTTTTTTCTTGTGTTTGCTTCTATCCTGTATCCATTGAGGGGACTTTGATCTGACCACGGACGGTGCTGTTTGGTCCAATACCCCAGAGGCCCCGGCAAGGGTTTTTTTTGCCATCCGCATATTTCTTTGGAGTTCTGGTAAGAGCAATCATAGCTCATTTGGATCAGCATTTCACATTTATACTGAATACCTACCACGTGGGAAATTTGGACTTTATTCATTTGATTTGTGTATTTTGACAACCTTTTTTTTTTTTTTGTTGGTGATAGATCACATTATTTATCCACCTCAACACATATAACCTTTGTTTAGCGCAGTTTATATATATTTTTTTCTGCTTTTGGTGTTGTCGCACTGTTTACTGCTGCTTATCCTTTTGTGCTTCTAGCGCGGAACTTTTTGCTTACATTATATATCTTTTGATGTTTAATTTTCTAGTGTACTTGTGAATGTCCACAAGGGTGGGATAGTAGTCCTGGATAAGGCCGACTATCTTCAGGAACTCGAAAACTTAGTGAGTGATAGAGACACTTATAAACCCCTGAGATCAGATCCGAGAGTAAAATTTAAAAAGGAATTGGAAAAAATTGTAGATCGTGGCTTTGAGTTGGGTATTATTAACAAAAAGGAGAAATCCTTTTTGGTTACAGTTGCTTCGAGGATTCCTTTCATGTACTACCTGCCCAAGATCCATAAGGATCTGGTTCACCCCCCAGGTCATCCAATTATTAGTGGAATAGACTCCATTACATCCAGGGCAGGTAAGTAAATTGACAGTTTCCTCCAACCACTGGTCCAATTCTTGCCAGTCTATATCAAAGACAGCAGACATACCATCAATCTGCTTAAGAATTGTGGTTATAGGGATGGACATTGGCTAGTTACTGCTGATGTCACATCCTTATATACCATAATGCCCCATAATTGGGGCATTAATTCAGTAAAATATTTTTTGAACAAGGATCCTTCATTACTGAGGAAACAGAAACGTTTCATCATTGACCTTTTGGAATATGCCACTACACATAATTTTTTTTGGCACAACAATCAGTTTTTTCTTCAAACTAAGGGTGTCGCCATGGGGGCAAAGTTTGCCCCCAGCCTGGCGAATCTTTTCATGGGGAAGTGGGAGGAGGACGTCGTCTATGCCCAACAGAGACCTGAATTGGTCCTGTGGGCCAGGTATATAGAGGACGTCCTCCTCCTATGGAATGGTGCCCATGAATCACTCTGTTTATTTATGGAGGGTCTAAATAAGAATGAGAGAGGGATCATATTGAAATATGAGGCCAGTCAACAAAGGATTAACTTCCTTGACCTGGAGATTCGTAGTGAAGGGAATGTTATACTCACCTCTACTCATTTTAAGGTCACAGACCGGAACTCATTCATCCCTCGCTACAGTTGTCACCATAAAGCATGGTTAGACTTTGTCCCTAAGAGTCAGTATATTAGGATAAAGCGGAACTGTTCTACCACTACTGACTTTTTGGCCCAATCCAAGATTCTCACTGAGAGGTTTTTGGAGAAAGGTTATGAGGCCCACTTTTTGAAAGAGAAATTTGTTAAAAATGACCCCTTGTTGGGACCACTTCT
This sequence comes from Lithobates clamitans, assembly GCA_037952925.1. NCBI lineage: Eukaryota > Metazoa > Chordata > Amphibia > Anura > Ranidae > Lithobates > Lithobates clamitans. The sequence continues at coordinate 10,547,846 of JBBGZY010000438.1, forward strand.
CCCTGATAAGCCTCAGATTGTTTTTAGAGGTGCCCCCTCAATCAAATTATGTGTGGTTTCTACTGTTTGTGACCCTCCCATTAAAAAAACCTATGTTTTTTCAAAACCTAGTAGGATACTATAGGTGTAGGAACTGTGCAGTCTGTTCCGTTAATGCTATTACAGAAAGGAAGGTCAGCCAGTTTTACTCTACTAGCACTTCCCGGGAATTCTCCATCAAATCTCTCATCACTTGTTCCACGACTCACGTTATATATCTTCTCACCTGCCCGTACTGTACGACCATTGCAGGTGAGACTCAATGAACACATCGTAAATATAAGGAGAGGCTTCAAAGGCCATCCTGTTTAGAAACATTTCCTTGAAGTACATAAACAGAACCCTAGGGGCACCTCATTTGTGGGAATAGATAGACTCAAACTACTGTGGAGAGGAGGATCTAAGAGGCATGCCATTTCCAAGCTGGAAATGGAGTGGATCTATAAAATTTGCTCTCTTAGACCTCTAGGATTAAATGTGGATATTGAGATAAATGCGTTTATCGACAATTCCTAAGATATGATTTTTTTGTATTATAGTCACTAATAAGCTTCTATTTTTATTTATTTAATAATTTTATTGTAACTTCATACGTTATTTTTCATATTTTTATTTATGGGCATTTTCACTTTTCATAGGTCTTATTCTGTTAATAATTTTTTTACAGTGGCTTCTCCCCCTATTTATTTATCTGATTGTGTAATTTTTTACTATCTGGTGTTCTCCATTCAGATGAAAGCTCCATCTTTCACTCTGCCCAGATTACAGGTATAATGGGGGAATAATGGGTAATCTACTCATATATTTATCTTTTAAGTAATAAGTACATATTATGTTGTATATTCCTAATAATATTTTTTTCACTTACAAGCGGTTCAAACCCTGACATTATATACCACATTTTTTGATATTTTGAACTAGCTTAGTAAATGTCATTTTGGTTTACTCTGCGGTCCCTGATTCGGGATTATACACACAAGACCTACTTCTAGATCAGTTTATTTTTATTTTTGTTTTTCGTCTTATACTATTAGTCTCCTTTGTGTTCCTCTTTGAAGGGATTCTAGTATGGAGCGTTCGTTCCATGGTGAGCACCAGATAGAGGCTTGGTCTCCCCTCCTTACTTCCTTGTTGTTGCTAAGCGCTGAACGATACCCGGCCAAAAACGAGGTCTGGTTTTCGTCCAGCGCTATATAGGTGATGATTTAGTGCATCGCCCGTGCCCCTTTGAAGACGTCATTTATGACGAAACATGTAGGGCGTGGCTACGCATTGTACGCCATCACGCCGTTCGCCCCATGTTATGCACGGGTGTTCGTTTTTTCATATGCCGGCTTTTTATAATGTGTTTTAACATTGTAATACGGAGTTTGGTTCTCCGGCCCTGTTTTTACCAATACATTTACTTTTAATTTACTACACCATTGGAGAGTGGGTGTCCCCCTACAGGCAGACGGATTGGATTAGTCTAATTTGGAAATGCTTCACTCACCAGCTGAGTCGGATGCCACCATTCAACTGTCCCTGCAGAGGGCTATATCTGCACGCACACAAGACCTCGCTAACAGAGAGGTCCATCACTTCGGGTAAGGGTCCATCCTTAATGTTATTCGGATTCACTGCTTCTATGGGATACATCCTTACATCTTCCTCTCCTCCTTCCACTCATATGGGCTGTTTTTCGGTGAATTGTGGATTTGTATTCCTACCTTCATGGATTTGATGCACTTTTACTGAACTTTTTTTCTTTTAGAAATGGACTTCACTCATAATTACAATATGGTCTTATTTCTGATCATGTTTGTTCTTTTCACATGTCTGATTATACATTGAGCACTTGATTTATTCACTACTGATTTATTTTATTTTTTTTTTGTATTTATTTAATTTTATTTAAGGATATTTTATCTTATTAAGTATTTATTACTCATATTCACTTAGACACTAATTAGCCCTAAAAGTTAGGTCATGTACTGTAGGTATGATTGTAATGGTTTCTGTAATGTTTTAGATTTTAATTCTATAATGGACAATGTAAGCTTGACAATGTCAGCCAAGAGATAGTCCAGTTGTTTTGTGCAAAAGTGGAGCGTTAAACAAAATCATCTGCCATAATAGGTAAACATTACTTGCAGCAAATGATAAAAAAAGATACACTAATTATAAACAGCTTGCTTTAAATTGTATGAAAAATCCATATCAGAATGTAAGCGGCTGGTGCTTAATATTCTTTTTTAGGGGGGTGGCAAAAAAATATGCCCCCCTTACTCGCTCAACCACCAACCCCCGTGCGGGAGACAGACAGGAAGGCGAGGATCAGACGGTGGGTCGTGATCGGAGGTGGTACGGGCTCCTAGAAGCTGCCCCTGGCCCCCTCACTCACACTAGCACCCCCCGTCCAGACAGGTTGGATGGGAAGGCGGCCATCTATGTCTTTACCTTAGAAGGTGGTGCTGGATCTGGGGTAGGGCTCGGGAAGCTGTCCCTCTGCCCCTCCACCTGCTGCAATATTGCTGCAGCTTGCTGAGGGAAGAGACGTGCCGTTGCTTCTACTCCAGGCTGAACAGGACATGGGTCCTGAGACCCGACTGGCCGGGAGTCCTAAGACTCCCTGGCCAATCGGGTCTCAGGACCCGCTTCCTGATTGGCCGAGAGGAGAAGCAGGAAGACAATAGTGAATATTATTTTCGCTAATGTCACACAACTGGGTGGGCTTAGGGCGCAGTGCTCTGAACCCCGTGCCCACCCTTTTTTAAGCCAATTAGAGCCTCAGGCTCTAGTCATGTGCTTATAAAAAAACCCCATTGAAATCCATGTGTCCGGCGCCCTGCATGTAGATTAGGGGCCGGGCGCATGGATTAGGGGGGTGGCATCCCTGCGCCCCTAATGGAGTGGCCGCCACTGACTCACATTACTAACCTTTCAGCAAGCACATCATAATAGTTCATACCCAAACAACTTTATGACCTGTCACTTTTGAAAATGTAATCAACTCTTAAACTTAGACATCTAAATCTAGACAAATTTTGCACTAGAAAGCTTTCTTCAATGTAATGTTACTGATGACATACTGTAGGTGATTTTGCTTTATGGAACACCCATAAACATACTGTGCTTTATGGGTGTTTTGAAATTATGGGTGTTTTGAAATTTTGCTTTGTAAGGCCTCATGCACACCTCAGCGTTTTGTAGCTCGAAGCTCCAAAACGTTGGAAGAAAACAAATCAAATTATTTTCTATGGAGTTGGTTCACATCTCCACTCCAAGTCACCTGAAGCCAAATGGCTGGAGCTCAAAAAAGTTTGGAGCTTTTTTTGTTGCTCAAATTGGCAGATGTGTGTGCTTTTGGTGCTTATTTATTCCCATAGAAATGGATGGAAAGGTGCAATTTGCACATTTTTGTGCGCTTTTGCTCATTTTGTTGCACGTCTTTGTGTGATTTTCTGTGCAAATGCAAACATTAAAATAAAAACTAATAAGAATATTAATAATAATTATACACTATTATTTTTTTTGTATTATTATTTTTAATAATAATATTTTATTTATTTTTTGTTAGGGTTAGGGTATTTATTTATTATTATTATTTTTATTTTTTTAAGGATTAGGGGTTAAGGTTAGGGGATAACTATTTATTTATTAATTATTGCATAGTAATCATTTATAGAAAAAAAATGTTTTAGGGATAGTCTAGAGAGTAGAGTGCAAAAATCTGCCTTCTGCCAACATCTTACATGCCAGTAGAGCAAAAAATATGTGCACTTGGTGCACAAAAACACCTCATGGACCATGGAGTCAAAGCTGCATTTGAAATTATGCCATTAAAAAATGTATTTTTATTGTAGAAACAAGCAAATAATCATACATGTATTCACATCATCATGGAAAAATTTGACCATCAGATACATCCAAAGAGCTGCCAATGCCGACATTTAATATATGAAAACATCTGAACAACATAAAAACAACAAATGGATAATATAAAAAGATATAATATAAACAAAAAAACAAAAAAAAACAAAATATTCATATATATATATATATATATATATATATATATATATATATATATATATATATATATATATATATATATATATAATGGTGGCCACACAAAATATTGAAACTTTGTGCCCAATTTGGACATTTTCACTCAGTTATTTTGAGGGGACAGTAAATTTACACTGTTATACAAGCTGTACACTCACTACTTTACATTGTAGCAAAGTGTCATTTCTTCAGTGTTGTCACATGAAAAGATATAATACAATATTTACAAAAATGTGAGGGGTGTACTCACTTTTGTCAGATACTGTATATATATATATATATATATATATATATATATATATATATATATAGTTTATATAAATGTCAAAATATTAAACAGTCTAGCCAAACAAGAATGCAACATGCTGGAGATAAAACATGTAACCCTAGTGATGTATCAAAATGTATATACCTCCTGATATAAGTGCATAGTTGAAGCCATATTTAGAAAGGCCAATCATACCAGAAATGTCCATGTAAACAATTATATTACACACAAAAAAAACTAAAAAGGAATATTAGGAAAAAATATTGTTTCCACACAGGCAGGCCAGGAGTAGCAGCAATCCTTCTTACACATTTGTCTGCTTTCTGGATTAGCATTTGGATGCAAAATCCAATCCCATATTAAAGTCAGTAGGAGAGGAATCTGTCAAATCAATTTTCTCAATTTTTAAAACTAATAGTAAAGAGTTTTTTATTTTTTGTGACATTAAAAATGCACTATCCCCTTAAAAGCCTGTTCGAGGGCCCCTAAACCTGCCTTAGAAGTTGTGGACCTCTACCATGTAAACCAAGAAGTTCAGCATAAGTGAGATTTACTAATAAAAAAGGTTGTTTATAATGTTGTTTATTCATATTTGCCTGCAAGTTTCCTTTATTTTGTAAATAACGAGATGGGGACCCCCCAAAACACATACCAGTCCCACTTCAAGGAGGAGAGGATGAACATCTGATATATATTTTGGGTGGGTCCCTATTGCATTATTTACCAAATAAATTAGGTTTGCAGGGAAATGTAAAAGAAATTGCTTTTTTTTTCTATATGTCACTTTTGCTACATGTAGTAAACAAAATATATGGGGTCCTCCCCAAAATCAATAGCAGACTTTTTGGATCTGGTATTCAGTTTAAGGGGAAACTCCGTGCAAAAAAACAAGAAAGATTGTCAAAATCCTTACCAGACCCTTCAGATTATGTACAGATTTTTTATGAAAAACCTTGTGCAAAAAAAAGTCATAGGATCCCCTCCAAATCTATCCAGACTATTAAGATGAGCATGCAGCCTGGAAGATCAGGAGAGAGGGGGGCAGACACATCCCTCCCCCCCCCAAAACTATACCAGGCCACATGCACCCAAAATGGAAGTGAGCCCATGTTGATGAGGACAAGGCCTTCTCACAACCCAGGCCTGGTGGGGATTTGGAGTGACTTATGTAAATCTGGAAACCCCCTTTAAGATAAAGGAATCCCAGATATTCAGACCCCCCCCAATGTAAATACAGTATCAATCAAAATGAATGTCACTCACCATTTATTGCCTGTCTATCATCAAAAGAAGAAGCCCAACAATGTGCAGCTGACAGGCATATTTGGTCAGTGATGTCAGCCCCCCCCCCCTTTACTAACATGGCTGAGGATTCCCAACCATATAAGTGAATGGGGCTGATGATGTCACTGCTTGTTAAGGACTCTGTGGTGTCTACAAACACTGGCATCATTAACAATTGACAGCAGGAAGCTGCCATGTATAATAACAGTAGTAATACTGATGATATACATGAAGCTTGGCTCCCACAGAATGATTGAATGTTTGGGCGTTCGTCCGAACATCCCAAAGGTTTAAACTGAATGTTAAGCTCATCCCTACTGGAAATACAATGTTATATATATTTTTTTTATTATTTCTATTTTCTAAAGTTATTAAAACCTATTTAATAAACATAGAGCAACATACAAAGTATAGCAACACAAACCAGCAACCATCACTATATTTCTGACATTTCAGTATTGATAAATGGTTTCATCAGTTTGGATTCTATTAGTAATTGCACTTTGCATATTATGTTTGCGGTTTATACTGTTTGTACTGATTTGTATTGATTGTGTTTGTGTATATCAGGCTAGGCTGTATAATAATCTGATACTGTACAATCAAACCTTTAAACAAAAAGAGTACCTTTGTGAAAAAGATAAAGGGAACAAAATGTTATGCAGCTTCTCAAACTTGTTGATTCAATACCTTCAATGCCAGCAGTGCTAAAATCATTATTTCCTTGTCAAAAGAAGTTTATTGAGTATACAATATTATAAAGATACATAAAGTAAGTTTACAAGGATCTTTAAAGTAAGCTCATTGTTTTACAGTAGGGTTTATATAGGTAAATATCATGAAATTTCAAATATTAAACATTGGGTTCACGTAAACCTAAATTAAAGATATATATCATTTCCTTAGTTACTTTTGTAGGTATTTAAATGATTTATACCTACTATACATATTGTTTACAAGTAGAGTGTATATAGGTCAAATAAATTCTGATAATGAGCTTTAATCGTAAGGTGGAGAAAAGGAAAGAGAAAGAAGAAAAAGTGTTGAAAGGTAGAGGTATGGTCCACAAGGTTGTCCCGCTCGTCAGTTTATTATTCTTTTTAGTTCTCTTTGAAGCCTTAGAATGGGTGTCTCTGTAAGTCATTTAATCTGTTACCATGGCAACAGGACAGAGTCATTAAAGTTTGACAGGAACTGTTGTTTTATCCAAGGGTAAAATCATTATTTCTATATATGTCTTTTGTCCTGTATAAAAACATTCCCAGTATTCTTTTAGATGGTCTTGTTCCCTTTCTGATTCCTGCCTGCCAAATGTGCATTATTCTAGGAAGCTTGCACATCTAAGGGATCTTGGAGATAATTTGTTTGATAGCCCAGTGCCTACATGAGCCTGAAAAGGATTTTTTTGAGCATGTAAAGGGTAATTTGAACTACGATCCTAGAGGTTCCCTAAATGGCTTTCAAAAGGCAGCAACATAGAGGGAAAAAAGGTAAAGTTAGAAATTTGCAAGCTTGATGAATTTGTGTAGATATATTAAAGAGGAACTTCACCCTTATCATAAGAATCCCAACAAAGGCACCTTAATGCCGCGTACACACGATCGGAAATTCGGCCAGCAAAAGACCGATGAGAGCTTTTGGTCGGAAAATGCAACCGTGTGTATGCTCCATCGGACTTTTACTGGCAGAATTCACGCCAGCAAAAGATTGAGAGCAGGTTCTCAATTTTTCGGTCGGAAAAAGTTCCTATCCGAAAATGCGATCGTCTGTACAAATTCCGAAGCGCAAAATTCCGCATGCTCGGAAACAATTCGATGCATGCTCCGAAGCATTGAGCTTCATTTTCTTGGCTAGTCGTAGTGTTGTACGTCACCACGTTCTTGACGGTCGAAAGTTCAGAGAACTTTTGTGTGACCGCGTGTATGCAAGGCAAGCTTGAGCGGAATTCCGGCGGAAAAACCATCCAAGTTTTTTCCGACGGAAAATCCACTTGTGTGTACGTGACATTAGACATGTTTAGTTATGGCAATCTAAAACAGATACTTATGGACAATTGTAGGCTATTTTTTAATTCACATACTTTTCCTCTCCATCCTTCTTACGGTGGCCATTTTTACATTTTTTTTAACGTGTTTGTAGCGCTAAAAAAAAAACATGTTCCTGTTTCTTTAAGGTAGAATAAACTGCATCATGGTCTTGCAATGTTTTGTAGAGTTTTCAATCGTGTACAATACCTGGTTGATCCTGCCTGTTCCTGTGTCGCTGTTTATAAGCTGACCATGCTTATCATGGCTGCTGATCCATGATAGCGTGGTCAGTTTAGGTCTCTCCGTCATCAGCATCTCTCTACAGTGTGTGTATATCTCCCTCTCTCTCCCTCCCTCCCTCGTTCCTTCCTGTCATTTCCCTCCATGCTCTGTGTAAAGCCTCTCCCCAACCTCTCTCTTCCTGGCTTGAATGACTGAGTATTTCTTTCACTTTCTCCAATAATGCTGATTTAAATCTTTGACTTTATTACCACTCTAATCCATCTCCCTTTACTTCCTGGAACTCTGCCTATAATTCTGGGTCTACCTCTTGGAACATATGACAGGGACTTCCCAGGATGCAGCTGTGAGGCCAAGGTGACATCACCGGTGCCTCACACAACCACTAAGTTGCAAAACAGTAAAATGTAAGTAAAGCAAAAAAAAAATTACTAATGAATGTAAGATGATTTCATATCAGCATGCAGAGCTGTATGTTGTGATTTTTAGTGAAAGGGAGAAAAGGTCAGCTTTAGACTGAGTTCACAAAAATGCATGCAAAAGTGTTTGTTTTCCATGTCTTCACACTCATTGATGGATGTTGCCACTAAAATCAGACTGCATGAAAACTGTAATTGTAAAATACTTAAATTGGGCATACAGTAGTAGGGTTCAGTTGAAAATGTTAGTTTTAAGAACATTTGTTTGATTTTCTAATCATTAGTTATTATTATTTATTATTATTATTATACAGGTTTTACAAAGGAGCAGAATGGAAATGTTTTCTTCAAAGAATACATTTCTAATGTACATGGTTTTTAGTTCAGGAAAGTTCATTTCAAATTCGAATGGTAAAAGGGAACAAGACTTTGAATGTACTGAGAATTTTTTGTATGAACAGTTGTTTGAAAATCCACTTGTGTATGGCCAGCTTCATTGTTTTGGTTCTAAAGATCACCCAGCTCTAGCAGAAAATTCTGATTCCTATCTGCATAAGGCTGCGACTAAAGATTGCAGTCTCTATACGGTTGCCTACAGAGACTGCAAAAATTATTTGTTGTTCTTTTATGTATTTAAACATTTTTGAAAGGAATAGGAAAAATAGTGTGGTTTGTAGTATATATAAATACTACACTTTGCTACAATGTAAAGTAGTGAGTGTACAGCTTGCATAGCAGTGTAAATTTGCTGTCCCCTCAAAATAACTCAACACACAGCCATTAATGTCTAAACCACTGGCAACAAAAGTGAGTACACCCCTAAGTGAAAATGTCCAAATTGGGCCCAAAGTGTCAATATTTTCTGTGGCCACCATTATTTTCCAGCACTGCCTTAACCCTCTTGGGCATGGAGTTCACCAGAGCTTCACAGGTTACCACTGGAGTCCTCTTCCACTCCTCCATGACGACGTCACGGAGCTGGTGGATGTTAGAGACCTTGCGCTCCTCCACCTTTTGTTTGAGGATGCCCCACAGATGCTCAATAGGGTTTAGGTCTGGAGACATGCCTGGCCAGTCCATCACCTTTACTCTCAGCTTCTTTAGCAAGGCAGTGGTCATCTTGGAGGTGTGTTTGGGGTCGTTATCATGTTGGAATACTGCCCTGAGGCCCAGTCTCTGAAGGGAGGGAATCATTCTCTGCTTCAGTTTGTCACAGATAGGGATGAGCCAAACACCTCCCGGTTCGGTTCGCACCAGAACCTGCGAACAGACTGAAAGTTTGCGCGAACTTCAGAACCCCATTAAAGTCTATGGGACTCGAACATTCAAAATCAAAAGTGCTAATTTTAAAGGCTAATATGCAAGTTATTGTCCTAAAAAGGGTTTGAGGACCCGGGTCCTGCCCCAGGGGACATGTATCAATGCAAAAAAAAGTTTTAAAAACGTCCATTTCTTCAGGAGCAGTGATTTTAATGATGCTTAAAGTGAAAAAAAAAAGAGAAATAAGTGAAAAAAGTGTCTATAGTATGCCTATAAAGTGGAGCGTGTTTCCCATGCTTAGAACAGTCTCTGAACAAAATGACATTTTTAAAGGAATAAAAGTCATTTAAAACTGCTTGCGGCTTTAATGTAATGTCGGGTCCTGGCAATATGGATGAAAATCAGTGAGACAAACAGCATGAGTACCCCCCACCCCCCAGTCCATTAATAGGCTCTTTGGGTCTTGTATGCATATTAAGGGGAACCCCGCACCCAAATTTAAAAAAGGAAAGGCGTGGGGCACCCAGGCCCTATATACTCTGAAAAGCAGTATACAGGCGGTACAAACAAGACAGGGACTGTAGGTTTGTTGTTAAGTAGAATCTGTTTGCAATTTTGAACTGGTACATTTTTAAAGTGTAGCTCCAGCCAAAAAAACTATTTTTAAGCTTTTATTTGTTTTGCTGTCTGTGCACCTCTTCAGAAGATTTCACCTCACTTTCTGTCCCAATGACAAATGTTTTTTGAATACTTGGGGTTTTTAGTGAAACAAGGATTGGTGATAAAGCAACAGTGAACAGGAGACACGTTTTTCCCATAATAACTCTTACAGGAGAGAATTTCCCTTCCTAGGGGTAGATTTCATCTCGCTTCCAGTTGTCTCCTTCCGTTTGCAAGTAGGAGTCGTTTGTTAGTTGGATGTTTGAAAGTAGGGGCCTGCCCTATATAATCTGCAGAAATTTGGGCCTTAGGTGTTGGTGTTGCCACAGCACTGTATGCCCTCACAGTTACTCTTGGTGAGCGCAGGAACGGGTCCTGCTGTGAAATATTAGATCAAGAATTGTAATTACATGCCATTGTTGAACAGTGGTAGAAAAATTGGGCCGTTGGTGGTGGTGGTGGTGTTGCCACAACACTGTAAGCCCTCTCAGTTACTCCTAGTGAGTGCAGGAATGGGCCCTGCTGTGAAATATTAGATCAAGAATTGTAATTACATGTCCCTGTTGAATGGGAGCAGAAAAATTGGGCTTTGGGCACTGGTGCCACAACACTGCAACCCCTCACAGATGCTATAGTTGGAGCGCAGGAATGAGCCACGCTACAAAGTATTGCATCAAAAATTGTAATTATATGCCCCTGTTAAACAGGGGCTGAAGATTTGGGCCTTGGACACTGGTGCTGGTTCCACAACACTGCAACCCCTCACAGATACTCTAGTTGGAGCGCAGGAATGAGCCCTGCTGCAAAGTATTGCATAAAAAATTGCAATTACACTCCCCTGTTAAACAGGGGCAGAAAAATTGCCACAACGCTGCAACCTCTCACAGATGCTATAGTTGGAGCGCAGGAATGAGCCCTGCTGCAAAGTATTGCATCAAAAATTGTAATTATATGCCCCTGTCAAACAGGGGCTGAAAAATTGGGCCTTCGGCACTGGTGCAGGTGCCAAAACACTGCAACCCCTCACAGATACTATAGTTGGAGTGCAGGAATGAGCCCTGCTGCAAAGTATTGCATCGAAAATTGTAATTACATGCCCCTGTAAAACAGGGGCAGAAAAATTGGGCCTTGGCCACCGGTGGCGGTGCCCAGAACCAAAAATATTCTTACAAGCTATCAGCATCAAAATTGAGGAGGAAGAGGATTGTGACTCAGCATAACAGGAAAGTCAATCAGCATCAGCATAGGAAGTCTTGAAGGGATCTCACATTAAAAAAAATCAATCTGTTACATCAGCATCAGGTGCTTGGTAGCTGGTGATCCAAGACTGATTCATTTTTATGAAGGTCAGCCGATTGACCGATTCGGTGGACAGGCGCACCCTGTGATCGGTTACAAAGCCTCCAGCAGCACTGAATGTGCGTTCCAAAAGAACGCTGGATGCAGGACAGGCCAGTAGCTCAATTGCATACTGTGCAAGCTCTGGCCAGTGATCCATCCTCAAGACCCAGTAACCCAGAGGATTTTCGGTGGGAAAGGTGTCCAAGCCTGATCTTGCCCCTAGGTAATTCTGCACCATGTGAATCAGACGCTGGCGATGGTTGCTGGAACCGATTAGACTTTGGGGCTGCGGACTAAAAAAATTGTCTGAACGCATCAGTCAGACGGCCACCTTCTCTACCGCTCCTTCTGTGACTGACCGAGGCCTCAGCAACAAGTTGTCCAGGAGGACCAGGAAATTGTAACCTCCCAGGCTTTGGAAACGCGTTGCACAAACCTTTCTGCAAGGCCTCCCGAAGATGTTTCATCCTCTGCTCCCTCTGCGACGGCAAGATAAGGTCCTCAACCTTACCCTTGTAACGTGGATCAAGGAAGGTTGCCAGCCAGTAATCATCCCTCCCCTTGATACCACGAATACAATGATCCTTCCGCAGGCTTGCAGGATCAGGGAGACCATGCAGCGTAGGTTTGCTGAGGCATTCGGTCCAGAGTCCTCTGGGTCACTAAGGATGACATGATCCACAGCCACCTCCTTCCAGCCATGTACAAGCCCATGGGTTTTTTCGGACTGTGAATAATCCCTTGAAGACTGCTGCTGATGTTGAGTGCCATGCTCCACCTCCATGCTGACACAATCCTCCTCGTCCTCTTCCTGTGTGATCGGCGGGCATGCAGGAACACTGTCTGGATATAGGGGGCCTTGAGAGGTAAGGAAGTCCTCCTCTTCCTCCCTCTGTTCTGCCTCAAGTGCCCTGTCTATTATTCCATGCAGCGTGTGCTCCAACAGGTGGACAAGAGGGACAGTGTCACTGATGTATGCACTGTCACTGCTCACCATCCTTGTGGCCTCCTCAAATGGTGACAGGACAGTGCATGCATCCCTGATCATAGCCCACTGGCGTGGGGAAAAAAAAACAAGGTCCCCTGACCCTGTCCTGGTGCCATAGTCACATAGGTACTCATTGATGGCCCTCTGTTGCATGTGCAGCCGCTGCAGCATGGCCAACGTTGAGTTCCACCTGGTGGGCATGTCACAGATTAGGCGGTTCTTGGGCAGGTTAAATTCCTTTTGGAGGTCAACCAGCCGAGCACTGGCATTATATGACCTGCAGAAATGCACAAGACTTTCCTGGCCTGCCTCAGGACATCCTGTAAGCCCAGGTACCTGCCCAAGAACCGCTGCACCACCGAGTTAAGAACATGAGCCAAACAGGGCACATGGGTCAGTTGTCCCTGTCGGAGGGCGGAGAGGAGGTTGGTGCCATTGTCGCAAACCACCATACCTGCCTTAACCACTATGAACCTGCCCCTGCAGAGCTGACAGAATCTCTGCCCCAGTGTGGCTCCTGTCCCCCAAGCACACCAGCTCAAGCACCGCATGGCATCTTTTTGCCTGCATGCTTGCGTAGCCCGTTGAACGCCTACGGAGCACCGCTGGTTCTGAGGACAAATGAGCACAGGAAGAGGCCATGGAGGAAGAAGAAGAGGAGGGGGTGGTGGAGAGAGGTGTGGCAGAATCACCACTAGTAGAATTTTGGAGGCGTGGTGGTGGAACAACCTCCAACACTACTGCACCCTGTCCTGCATCCTTCCCAGCTGCCAGAAGAGTCACCCAGTGCGTGGTGAAAGATAGGTAACGTCCCTGTCCATGCCTGCTGGACCATGAGTCAGCGGTAATATGCACCTTACTACTGACCAGCCTGTGCAGCGAGGCCAAGACATTGCCTTCCACATGCCGGTAGAGAGCTGGAATCACCTTCCGTACGAAAAAAGTGGCGTTTGGGAACCTGCCACTGAGAAACCGCAACTTCTTTCGGCGGTGCAACAGCTGGGGCAGGGAAATTTGCCTGGTACAATCTGACATCGGTGTACAAATAGCAGATTGCCCACAAATACTTGGCTGTGACACACCTAATTCTACACCTTCATTCCTCTCAGTGCAGGTTTCAGAGAGGACTGAAGGTATAGTGGGGTTGGAGATCCCAGCTGATGAGGATCAAGGAGAGGTCCGCTTTGTTCTTTGTTGTGGGTCTTTTAGGTACGCTTGCCAATGAACTGCATGGCAGGTTGACATATGTCTGGTGAAGCATGTGGTGCCAAAGCGGGTGATGTTTTGGCCACGCGAGATACGCTTGAGACATATGTTGCAAATAGCAGCGGTGCGATCTGATGCACTCGTCTCAAAAAGCCCACACCAAAGAACTTTTGGAATAACGTGAAGAGACAGCAGCGCCCTGCACATGCGGACTCTGTGGTGTGATGCAGTCAGTGTGCTGCCCTTAAGCTGGCCCTCCTCCTCCTCCTCCTCTCTCTTATCAGGCTCCCACGTGGAGTCAGTGACTTCCTCATCATCCCCTCCCTCCTCATCACTGGAGCAAAGCTGACAGTATGCTGCTACTGGGGGAACATGACTGTCAGATTGCTGTCCTTCTTGGGAACCCCCTTTCTCTGGGCTCACGTTACTGCCTTCCTCTAGCTGGGTACCATCATCGGAGCCTTCAAAACACTGAGCATCCTCCTGGAGCATGTACCCAACACTGTGGTCAAACAGTTCTGGGGACTCCTCAGAAGGACATGGTGGGGCTAGGGAAGGAGTGACTGATGCCATTGAGCTAAAGGAAGAGGCCGCATTGGCAGCTGCTTTGCCAGACAAAGTACTCTGAGCCTGGGTGAGAAAGGATGAGGAGTAGGGATGAGCCGAACACCCCCCTGTTTGGTTCGCACCAGAACCTGCGAACAGGCAAAAAACTTGTTCGAACATGCGAACACCGTTAAAGTCTATGGGACACGGACATGAATATCAAAAGTGCTAATTTTAAAGGCTTATATGCAAGTTATTGTCATAAAAATTGTTTGGGGACCTGGGTCCTGCCCCAGGGGACATGGATAAATGCAAAAAAAAGTTTTAAAAACGGCCCTTTTTTCGGGAGCAGTGATTTTAATAATGCTTAAAGTGAAACAATAAACATGTAATATTCCTTTAAATTTCGTACCTGGGGGGTGTCTATAGTATGCCTGTAAAGGGGCGCATGTTTCCCATGTTTAGAACAGTCTGACAGCAAAATAACATTTCAAAGGAAAAAAAGTCATTTAAAACTACTCGTGGCTATGAATGAATTGCCGGTCGGACAATACACATAAAAGTTCATTGATAAAAACGGAATGGGAATTCCCCACAGGGGAACCCCGAACCAAAATTTAAAAAAAAATGGCGTGGGGGTCCCCCTAAATTCCATACCAGGATCTTCAAGTCTGGTATGGATATTAAGGGGAACCCCGGACAAAATTTTTTTTTTTTAATGGCGTAGGGTCCCCCTTCAAAATCTATACCAGACCCTTCAGGTCTGGTATGGATATCAAGGGGAACCCCACGCCAAAATTTAAAAAAAATGGCATGGTGTCCCCCCAAAAATCCATACCAGACCCTTATCCGAGCATGCAACCTGGCAGGTCGCAGGAAAAGAGGGGGGATGAGACAGCACCCCCTCCTGAACCGTACCAGGCCACATGCCCTCAAAATGCCGAAAAAAAGGACAAGCGTGTCCCACGGCCACGTGCTGATGAGGATGCACCGTCTCCACGACCAGCACTGTTGCCTCTAAACACAGAGCCTGCAGAATCAACTGCCTGCCTGTAGTATTATTAGTATGAGAACACCAGCAATTTTCTTCAGGTAGCTTTAGGTGCACACTGTGCAGAGGACACAGTACACTAACTGTAAACACTGTAGTTGCCTGCTTGTGGTATTAATAGGATCAGAACAACAGCAATTGTCTTCAGGTAGCTTTAGGTGCACAATGTAAAGAGGACGCAGTACACTAACTATAAATACTGCAGCTGCCTGCCTGTGGTACTAATAGGATCAGAAGAACACCACCAATTTTCTTCAGGTAGCTTTAGGTGCACACTGTGCAGAGGACACAGTACACTAACTGTATATACTGTAGCTGCCTGCTTGTGGTATTAATAGGATCAGAACAACAGCAATTGTCTTCAGGTAGCTTTAGGTGCACAATGTGAAGAGGACGCAGTACACTAACTGTAAATACTGAAACAAAATATAGTGTGGTGAGGCTTGTTTGATCATGTAAACCACTTCAGTACCATTACTCTATGGTTGCCTTCCAACCCCCATAAACAATGCAACAGGTTGTCCCAAACAGGGGGGGACCAAAAAAGAAAAGCGGGGCTCAAGGGAAGGCACACTCAGTGTGTGGTCAATATAAAATATAAATTTATTGGTACAGAATGGATATACATGGAGATATGTGCACAAGCATAATCACAACAAGTATGAAAATACTGCCCTTATAAAATTGATCAAAAGACTGTTTTGATCAAGTACAAACCAAACACAGACTCGGGAAACATAAAACATGTATGGGTAGACAAAAACAAAACAATTGCGTCCGGACGTCTTGGCTATTGATGTCTACACAAACCACCTGGGGAAATAATGCAGCAATTGCTGAATACGGTTTGTGATACAGGCATCAATACCCCCGGGGGGAGGGAGGCTCAAGAATGGGGGGGGGGGTGTGGGGTGGTGAAGGGAGGGCAAGAGGAAGTGGAGGGGTGGGCAGGGGGAAGGGAAAGGGGAGGGGGGAGGAAGGGGATGGGAAACCTGGAGGGAGATGATCGGCCGTGGAGTAGGATGCTGGTTTGAAGTCTTGGATCAGACTTCAATATGTCCTGGCTAGGAAATAGGTGTTGGTTGTATGGTACAGCTGTGGGATCACTGTTCCCAGGTTCCGGAGTAATTAAAAAAAAAAAGAAGGGAGGGAAGGGGGTCCTCACACATGATATAGCGTCTTCTAATTTATTTAGGTTGCCAAAAATGGCTGGAAGTTAAGTTCTGTGTTTAACCCTAAGGGAACCAGAGAGCTTAGGCGGAAGATCCATCGCTTTTCTTTCTGTTGTAGGATCTGGTCAAAGTCCCCTCTCCTGGGGGACAGGTTAAGGGCAAAAATTCCCTTCAC
The DNA here is from genome assembly GCA_037952925.1 of Lithobates clamitans. Classification (NCBI taxonomy): domain Eukaryota; kingdom Metazoa; phylum Chordata; class Amphibia; order Anura; family Ranidae; genus Lithobates; species Lithobates clamitans. Next base: position 10,564,572 of record JBBGZY010000438.1, read on the forward strand.
CTGCATGCCAGACAGTTTGCCCTGATGATATTGGGCAAAGTGTCTGGCTACTGGTTTCTCTGGGTTCTTTTCGAGGATTTCCCTCATATGCTCTCCTAGCCGGATTCTAAATTGGCGCTTTGTCTTGCCAATATAAATCTTCTTGCACGGGCATGTTAGCATATATATGACCCTGGTGGTGGCACAATTGATAAGGCTTTTAATCTCGAAATTATTTTTATTTCGGGAGTCACTGAAAGTTGTTGTCCTATGAACGTAAGGGCAGACCTGACAGTGACCGCATGGGAACATACCCTTGCTTCTGGGGAAGCAAGATAGCCACGAGTTATTGGTATTTCTAAGGTGTTCAGAATGAATTAGGGAATCACCAAGATTTTTGGCCCTTCTCGCAACCATTTTAGGAGTGGGACCCACTATTTGGGCTATACCAGGGGTGTTGGTCAGTATGTCCCAGTGTTTTTCCAGGATCGTTTTAACTGTGTCCCATTGAGATCCAAACTCAGTGATAATTCTCACTGGATCTGGGGCGCTGGGAGGAGGAGGAGCACCACGTAGGTTTTCTGATGGCTTTCCATCTAAAAGAGCAGGGCGGTCCCGTCCTGCTGCTTTACGTTTGGCCCTCCTAAGTTGTTTATGAGAGTATCCGCGTTCCCGGAAGCGTTTATATAGCTCATTACTTTCGTGTCTATAATCTTCCTTATTGGAGCAGTTTCGCTTTATGCGGAGGAATTGACCCACGGGAATACTGTCCTTAAGCCACTGCGGATGGTGGCTATCTGCTCTCAAGAGTGTGTTCGCAGAGGTCTCTTTTCGAAATGTCTGGGCCACCAGGGAGGAGTCCTTTCTACTGATGAATAGGTCCAGAAAGGAAATCCTTTCTCGGTCCCACGTATAAGTCAGTTTGATATTCCGATCGTTGGAGTTGAGATGGGTGATGAATTGTGCCAGAGTGTCTTGGTCACCCTTCCAGATGACAAACACGTCGTCGATGTACCTAAGCCACGTATGTACGTGGCTCAGGTACATCGGCGAGGTGTATACCTCATCCTCCTCCCATAGCCCCAGATGGAGACAAGCATATGCTGGGGCCCAGGGTGCACCCATAGAGGTGCCATTGATTTGCTGATAAAAATTGGAGAGGAATTGGAAAGAGTTATTTTGAAGGGCAAAGGTTAACAGGTCCACTAAGAATTCATTTTGAGGGCCACATTTGGGGAAATGTTTGTCAAGGAAGGTTTCGACTGCTCTAATACCCCATCTGTGGGGGATCGACGTGTACAAGGATTCCACGTCGATCCCCACCAGAAGGAGTTCCCCCTGAGTGTTAATCTGGGAAATATGTCTCAGGACATCTCCTGTGTCCTTCACATATGATTTCAGGTCTATGACCATCTCCTTCAGCAGGCTGTCCAGATATTTTCCAATCCTCTCGAGGGGACCCCTTATTGCTGAGACAATGGGTCTCCCCGGGGGGTTTTCTAGTGATTTATGTACCTTCGGGATAATATAGAATATTGGTATATTATATTCTTGGATGGTAAGATAATTTAATTCCCGTTTTGTCAATAGACCCGCCTCTGCTGCTAGTTTCAATTTCTTATTCAGGCTAGTGACTAGGTTGGGAAAGGGGTCCCTGGAGAGTTTTTTATAGGTTTTATCATCGCCCAATAGGCGAAAAACCTCTTTTTCATAATCTTTCTCATCCAGGAGTACCACATTCCCCCCCTTGTCACTCCTTTTTATAACTAGCTGTGGGGCTGCCGTCAGTTCTCGAATGGCCCTACGTTCCTCCGAGGAAAGGTTGTCTTCACATTTTATGCTCCAGTCTATCTTGGAGAGATCCGCTTGTATCATATCCAAGAATAGACTAAGCCATCTATTTTTGTTGAGTGGGGGCATCTTGATAGACTTGATATTGAGTCTGGCCTGTCTCTTGTAGGGGGTGTCTTCAGCTTCCTCTCTTTCATTTTCCTCCAAGAGGGAACTGAGAATAGCCAGTACATCCTCATCTTGATTCTCAACTGTGTTATTGCCTGTTACCGACTCCTGGTTACTAGTATGGATGAAGCGCAGGAAGACCTTACGTATGAAGAGGGTGATGTCTTTAAATACTGTAAATTCGTCCATTTGATTAGTGGGCGAAAAAGACATCCCTTTTTGTAGAAGATCAATGTGTCTTTTATTTAGTTTAAATTTAGAAAGATTAATTATTTTCATGTCATTCCTATTCTCTTCATCCATAGAGATACTAGTTATTTCCGCTGACTTCTGGTGCGGGCTCCCCCCCTGGATATCTGTCTCTGCGGTTCGGGGGCTAGTTGTTTGTGTGGGTTTGGGTTCGCGTCTGGGTTTTTTCCTTTGTCTATGCCCTCTGCCCCCTCCTTCTCTAAAAAAGTTACCGTTTTAGTCACACTTTCTTCTTCTGTGTCACTCTGAGGTTTTTTACCCCTTGATAGTGATCTCTTATTCCTTCTTCTAGAGTTGCTTCTACTTCGTCGTGGGGTTAGATCAAAAATGTCTCCCTTCTCCCAGTCTGTCAGGTCCCGCCTAAACTTAGATTGTTTTGTTGCTTTTAAAGCAGACTGCGTCTTTTCTACCTCTTTTTTCAGGGTCTCGTTGAGTTTCTGAAATTCCTCTAGTTCTTTATAGGGTTCTAATCCTTGGGAGCTTTCTGTTATTGCTTTCACCAGTTCCTCTAATTGTATTTTTTCTTCCTCCACTATTAATCTCATAACAGATATCCCGTGGTCTACACAGAGCTCCTTCCACTTTTCCAAAAATCTGGGGCTGTGGAGATGCTCTGCAGGTATAACTTTGTCTCTGAGACCTCTCGGTACTATTCTGTTGGTAATATAGGTTTCCAGGAAGGACACGTCCCACTTTCTGTTTAGATGTTTAATAATCAATTTTTTATGTTCCTTGAACCGAGTTTTTACCTCTTCCTCTTGAGTGGGAGTGGTTACCGTGTCCGTCCTGAAAGCCTGACTAATCTCCAGATCGATATCTTCCCCGATCATAAAGGCCATACTCTATTAGGTAAGACAGCAAGCAGATCAAACAAGGAATCACATAGAACACAATGGGCAGTTATCGAAGATGCTGCAAATATCAAAAAAATGCCTCTAGAATGGATCACCAGTGATCCCAATATTAGACATGAAACAAAATATAGTGTGGTGAGGCTTGTTTGATCATATAAACCACTTCAGTACCATTACTCTATGGTTGCCTTCCAACCCCCATAAACAATGCAACAGGTTGTCCCAAACAGGGGGGGACCAAAAAAGAAAAGCGGGGCTCAAGGGAAGGCACACTCAGTGTGTGGTCAATATAAAATATAAATTTATTGGTACAGAATGGATATACATGGAGATATGTGCACAAGCATAATCACAACAAGTATGAAAATACTGCCCTCATAAAATTGATCAAAAGACTGTTTTGATCAAGTACAAACCAAACACAGACTCGGGAAACATAAAACATGTATGGGTAGACAAAAACAAAACAATTGCGTCCGGACGTCTTGGCTATTGATGTCTACACAAACCACCTGGGGAAATAATGCAGCAATTGCTGAATACGGTTTGTGATACAGGCATCAATACCCCCGGGGGGAGGGCGGCTCAAGAATGGGGGGGGGGGTGTGGGGTGGTGAAGGGAGGGCAAGAGGAAGTGGAGGGGTGGGCAGGGGGAAGGGAAAGGGGAGGGGGGAGGAAGGGGATGGGAAACCTGGAGGGAGATGATCGGCCGTGGAGTAGGATGCTGGTTTGAAGTCTTGGATCAGACTTCAATATGTCCTGGCTAGGAAATAGGTGTTGGTTGTATGGTACAGCTGTGGGATCACTGTTCCCAGGTTTCGGAGTAATTAGTTGCAGCGTGTACAGTCCCCAGTGCGGGTAGACTCTATGCAGAAAATGCTATGGTAAAGTCAGTTGGTGACAGGTATGGGTAAGGAAACATGGAATATTGCCAGGTACATTACCACTTCCGGGTCCCGTTCTGAACTGCTGAGGTACTTCCGGATGGCGGTGGCTTCAATGTTGTAAACAAACCATCCTGTCACCGTGTACACTTCCGTGTCCTGGCCAGGGTAGTGATCCGTAATTCGCGGTATGTTGCTGGTATGCCGCTATAAGTAGCGGTGATCATACATGTAAGTCCACCTATCGTCCTACATGCGGCTGCTCCAGACTCTGGAGCGGGATACTCTCTCGATGCGTGAGCCGGCTAGCCCCCACGGGGGATGACAGCGGGCGTGACGTCCGGGCGCAGTGACGTCGACGCGTTTCACAGCTTCATCTGGACGTATGGTTGACGTGCAGGGGCTCCTTCTTATTCATATCCCTTCCTCATGCACGCCCACCTAATCAATTAAAGTGAAGGAGTGTCTTTTCGTCTGTGTATTGTCCAGATCATCCTTCTTTCTTTATATGCCGCCTTGCTTGTTTAAAAATCTTAACCAGACATAATTACAGAGAGTTCCTTCCGTGTTAAATTAAACGGACTAACTTAAAGGGTAGAGATATATATGGGAAGTATGGTACAGTATAAGTCATCATACAGAGAACTTTTTATTGTTAAACTGTCTGTTTTTACATTGGTCCCAACATCTAGAAGTGGGCTCGTATATTTACATTGCAGTCAGTCTACTATGTCAATTAACCATATTTAGTGAACACATACAGTAAATATACCCTGTTAAATAGATGAAAGGAGCTGGTGGGGAAGTTAGAATCGTATATGAAGATATATCAATATGCAAATGGGAAAAACGGGGGAGGGGGGGTGGGAAGGGGGGGGAAAGGGGGGGGGGAGAGGATTGGAAAATATCTGGACAGCCTGCTGAAGGAGATGGTCATAGACCTGAAATCATATGTGAAGGACACAGGAGATGTCCTGAGACATATTTCCCAGATTAACACTCAGGGGGAACTCCTTCTGGTGGGGATCGACGTGGAATCCTTGTACACGTCGATCCCCCACAGATGGGGTATTAGAGCAGTCGAAACCTTCCTTGACAAACATTTCCCCAAATGTGGCCCTCAAAATGAATTCTTAGTGGACCTGTTAACCTTTGCCCTTCAAAATAACTCTTTCCAATTCCTCTCCAATTTTTATCAGCAAATCAATGGCACCTCTATGGGTGCACCCTGGGCCCCAGCATATGCTTGTCTCCATCTGGGGCTATGGGAGGAGGATGAGGTATACACCTCGCCGATGTACCTGAGCCACGTACATACGTGGCTTAGGTACATCGACGACGTGTTTGTCATCTGGAAGGGTGACCAAGACACTCTGGCACAATTCATCACCCATCTCAACTCCAACGATCGGAATATCAAACTGACTTATACGTGGGACCGAGAAAGGATTTCCTTTCTGGACCTATTCATCAGTAGAAAGGACTCCTCCCTGGTGGCCCAGACATTTCGAAAAGAGACCTCTGCGAACACACTCTTGAGAGCAGATAGCCACCATCCGCAGTGGCTTAAGGACAGTATTCCCGTGGGTCAATTCCTCCGCATAAAGCGAAACTGCTCCAATAAGGAAGATTATAGACACGAAAGTAATGAGCTATATAAACGCTTCCGGGAACGCGGATACTCTCATAAACAACTTAGGAGGGCCAAACGTAAAGCAGCAGGACGGGACCGCCCTGCTCTTTTAGATGGAAAGCCATCAGAAAACCTACGTGGTGCTCCTCCTCCTCCCAGCGCCCCAGATCCAGTGAGAATTATCACTGAGTTTGGATCTCAATGGGACACAGTTAAAACGATCCTGGAAAAACACTGGGACATACTGACCAACACCCCTGGTATAGCCCAAATAGTGGGTCCCACTCCTAAAATGGTTGCGAGAAGGGCCAAAAATCTTGGTGATTCCCTAATTCATTCTGAACACCTTAGAAATACCAATAACTCGTGGCTATCTTGCTTCCCCAGAAGCAAGGGTATGTTCCCATGCGGTCACTGTCAGGTCTGCCCTTACGTTCATAGGACAACAACTTTCAGTGACTCCCGAAATAAAAATAATTTCGAGATTAAAAGCCTTATCAATTGTGCCACCACCAGGGTCATATATATGCTAACATGCCCGTGCAAGAAGATTTATATTGGCAAGACAAAGCGCCAATTTAGAATCCGGCTAGGAGAGCATATGAGGGAAATCCTCGAAAAGAACCCAGAGAAACCAGTAGCCAGACACTTTGCCCAATATCATCAGGGCAAACTGTCTGGCATGCAGGTGAAGGGAATTTTTGCCCTTAACCTGTCCCCCAGGAGAGGGGACTTTGACCAGATCCTACAACAGAAAGAAAAGCGATGGATCTTCCGCCTAAGCTCTCTGGTTCCCTTAGGGTTAAACACAGAACTTAACTTCCAGCCATTTTTGGCAACCTAAATAAATTAGAAGACGCTATATCATGTGTGAGGACCCCCTTCCCTCCCTTCTTTTTTTTTTTTCCCCTCCCCCCCCCCCTTTCCCCCCCTTCCCACCCCCCCTCCCCCGTTTTTCCCATTTGCATATTGATATATCTTCATATACGATTCTAACTTCCCCACCAGCTCCTTTCATCTATTTAACAGGGTATATGTACTGTATGTGTTCACTAAATATGGTTAATTGACATAGTAGACTGACTGCAATGTAAATATACGAGCCCACTTCTAGATGTTGGGACCAATGTAAAAACAGACAGTTTAACAACAAAAAGTTCTCTGTATGATGACTTATACTGTACCATACTTCCCATATATATCTCTACCCTTTAAGTTAGTCCGTTTAATTTAACACGGAAGGAACTCTCTGTAATTATGTCTGGTTAAGATTTTTAAACAAGCAAGGCGGCATATAAAGAAAGAAGGATGATCTGGACAATACACAGACGAAAAGACACTCCTTCACTTTAATTGATTAGGTGGGCGTGCATGAGGAAGGGATATGAATAAGAAGGAGCCCCTGCACGTCAACCATACGTCCAGATGAAGCTACGCACATTTGTCCTGTGAAACGCGTCGACGTCACTGCGCCCGGACGTCACGCCCGCTGTCATCCCCCGTGGGGGCTAGCCGGCTCACGCATCGAGAGAGTATCCCGCTCCAGAGTCTGGAGCAGCCGCATGTAGGACGATAGGTGGACTTACATGTATGATCACCGCTACTTATAGCGGCATACCAGCAACATACCGCGAATTACGGATCACTACCCTGGCCAGGACACGGAAGTGTACACGGTGACAGGATGGTTTGTTTACAACATTGAAGCCACCGCCATCCGGAAGTACCTCAGCAGTTCAGAACGGGACCCGGAAGTGGTAATGTACCTGGCAATATTCCATGTTTCCTTACCCATACCTGTCACCAACTGACTTTACCATAGCATTTTCTGCATAGAGTCTACCCGCACTGGGGACTGTACACGCTGCAACTAATTACTCCGGAACCTGGGAACAGTGATCCCACAGCTGTACCATACAACCAACACCTATTTCCTAGCCAGGACATATTGAAGTCTGATCCAAGACTTCAAACCAGCATCCTACTCCACGGCCGATCATCTCCCTCCAGGTTTCCCATCCCCTTCCTCCCCCCTCCCCTTTCCCTTCCCCCTGCCCACCCCTCCACTTCCTCTTGCCCTCCCTTCACCACCCCACACCCCCCCCCCCATTCTTGAGCCGCCCTCCCCCCGGGGGTATTGATGCCTGTATCACAAACCGTATTCAGCAATTGCTGCATTATTTCCCCAGGTGGTTTGTGTAGACATCAATAGCCAAGACGTCCGGACGCAATTGTTTTGTTTTTGTCTACCCATACATGTTTTATGTTTCCCGAGTCTGTGTTTGGTTTGTACTTGATCAAAACAGTCTTTTGATCAATTTTATAAGGGCAGTATTTTCATACTTGTTGTGATTATGCTTGTGCACATATCTCCATGTATATCCATTCTGTACCAATAAATTTATATTTTATATTGACCACACACTGAGTGTGCCTTCCCTTGAGCCCCGCTTTTCTTTTTTGGTCCCCCCCTGTTTGGGACAACCTGTTTAACTGTAAATACTGCAGCTGCCTACCTGTGGTACTAATAGGATCAGAAGAACACCACCAATTTTCTTCAGGTAGCTTTAGGTGCACACTGTGCAGAGGACACAGTACACTAACTGTAAATACTGTAGCTGCCTGCCTGTGGTATTAATAGGATCAGAACAACAGCAATTGTCTTCAGCTAGCTTTAGGTGCACACTGTGCAGAGGACACAGTACACTTACTGTAAATACTGCAGCTGCCTGCCTGTGGCATTAATAGGATCAGAACAACAGTAATGGTCTTCAGGTAGCTTTAGGTGCACACTGTGCAGAGGACACAGTACACTAACTGTAAATACTTCAGCTGCCTGCATGTGGTACTAATAGGATCAGAAGAACACCACCAATTTTCTTCAGGTAGCTTTAGGTACACACTGTGCAGAGGACACAGTACACTAACTGTAAATACTGTAGCTGCCTGCCTGTGGTACTAATAGGATCAGAAGAACACCACCAAATTTTCTTCAGGTAGCTTTAGGTACACACTGTGCAGAGGACACAGTACACTAACTGTAAATACTGCAGCTGCCTGCGGTACTAATAAGATCAGAAGATCAGCCAGCAATGCACTGTGAATTATGGGCCGTGACACGCCACTCGAATTTGGCGCAAATGGCCCATAACGTTCGAAATTCACTGAACGGTTAAACATGCGATGTTTGAGTCGAACTCGAAGCTCATCTCTAGTCACAGTACATGTTGGCATTCATGGTTCCCTCAATGAACTGTAGCTCCCCAGTGCCTGCAGAACTCATGCAGCCCCAGACCATAACACTCCCACCACCATGCTTGACTGTAGGCAGTAGGCATAAGACCTAGGCCATCTTTATGTAGAGTAACAATTCTTTTTTTTTCCAGATCCTCAGAGAGTTCTTAGCCATGAAGTGCCATGTTGAACTTCCAGTGAACAGTATGAAAGAGTGAGAGCGATAACACCAAATTTAACACACCTGCTCCCCATTCACACCTGATACCTTGTAACACTAACGAGTCACATGAAACCGGGGAGGGAAAATGGCTAATTAGGCCCAATTTGGACATTTTCACTTAGGGGTGTACCCACGTTTCTTGCCAGTGATTTAGACATGAATGGCTGTGTATTGATTTATTTTCAGGGGATAGCAAATTGACACTATTATACAAGCTGTACACTCACTACTCTACATTGTAGCAAAGATAAATTTCTTCAGTGTTGTCACATGAAAGATATAATAAAATATTTACAAAAGTGTGAGGGGTGTACTCACTTTTGTGAGATGCCGTATATACTGTATATATATATATATATATATATATATATACAGTGGGGACGGAAAGTATTCAGACCCCCTTCAATTTTTCACTCTTTGTTATATTGCAGCCATTTGCTAAAATCATTTAAGTTCATTTTTTTCCTCATTAATGTACACACAGCACCCCATATTGACAGAAAATCACAGAATTGTTGACATTTTTGCAGATTTATTAAAAAAGAAAAACTGAAATATCACATAGTCCTAAGTATTCAGACCCTTTGCTGTGACACTCATATATTTAACTCAGGTGCTGTCCATTTCTTCTGATCATCCTTGAGATGGTTCTACACCTTCATTTGAGTTCAGCTATGTTTGATTATACTGATTGGACACCTGTCTATATAAGACCTTACAGCTCACAGTGCATGTCAGAGCAAATGAGAATCATGGGATCAACGGAACTGCCCAAAGAGCTCAGAGACAGAATTGTGGCAAGGCTTAGATCTGGCCAAGGTTACAAAAAAATTTCTGCTGCACTTAAGGTTCCTAAGAGCACAGTGGCCTCCATAATCCTTAAATGGAAGACGTTTGGGATGACCAGAACCCTTCCTAGAGCTGGCCGTTCGGCCAAACTGAGCTATCGGGGGAGAAGAGCCTTGGTGAGAGAGGTAAAGAAGAATCCAAAGATCACTGTGGCTGAGCTCCAGAGATGCAGTCAGGAGATGGGAGAAAGTTGTAGAAAGTCAACTATTACTGCAGCCGGGCTTCATGGCACAGTGGCCCGACGGAAGCCTCTCCTCAGTGCAAGACACATAAAGGCCCGCATGGAGTTTGCTAAAGATGGTGATAAAAAAGATTCTTTGGTCTGATGAGACCAAGATAGAACTTTTTGGCCTTAATTCTAAGCGGTATGTGTGGAGAAAACCAGGCACTGCTCATCACCTGTCCAATACAGTCCCAACAGTGAAGCATGGTGGTGGCAGCATCATGCTGTGGGGGGGGTTTTCAGCTGCAGGGACAGGACGACTGGTTGCAATTGAGGGAAAGATAAATGCAGCCAAGTACAGGGATATCCTGGAAGAAAACCTTCTCCAGAGTGCTCAGGACCTCAGACTGGGCCGAAGGTTTACCTTCCAACAAGACAATGACCCTAAGCACACAGCTAAAATAATGAAGGAGTGGCTTCACAACAACTCTGTGACTGTTCCTGAATGGCCCAGCCAGAGCCCTGACTTAAACCCAATTGAGCATCTCTGGGGAGACCTAAAAATGGCTGTCCACCAACGTTTACAATCCAACCTAACAGAACTGGAGAGGATCTGCAAGGAGGAATGGCAGAGGATCCCCAAATCCAGGTGTGAAAAACTTGTTGCATCTTTCCCAAAAAGACTCATGGTTGTATTAGATCGAAAGGGTGTTTCTACTAAATACTGAGCAAAGGGTCTTATACTTAGGACCATGTGATATTTCAGTTTTTTCTTTTTTAATAAATCTGCAAAAATGTCAACAATTCTGTGTTTTCTGTCAATATGGGGTGCTGTGTGTACATTAATGAAGAAAAAAAAAGAACTTAAATGATTTTAGCAAATGGCTGCAATATAACAAAGAGTGAAAAATGTAAGGGGGTCTGAATACTTTCCGTCCCCACTGTATATATATATATATATATATATATATATATATATATATATATATATATATATATTGTATATCTTGTTTTATTAAAATGGCTCCTCCTTTATGCCTTACTATTATGTATAATCATAATTTTTAGAACATATAAGTACAGTATAGCACAAACTATAAGCAAAGCATTTTAACTGTACTTTAGTATGTAGTGCTGCATACATGAACCTCATGACATCTAATGGTTTAACAGGAGAATTGCATCTTCAATGGAATCAAATAATAACACAAATCTGTGAACTTGATGCAGTACAAATAATGTATTCTTTTTATGATCAAATGATAAAATTTATAGCTTAAATCATGAATGTGTGTCAGTAGGCTTTTACTTGTATGGATTCAGAACATAAAGCCAAATTATATATACAAAACTATTTCGTGTACGAGTTTACCACTACAAGGTAGAAAAGAAGGCTTTAACGGAAAAATAAAACTATAATGCAATAATTATGTGATGCGTCACATACTCAAACTGTCATGTTTTTTGATTCTTTTTACAGATACAGTATATACATTAACTGATCAAACTAAAATAAATAACACCAAAAAGGAAGAGGCGTGCATGCTTCTGCATACCTCCCAAACGTTGAACTTCAGAATGAGGGACACTTAAGGAAGGAAGTAACCTTGCTTGGGAGGAGCTTAGGGGGAATTATTAAACTAAGCTCAGGCTTCCTTGTACCTGTATATGTTTTTATTATTGTTCCACAAGCAATTGTCTCATGGATACATACAAACTCCAGCACATTCATTAAAAAAAAGATAAAATGGCGCAGGGTTCTGGAATGATCTATGTACAGGGTGCAGGGCTCTGGCATGAGCTGAGTACAGAGTGCAGGGTTCTGGGATGAGCTGTGTACAGAGTGCGGGCTTCTAGGATGAGCTGTGTACAAAGTGCAGGGTTCTAGGATGAGCTGTGTACAGAGTGCAGGATTCTGGAATTAGCTACGTACAGAGTGCAGGGTTCTGGGATGAGCTGTGTATAGAGTGCAGGATTCTAGGATGAGCTAAGTATAGGGTGCAGGGTTCTGGGATGAGCTAAGTACAGGGTTCAGGGTTCTGGGATGAGCTACGTACAGGGAGCAAGGTTCTGGGATGAGCTGCGTACAGGGTGCAGGGTCCTGGGATGAGCTAAGTACAGGGTGCAGGGTTCTGGGATGAGCTAAGAATAGGGTGCAAGGTTCTGGGATGAGCTAAGTACAGGGTGCGGGGTTCTGGGATGAGCTAAGTACAGGGTGCAGGGTTCTGGTTCTGGAATGAGCTAAGTACAGGGTACAGGGTGCAAGGTTCTGGTACTAGAAAGAGCTAAGTACAGGGTACAGGGTGCAGGGTTCTGGTTCTGGGATTAGCTAAGTACAGGGTGCAGGGTGCAGGGTTATGGTTCTGGGATGAGCTAAGTACAGGGTACAGGGTGCAGGGTTCTAGGATGAGCCAAGTACAGAGTATGCTAGGTACATCCACATCTTATTACTACACCCCTCCTCAGCAATAAACTCTGCACCCCCCACCCTCCCCCAACACAACTCCTCTCCTCTGTTTTGCCCTAATCTTTAACCCCCCACCCTCCCAAAAGATCCACCATCGTCCCCATAGATACCTTTCTGGATCTTCCATCCACTGTAGCAAAAGCTTCCTTTTCAGTGCACACTTATTGTCGACTCCAGAACTTACCCGACCAGGTAGGAGAATGGGGATCATGCTGCAGCTCACCAAGCGCTTCCCTCCCTCCCCCTGCCATTGAACATGCTGCTCTCACTTGTCCCCTGTGCAGAGCAGGCAGGCTGCTGTAGGAGCTGCAGAAGAGTTTTTACTTATACTTTCTAACACAGTAGCCAGGCTTCTGTATTTTAAAGTGAAAGTGCTGAGCTGTGAGCACAGTGCTAACCCAGGCTGCAAACAATGATGCGGGACATACCTCCTACACAGTGGGACCACAGGATAAAGGTCAAGATGTGGGAATGTCCCGCCCAATCCGGGACTGTTGGGAGGTATGCTTTTGCATTACATTTAGGAGTTGATTTTTCCAAAGGCCTGTGTTTGCGTAAAATAAGCAATACGGGTACAGGAGACATAAAAGTATATACTGTACAGTACATTTCACCAATATTGAACGTGCACATGGACTAGGCATAGTTAACTTTCTAAAAATTTCACTTTCTTGAACAGGAATTACAGTAATATGTTTTGAAGTAGGAAGTTTTTAGATATTTTTGTTTCAGCCCACCCTAACTGAATGATCAGTATAGTTTCAATACCATAAACCGATATTTCAGTTGATGAAGGAGATCATTAGGCTAAATAGCTGACCAGCTTACTAAACCCATCACTGACTCCCTGAATTAACTTGTGTTTTTTCCACCTTTTCCACAAGACGGTAAAGAAAGTGTCATGTTCTTCAACTGGATTGCCTAAAAAAATTGTTTGTTTCAAAACATAAGAAACCATCAGAAGGGGGGCCACAACTGGATTTTCAATAACTGGACAGATGTGGGGATTCTGGAAAGAGTAATTCTTCACTGACATCCTGAATAAAAAAAGCCAGCATAAAATTCAACCTGCTATTTTGCCAATGCAAACTGAAATCCTATTTCTAGGCAGGTATTAATCCCCCCTCCCACTCCCTCTCATTGATTATTGGCTTGGAAAAGTGACAATTTTACTCCCTTAATGCCTGGATATGGGCTCGAAATATATATTTTTAAAATATTTACTAACAATTGTACTGATCACCTATTTTAGAAAATCCAGTGCCAGTAGCATGTAGCTATTTCAGCACACATTATGCAGGAATGGTGCACTGTTGTGAGCACCAAGAAGCCTGCCCCGAGTAATGCCATGTAGCCACCACTAAAGGACATGCATGCGAACAGGAAGTGACTGCAAAGTGGCAGAGAAAAACAGCAGTACTGAGATTCAAATAAGGATCAAAAAAAGGTCACATGTTTTTATTAAAAAAACATGGAAACTGTGAAATATATACACTGTCACAGAAACCACTGTGACTTGGGCACCTGGACTGGTCTGGGGGCCAGCCTCCTTACTACTGGCTATGGACCCAGGACTAAGGAGACCCCCCTCTTGGGTTTACAAGGAACCTTTTCCCTGAGAGGGTTCTATCAGTTCCCTGGGTACCTGGCTTATGAATTACATAATAATAATTCAAATAATCGAACTAATAAATGCAAAAAATATGTGAACAAAAGGTAAGTATCGTGACAGATAATAAACAATCACATAAACATGTTGTAGGTGATATAAAAAAGTGATTGGAAAAAAAATAATGAAAAAAAGTTGTAATTAAAAATAATAAAGTCCACGTGAATACAGACACTGAAGGGTTCCGTAAATGACAGTTCATATGGTGTTCCGCCACCAGACAATTGAGTAAAGAATCCCTCTGTGGCACCCACCACCTTATTAATATGGGCACTTACCAGTAGATGTGGGCCTTCTATCGCTAGAGAGATCAGACGAGCTTAATGGTAACCCACTAATGGGTGGTATGGATGGAGGGGTCCTCCTGCTGTTCCAGGTTCCCAATAATGATAGGGGGATCTTCCTATGTTTCCAAACTCCCACCAATCATCTCCACCAATCATCTCCAGGACAATCATAACAACAGCCATGCAGATTGGTATAAAGGAGAAGAAACTCCAATATATAGTGTGATACCGTATGAGCTACTTTATTAACATTATTTAAAAAAACTCACTTACATTCTGCTAGAGTAATAACAGCCTTTGTTTAAATACGGTCGTTTGCCGGCAAACAAGTAAAATACCCGTACTTCTGGGATCGGGGAGGACGGCGTGAATTACACCAGCTACCCTTTCCATGCAATTAGGTCTGGAGGGACTGTCTCTGGGATCCCTTGACATATTGTGCATAGTGGAACTATTATCCTGTGCAGGTGGTTGTTATGTGCAGGGGGTGAATTCCAGCATATGTGGGGTTCAGATACTTTATGTTCTGTTACAGATTTCCTGGCATCAACTACTGTTTGCTGTAATTAGACACGTGCAATTCATTTCCATCCGAACATAAATTTGGATGAATTTTTAGTTATTCGGAGAGTCGGATGTATCCGAATCTCTGAATGAAATAGTAACGAATAGTAATGAATTTTGTTGAAACCTGTTAAAATGTGTTTTGTTTATTAATTTTCCAAAAATTCCCACTTTTCAGAACGATTAGAATTTGAATCAATCTTTTTCTACCGATCCAAATTCTAATCTTTTGAAAAGTTGGAATTTGTTAATTCTGTGTGAATGATAGCTGGTTGTTAAGCAGTGGGCTGGAAAGCTGGCTGCCCTCGTCCTTAACTACTTGGCACTCGCGCTATATAGCCGAAAGACACCTACAGCGCAGGCTTAAAATGCCCGGAGGGTGTCTATGTATGTCCTCTCGTGCTGCCGGCAAACACTGTGATCGAGGTAAAGGACCAATCTCAGCAGGCCTTTTACCACATGACAGCTGACCGTGGAAGTAAACAGAAGCCAGTTATCTGCTGTTAACCGGCTTCTGTTAGAGGGACATTGGTCCCATTAGTGCCCACCAGTTCTGTTTAATAAATGCCCTCCAGTGCTGCTGATCAGTGCCCACCAATGCCATCTGCCAGTGCCCATCAGTACTGCTAAACATTGCCCACCAGTACCACCCAACAGTAACCATCAGTGTTGCCAATCAGTGCTCATCACTGCCTCATCATCAGTATTAATTTTGTCGACTAAAACGGCTAAAACATTTTAGTCGACTAAATGAATATTATTTTAGTGGACTAAAATACGACTAAAACTAAAACAACTGAGATGACTAAAATATGACTAAAACTAAAATGGCATTTTAGTCAAAAGACTAAAATGGGACTAAAACTAAAATGCCATTTTAGTAAAAAGACTAATGCCGCGTACACACGAGCGGACTTTATGGCAGACTTTGCCCGGCGGACTTTTCGACGGACTTTGCGACGGACTTTCTGAATGAACGGACTTGCCTACACACAATCCACCAAAGTCCGTCGAATTCGTACGTGATGACGTACGACCGGACTAAAACAAGGAAGTTCATAACCAGTAGCCAATAGCTGCCCTAACGTGGCTTTTTGTCCGTCAAACTAGCATACAGACAAGCGGACTTTTCGACCGGACTCGATTTCGACGGATTGATTTAAAACATGTTTCAAATCTAAGTCCGTCCAACTTTTAAGAAAACAAAGTCCGCTGGAGCCCACACACACGATCGAATTGTCTGACGAAATCCAGTCCACTGGGCAAAGTCTGCCGTAATGTCCGCTCGTGTGTACGTGGCATAAGACTAAAACTAATTTGAAATTTGACTCCAAAATTAACATTGATCTGTAGTGCATGTTCATACCTCAATGCCATAATAATAACATATGAGATTTTTCACTCCAGCAGTATATAATGAGTTTGGAAATTGTAGAGAAATGTTAACTAGTGCATTACAATTAAATTGCAGCTATCAGATTTTAGATGAGTAAAATGAGTTTTAGTCGACTAAAATATACTGGAGATTTTAGTCGACTAAAATGTACTGGAGATTTAGTCGACTAAATACGACTGAAACTAAAACAATTGCAGAAGACTAAAATGGGACTAAAACTAAAATGCCATTTTAGTCCTAAGACTAATGCCCTGTACACACGGTCGGATTTTCCGATGGAAAAAGTGCGATCGGATTGTGTTGTCGGAAATTCCGATCATGTGTGGGCTCCATTGGACTTTTTCCGTCGGAATTTCCGACACACAAAGTTTGAGAGCAGAATATAAAATTTTCTGACAACAAAATCCGTTCCTTTTAATTTCGAACATGTGTACAGAAATCCGACGCAAAAAGTGCCACGCATGCTCAGAATAAATTAAGAGACAAAAGCTATTGGCTACTTCCCCAATTATAGTCCCGACGTACGTGTTTTACGTCACCACATTCAGAACGATCGGATTTTCCGACAACTTTGTGCGACCGTGTGTATGCAAGACAAGTTTGGCCCAAAATCCGTCTGAAAATATCCGGTCGAAATTGAAAATTTGCTGCCAAAATTAACACTGCTCATCATCAGTGTCACTTATAAGTGCTGCCTACCAGTGCCTATCAGTGCCCATCAGTGCCCCCTATCAGTGCCTATCAGTGCCACCTCATCAGTGCCCATCAGTGAAGGAGAAAAATTACCTGTTTGCAAAATGTTATAACAAAATTTGAAAAACTTTTTTTTTTTTCAAAGTTTTCAGGCTTTTTTTTAGCAAAAAAAAAAAAAAAAACCAGTGGTGATAAATACCAGCAAAAGAAAGCTCCATTTGTGTGGAAAAAAAAATGATAAAAATGTCATATGGGTAGAATGTCGCATGACCACACAATTGTCATTTAAAGTGTGACAGCACTCAAAGCTGAAAATTGGCCGGGGCAGGAAGGGGGCATAAGTGCCCAGTAAGCAAGTGGTTAGCAACCAATGACTCATTATCTGTCAGCTGGCTTCTCCACTGACAGATGAATGTAAAGAAAATTGCCGGCAATACAAACATTTAAATAAAAAATGGTTTGGGGTCCCCCCAAAATCCATAACAGACCCTTATTTGAGCATGCCCCCCCTCCTGGACCACACTGGAACCACACCAAGCCCTCAACATAGGGGAGTCTGTGCTTTGAGGCACCCCAAAGCACCTTGTTCCCATGTTGATGGGGACAAGGGCCTCATCCCCACAACCTTGGCCGGTGGTTGTGGGGGGCTGTGGGTGGGGGGCTTATCAGAATCTGGAAGACCCCTTTAACAAGGCCCCCCCATGTGAATGAGTATGGGGTACATAGTACTTCTACCCATTCATCAAAAAAATGTCAAAAAGTAAGAAAAACAGAGACAGTTTTTGACAATTCCCTTATTAAAAATAAAAAAAAAACAGTGTCCCCTGATGTAAATCCACCATCAATCACGCTGCCCAATTGCAACTGTGAGTCAATTTAAATGTTTAAGTGAAACAATAAAAATGAAAAATTCCTTTAAATATAGTACCTAGGGGGTCCCCTTAGTCTGCCTGTAAAGTGGTGCATCTGTAGCATATATAAAACATGCTGCAGAAAAAATGACATTTTTAAAGAAAAAAAATGCATGAAATGACATTTATATTACCGGAAAAAATACCATTTCTGGCAATAGAATTAAAAAAAAAAAAACGCATGTCCCCCCCAGTCCATACCAGGCCCTTCATCACTGTTGGCATCGCTCCCTTGTGATTTCACCGAACCAGCATGCACCGGTCCACAATGTTGAAAGGGGGGGCAGTGCCTTCAGGTGACGTTGACAGGTGGCCCCACCCTTCCCTATAAAAGAACTGTCAAACAGAGGAGCCTGCAGTAGGCAGGCGGCCTATGTGTCGGCAGGAGCAATTTTTTTTGTTCTTTATCGGGTGTTGCGGGCGGTGTGATTGATCTTGGATTTACATGTGGGCACTCTGTTTTTTCTTTTTTTTTTAATAAAGGAATTGTTAAAAACAGTCTCTGTGTGTTTCTCTTTTTGAAACTTTTACTATGTACCCCATGGTCATTCACATGGGGGGCTGGGATCTGGGGGGCCCTTGTTGAAGGGGGCTTCCAGATTCCGATAAGCCCCTGCCCGCAGACCCCCACAGCCACCGGCCACAGTTGTGGGGACGAAGGCAGAGCCCCCCTGCCCCAAAGCACCCACCTCCCCATCTTGAGGGCATGTGGCCTGGTATGGTTCAGGAGTGGGGCACTCGTTCGCCACACCCTTTCCTGACCTGCTGGGCTGCACGCTCGGAAAAAGGTCTGTTATGGATTTTGGGGGGGACCCCACGCATTTTTTTTAACATTTTTGTATTGCTGTCATTCTTTTCTTTACATTCATCTGTCAGTGGGGAAACCAGCTGACAGATGATGAGTTGTTAAGGACATGGGGGACCCTTTTTCGACCCGCTGCTTAACAACCAGCTATTCTTCACACAAAATTCGAAACGGTCAATCGTTTTTTGACCGATCCGAATTCTAGTCATTCTGAAAAGTTAGACTTTGTTAGAAAATTATTAAAGAAAACTAATTTTAACTAAACGAAATGTAACGAAAGCTAAACTAAACAAATTCCGAAACCAAACTAAACAAATTCCATAACGAAATAAAATGAGTAACGTAATGAATATATACGAAACAAAACAAATTTTTCAGCTCTGCACATGTCTAGCAATGGCCAGGGTTGTCGGGAAGAGGCCCTTGTCCTCATCAACATGGGGACAAGGTGCTTTGGGGTGGGGGGGCCCGCAGGGCGCCCCCCCTCCCCCAAGGCACCCACCCCCCATGTTGAGGGCATGCCGCCTGGTACGGCTCAGGAGGGGGGGGGCGCTCGCTCGTCCCCACCCTCTTTCCTGGCCGGCCGGGCTGCGTGCTCGGATAAGGGTCTGGTATGGATTTTGGGGGGACCCCCACGCCGATTTTTCGGCGTAGGGGTTCCCCTTACAATCCATACCAGACCTAAGGGCCTGGTATGCCCCTGGGGGGGGAACCCACGCCGGTTTTTTCATTAAAAATTTGGCACGGCGTTCCCCCTCAGGATTCATACCAGACAGCTGTCAGCACTGCCTGTCACTCACCGCAAAAGGAAAAAAAAGTTTTCCTTTCCCGATGAGTAAGTAATCTCGGCGCTGGCTCCTGCGACGGGTCTCGCAGATGTCAAATCGTGGCGAGATTAACACAATATCGCGGTCACCTACTGTATCTGTCTAGGGGGAAGGATTTTGTGTATAAAAGCTGTGCTGTTTGTTAATAAAATCAGTCCTGTTTCACTCCAACATCGATGCGATCTGCTTTCTCCCTACTGAGCAATTCTAAACTACCACCAAGACACATCTTCGGGAGACCACTGCAGAGTGGAGCTATTCCCCACAGCGATGGATGTAGAGTTTCGGTGGTGGATGCAGCGTGAGCTCACCCAGTTTGTCAGACCTGTTTCTGTATGGGATGCACTGGTGTGAAAAGATGTCATTTGCCAGGCGCTATGGAGAGAGGCCCTACAGTTGGAGCAAGAGTATTGCGGAAAGATCTTGCTACCCTGGGAAGAGCAATATTAGCTCCAGCAGGACTTATGGATGCCCTTCCTCGGTAAGCAGCCCCAGCTGGAATGGGTGACCCAACTGGAAGGTCTGGTCTGCATTGAGATGATGTTGAATGAAGGATACTGAGTGCTTCATTAGTAAGCTACCCAAGTTTGTCCATGGCTGAAGGATGATACTCCCATGGAGGGCTATGATTTTGATGGCCCAGGACTATTATTTGAGAGAACAAAGGAAGTTCCAGACTTTAGAAATACAGCCAAGTGGCAGAGATATGACATCCAGGATTTTAAGGAATTGAATATTCCCAACAATCTCTGATTGCAGAAAGATTTTAATTCTTAAATACTGCAAGAGTGGGAGCTGGAACAGGTGTACAAAGGAGTATTCAACACTGCTCAATAGAATGCTCCAGTGACCTGCAATGCAGTGTTACCTGAGCTCCTGGGAGTCGAGGCAGACGGCCCCCCTCCTGGGAGGCGGGCAGAAAGAAGGGAGCTTACTGCCCCAGCTGAAGCACTGGCATTGAGGCAGAGCATTGTGGACCTCTACCCAGCACCTTCAGCTCTTTAAGAACTCCATGGAGCCAGGACTGGATGCCCCTTTTCTCAGTGGTGGACCAATGCAGTGGATCTCTCACCCCCAGCACAAGATCTGGAATCAGGGCAGAGCATTGCCAACCTCTTCCCAGCACCTTCAGCGGCTCCAGGGAGAGGAGGTGGTCACTCTTCTTCCCCTGTGACAGATCCACAGTCCAGGAGGGAAGCTGGTCATCCTTCCTCTCCAGCGGTGGTACGAACTCCAGGAAGCCAGGACAGGTGACCTCTCTCCGTAGCAGCAGGCCTGTTCCATGGAGCTGCCAGTCCAAGCTAAAGCACTGGCATTGGAGCAGAGCGTTACTATCCTCTGCTCAGCACCGGCAACATCTCCAGTTCTAGGGAGAGGATAAAATGAACCTCTGTCCCCAGCCACTAGCACCAAAGATTGGGGATTTAATAGACTTTTCTATTTCTGAGTTCTGCCCAGCACCAACAGCAGCTACAGCCTTCCTGAAAGAAGAGGCAGCCGGTCTTTCTCCTACACCACCAACAGGGACATCGGATTTCATGTCAGCAGCATCTATTGAGTTACAACAATCTTCTCCAGCAGAAGCACTGGCTGTGGGGCAGAGTGCTGTCCAGATCTGCCCACCCTCGCCTTCAAACCCAGTAGAGACGCTGTCATCAGGGCAGAGTGCTATTGACCTCTGCCCAGCATTGACAACACCTCTGGAGCTCCAGGGAGCCGGGGAAGGGGGCCCCTCTTCCAACGGCAGGATGATGCAGAGAACCTCGAACTCCCAGCTGAAGCACTGGCAAATGGACAGAGGATCCAAGACCTCTGTCCCACACTTGAAGCAGTTCCAGGGGCCCAGAGGGGGAAGGTGGCAGATTGTCTTCCCCAGCAGATGTTCAGGAGTAGGGATGAGCTTCGAGTTCGAGTCAAACTCATGTTCGACTCGAACAATGGCTGTTCGCAAGTTTGCCGAACAGCGAACAATTTGGGGTGTTCGCGGCAAATTAGAATGCCGCGGAACACCCTTTAAAAGTCTAAAAGTCTATGGAAGAAATCAAAAGTGCTAATTTTAAAGGCTTATATTCATGGTATTGTCATAAAAAGTGTTTAGGGACCTGGGTCCTGCCCCAGTGGACATGGATCAATGCAAAAAATAGTCTTAAAAACGGCAGTTTTTTCGGGAGAAGTGATTTTAATAATGCTTAAAGTGAAACAATGAAAGTGTAATATCCCTTTAAATTTCATACCTGGGGGGTGCCTATAGTATGCCTGTAAAGGGGTGCATGGTTCCCGTGTTTAGAACAGTCTGACAGCAAAATGACATTTCAAAGGAAAAAAAGTAATTTAAACTACTCGCGGCTATTAATGAATTGCCGGTCCGACAATACGCATAAAAGTTCATTGATAAAAACGGCATGGGAATTCCCCACAGGGGGACCCCGAACTAAAATTTAAAAAAAAAATGACGTGGGGGGTCCTCCTAAATTCCATACCAGGCCCTTCAGGTCTGGTATGGATATTAAGGGGAACCCCGGTCAAATTTTTTTTTTTTTAAATGGCGTAGGGTCCCCCTCAAAATCTATACCAGACCTATGGATTTTAAGGGGAACCCCGGCCAAAATGTTTTTAAAAAAACGGTGTGGGGTCCCCTCAAAAATACATACCAGACCCTTATCCGAGCACGCAACCTGGCAGGCCGCAGGAAAAGTGGGGGGACGAGAGAGCGCCCCCCTCCTGAACCGTACCAGGCCACATGCCCTCAACATTGGGAGGGTACTTTGGGGAAGCCCCCCAAAATACCTTGTGCCCATGTTGATGAGGACAAGGGCCTCATCCCCACAACCCTGGCCGGTGGTTGTGGGGGTCTGCGGGGTCAAGATCCCCCCAGATCCCGGCCCTCCCCCCTGTGTGAAATGGTAAGGGCGTACAAATGTACCAAGTGACAAGAGATAGTTTTTGACAATTCCTTTATTTAAATGCTTCTTCTTTCTTCTTTCTTCTATCTTCCTTCGGTTTCTTCCTCCATCTTCTTCTTCTTCTGGTTTTTCTGGTTCTTCTGGTTCTTCCTCCGGTGTTCTCGTACAGCATCTTCCTCTGCGGCGTCGGCGTCTTCTTCCCTTCTTCTCCTCGGGCCGCTCCGCATCCATGATGGCATGGAGGGAGGCTCCCGCTCTTCTCTTCATCTTCTTCTCTTCATCTTCTTATCTTTATCTTCTTTTTGGGCCGCTCCGCATCCATGATGGCATGGAGGGAGGCTCCCGCTGTGTGACGCTTCTCCTCTTCTGACAGTTCTTAAATAACGAGGGCGGGGCCACGCAGTGACCCCACCCCCTCTGACGCACGGGGACATGACGGGACTTCCCTGTGGCATTCCCCGTGACGCCACAGGGAAGTCCTGTCAAGTCACCATGCGTCAGAGGGGGGCAGGGTCACTGGGTGGCCCCGCCTCCCACATTATTTAAGAACCACCATGCCATCATGGATGCGGAGTGGCCTGAAAAGAAGATGAAGAGAAGAAGATGAAGAGAAGAAGATGAAGAGAAGAGCGGGAGCCTCCCTCCATGCCATCATGGATGCGGAGCGGCCCGAGGAGAAGAAGGGAAGAAGACGCCATCGCTGCGGAGGAAGATGCTAGATGAGAACAGCAGAGGAAGAACCAGAAGAGCCAGAAGAACCAGACGAAGAAGATGGAGGAAGAAACCGAAGGAAGATAGAAGAAAGAAGAAGCATTTAAATAAAGGAATTGTCAAAAACTGTCTCTTGTCATTTTTAACATTTTTGACAGTTTTTTAGTGAACTGGTAGGGTAAAAGTACCCCCTTACCATTTCACACAGGGGGGAGGGCCGGGATCTGGGGGTCCCCTTTGTTAAAGGGGGCTTTCAGATTCTGATAAGCCCCCCGCCCGCAGACCCCCACAACCACTGACCAGGGTTGTGGGGATGAGGCCCTTGTCCTTATCAACATGGGGACAAGGTTTTTTGGGGGCTACCCCAAAGCACCCTGTTGAGGACATGTGGCCTGGTACGGTTCAGGAGGGGGGGGCGCTCTCTCGTCCCCCCTCTTTTCCTGCGGCCTGCCAGGTTGCGTGCTCGGATAAGGGTCTGGTATGGATATTTAGGGGGACCCCACGCCCTTTTTCTTTTTTAATTTTGGTGTGGGGTTCCCCTTAAATTCCATACCAGACCTGAAGGGCCTGGTATGGAATTTAGGGGGACCCCCCACGTCATTTTTTTTTTTTTTTATTTTGGTTCGGGGTTTTCCTGTGGGGAATTCCCATGCCATTTTTATCAATGAACTTCTATGTGTATTGTCGGACCGGCAATTCATTAATAGCCACGAGTAGTTTTAAATGACTTTTTTTCCTTTGAAATGTCATTTTGCTGTCAGACTGTTCTAAACACGGGAAACATGCGCCCCTTTACAGGCATAATATAGACTACCCCCAGGTACGAAATTTAAAGGGATATTACTCTTTTATTGTTTCACTTTAAACATTATTAAAATAACTGCTCCCGAAAAAACGGCCATTTTTAAAACTTTTTTTTGCATTGATCCATGTCCCCTGGGGCAGGACCCAGGTCCCCAAACACTTTTTATGACAATAACTTGCATATAAGCCTTTAAAATTAGCACTTTTGATTATTCATGTTCGTGTCCCATAGACTTTAACGGTGTTCGCGTGTTCGAACAAATTTTTTGCATGTTCGCATGTTCTGGTGCGAACCGAACAGGGGGGTGTTCGGCTCTTCCCTATTCAGAAGAAAGCATGGACTTTGTTTCTTCCCAGCAGCAGCTGCAAGAGGTCCCGTCAACAGAATGTGTGGAATTATACTGCCTAACTAACTGTGGTCCAGACCAGTGGGGGGTCTGGGATCTGGTCAGTCTACCTTTTGGGGGGGAATATTACAGAAACCACCATGATTTGAACTACTGGAGGAGCCTCCTTCCCACCAACTATGGACCCAGGACTATGGAGACCCCCCCCTCTTGGGATTACAAGGAATCTTTTCCCCAAGAGGTTATATCACTTCCCTAGGTAACTGGCTGGCCATGAATTATACCAGCTACCCTTTCCATGCAATTAGGGCTGGAGGGACTGTTTCTGGACCCCTTGGCATACTGTGCATAGTGGAACTATTATCCTGAAGTGATGTGTTATGTGCAGAGGGTTAATTCCAGCATATGTGAGGTTAAGAAACTTTATTTTCTGTTGCAGGTTTCCTGGCATCAACTATTGTTTGCTGTAATTAGGTTTAGGTGAGAAACTCTCACTTTCTTTAATCACCTCCAGATTGCTAGGTGCTGGAAAGGAATGCATTGTTTTCTTGTGTTTGATTGCTTATTTGTTTATGTAATGTGGTTTTCTCCTGGGACTTGTAATGTGTACTATACCTGTCTAGGGGAAGGTTTTTGTGTATAAATGCTGTGCTGTTTGTTAATATAGTCAGTCCTGTTTCACTCCAACATTGGTTCTGTCTGATGCTTGGGGTTAATTTGCTATCTACAGTCCTACCCTATTATACTGATCCTATCTGGAAATTAGGGAGGTTTGGGTTGAAATTGCCATATTCTGCTTCCGTAGTGGAGGAAGCTGTAGTTTGGCGGAGATACCCATCAGGGTTTCAGACAGTCGATCAAGCTTTAGCAAACTAAATATCATACACTTGAGGTTTACATTTACTTTTTACATTTACTTTAAATGGAACATGTAGACAGCTGAAGAGTTCCAGCACTAAATTTTCCTGCTTTAGTTCTCCGGACAGTTCAGTTTACCTTTCTCTTCTTTGCCAGCAATGACACAGCCGTCTTCCAGTCTTTCCATCTGTAACAGGAGGAAGTAGGGTGATCTGGGTTGCTGCGATATGGGAATTAAGGACTTTAGTGCATCTTCTGTGAACTTTGAGGATGAATTGCTCCAGAGTGCCTGCAGCTACCAAGGTCATTGAGTGCTGGCTTTAAATGTTTTTTATTGCTTGTTAAGCATATGTAAATACTTTAATGTCCATAGCCTTGCCACAAGTTTAGTTTAAGGCTGGTATGAGCTAATGCTTAGTTTACTGGGCAATAATTAAGCTGCATGTTGCAGGTAAGTTTTTTAATTTTTTTAAACTGATAGTATACAGTAGAGTTCAACGACATCAATTATGTTTTTTTTTATATATTATATTCAGTGGGACATGTAAGGTTGTCAGTGAGAAGATGAAATTCAAAACTGTGAACAACTGAATGTAGGGCATCCTCAAAATATATGCATGAAGTCCGCAGAGTTTTGAAGTCACCTCCAAAATTGTAATGGGATAGAGAGGTAAACTAAATGGCTTTAAGTAAATTATGTGAATGTTAAACTGAATTAATTTGTCTCTGGTTAACATTCGATAAATGAATGGGTAGTCCCACATATCTGGCCAGTCATCATCAGGCAGGAAGGGAACATTAGCCTGCCACTTGGACCTCCATTTATCTAAGCCACTTTGGATATTAGGTTTCAGAGTCTTATGCAGCGTACACATGGTCGGACTTTTCGACCTGACTGGTCCCACGGACCGAGTCTGGCGGACAATCCGATCGTGTGTGGGCTTCATCGGACCTTCAGCGGACTTTTCCAGTCGAACATCTGGCAGATTTTAGATTTGGAACATGCTTCAAATCTTTACGTGATAACTCCACCGGACCCAGAAATCTGCTCGTCTGTATGCTAGTCCAACGGACAAAAACCGACGCTAGTGTAGCTATTGGCTACTGGCTATCAACTTCCTTATTTTAGTCCGGTGTACGTCATCACGTACGAATCCGTTGGACTTTGGTGTGATTGTGTGAAGGCAAGTCCATTCGTTAAAAAGTCCATCGGAAGTCCGTCAAAAGTCCGTTGAAAGTCCGTCGGAAAGTGCGTCGGACCAGTCCGGTCCAAAAAGTACGTACGTGTGTACTCGGCTTTATAGATCATGGATAGAGGCTTCATAAGTGATTCACTTCTTAGAGTTGATTTGATAGGGAATGGAGTAAGTTTCAGTGACATGTAGCCGGCCTGGGTTTGATAGCATGGTGGAGTTGACACCTTTTAAGCAGTTACAGCAACACTTTTGGGATTAAGGTTTTGCATAAATAAATAAAAGCTGACTAAAGTACAGCCCCTTGTCAGTGTTAAATGGTTTTCTCAACCCTCTAATGACGACGAAAATTATGACAAAAATATTTTCGCCAACTAAATTAACACTGATTTTAATCCACTGCATTGACAAAAGCACTTTGCGTATATTTGTCCAATCTATGGAATAGAAATATTTTTTTGACATTGAGTGTTACCAACACACTGGTGCTTTGGCTATCATGCCAGAGGTTATACTGCAAGTAGCATACAATGCCTACCACACGATACCTACATATTGCTTCCCCACTTGTTCACTGAAGTATCTGTTTTTTCTGGGTTTGGGGAGCCCTCCTATCCATCTCTCATAATTCAGGGTTTGGTAGTGAGGATACAATGAGATTGTTTGGTCTTGAAGACATTGTAGATTTCATAAAAATAACATTTGCACAGGACTGTCAATGTGCTGTGGCTGTAGAGCAAGTATCAAGGAAAGGCAGAGAAGGTATGTACAGGCAGTTCATGGTGTTTGCTGTCCAGCTTATTAGCTTATTTTATTTACTACAGAGCCACTTTAAGCAGTGCATGGAATAAATGTCTTGCAAAAACAGCATACATCCCATTCATAGCTAAGAACTAGCACGAGTTATTTGAGGTGATTCTGGGTCAGCAAACATGATTTCAAAGGTCAAAGATAGCTCTGTGAGACTAATCCTCTTTTACATTCACTAGACAAAAGCTGACTCATTATGCTCCATTCCACTAATGCATTTGGAAATTTATAACCTAAAATATGCCCTTGCGTAACAAGATCAAGTTAAAAAAACACACACACAATACACAGAATTCATACAGCTATTTACCTTTAACTGTCAGCTGAATAATGTATTTCTCAAAGCCCAATGCTACTAAAAATAATTAACCGAATATTAAGCAGCATATTTTGGCCATTGAGAACTGACCTTTGCAATTAGCATTTCCAAACCAAAGGTTTTTGCTTATCTCAAGAGTTTCAAGGAGTAAATCAGAGGGGGATTGGCAGAAGGAAGCTATATGGGTTTATTAGTAAGATAATCTACTTACAATGGCAGTAACACATCAGAAAGTGAGAGCTTTGAGCAGGAAGATTTGCCTCTGAATAGCAATTAAGAAACATGCACATGAAGCATTCACTATCTTCCGAAGGAGACAGTAGCTGTACAGATAAGGCAGCCTGGGCCCAGCCAGCTCTGCTGATGATTAAGCGACCTTGTCAGAAAGTTTAGATATTTATTGATGCAGCTGGGACTTTTTTTTCTCCAAAGAAAGACACGATTGCCTTCAGAAATAATCTGCATGCCAAGGGATTCAAAATATTGACTTAGAAGACAAGTTAAATGGATAATGTTTGGGGCTCTTTTCAGTGATACAGACTTGGAGCAAGCCTTATCCCAGAAAGAAATAATTTGGAGACAAATTACTTACAAGATTATCCAATATGTGATCCTTAAGTATGTGCTTAGTCTTCAAACTTCATACTTCAATCTCTTGTAAAAATGCAGCCTTAGATATTGATCCAAGCCAAATTACACAAGTAATAAATAATATATATTAGGATGAAGCTTACTCGATATCTAGTGAAATGTCCAGAGTATATCTAGAATAGAATACTAACAAATACCAAAGCAGTGATAGCTGATTAACTGATGTTAGATTAAGACATACCTAGAGGGATAAGAGGGAGTTGAACAGAAAAAAAACAAGTTCTATTGGAAGAATGAATAATCTCTGAAATTATATAATAATGTTATTGCTAATGAGTTCTAATCATTCCTACAAACTAAAGTTATTTAGATTGTCTTCCACAGAAAACAGACAGACTTCTGGTCCAATAAAACACAAGTACAGGTTAAACATGCATGTTTTAAAGACTGTTAGTCTAGAAATTTAGACTGATGTTTGATTAATTTTTTCATCTGGAACTTGAGCCATATATACAGAATGTATTTCAATGTTCCTGTACCTATTTGGACATTGCTGTTGGGTGAATCTTAAATCTACGGCCTCACCTTTTATCTGTTCTACCTGCATTGTATTAGTGTAAGCAGTGTGCCCCAAGCACAAATGAGAATGAATATTTTAAATGTAAAAGAGCCCTAATGCTGTGTACACACTAGAGTTTGTTTCAAGGTTCACCATAAACATGGAATTTACATGTTTTCCCATGGCAGCATATTCATTTGTATTCATTAAATGGTATTTTTGTACAAACTGACACATTGTTTTTTTTTTTTTATTATTTGGTAGAGGCCCATTCCTGTTATAAAGCAAATTTTGTCTCAGGCAGCACTTACCATGATAATGTTTCTGGACAAACCAATTTCACTTTATACATCCAGGTAGTACAGGAGGGATTGAAATCCTGAGTGAATCACTCAGATCGTCTTCTGACAAGAAATCACATAACTGCATTTTCTGTCTAGTCAGCCTCACCTTTTACATATGACTTATTCTCATCAGATGGGCAATCTGACAAATTACCAGCCTTTATAAAAAAAAAACTATAATGCTTTTGGTTCAATTATATTTTATTTTTTAGTTTATACATTTTTAAAAAGCTGTTTCTTAAGTTTTTACTAATTGTATACAATCTTTGTTTTACAGAAAGCATATTATATACAACCAAGGATTCCCAGAGCACAATGGGTTACCTAAAGAGAAATTACATACGTGTCTGCTTAGGGTTTCACTAAAATTTTGGACTGAGCCATCTGATTTGGATTGTGTCACTTCTGATAAATCATATGGTTATACAATCATACACTGTATTACCAAAAGTATTGGGATGCCTGCCTTTTACACACACATGAACTTTAATGGCACCCCAGTCTCAGTCTGTCGGGTTCAATATTGAGTTGGGCCACCCTTTGCAACTATAACAGCTTCAACTCTTCTGAGAAGGTTGTCCACAAGGTTTAGGAGTGTGTCTGTGGGAATGTTTGACCATTCTTTCAGAAGCTCATTTGTGAGGTCAGGCACTGATGTTTAAGAGAAGGCCTAGGTCACAGTATGTGCTCTAATTCATTCCAAAGATGTTCTATCGGCTTGAGGTGCAGGCCAGTCAAGTTCCTCCACCCCAAACTCGCTCATCCATGTCTTTATGAATCTTTGTACACTGGTCCAAATCATTTGGTGGAGGTTGGATTATAGTATTGGGGGTTTTTCAGGGGCTGGGCTTAGCCCCTTAGTTCCAGTGAAGGGAACTCTTAAGGCGTCAGAATACCAAGACATTTTGGACAATTTCATGCTCCCAAATTTGTGGGAACAGTTTGGGGATGGCTGTTCCAACATGACTGCGCATCAGTGCATAAAGCAGGTTCCATAAAGACATGGATGAGCGAGTTTGGGGTGGAGGGACTTGACTGGCCTGCACAGAGTCCTGACCTCAACCCGATAGAACACCTTTGGGATCAATTAGAGCGCAGACTGCGAGCCAGGCCTTCTCTCCAACATCAGTTCCTGACCTCACAAATGCGCTTCTGGAAGAATGGTCAAACATTCCCATAGACGCACTCCTAAAACTTTGTGGACAGTCTTCCCAGAAGAGTTGAAGCAGTTATAGCTGTAAAGGGTGGGCCAACTCAAAATTGAACATTACAGACTAAGACTCAGATGCTGTGGGGGGGGGGGGGGCCAGGCACTATATACTCTGAACAGAAGTATATATACTATACAGCCTGCCTATATACTCTGCAGAAAATTGGGCCTTAGGTATTGGTGGTGCCAGAACACTGTAACCCCTCACAGTTACTCTTGTTGGGGCGCGGGAACAGGCCCTGCTGTTAAATATTGTTAAAAAAATTGTAATTACATGTCCGTGTTAAACAGGGGCAGAAAAATTTTGCCTTGGGTGGTGGTGGGGCCACAACACTGTAATGCCCCGTACAGACTGTCGGATTTTCCAACGGAAAATGTTCGATGGGAGCTCGTTGTTGGAAATTCCGACCGTGTGTACGACCGTGTGTAGGCTCCATCGGACATTTTCCATCGGCATTTCCGTCACACAAAATTTGAGATCTGGATCTCAAATTTTCCATCAACAAAATCCATTGTCATAAATTCTGATCGTGTGTACACAATTCTGACGCACAAAGATCCACGCATGCTCAGAATTAAGCAGAAGAGCCACACTGGCTATTGAACTTCATTTTTCTCGGCTCGTCATACGTGTTGTACATCACCGTATTCTTGACGTTTGCAATTTCCAACAAGATTTGTGTGACCGTGTGTATGCAAGACAAGTTTGAGCCAACATCCGTCGGAAAAAATACATGGATTTTGTTGTTGGAATGTCTGACCATGTTTATGGCGCATAAGCCCTCACAGATACTCTTGATGGGCGCAGGAACGGGCCCTGCTGTTAAATATTATATCACAAATTGTAATTACATGCCCCTGTTAAACAGGGGCAGAAAAATTAGGCCTTGGGTGGTGGTGGTGGTGCCACAACACTGTAACCCCTCACAGATACTCTTGTTGGGCGCAGGAACAGGCCCTGCTGTGAATAATTAGATCAAACATTTTAATTACAATACAGTGCAGCCGTAGTGCAGTTGCTACTACTTTTCTGGTGGTGTACACAGTACACAATACAGTGCAGCCGTAGTGCAGTTGCTACTACTTTTCTGGTGGTGTACACAATGCAGTGTAGTGCAGTGTTGCAAAACAAAATATACATCATGTTCGGAAGACCAACAAGGAGAGGCAGACGCTCACAGGCCAATAAAAGACGGCAAGCAGGCTCTGTGTCTACAGTCAACAGTGCTGGTCATGGACATGGTGCATCCTCTGCAGGTGGCCGTGGGGCAAGCTTGTCCTATTTCTCTGCTGCTGGCCATGTTATTGGGCCAGAACATGCAAAAGAGAACCCATCCTCATCATCCTCATCCTCTGTCACCCAGGCTCAGCTTAGTTTGCCTTCCTATGCATCTGCCAAAGCAGCCTATTCCACTGGCTCCTTGTCCACAGTCACTCCTTCCGTAGCCCCACCATCATGCACAGAGGAGTCCCCCGAACTATTCGACCACAGTGTCAGTTACATGCTGCTGGAGGATGCGCAGCGATTTGAAGGCTCCGGAGTTGGTTCCCAGGTTGAGGAAGGGAGTAACGTAAGCCTAGAGAGAGGGGGTGCCCAAGAAGGACAAGAAATTGGCAGTCATGTTCCCCCAGCTGCAGCATAGTGCCAAGTTTGCTTCAGTGATGAGGAGGGAGGGGATGATGAGGTCATTGACTCTACTTGGATACCTGATAGAATAGAGGAGGATGAGGCAGAACTCCAACGAGGCAGGATGTCCTCTAGGGGGCAGCTCAAGGGCAGCCACCCTACTGAATCACACCGCAGAGCACCACAGGTGCAGGGTGCTGCTGACTCCCTGCTGATTTTGAAAAGTTCCTTGGTGTGGGCCTTTTTGGACACGTGTGCAGCAGATTGCACCGTTGCTGTTTGCAACCTATGTCTAAAGTGGATCAAGCGTGGCCAGAACAGCAGCCGATTGGGCACCACATGCTTGACCAGACATATGACGACCTTCTAATGCAGCCTGTTTCCAGTATACTATATTTGAGATTTAATATCTCTCAGATATGATTTGGGTTAAATGAGAGTTCTTTGACCATGAGTGAAAGCTTTAACACATTTTAACAACATTTATTGGTGAGTAGTTGAAAGTCTATCTAATACACAGCCAGCTATCTATAGTCTACACCAAGGAAGAAAATATTAGGTTAAAATAAGAGAATTACATGAAGGAATACAGAGTATATTCCTTAAAACATTAATCTACAAACATATTTAGTTACAAGTAAAATGCAGACCTTTCCCATAATTACCCTTTGCACCAAGGTTCCATTCTGATGGCTGCTCTCCCATAAAAGTGTGTGTTTCCCTCCCATCTAGTCTGTGTATATCATTACAGGCTGATGCCTCATTGGTTGGCATGGCATGGCTCTGATTGGTGAGCTTCGCTATTTCTGGTTAAGGACTGGCTACATCTCCAATCCCTATACTTTGCATAAGTCAGCCCCCTTTAATGCAAATCCTTGTGACTATTCTGAGCAGGAGATTAACGTGAATTTTCCTGTGAAGTTAAGTATTTATTACGGATTGGCCTCCCTTCATTGCATATCTCAGCATGGGATCCTTTGAATTGAGTATGTGTAAAACAATGAGGTTTGGATCCCTTTGTTTGTATACACAAGCCTAGGCACCGTCTTGTCTGGTATACCAGAGATTTCTGTGAAGATAATATGTTCTGCCCTACATAAAAACAAGCTAAATGAAATATATTCATAATTACAATATTTTACAGCTATTAATGCAGATTTCACATAAACTCATAAGGCAACAAGTCCGTTGGCAACAGCACTTGAAAGACCCACATCAAAGAAAAAGGTGGACTTCTCCTTACTCCTCATCTGGGATCTCCAACCCTACTATACCTCCAGTCCTCTCAAAAAAATAGGTGTCCCAAGTACTTGAAGCCAATCTGTTAGCAGTACACCACCATCTGATTTTAGCAGGCAAATTTCCCTACCCCAGTTGCTAAACGGTAAAAAGAAATTCGGTCCCAACCATCCACATGCTCAACATCTGAATGCTAGCTTGGCCAAATTTCTAGCACTGCAACTGCTGCCTTTTCAGCTGGTAGACTCTGCCCCCTTTCATGAATTTGTGGAATGTGCCGTACCTCAGTTGCGGGTTCCAAAATGCCATTTCTTTTCACGGAAGGCCATTCCAGTTCTCTACTGGCATGTGGAAGACAATGTTTTTGTCTCTTTGGACAGGGCGGTCAGCAGTAATGTGTATATTACTGCTGACTCATGGTCTAGCAGGCATGGGCAGGGATGTTACCTTTCCTTCGTGGCGCACTGGGTAACTCTGCTGGCAGCTCGGAAGGATGCAGGACAGGGTTCAGTATTGTTGGAGCTTGTTCCTCCACCACGCCTCCAAAATGCTAGTGGTGATTCTGCCACAGCTCTCTCCTCCACCCCCTCCTCTTCTTCTTCCTCTTTGGCCTTGTATGCAGATTTCTCCTCTGAACCAGCGGTGCTCCGTAAGCGTTCAACGGGCTACGCAATCGGTGCATGCGTTGGTCTGCTTAGAGGACAGGAGCCACACTGGGGCAGAGATTCTGTCAGCTCTGCAGGGGCAGGCTCAGAGGTGGTTGACGCCATGCCAGCTTCAGCTAGGAATGGTTGTATGCGACAATGGCACCAACCTTCTCTTCGCCCTCCGACAGGGAAAATTGACCCATGTTCCATGTTTGGCACACGTCCTGAATTTGGTGGTGCAGCACTTCTTGAGCAGGTACCCAGGCTTACAAGATCTCCTGAGGCAGGCCAGAAAAGTCTGTGGTCATTTCTACTGGTCATACAATGCCAGTGCTCAGCTGGCTGACATTCAAAGAGAATGCAAGCTGCCCACCAACCGCCTCATTTGTGACATGTCCACCAGGTGGAACTCAATGTTGGCAATGCTGCAGCGGCTGCACATATGCAGAGGGCCATCAATGAGTACCTGTGTGAGTATGGCACCAGGACAGGGTCAGGGGAGCTTGGCTTGTTTTTGCCACGCCAGTGACTACTGATCAAGGATGCATGCACTGTCCTGTCACCATTTGAGGAGGCCACGAGGATGGTGGGCAGCAACAATGCATGCATCAGTGATACTGTCCCTCTTGTCTTTCTGTTGGAGCACACTCTTCATGGAATAATGGACAGGGCACTTGAGGCAGAACAGCGGGAGGAAGAGGGGGCTTCCTTACCTCTCAAGGCACCCTTTATCCAGATAGTATTCCTGCAGGCCCGCCAAGCATGGATGTGGAGGATAACACTCAGCAGCAGTCTTTAAGGGATGGTTTTCAGTCCCCAGAAACCCAAGGAGTTGTACAGTCAGGTACATAAATATTGGGACATCGACACAATTCTAATCTTTTTGGCTCTATACACCACCACAATGGATTTAAAATGAAATGAACAACTGCAGACTTTCAGCTTTAATTTGAGGGTATTTACATCCAAATCAGGTGAACGATGTAGGAATTACAACAGTTTGTATATGTGCCTCCCACTTTTTAATGGACCAAAAGTAAGGGGACAATTGGCTGCTCAGCTGTTCCATGGCCAGGTGTGTGTTATTCCCTCATTATCTCATTTAGAAGGAGCAGATAAAAGGTCCAGAGTTCATTTCAAGGGTGCCATTTGCATTTGGAATCTGTTGCTGTCAACTTTCAATATGAGATCCAAAGAGCTATCACTATCAGTGAAGCAAGCCATCATTAGGCTAAAAAAAAAAACAAACCCATCAGAGATATAGCAAAAACATTAGGTGTGGCCAAATCAACTGTTTGGAACATCCTTAAAAAGAAAGAATGCACCGGTAAGCTCAGCAATGCCAAAAGACCTGGAAGACCACGGAAAACAACTGTGGTGGATGACCGAAGAATTCTTTGCCTGGTGAAGAAAACACTCTTCACAACAGTTGACCAGATCAAGAACACTCTCCAGGAGGTAGGTGTATGTGTGTCAAAGTCAACAATCAAGAGAAGACTTCACCAGAGTGAATACAGAGGGTTCACCACAAGATGTAAACCACTGGTGAGCCTTAAAAACAGGAAGGCCAGGTTAGAGTTTGCCAAACAACATCTAAAATAGCCTTCACAGTTCTGGAACAACATCCTATGGACAGATGAGACCAAGATCAACTTGTACCAGAGTGATGGGAAGAGAAGAGTATGGAGAAGGAAAGGAACTGCTCATGATCCAAAGCATACCACCTCATCAGTGAAGCATGGTGGTGGTAGAGTCATGGCGTGGGCATGTATGGCTGCCAATGGAACTGGTTCTCTTGTATTTATTGATGATGTGACTGCTGACAAAAGCAGCAGGATGAATTCTGAAGTGTTTCAGGCAATATTATCTGCTCATATTCAGCAAAATGCTTCAGAACTCATTGGACGGCGCTTCACAGTGCAGACGGACAATGACCCGAAGCATACTGCGAAAGCAACCAAAGAGTTTTTTAAGGGAAAGAAGTGGAATGTTATGCAATGGCCGAGTCAATCACCTGACCTGAATCAGACTGAGCATGCATTTCACTTGCTGAAGACAAAACTGAAGGGAAAATGCCCCAAGAACAAGCAAGAACTGAAGACAGTTGCAGTAGAGGCCTTGCAGAGCATCACAAGGATGAAACCCAGTGTCTGGTGATGTCTATGCATTCCAGACTTCAGGCTGTAATTGATTGCAAAGGATTTGCAACCAAGTATTAAAAAGTGAAAGTTTGATGGATGATTGTTAATCTGTCCCATTACTTTTGGTCCCTTAAAAAGTGGGAGGCACATATACAAACTGTTGTAATTCCTACACCGTTCACCTGATTTGGATGTAAATACCCTCAAATTAAAACTGAAAGTCTGCAGTTAAAGGACATCTTGTTTGTTTCTTTTCAAATCCATTGTGGTGGTGTATAGAGCCAAAAAGATTAGAATCGTGTTGATGTCCCAATATTTATGGACCTGACTGTACGTGGCCCAGAGGACTCAGAATCGAATGCCTCTGCAAACTTACACTGTGTGGCCTCCCTGATTCTGTAAAGCCTGCGAAAGGACCCTAGAATTCGTGGTATCAAAGAGAGGGATCATTACTGGCTGGCAACCCTTCTTGATCCACGTTACAAGGGTAAGGTTGCAGAACTCATCCTGCCTTTGCAGAGGGAGCAGGGGATGAAACATCATCAGGAGGCCTTAAAGAAAGGTTTGTGCAATGCATTTCCAGACCCTGGGAGGTTACAATTTCCTGGTGCTGGACAACATGTTGCTGAGGATTCGTTCAGTCAGAGGAAGAGCGGTGGAGAAGGTGGCCGGCTGACCAATGCTTTTAGACAATTTTTCAGCCCTCAGCGCCAAGGTCTGATCAGTTCAAGCAACCATCGCCAGCATCTGCATTACATGGTGCAGTAATATCTAGGGGCAAGAGCATACTTGGAGACCTTTCCAACAGAGCATTCACTGGGTTACTGGGTCTTGAGGATGGACCACTGGCCAGAACTAGCTCAATGTGCAATTGAGCTACTGGCCTGTCCTGCATCCAGCGTTTTTTCTGAATGCACATTCAGTGCTGCTGGAGGGTTTGTAATGGATCACAGAGTGGCCCTGTCTACAGACTCCGTTGATAGGCTCACATTTATAAAAATGAATCAGTCTTGGATCAGCAGCAGCTATCAAGCACCAGATGCTGATGTAACTGATTGATTTTTCTATGGATGTGGGATCCCTTGAAGACTGCCTATGCTAAGTGACTATCCTATTCCTCCTCAATCTTGATGATGCTAGCTTCCAACAATATTTTTGGTTTAGGGCACCACCACAACTGCCTAATTCACAATTTTCCTGTCCCTGTTTAACAAGGGCATGTAATTACAATTTTTGATCTAATATTTCACAGCAGGGCACATTCCTGTGCCCAACAAGAGTATCTGTGAGGGGTTACAGTGTTGTGGCACCACCACCACCACCAAAGGCCCAATTTTTCTGCCCCTGCCCCAGCAGCAGAAAAAAAGGACAAGCATGCCCCACGGCCACCTGCAGAGGATGCACCATGTCCACGACCAGCACTGTTGACTGTAGACACAGAGCCTGCTTGCCCTCTTTTAGTGGCCTGTGAGCGTCTGCCTCTCCTTGGTGGCCTTCCGGACATGATGGGGATTTTGTTTTGCAACACCACACTACACTGTATTGTGTACTGTGTACACCACCAGAAAAGTAGTAGCAACTGTACTACGGCTGCACCGTATTGTGTACTGTGTACACCACCAGAAAAGTAGTAGCAACAGCACTATGGCTGTACTGTATTGTGTACTGTGTACATTACCAGAAAAGTAGTAGAAACAGTACACCACGGAATGCACTGTAGATATAGGCTACACTGGATGCTGCAGAGTATATATATATATATATATATATATATCAAATACACCAGTATATTTGATATATATATATATCACTTACTGATATATATATATATATATATATATATATCACGTACACTTACTGGAAGCTGCAGAGTTAATATATATATACACTGACTGGCTGTATATATATATTTCAAATATACTGCCTGAAGTAGATTAGAAATAGTACACCACGGAATGCACTGTAGAATGTAGATCTAGGCTACACTGACTGGATGCTGCAGATGCAGAGTGTATATATATATATATATATATATATATATATATATATATATATATATATATATATATAGAGCACTGACCCCCTAAGGGGCTGCTGATAATTGATTGTGACTGCACTCTGCTTAACAACCCCAGAACATAGACTCAACCCCCTTGGCACAATTGTGTGATAATGTTAGTTCAAGACCCAATGGTAAAGAGCAGCACAGTAATAACACAATATACTGTATATTTACCATCAACCGGGTATCCGTCACTCCACCAGCTGGGGAATCTCTGTCTTAAAAGTGAGATATCAGGAGTTTGTTTAGACCTCTGATATCAAAACAAAGCCCCCCAATGGAGCTTCTAAAAAATTGTATATATATAAAAATAATAATAATAATAATAAAAATATATTATTAAATAAAATTGTGAAGAATTGTTAAAAAAAGTTATGATAAAAAAATAATAAAAATAAACTACTGAAATCAATCTCATCCCTACTGACATCGTCCACTGCTCTACTGATTATATATATTACACACACACGTGTGTGTGTGTTTGAGCTTTGGGTGCACACCCTAATGCCATGGTCTGCGCACACCTATCAATGTATCAATGATCACCTGAGAGGCGTATGCCGACAGGCAAAAAGTGGGACTTGTACTCAATATGATAGATCCCTTATATTGAACACATTCCCACTCCCTCCTCAGAGCATACACACATTAAATTGGCAGTGCAATATTAAATTCAATGCAGTAGTATAATACAGTACACTTATCCATGTCATATGCTCAAGGGCTCCCCCTAGGTTGTAATGCAGTTCTGAAAATGTACAACAAGGTAAGAATGCTTTGTAGTGAATAGCAAAGTCTCTGGTCTTCTTCCTCTTCAGCTAGCTTATTAGCATAGGCGTGCACACAGGGTGTGCCAGGTGTGCCTGGGCACACCCTAATCATGCTGTGCTGCACAGATTCCCCCTGCTGCTTGGCTGCAGAAGAAGGGACTGGGGAATCTCTGTCTTAAAAGTGAGACATCGGGGGTCTATTTAGACCTCTGATATCTCACCAAAGCCCCCAATGGAGCTCCTAAAAAAATTGTATATATAAAAAAAAAAATATTAAGAATAATAATATATTATTAAATAAAATTGTAAAAAATAGAATTCCCTACTGACACCCTCCACTGCTCTACTGAGATATATATATATATATATATATATATACACACACACACACACACACACACACACACACACACGTGTGTTTGAGCTTTGGGTGCACACCCTAATGCCATTGTCTCCGCACACCTATGCTTATTAGACTGCAGTATTTGTAATCCAGGAAACGAGTAAATAATACATTGTAGTAAAGGTGGTGTGTAATTAACTGTGTGCTTAATTATTTAGCGCACATGTAAAACTTCTTCCTCACTGAAGGATGCAATTCAAAGTTAACTGTGTAGTACAAGGAAGATGAACTCTGAGTTTTCACTGTACACTGTCTATGAATAAAGGATGTCGCTTCTGTGGGACTACAGGTCACACCAGCCGTCTGGGACCTATTTACACAGAAACAAAGTATTATAACGATCTGGCAAGTACCCGCTCACTATACAAGCCCCAGATGCTTGTACTGCTCCACTTCTGATATCTCAGTCCCGCTCCAAGCTGGCGCCATCACACCGCACCGCTTCATCTGATGGTTGATGACTGGAATGCAGGAAACTTTCGGGTTATCTTGAGCCCTCCAATCCGTTCACATGCTGATCTAGCACACTGTGTTTCGGAACTCCTTGGAGGCCACACGATTCCGCTCCGCGCCACACAGGCCGCAGTCTTCCAATTGCACACCCATAGCTCTCTTCAGGCAGGTCTTTAATAGCATCCCAGCAAGAAGAACGAAATGTGCCACGCCTGTCCCTTTTATGTCCTTACCCAGCAGGCAGTTCTGTGACTTGGCCTTGTGGGTAGGCAAGTGGGCATTGAGGGTCAGTAGTTTGCTGACTGGGTTTTAACATATGAGTCATTATTAGACTGACTGTATATATCTATATATCAAATACACTGCCTGAAGTAGATTAGGAATAGTACACCACGGAATGCACTGTAGAATGAAGGTTTAGGCTACACTGACCTGAAGCTGCAAAGTTTATATATATATATATATATATATATATATATATATATATATATATATATATATTCTAGACTGACTGTATATATATATATATATATATATATATATATATATATATATATATATATATATCAAATACACTACCATTAACTGAATAACCTGCCTGCTTAATCTAAATCACACTATCTCTCCGTCCACGCCAACAACACTACACAGGGCCACCGTGTAGGCAGCCTTATATAGTGACTTAGTCCCCCTAAGCCATGATTGCCCGAAGGCACCCTGCTGTCAGACGCTATTTCCGGTATCACTGACGTCACTGCCGGTCCTGTGGAACGCACACCAGGAACAGCGTTTTTACACCCACAGCTCCATTTTGAGTCTTGTTTTATCTTACTTGTTGTACCCACTCCCTTCTTTATTAAAACCTTTTTAACGGTACTTCACTTTTAGTTTCCTTCTGTCTTCACTTCTGGTTACCTGCTGTGTTCTGGCTGAGAAACTCTTTAAAGGATTTCCAGACCTGAAGGCATATAACCTTATCCGCCATCCCAGGAGTCTTTACCAAGCTTTAAATGACCCACCAGACTGAAAAGCTGGGGGTCGTTCTGATCTGGTGAGTGGGGATACATGAGGGGGTGTTGCATACCTGAATTTCTCTGAAGCACCTTATATTTCCTTCACTTTGGATTGGAGTACCTTTAGTCACTTTATTTGGACTTTATTTTCACCTATTGTATTTTGGACTTTCTTTTTGGTCAACAAATTTTCACTTATTGTGTTTGCGAGCGCTATATTTCTTTTTTTAAACCTTTGTAGTATGCACACCCATGTACAGATCCACCCATTATGCTTCAGACTTATCACACTCTCCATCAACTAGGTCCACTTTCACACTCGCTTTGAGATAATTTCCCACATATAGACAGACACCACCACCCCTCCGATTTACCCTGTCTTTCCGAAAGAGAGCATAGCCAGGAATAATAATAGCCCGGTCATGAAAAGAATGAAGCCAAGATTCAGCAATACCAATTAGATCATAGTTCTCCTCGTGCACCAGAGCTTCCAACTCACCAATTTTGCATGGCAGACTTCTGGCATTGGTGAACAAACACTTTAATTTATTGTCACCTTTTGCAAAGTCATGTTGCATATTTTTTATTCTAGTACAAATAGTACCATTTCCAATGGTTGTCTGTGACATAGGGACCTTCATATCATCTACCATAGCCCCCCCATCTTTCCCCATTCCACCCACCAATAGGGGGTGGCCCATATCTTCCCCATTATAAACTAATTTACCTTCCCCCCACAATCCTAGTTTAAATACTCCTCCAGCCTTCCCATAAACCTCTCCTCCAGTACAGTAGACCCCCTTCTATTCAGGTGCAAACCATCTTTAGCATATAGGTTGCACCCCAATGAAAGATCCGCCCAGTGCTCTAAAAACCCAAATCCCTCCTTCTTACACCAGGTCTTGAGTCATGCATTCAGCTCTCTAATCACCTGCTATTCCTGTGTTAAGCATGGCACAGGCAATATTTCAGAGAATATCACTTTGGAGGTACTTCCCTTCATCTTGCATCCTAGTTCTTTATGTTGATAAGGAAGAAAAGGACTAACCAGGGAAGACAAGATAAAGCAGATTTAACTTCAGCTTTAAGTATCGCAAGGATTTAAAAATATTTTAATTTCAAAAGACAAGAAAAAGGCTTTTTTTGTCTTTTTCGTTATTAAAGTGGAACAATGATCAAAATGAACAATGGCATACTGTATATATAGTGCAGTCTGTCACCAGTCTGTGACCAGTAAGGTTGGCAGTTAGAGTGTTGAGACAAATTCTTTAAGTCTGTTATGGATACTTACAATGTTTTTTTATTTATTTATGTAACATTTTAACCCAAATGATTAAAAAAATGTTTGCTGTAACTGTTTAACCACTTCCCGCCCAAGGTACGTTCAGGGACGTCCTTGATTTTGCAGGGGTATATCTGAATGATGCCTGCAGCTAAAGACATCATTCAGATATCATCTTTTAGTGCCAGCGATTCCCTACACCATAAGAATGATCATAGTGGCTGTTCCACCACTTGATCGTTCTTACGGGTGGCGAGAGGGGACGCCCCCCTCCCGCTGCCCACTTCCATCGGTGAGTCGGTGACAGGATCCGCCGGCCCCCGATGGTGATCATAGAGATTTCCAGAGGACCAGATGGTTGCCGGAGTCTCTATGATCGTTCAGCGGCCGGGCGCAATGTTATGACATCACGCCCGGCCTCTGCATTCAAACGAATGGCTCCGCCTCAGCTGGGAAGCCGTGATCGTTAATTTTTTTTTATTTCAGGCTTCCCAGCCTAGAGGTGAGATGTGGGATCTTATTGACCACACATCTCACTGTAAAGAGGACCAATCATGCCATATTCCTATTACAAGGGATGTTTACATTCCTTGTAAATTACAAGGGATGTTTACATTCCTTGTAATAGGAATAAAAGTGATCAAATTTTTTTTTTAAAGTGTCAAACTAAAAAAATAAAATTAACAATAAAAAATTTTTAAAGTTTAAAGCGCCCCTGTTCCTGTGTGCTCGCACGCAGAAGTGAACGCATACGTAAGTCCCGCCCACATATGAAAATAGTGTTGAAACCACACATGTGAGGTATTGCCGCAAATGTTAGAGCGAGAGCAATAATTCTAGACCTAGACCTCCTCTGTAACTCAAAACATGTAACCAGTAAAAAATTTTAAATTGTCGCCTATGGGGATTTTTACGTACAGAAGTTTGGCACCATTCCACGAGCGTGTGCAATTTTGAAGCGTGACATGTTAGGTATCTATTTACTTGGCATAACTTCATCTTTCACATTATGCAAAAAAATTGGGCTAACTTAAATATTTTGTTATTTTTTAAAGCTAGAAACATTTCCAAAAAAAATGTGTTTGAAAAATTGCTGCGCAAATAAAGTGCTAAATAAAGAGATAAAAAGTTGCAATGACCGCCATTGTATTCTCTAGGGTCTTTGCTAAAAAAACATATATAATGTTTGGGGGTTCTATGTAATTTTCTAGCAAAAAAATTATAAATTTTACATGTAGAGAGAGATGATGACAGAGAAATGTCAGAATTGGCCTGGATAGGAAGTGGTTAATAAGTGTTAACTAGAGTTTGTCTGTACATTATTAGTCACTAATGTAAAAGTTCATCTATAGTAAATTTACTAGCCCATCTAACATCAACCTCTCCACAGATTGACAATGCTGCTATCGAAGGGTGGCTACATTGCTTCTCTATAGATGCAGGGGAGGAGTAAATGTAGCCACCCTAATACAGGAGCTGTTACTGACTGATCATCAGTTGAAAATAAGGGCATAATGACAATGCTGCTATCGAAGGGT
Organism: Lithobates clamitans; assembly: GCA_037952925.1. Classification (NCBI taxonomy): domain Eukaryota; kingdom Metazoa; phylum Chordata; class Amphibia; order Anura; family Ranidae; genus Lithobates; species Lithobates clamitans. The sequence continues at coordinate 10,608,042 of JBBGZY010000438.1, forward strand.
GGCTACATTGCTTCTCTATAGATGCAGGGGAGGAGTAAATGTAGCCACCCTAATACAGGAGATGTTACTGACTGATCATCAGTTGAAAATAAGGGCATAAAAGCCTAAAAAAAAAATATGAATGCAGCTATCACAGCCAATAATTGGTAAGCTACAATATGTCAAATTTCTGTTTTGTATAGTTGCACTTTAATTGACCATATTTACTTATGAGGGCTTTAAACTCTTTTACTCTTATTTAGTTTTGTTTGAATATGAAGTCTGACAGTTGCTGCTAATCCACTGGCCAACCTAACCATCTGCACACAGAGAAGATGGCAGACAATGTATGAGGTCAGGCAGTGGGCAGCCAGCAACGATCTGACTTCAGGTGACCTCTAAACTTTAATTTCCTTAGCAATGGCAGTTGCCATTTTTATTATTATAAATTTTTATACAAATTATGCCATTTTTTTATTGTGACAAATTCCTTTTAAAGCGTCAGCAAAAACAGGTATGAGTTCAAATTAGCAGGCTGCATAGTTCCTGCTTATTACTGTCACTTGCTACTGTCAGCTCTCAATCTTGCCATTGAATATTGTTGAGGAGTATATTTAATAACTCAAAAGGCTCTGAACTTTCCAGCTAGTACTATGTTTGCAATTACAACAGATATTTGTGATCATTTTTTAATTTCAATAATCTTTATTGAAAATTTTATGGTGATAGCAGAAAAGTAGTGAACAATTTATTTCAAATCGTACTTTTACACATGTATATCTTTCTTTAATTGCATATGGTAACGGGTAACATTGTGGCGTATCTTTATCTCTTAAAGAGATAACCAGTATCTTAACTGCGATGTTGTATAGTATAGCCTTAAATATTGCATTAATTAATCTAGCATTGTGACTCTTCTCCCTCTGGGTGCCCCAAAGGGAACACACTGCATCTCAGGGGATGAGGTCACAAGGCCTTTGCTCATATCTTTCAGAATGGTACAACATTATATTTCTTTGCATGGTAAACCATACAATTTGGGATTTTCTTGCTATGGTTGTTCACATTTAAGTGTGACTATTGAAAGAAAGAGTAAACTTAGAATATAACAAAGAAATTGGATGTGACGTTAACATTGAAGAGTTTTTAGAGTAAGCTGTATGTGTGAATGTCTTCTATTTCAGTTAAATGTGGTCTTCAAATGGGGTTTATCATCTAGGTATGTTAATTTCATACCAGTCTATCCAAGGTTTCCAGGAAGGGTATCTGAAGTTATAAATGCCTTGAGAGGCTGTGAACATAACTTCATAGGTGATATGTATATTAGTAGTATATGTATCATGGAACCCCTGTGGCCGCATTGTCTCCAACAGAGTGGAGATCGTTGGAGATTGAAACCTGCTAGTCTCGTGGTCAGGGCTTTTTTTCAGCAGGAACGTTGGGGAACGCAGTTCCGGCACCTCCAGCACCTCCAGCACTGACTGTATGTAATGGTAAGGGGTGCTGCGGTGTGCTGCATGGTCTATTGATGCTGGTTGCTGGGGGATCTATTCTAGATGAAGGGGATCTATTTTTGCAGGGGGGTCTATTGTTGCTGGTGGGGAGCTATTGTTGCTGGGGCTGGGTCTTATATTGCTTGGGGGTCGGTTATTGCTGGGAGAGATCTACTGTTGAGCAATGGGTTTATTGTTGCTGACTGCTGGAGAGTCTATTAATACTGGCTGTGGGGAGATCTGTTGTTGCTGCTGGGGGGATTCTGTTTCCGGTGGTTCATTATTTTGGGGGGGGACTATTGTTGCTGGAGGGGGCTCTATTGTTACTGGCTACAGTGCACCTATTTTACTGCTTTTTCTGTTATCATTAACACATTCCATACAAATTACTGATCAGCACAAAATACTTGGTTCTGTATTCTCCAAAAGGGCAGTATGGGAGGTGGGTAGGGGGTGGAACCAAGAAAAGGTGCTCGGAGGTGGGTAGGGGTGGAGAAAAGGAGGAGTTCCTGCACCTTTTCTCTGAGAAAAAAAGCCCTGCTCGTGGGAGTTAAGTACCACCTTAGAAGTTTATTTTTGGTAGTGTTTCCACAAGTTGACACTCTTTGTAGCTTTATATATAGATGCAATTGCAAATTTCCATTGTTCAGGTGTATATGGTGCCATTAAGTCTATTTCCCATGTTTTCATGGAGGGGGTTTTGGTCAATGTCGATTTTTGGTGTAGGAAATTGTAGAACAAGGATATGCCTTTGATTGAGGTATTAGGGTTTGTGAAATATAGAAACATTCTCCAAGGAATTGTAGTAAAGGGATTGGTAATAGATGATAGTAGGTGTAAGATTTGAATAAATGTGTATTGATCTTTGGGTTCTATTCCATATTCGATCTAAATTGCTCTAAAGGTTTTAAGTTAAGGGCCTATTTGAATGTCCGCAACTGATGTAATACTTTTAGATTCCCATTTTTTTTTTAAGTTTAAGATTAGTAGTTGTAGGCTAGTGATAGGAAGGGGAATGAATTTGGAAGCTGTATTAACTATAGGGGTGTTTAGAAGTAGTTTCCAGGCTTGGAAAGAAGCTCTCATAGTGCGTGATATTTCAGGAGGATTTATGAGACATAAATCTGCTGGTTAGTAGTAGGTCATACAGCTTTGAATTAGGACATTGATATGTCTCTAGTTCTTGCCATCTCGAGATATTGGTTTGTGGAAACCGATGTTTCAGTTGGGCTAAAATTTAAATATATTTTTTGAAGGCACATCTAGCTTTCTTTCCTTGCCATAAGAATTTATTTATAATAGACTGTGCCTTAGAGAAGAAATTTTTTGGGACTGGGATGGGAAGGGTTTTGAACAGATAGGTAAATTGGGGTAATAGTATAATTTTGAAGGCTGCTAATCGTCCCAACCAAGTCAGTTCTGTTTTGGTTATGTCTTATAGTTTAGAGTTAAGTTAATGGAGAAAGGTTGTGTAGTTTGCGTCTATCAGTTGTTTTACGTTTGCTATCATTGTTATACCTAGGTACTTTATTCCCCTTGTACTCCAAGTATAAGGATATTGCAATCTGAGCTTATTACTCATAGAAGTATCTATGCCTAAACCCAATATATAGGATTTACTGTCATTGACCTTGTAATAGGATATCCGGTTGATCCAAGGCTTCATGTGCCGCAGCCTGTGAGGAGTCCACCTCTGTCATGATCATGATAATGTCATCAGTGAACAGACTAATAGAATGTATACTGTATTTTTGCCTATTGGACTGGAAACCATTAATGTTTGGGTGATTTCTAATGTAGATGGCTAAGGGTTCCATCAGGAGGTTAAATATTAAGGGTGACAAAGGGCACCCTTGCCTTGTTCCATTGGATATAGTAAATGGGAAAGAATACCAGACATGTATACTCTGGCCGATGGTTTAGAATACAGGGCCATGATGGCTGTTAGAATATTACCATTAAAGCCAAATGATTCCAACAACTTGGCCAGATATAGCCAATGTATACGGTCAAAGTCCTTCTCTGCCTCCAAAGTTAGGAGCAGGGAAGGCCTTTGTTGTGCTTGCGCCATATGTATAATATTAATCAGTCGCCGGGTAGCATCCGATGTTTGTCTGTTTTTTGTAAAACCTGTTTGGTCTGGGTGTATAAGCGTGGGCAGAATATTAACAAGGTGCAAGGCTATTAGCTTACCATAAAGTTTTAGATCTATGTTCAATAACGATATTTGTCTGAAATTTGAAGGAGAGGTGGGTTCCTTCCCTGGCTCAGGCAAAGTTACAGTCAGAGTTTTCAGCATTTCAGGCGGAAAAGAGCAGAGACAGCTGCAGAGTGGAATATTTGGTGTAGATGTGGGGATAGCAAAGTCTTAAATTCCTTATAGTATTGCCCATTGAAGCCATCAGGGCCCGGTGATTTTTTCAGAGGGAGGGACTCTATAGCTTTATATATCTCCAACTCGTTAAATGGTATATTTAGGGATTGGAGCTGGGCTGGTTTCGGTATGGATAACTTTGCTAAAAATTGGTTAATGGCTTCTGGAGTTAGTTGGAGAGTTGAAGGATCATCTTTTAAATGATATAATGCTCCGTAGTAATAGCTAAAGGCGTCTGCTATTTTTTGTGGATGGTATTCTTTTTGTTTAGTTCCAGGATGAAGTATATAGGGTAGTTTGGTTTTGTATCTATGGCCTCTAAGGTTCCGTGCTAAAACTTTTCCTGCTCTATTCCCATTGACATAATATGGCATCTTTAATTTTTTGGCAGTTTTTTCAAAGTTTTCTAATAGATGGAGTCTAGGGTCAGATCTATGTTTATTATTATCTAATAATAATAAATAATAATTATTATTATCTAAGTTTATTCTGGGCGCCTATATCAGAAATTTCTTTTGTCAGTTCAACAAATCGTTGCTGCCTCTGCCTCTTAGCTCTTACCCCTAACTTAATGAAATGCCCCTCATGAAAGCTTTATGGGCGTTCCAAAACATAAATGGGTTTTGTACCGAACCTGCATTATCATTAAAGAAATCTGTCAAATGGGTATGGATCTTTTCTTTTGTCTCTTGCTGTAATAAGTATGTGTTGACTCTCCAGACTGGACTTAGCCTGGAGGAAACAGAGTTTGCTATAGACAGGACTATTGAAGCGTGGTCAGACCACGTTATCGAGTTTATAACAGCGGATTTGGTTTGCAGCAGGACTTGCTGGTCGACTAAGAAAAGGTCTATTCTGGTGAAGAAAAAAAGGGAAAAATCCCTTTCGCCGGTGTGTAGGCAGCGCCAGGCATCATAAACATTTTGTTTGTGGAGAGATGGTAGTAGCATTGGATTATGACGGTTAGTTTTGGATGTAGAGTCTATTGTAGGATCTGGGGTGGCGTTGAAGTCTCCACAAACTATAAGTAGACGTTTTGGATATAATCTGATCTTTTTCATTAGTTTGTTAAAGAAGTGAACTTGGTGTTTGTTGGGAGAGTAAACCATTACTATTGTATAGGTAGTGGAGTTTAAATCACACAGTAGTATCAGGAATCTGCCATGAGGATCATGTATTTCTTTGTGTAGTGTAAATGCCACAGAGTCTCTGATGGCTATTAGAACGCCTTTGGTTTTGGAGTCTGCGTTAGCAGTAAATACATAGGGAAAATTTTTATGTGAGCATTTAGGTGGTGCTTGTTTGCTGAAGTGAGTCTCCTGGGCACATAGTATGTCACTATGGTTCAAGAGTGCTTCTGTCCATAAGGATTTACATTTCACAGGATGGTTAAGTCCTTTGGCATTAATGGATAGTACAGTAATTGTCATGATTGACGAGTAGGATTTATGCTTGTGAGAGAGAAGTGTTTCCCTTTATGTCGCTTGAGCATCTTTTTGCAGTTGCAACTGAAGCCCTGATCGATGATAAATTTCCCCATTTAAGAAGCTTGGTATAGTACTCACAGTATTCGAAATGTTCCTGATTGGTCTTTGTAGAATTGTCTAAGAGAAAACCACATTGTAGGTGTTCCTGTTGCGATCCTTTTGGGATGGAGGAAACCCCTCTGAGTTTTTGGTGATGTCTGGTTTCTTTTATGCGTGTGATTTGGCATTTGTCTGTTACTTTTTTGCACTCCTGTTCAAGTTGACGTGGAGTGCTGGTGGAAGTCCTTTCACTGTTTGGATCAGATAGGATACCCCTCTCCTTCAGGAGAGCAACTCCTTTTTTCCAGGGATGTCACTGCAAGCACTAATTGTCCTTAGTGATGGAAATTTCCGTCGGGTAGCCCCATCTATATGCAATTTTGTGATTGCGCAAGATTTTTGACATTTTTGTGTTTAAGCTTTTTCTTTTTTGTAATGTATATTGTGACAAATCAGTAAAGAACTGCAAGCTATGTGTCAGGGCAGGGCTCAGCCCTTCCTTCTTTGAGCTGGCCACTCAGCTGTCGGCTAATTGCCAGCTCCTGTCTCTCCACAGTTACTCAGCTGTTGCTGATATCCTGCTCGTTAATCCTGCCTACTTAAGCCGTCCAGTCCAGAGGAGCTCTGCCTTCGCCTTAGTCAACATCACAGAGACGCTCTCCTGCATTCCTGTAAAAAAGACTTGCTTGGCTGACATCACTTCTGTTTCCAGATCCTACTTGCTGTTTTTTTACACTCATCTATGGCTCCCTGAGATTTGGCTTGTCTGACTATCCATTCTGGTTCCTGAACTCTGGCTATGTTTTTGACTATGTTTGTTCTATTTACTTTTATTATTAAACAAGTGTGATTTAACAGTACTTCTGTTTCAGTCTGATTTCATGGTTTCTTACAGTAGGCAAAGGCCACGAATTCAGAACATACAGTCAATCCACTTGTTGGTAATATTTTTTCAAGATTGGATGAGCAAGATCACCGCATGGATCAGTTTGCCATGGCTTTACCAATGCTACTGAGTCGCACGGCTCACCTAAAATTTCCCGCTGTGGCTGCTCCGGTACAACCTGAATTGCAGGAAGTCCCTGCTACTGCACCAGTCTCTGTGCAGGCACCCACCTTGAGTATTACCACTATAAGAGGTATGTCTGGTTCTGCTCCGCTTCCCCAGCGATTTGAGGGTTATCCAGTTCAATGCAGAGGGTTTCTCAAGGGTTGAGATATACCTTGAGATGCTGCCCCAGGCATTTCCCACAGAAAGAAGCAAAGTAGGTTTCATGATATCTTTGCTTTCTGAGAGAGCCTTGGCCTGGGCAAACCCTCTATGGGAGACGCAAAAACCTGTTGTCTTGAGTTACCCTGAGTTTGTTGCCTTCTTTAAAAGGGTATTTGATGTTCCCGCATGCTCCGCTTCTGCTGCCAAGTGCCTCATGTCTATCAAACAGAGTACGAGAACTGTTGCCATTGAATTCCATACTCTGGCAGCAGAGGTTGCTTGCAACAATGATGCCCTCATGGCTGCTTTTTCTCATGGTCTCTCGGATTCCATCAAGGATGTGATAGCAGCCCGATATATACCCACTGAGCTGGAGAAGTTAATCACGTTTGCCATCCTCATTGACTCCAGACTCAGAGAAAGACTTTAAGGAGCGCTTGTGGAAGCCTCCTGTAATTTTGCCTCCGAGCTTTGCAGTCCCACCCGTGCCTCCCTCACCTTCAATGCCTCCTTGTAACGAGTCAGTCAGTGAAGATAAACCCATGCACTTGGGTTTCATGCATCTCTCTGCGGATGTGAGAACCTTTAGGAGGAGGGAGAGATTGTGCCTTTATTGTGGCCAGGCAGGTCACATTTTGAAGTCTTGTCCTACATGTTCAGGGTACGCCCGAACCTTGAGGTCATGAACAGACCTTAGGTGGCGTTGTTTCATCCCCAGTTATTCAGAAGGATAAGCCCCTGGTTTCGGTCACCCTTTTTTGGGCTGAGTCGTCCGTCGAGATACAGGCTCTAATCGACTGTGGAGCTGCAGGCCTGTTCATTGATGCTGCCTTTGTGTCGAAGCACTTGATTCAGCTGCAGCTGCGTGACACTCCACTTGCCATTGAGGCTCTTGACGGGAGACCTCTAAAGCCTGCCCATGTGACTCATGAGACGGTTCCATTGTCCATGGCCATAGGGGCTCTTCACCATGAGATAATCCAATTCCAAGTTATTTCCTCACCTATGTTTCCGCTGGTTATCGGTTATCCTTGGTTACAGAGGCACAACCCCTCTTTTGGTTGGCTCTGTTCTGAGGTTCTCTCCAGGTTGCCACAATGCAGTAAGACATGCTTCCAGAAGGCAGCCAAGGTCCTGTGCACTCTCCTCCCTGCCGAAGGAGTACCGCAATTTTAGCGATGTCTTTGGCAAAGGTTAAGCCAGTAGGTTGCCCTTACACTGGCCATACAATTGCGCAATTGACCTTCAACCTGGTGCCATACCCCCTTATGGCTGGGTTTACCCTTTGTCGGTCTTGGAGAATAAGGCCATAGAGGAGTATGTGGCAGATGCACTTTCTCAAGGTTTCATCCGCAAATCCTCCTCCCCTGCTGGTGCTGATTTCTTCTTCATGAAGAAGAGGAGTGGTGAACTGAGACCTTGTATTGATTATAGGGGTCTCAGTCGTTTCACAATTAAGAATGCCTATCCGATTACAGAGTTATTTGACTGCCTCAAGAGAGCAACGGTTTTCACGAAGCTTGAGTTGAGAGGGGCATACAATCTCATGGGAATTAAGGAGGGCGACGAGTGTAAAACTGCCTTTAATACCAGAACAGGCCATTATGAGTACCTCGTAATGTCTTTTAGCCTTTGTAAGGCCCCGTCAGTTTTCCAGGAACTCATTAACGATGTCCTCCGAGATTTCTTGCAGTTTTGTGTGGTGGTTTATCTCAATGATATCCTCAGATTTCCAAGTCCCTGAAGAGCCACCACACAGATGTCTGTCATGTGCTTCAGAAAATAAGAGAGAATCTCTATTGTAAATTGGAGAAGTGTGAGTTCCATCGTGAACAGGTTAAATTCCTGGGCTATGTCATTTCCACTGCTGGTTTTTCGATGGACCCAGAGAAACTTTCAGCAGTCTTACAGTGGCCCCGACCCATGGGTTTACATCCTCTGCAGCATTTCCTGGGCTTTGCCAACTATTATCGGAAGTTTATTTGTAACTACTCATCTCTGGTCAAGCCCCTAACTGATATGACCAAATAGCACGGTAACCCACAGAGTTGGTCTCCGGAGTTCGTAAAGGCCTTTGAGAGTCTCAAGGCTGCCTTTGTTTCTGCTCCTGTGTTGGACCATCCTGATCCTATGTTACCTTCTATTCTTGAGGTTGATGTTCTGAGAATGGAGTTGACGCCCTTTTGTCTCAACATCCTACCTCTGGGAGTGCTTTGCATCCTTGTGGCTACTTTTCCAAGAAATTGTCACCTGCGGAGTGCAAGTACGAGTGGATGAATGGATGAAACGCTTCAGCATGACGCCATCACGCTCTCAATAGCGCTGACACAGACCCACCCACCAGCCCCAGAACGTCCGCCCGCACTCACTTGTGGCTGGTTTGAAATAACCCGGGATCTGGACATGGATGACAGGTTGACCGGATGCACAGCTTGTACCTCCCCGGCCCTAATATCACAATCCTCCAGAAACTGCTTTGGGACACCCCGCACATAGTGACGGAAGACAACAGGATGAACTACCCAAGGATGGTCTGGTGAACTTCTGGCTCCCTGCGTACGGATCATTGTCACTTTCCAGCGCCTGCATATGGGTGAGATCTTACCTTTGCTATTCATTACTACTGGACTGTTTATTTAAGCGGTAAGCTCCAACTCACCCCCCAGCACCCATGATCCTTTTGCACAGCCATCATCTATAGCCCACTTCATCTATTCATGGCCCATAGCCTTTTCATTATCTCTCACATATGGGAACTGTCCTGTCTTACCATCTGCTTCCCCTGGCAGCATAGGTGTATGGTGAACTCTGCAGACTAGGACAGCATTCATTGCTCCAGCAATAAGCCATCCATATAAAGCTTTCTTATCCTCCCATACACAGGACGTCATTCCTCCACGGCTGTCTAAACCTACCCTACCCTGTCCATCCATTACCAGCTAACTCATAGCTGCTACTGGGACTGCTTTCAACAAGCTTATTGATTCATAGAATTGTTATTCAATACTCATTTACTAGGAGGTGTGTATGGTTTATGTTTGTGGTGGCCATCTGTGTTTTGTCTATGACAACGTTGTCAATTTTAAGTATTGGTGGTGGTACCTGGTTTTTAACCATAAACTTTTTTGATTGGTATTAAAGTGTATCTTTGAATAAATAGCATTTATATAAAGATCTTGATAATTGCCTGTTCCTCTTTAATGAATTCTTTTTTCTCCCTCCTTTTTTGATATGTGTTAATAATTCAGAGGAAGGTACCCATTATTGGGCCTTGGTGCCCCTGGTACATGCAGTGCCGGTGAAAGGATCCGTTTGGACTCTGGTGGGCTTCTCAATGAATAAACACTCTAAACACTCTAGAGATGAACGCATGGAGACAGTCTACATTAAGGACAGAGTTATCCTGCATTGCTACACAGTAGCATATACTGTGGATGTGTGAGACCCCAAGAGGGAGTGAAGGATCTGGTGAGTGCAGTCACTATAGGAGCACGAATAAGGCACGCACCGAGTGTTTATTCATTGAGAAGCCCACCAGAGTCCAAACGGATCATTCACTGGGACAATAGCACCTTAGAAATCAATTGTATATATCAGTCAGATATCCACCTGTTTACTCACACCAGCACTTTGTTTTTGCACTATTGATCCTACTTTGTATATATCGTTTATATGGTTATTGCACATGCATAGTAACGATTAGGAATTATTGCACTTTATTTATATTTATTTCTTTATGTTACATGTAAAACAAGTTGGGTTGTCTTATACATTGCACTTTCAAATTGGGTCAGGTATATAGCTTGACACCCATTCACACTCAGGAGTTTATATTTGGTTTCACATTAATGTGCACAGCTTTACTGTGCATTTGCTTTTGGTTAAGAAGACACCCACTCAATAGCAACTATCTACATAATTTCTCTTCCCCACCTTAAATATCTTCCTCCCATTCAAGGGAGCAGCATACAGCTGAACCATCAGGTCTGGAACGGTGCCATATCTACTCTTTTTTCCTTTTTCAACATTATACTCCACCTAGTGGAAGTAATTGGTAGAGGCAGCAGTTCCAACATATATTTTCTAATCTCTATAGTACATATTCCATAGTGCGGGTACTTTTTCTTTTTCTTCATGAATGTGGTTCTGGAAGACCAAGTTGCTGCCTTGCAAATGGTTTCTGAAGACACTCTACAGTACGCTGCCCAGGAGGTCGCCACTGCTCTAGTCGAGTGGGCCTTCAGTCCATCTGGTATTGGGAGCAGTTGTATTAGGTATGTTCTTTTGGTGGTTTTAATTAGCCAAGAAGCTATTGTTCTTGAAGAAGCTGCTTGACCTCTTTTTGCGCCATGCGGGATAACTAGAAGGTTTTCAGCCTTCCTTCCTACAACCTTGTAGCTTCTAAGTAAGAAGAAATAATGGATTTAATGTACAAGGGGTGTGGATCCCCTTCATTAGTGAGGAAGACTGGAAGATTGATCTCCCAGTTGAAGTGGAAGGTACATGCTACCTTAGGTATAAACTCTTCCGAGGGTCTGAGGATGAATCTATCCGGGTAAAAAACTAGATGCGGCTCTTTAATTAACAGAGCTTGCAACTCCGAAACTCTTTTGGCAGACGTTATTGCGATCAGAAACGATAGTTTGAGCGTTAGATCCCATAAGGATATTGATTCTAAAGAATAGAATGAATGGTTCTCTTGACAGAGCTTCTAGAACAATAGATAGGTCCCAAGTCAGAAAAGTTGGCTTCCTGGGTGGCCTCATTTTCAGGCATGCTTTCAGGAATTGAGTTATGAGGGGGTTTAAAGCCCATCTGATTCCCATCATTGCGGACAGGGCAGAGACCTGAACTTTGAGAGTGCTCGAACCTAATCCCCTTTCTAGGCCTAGTTGCAAGAACACTAGAACTTGAAAGACTGAAGGGGAGAGTGGGTCCCAAGACTGTTGCTGTGCAAATGCGGTGAATCTCTCTCAGATTCTGTTATATGTGCTGTTTGTTGACCTTTTCCTGGCTTGTTGCAGTGTGTTCACTACCCTAAGTGAACACCCTTGATCCAGCAACCTTTCCCTTTGAACTCCCAGGCCGTTAGGTGTAAACGTTCTGGTGATGGGTGTAGGATTCGACCCAGTGAGAGCAAATCCAGGCTCACTGGGAGGGGCAGCGGTTCTTCTGTGCTTAGCTGTAAGACGGTCACGAATCATGGCCTCCTCGGCCAGAACGGCAACACCGCTATGACCGTGGATGTCGAGTTCCTCAGCCTAGCCAGAAATCTGGCTATTAGGGGAATTGGAGGAAATATATAACCTAGGTGAAATTTCCATGGGTGGTGAAGACAGTTGATCCCTGCCGCCGTTGGATAGTCGGCTCTCGCTGAGAATCGAGGACATTTGTTGTTCTCTGGAATTGCTGCCAGATCTATATCGGGATTACCCCATCTGCAAGTAAGGGGAGCAAAAGCTTGAGGACTGAGGGACCTCTCGTTTCTCGATATAAATATTGTGCTCAAGTCGTCCGCGAGTTGGTTCTGTATTGCCGGAACATATATTGCCTTCAAATCCGCCAGGTGAACTTGAGCCAATTTGAGTATAGGGCGAACTTCTTCCATGAGCGTGTTGCTCCTGGTGCCTCCTTGTCTGTGGATGTAGTTCACCACCACAGTGTTGTCCATGCGCAAGAGAACGTTCTTCCCTGTGAGGGATGGTCCGAATGTTAGGAGGGCCTACCAGGTGGCCCTGAGCTCCAGTATGTTTTGAGATTATGCCCTGTGGGCGAAAGGACCAATGTCCCTGTGCTCCTTGTTGTTGGTAATGTGCTCCCCACCCCTGAAGGCTGGCATCCGTTGTGATTATTTCTAGTAGTGGGGGGACTATGGGGCGACAGCATGTTAGGTTGCTGACTCGTGTCCACAACCATGCAGATTTTTTCACCGCCTGGTTGATGACTATCCGCTGGTTCATTGATGACCCATTCCATTGTCTTAAGAAAGAGTTTTGGAAGATTCTTGAATTCCACTGGGACCACTGGACCATCAGGAAGGTGGAAGACATTGAGCCCAGGATGCTTAGACACATTCTGGCAGGCAGGTACTCTGCCGCCAAGAGGTTCTTTATTTTGTGAACCAACGGCCCTATCTTCTCTTGGGGAAGTCCGACCGTATTGGAGCTGGTGTCCAGTTCAGCGCCTAAGAAAATAATTTTTTGTGTTGGGGCCAGGCTGCTCTTTTTCCAATTTATTATCCAGCCGAACTGTTAAAGTGTGGAAATTAGAATTGTTCGATGTTGAAGCAGGGTTTGTTGGCTGTTGGCTAGGAGGATAATGTCGTAGAGATAGTGAAGACTCTCAGTCCTTTTTCCCTCAGATGCACTATTACCGGTAGCAAGACCCTTGTAAAGGTCCTGGGGGCCGTTGATATCCCAAACGGGAGGCTCTGGAACTGAAAGTGCTGGTGACCTATTGCAAAGCGTAGGTATTTCTGGAAGGTTTGGTGTGTGGGAATATGCAGATAGGCATCGGACAAATCGACCGAGAGCATCCAGTCCTTTGTTCTTATTGCTAGTAATATGAATTGGAGGCTCTCCATTTTGAAGGATTCGACTAGAATCGTTTCGCTGAGGTTTTTTAAATCTAGCACCGGCCTCAAGTCTCCCGTCTTCTTTGTTACTAGGAAAAGTGGAGAATAATAACCTATGCCCCTTTGTTCCTGTGGAACCTCTACAATTGCCTGTTTCTGTAACAGTTCCAGAATATATTTGATTAGGATTTTTTCGTTTTGGGAAAGAAGATGGTAGTCTGGGAGCTCTGTAGTGATCCGTTTGTGTTTGAATGTCCATCTGTGACCCTCTTGGATGGTGGATATCGTCCAGGGGTCTCTTATCTGATCTGACCATACATGAGCAAATAGCCTCAACCTTGCTCCTACTATCGCGGGCTGGGCGTGTGTGCCATCAAAATTACTTTTGTTGATCTCCTGAATTGGGGGCTTTAGGCTTTTGCACCCTCACAAAGGACGGTTGGGGGTTTCGCCAGTTTCGTTTAAATTCCTTCCCAGGTCTATAAGACCTTTCTTCTCGGTATCTTTCTGGCAGATGACGTCTAAAAGGTGGGTTTTTTTGTTGTTTGGGTCTTCTATCAGAAGCGATGAGACCCGATTTACCTCCCGTTAACTTCGAGATTGCTGTATCTAGCTTAGGACCGAACAAGTTGGTGCCATCGTAGGGGATTCTACACCAGCTGGATTTGGAAGTCGCACCTGCGACCCAGGGCTTTAACCACAGCGCTCTCCTGGATATTACTGAGGCCAACATCGCTCTTGCTGAGGATCTTATTGTATCAACCGCTGCTTCTGCCACGAAGTCTCCTGCTAGGCTGAGTTCCTGCAGAGCAGATATGATTTTTTCCTTGGTCCGCTGTTTCCAGCAACAATTTTTCAATGTTGGATGTCCAGCTGGTGATAGCTCTGCCAACCTCTGCCAGAGTGACTGCTGGTCTGCAGGCATCTCCTGCCGCCGAGTAGGCTTTTTTAAGATCGAGGTCTATTTTCCGATCCATTACGTCCCTGAAGGTCATGGCATCCTCAATGGGTAGAGTTAAATGTCGCACCAGGCGCAATTAATGAGGAATCCACCACTGGAGCCGAGGTGAAAGGGTTTACCGCTGGTTCTCTTAGTGGATAGAGCTTGGCTAGCCTGTTGTTTTATCTGGTTTTTGCCATTCATCCTTTATTAACTCCTTGAGTTGTTTAATAAATGGAAAAGTTTCAGGATCCATTTTCAGGTTAGGAAAGTATTTCCTTAATTTGCATGGGGCATCCTTCTCTTCCTCCCAACCGATCGCCTCTTTTTACTGATTTCGTAAAAGGATCTATTAGTGCAAAATTAAATGAGGTGGGCATTAAAATTTCATCCTCCTCTGGAGAGTCCTCTTGATCTTTGGGAGTATAAGAAGTTGAAGCCGCTGTAGATTGTCTAATTGGTTCGCATGCTGCCACCTGCAGCATAGATTCCTTTACTGACTCTCTTATTATGTTGGATGCTTCCCTTTCATCCGATTCTTTATCACGGCTTAGCTCATCCAAGCGGGTTTGGCACACTAATTTACTAGGCAGAGCTTGTGCTCCGCAGACCCAGCAGGCATTAGCCGCAGGACGGGTACGTTGGTCATCACGAGGCTGGTGGGATGAAGCCGAATCTCTGTGGTGATGGGAGGAGGTTCTTGACCGGCTTCTTCGGGAATGAGAGTGTCTTGAAGGTGAACGCTCTTTGCGTTTGGAGTGCGATGACCTTGATGACCAGCCAGAACTACCAGGATAAGATGGTATTAGTGGCAAGGCTCTCTTTTCTCCTCTTCACTACTTACCCAATGTACGCCCCCTTACCTTGTAGTTCGTGGTTGGTCTGCTGGAGCAGCGGCCTCCATGGAAGCGGATAGAGTGTACCTGAAAGGACAATGCTTTTAAACAAGAGGTGCAAAGGATAGGCAGTCAGTGCTGGAAAGGGGGAAGAGTGAAATAAAAACTTACCAGTTAGCAGTAAATAGAGCTGGTGCAACAAGGCAGCAATGTGAGGTGCAAAACCCGGATGGAGGGTAGGTTTATACCCTCAGAGAGGCTGACAGACAGAGAAAGCCGTTTTTAAATAAGCCGCCATCGAGGCGGACCTGACGTCATGTCCGCACATGCGCTGTAGCGATTTGCGGCATCCGGCACCATCTTGGAGGTTGGCAAGAGAGGACGCTGCCTGTGTCACTTCCTGGTGCACCACTGAGTCCGATCCGGCCGCCATGATGGGAAGGGCAAGGCTGAGGAACTACAGTGCCCAGTGAGCCGAGGGATGAAATAAATAAAAATAAAGGCTATTGGCATACAGGGGAAAGCTTTACCAGGTGACCATGCAACAGAAAATACAGAAGGTAAGAGGTGGAGACCGTTGCAAATAGATAAAACCTATTTAAGGCTTGTAAAGTATAGATGATTGTTACATACTGTACCCCTGAGACCATCAGAGTGGGGTTCCCTGCATAAAGCTCATTTAGAGACTGTACAGTCAGGGCTTCCAACTAAGAGAGGTTGAACCTAGCTGGGGCGAAGTGGTAAGGGGGTTCCAAGCTTTTAACCGGTCTATCCATACAGGTGAGGAAAAAAGGAGAATACAGCGGTGGACTCCTCTTCAAATCTTATAGCTAACCAGTCCTATCAGGTTGTGGAGGCAGAGTCACAACCCAATGTGTGTGTACTGCCATGATGCATCAGGAAAAACTTATTTGGTTCAGATGGTGTCAAGCGTATGTGGCGACAACCAGGTGAGGATTACAAAGACAAGTGTCTCTTGCCTACTGTCAAGCATGGTGGTGGGAGTGTTATGGTCTGGGGCTGCATGAGTTCTGCTGGCACTGGGGAGCTACAGCTCATTGAGGGAACTATGAATGCCAACACGTACTCTGACATACTGAAGCAGAGAATGATCCCCTCCCTTCAGGGCAGTATTCCAACATGATAATGACCCCAAACACACCTCCAAGATGACATGACCACTGCCTTGCTAAAGAAGTTGAGAGTAAAGGTGATGTCTCCAGACCTAAACCCTATTGAGCATCTGTGGGGCATCCTCAAACAGAAGGTGGAGGAGCGCAAGGTCTCTAATATCCACCAGCTCCGTGATGTTGTCATGGAGGAGTGGAAGAGGACTCCAGTGGTAACCTGTGAAGCTCTGGTGAACTCAATGCCCAAGAGGGTTAAGGCAGTGCTGGAAAATAATGGTGGCCACACAAAATATTGACAATTTGGACATTTTCACATAGGGGTGTACTCACTTTTGTTGCCAGCGGTTTAGACATTAATGGCAGTGTGTTGAGTTATGAAAAGATAATAAAATATTCACAAAAAATTGAGGGGTGTATTTACTTTTGTGAGATACTGTAGGTGCTGCTTTCAAAGAGACACCTGAGTTTGAAATTATTTGCACTTTAACACTTTAAAGGATAAGTTCACCTTTTAAAAAATAAATAAATGCACATCTTTACAGGTAAAACAAAAAATATTTATTTATTTATTTTTTACTAGGAGCCTGCAAAGTGTTGCACCCACGATCAGTAGATTGCAGGTACAATGCAGGGCTCTTGCACACTGTCAGTGTCAGTGTAAAGTGTCTTCTCATACCTTATAAGGGCAGGCAATTACACACTGACAGGAAGCATCAATAAATTACCCTAGATAAAAATATGTGGTGGTTGCGCTGTGACAAAGGGAAAAGCAGGGGGTGGGAGTGGAAGGGACTAAATAAAGTGCATAGAGAGGTGAAAAAAATGGCCGAAATAAATAAGCCAAGCAAGCATAAACCTCATAAATACTAGATGAATGAAAGTGCTAACATGAGTGAAAGAAACTGCAAAAATGTAACAAAATAAATATATATAACAATAAAAATCAATTAATAAGTCCAAGTGAGTATGGGCTAGTATCACACTAGCACATAAGTGACAACTCGAACAAGCTGTAAGTGACAAATCCACAGGGGTAAGTAGATGTCAGTCCCACCACCAAATATTTGTATTTATGCTAATTTTGTCTGTTTTGGATCAGTCACGCAGGTTTTGCAGCAGTGTCCTTTAGTATAGGTTTTCTCTGACAGCGCAGGAGTTATCTCTTCACTTTCAATAAATTACCCTAAATTGCTCAACAACGCCCTGGTAGTTCATTGAGAAGCTGACAAAAGCTGTCGATACTCAAAGTTCTCCCGCTCACAGAACTCTCTGAATAATAAAAAGCAGCTGGGTGGGTGGAGCCCCACATGTTTTTTTTCATTGTGACATTGAGACCGGGAAGAAGATCCCCAGCTCACTATCACTACAGGGAGTGGATTCTAGAGACACTGCAGCACTGTGAACATATAACATGTTCCCAAAGGTGAACTTATACTTTAAGCACTTTAAGAATCCAGCCTGAGACTACTAGAGCTTCAAAATGAAATCCATGGATGCCCTGATGACTACAGCCATTTTTAACTGTGCTATAGTGCAGGTTATTAATGTGCTGCTTTGTGAATTAAACAAAATAGATGTGCTATGACAGGAACTGCTGCACACTTAATGGTATTACTCAAAGTGAATATATAAAAGAAAGGAAATGGCGCACTGTTCAGTAAAAGTATAAAAGTAAATAACATGAAGTGGACTTATATAACTATTGGGTGTTTTTAATAAATAATAATGTTCACTGTATATGTGTATATTAGCACTGAATTAATTTTTTCAAGGACTATCGTAAGGGATTCATATAGGTGTTATATAAATATATATATATATAACACCTATATGAATCCCTTGCGATAGTCCTTGAAAAAATTAATTCAGTGCTAATATACACATATACAGTGAACATTATTATTTATTAAAAACACCCAATAGTTATATAAGTTCACTTCAGAAAAAAGTTCCAAGGATGAAAAATAAAGAACGTCCACGCAGAGACAACTATGTGTCAGAAAGCCATTACCAAACACCTTTGGGTGCAATGCCTGCTCACCTTACTCTATAACCCATTAATGGTCATGCCGTGCCTTTAAAATCTTTAATAGATTGGTGTGCCTTCAAATAGATGACCTTCTCTTGTAAGCTGCCCTTTTAGCTAGGTAAGCTCCGCTAGGGACCGGGTGCTCAGGATATACAAAGTAATATGCTCATAGCGTATTAAGCTTTCTAAACTGTATCTTTTTAATGAATTAAAATCACTTACAAAAACATGTCTTGTCATAAACATGTAGGTACAATAGAATTCAGCAGCATCAGATCCCCTCCTCACCACAGCTTCCGGGTCTCAGAGACACCAGACTTGACATCACTGGCTCTGCCCGGCGCATTGCGTCACTTGTCAAGTGACTTCCTCAGGGTGTTTGCGTCACTTGTCACGTCACTTCCTTAGACTTCCTGAGGAAGTCACGTGACAACACAATGCATTGAGCCAAGCCAGTGACATCACTTCTGGTGTCTCTGAGACCGAGAAGCCGTGGTAAGGAGGTGATCTGCTGCTGTTGAATTCTATTGTACTTACATGCTTATGACAAGAAATGTTTTTGTAAGTAATTTTAATTCATTAAAAATATACCACAGCAGTAAAAACATTCAGCACAGGTGTGAGTGATTGCAATGGCAGCCACCATGTTTCTTTTAGAAACATTTACTTTAATTATCAGACACTTGTGGATAATTGGATACTTGTGAATTGTAGATCTGTGATTAATGCTCTGGTGTTGCTTATGAAGAGCAGAGCATAACAGATATTATATAGGTCTATACAGGTTATGCAAAAATTACTATAAAACTGCACTTGGTGCAAAAGGAGTAACAAATAGATACCATGCACAGCTGCACTCAAAAACACACCCAAAAATAAATGTATAGCAAAATATATGAATTGCATACTGTATGTTGTGCTGTGTAAAATAATGATAGTACACAAATCATAAACAAACGAATAAGTCCACTGTGCCTGTTAAATCAATAATTGCACATATGCAATCTGTCATAAAATGAACTGTGAGTCCATATATAAATCACTGGTCGGCTCATACAGGCACATACATGTACCTGACAAGCGTGCGGATCCAGAAGTTTAAGCTGCCATTTGCTGCAGCACAAGCTGATCAGCGGTCCTCACCAATGATTTATGGCCTGCCCCCATTGATCAGTTGAGCGAATGACAGAAGAGAGCCCAGTGTTGGTGAACAACACAGGGCTCTCTACAGACAGCGGTGATGTGCCTTTTTTTTTTCGCCCTGAAAATCAGGGATTAAAAAACAGCATACTGCTTAATTAAAACAGCACAGTATACACATTAACACTTGTTAGGCACACAGTTAACCCTTTGGGCCCCCTAGATGTTAAATCCTTCCCAGCCAGTGTCATTAGTACAGAAACAGCATATATTATTAGCACTGATCACTGTATTAGTGTCACTGGAGATGTCAGTGACAGTTCCCACAAAGTGTCCGTTAGTGTCAGATTGCTTGTCCCACTACCACAGTTCCACTATAAATCACTGATCACCACCATTACTAGTATATATTTTTTTTTTTTTTTACCAATGACATGTAGCAGAATACATTTTGTCCTAAATGTATGGAGAAATGTAATTTTTTCAAAAATTTTAGTATTTTTTCATTTATATTCCAAAAAAAAACCCAGTGGTGATCAAATACCACCAAAAGAAAGCTCTATTTGTGTGAAAAAAATGATGTAAATTATGTTTGGGTACAGCTTTGCACGACCGCACAATTACCAGTTAAAATAGCGCAGTGCCAAATAGCAAAATATGGCCTGGATATGAAGGTAGGTAAAATCTTCTGCGCTCAAGTGGTTAAAAATGTTTTTGGAGCTCTAACCTAGGTATGTTACCAATGGGGTGTTATAAAAATATCCTGAAATGGCCAGCAGTTAGAGCAAGGGAAAGGTTAACTGTTGCTTAAAGCTACATGCAAACATTTATGATTCATCTGCCAATCATGCAAGATGAAGCTTCTAAATGGGAATAAAAAAGCATGGCACAAATAGTCACAATCATGAAGACGCGTCGCAGTTAAAGGTGCATGCTTGTGCCTATTGAAAGTGGAGAGTACTTAGACATCTATAGTGCTGGTAGAAGAAAAAGAAGGATCCGATTTGATCATCCTTGAGAAAGGAGGACCCCCTTAAAACATTATACCACCTGGTGATATCTAAAAAAAAAGCAATCATACTTTGAACAATAGTGTTTTATGCTGACCTGTTATTTCCAGAGCAGAAGTAAAAGAAATCTGGAAGATCACGGCTGCAAGATTAAGCTAATAAGTCTAATGCCCTGTACACACGATCAGACTTTCCTTTGTTGTCTGAAAATTTGCTCTCAAACGTTTGTGTGCAGAAATTCCGACTGCAAATGTTCGATGGAGCATACACATGGTCGGACTTTCCAACAACAGGCTTACATCGAACATTTCCCATCAGAAATTCCGATCGTGTGTACGCGGCATTGGAGAACATATTCAGAAAATTATCAGCAAAACAAAAGTCAGAGCTGTTTTTGCTCAAATGTTTTTTCTTCTCAGCTATAAATAAAAGCAAAGCTTTGGAAGCAGGAACATTGAATGAAATGGCTGATTGCTCTACATGATGTGTTATTTAAACTAAATATAATTAATCATTGTTCAAAATGTATGTTAAAATGGTAGCCTTTTTGACAACTCTGTATCCATCTCACTGACTTTCAGCAGTATGTATCTAAATTTTTGTGTGGGATTGAAACAGATTGCAGCAATAAAATCAGCAGCTAGTTCTTAAAATAGTGGTGCACTGAAAAATATGTTTTTTTCAGACTTAAGATTGACTTTAAGGAAAAGCATAGTGTATTTAAAGTGAGTTTGTTTACTTCAAACTAATGTATGAATCCTCTTTTACATTTTAAAAGTCTGCTCTTCCATTAATGTATTACATAAAGGAATCTGTAAGTTAACCACTAAAGATAGCTCTTTATTTGACCCATTCAATCTGCTTGATAAATAAGTGTTGAAATATCAGCCACTTTGGAAGTATATTGATTTCAATGAGTCAGTCGATTACTAGACTTAAGTCCCATACACACGGGCCAAATGCTGGGCGGCATCAGCCGGTTCAATAAAAACCATTCTACATTCGGCACGTGTTCATGGCAGCCAGTCCAACAGGAGCAGGCTGTTTGGCCCGCTTCTGTCGGAGGGGCATGCTGGAAAACCAGCAGTGAACCTGCTCCTGATCTGAGAGCAGTAATCGGAGTGTTCTGGTGAGGGGGCATCCTCCTTTTAGAACACAAGAGCTCAGTAGGGGAGATAGTTGTACTAACATTGCATCGTTAGTACAGCAGCTCCGACTCGCTGGGTTGAACAGAAAAAAAACTTAGAATGTGTACCAGGCTTTAGGCAACCCATACATTGATCATTTTTTTTTTTTTGTTCAACCAGCGGTAAAAAAATGATCCGATTCTCCCACCCACACATCTGATGTAGAAGGATAATCCTCCCACTGTGGTATTGTATTCAGACAGTGATAATCCTTCCCCACCATTAGAATACAATAATCAGTGTTGCTGTCCAAGGCACTGATTACTTGGGAAAAACCCAAAAGGCTGGTTGTACACAGGTCAATTGATGAATAGACTTGTGTGCAACCAGCCTGCCCATACGTACATCAAAGTTCAGCCTCAATGTCTTTCTGAATTTAAATAACTTTGACATAAACATAGATTAATTTTAACCATGTAGAACCTTACTATTGGTACATCAAATATCACTTGGGAGAATACCTTGGCAAGGCAAAAGGCTCTTAATCAGGCAACATAAAATTTAGGTGTAGAAGCGAGCAGGCATTTTCCAGAAAGGCTAAGGTGACTGCAAGTCTGAAAAGGCTCCATGTATAACATGGGTTGATTTACTAAAACTAGAGAGTGCAAAATCTGATGCACCTGTGCAAGGTAGGTAACCAGCTTCTAACATTAGCTTGTTCAAGTAGGCTTTGACAGTGGAAGCTGATTGGTTTCTATGCAAATCTGCACCTGATTTTGCTCTCTTCAGTTTTAGTAAATCAAACCACAGTGCCTGAATAAAGAACAAATTCTATTGCTCACTACAACTAGCTATGCTACTACTTTCCTTATCTATACTATAATTTACAGGAGGAAGCTTGTGTATCAGCTTGGGTTCGTACTTCCTGTGCTCATGACATGTGATGTCTGTGCTTTGCGTTTTTAGCCATTCTGTATGGCTCAAATCACATCGCATCCACACCAAAATAATGCAGGACCCTTTTTTCTGCACCTGAATAACATTGTATGGGTGTTCACACCCATGCAATGCGACTCTGGCAATCGCACTGCAATTTGCAATGTGTTTCAGGATGTTGTTAATGTAACATTGACACCCGAAACAGATCGCATGAACGCTGTGCCATTGCTATTCAGTGCGATGCAATGGGGGAAAGCATATCTTGTGCGTTTCCCGTAGTGCATCGGGGTGAACCAGGGCTTATTCTTACATATACCCATTTATGGAGAGTTATCTTTTTATTTACGTTTGAAAAGCTATTGAATATATAACAAATCATGTGGACAGCTTTTCCTGCTAGACTGAGCCACTACTTCATAAAGAAGTGGGTATAAATTTTGGGGTTCTAACTTTAGCTTGTTCAGTTAAGCTTTGACAAAAAAAATCTGCAAGCTGATTGATTTCTATGAAGAACTGCACCGGATTTTGCACTCGTTTTTACACCAGTTTTAGTAAATCAACCCTTTTATGTACTGACAGGCTGTAAGATTTTAGTAGGCAGTGGTGCAGTAATTGTCTATATAGCTTAGGTTTTTAGGTGTGTATGAAATTACAGTCCAGACTTCCCACTGTAATGATAGATTAAAATCTAATCTTTACATCTTTTTACCGACTCTTTAGTAAGGGTGTGCTGGACCTTAATGGGGAGGGTGCAGCTCTATTGGGAAGAAAGATGGCCACAAAGTTGGAGAGGCTTTTAAACTAGGTGTCGGGGGGAGGGTTCCAGGGGAGGGCTGGCAGCCTTAAGCCTGGGGGGGAAGTCCAGTCAAGTGGCCCATAGAACCAGTGGTGGCAAAGTGATGGATCGGAAAAACAGTCTCTAAGGTTTTTCATGATCACAAAGGTGTGTGTGTGCGTGTGGGGGGGGGGGGACAATGTGGCCCTCCAGGTCCTGTGGGGGACTTGTACTACCATGGCCTCCAGGAACTAAACTGCAAGCAAGTCCCTGTATGAATCCCTCAGGGCTGAGGACCTGACCCCCCCCCCCCTGCAACTAGTGACAAACTACAAGTCCCAGCATTAACCCCTGAGATCTAAGGATGTGTCCCCTTAGATCCCATGGGTTCATGCTGTGCCCTGTAGTCCTTCACTAATTGGGGGGTGACACATCCTCAGCTCTGAGGGGTTTAAGCTGGGACAGTGGGACCTGTAGTCCTTCACTAGTGGGGGGACAGGGGTGTGTGACACATCCTGAGCTCTGAGGGGGTTTATGCTGGGACCTTTAGTCCTTCACTTTTGGGGTGTCACATCCCCAAAAGTAAAGGACTACAATTTCCATCATGAACCCTGGCTGAGATTTAAGGATGTGATCTCCTCCTCATCTGCCGGCTCATGCTCCCATGACACACATATGTTCTAATTTATTCACTGCTCCCAACCTCACCTCAGGCAGCTTGACCATAGGCTCTAATAGGCTTCAAAATAGGGTGGACTCGGAGCGCAGAGCATTGCGCTCAGAGCCCACCCGGGTGTGTTAGAAAAGCAAATGAATATTTGCTTTTCTAACACTGAACCGCCTCTCCACCAATCAGGAAGAGCGGGTCTGATACCTGTCACTTGATTGGCTGAAAGGATAGGCGCTCCTATTGGATGTCTAGCAGGAGGAAAAGCATGGAGTAAGCATAGAGAACACAGGAACCGCTGCCTGTCCCACAGCTCCCCGCCGTCACTCGCTGCCTGACCCGCCACCAAGATGGGGTAAGTGCCAGTCAGACAGCGGGCGAGGTGGGGTGCTGGTTAAATGCTGATGGGGGGGTAACATTGGATGCATTTGATGGGCACAGTGGCTGCATTTAATGGCAGAGTGAGGCTGCAATTGATAGGGTTTTTTAGTTTGCATCCCCCCAAAAAAACATTTTGAGCACCAGCCACCACTGACAGAGAAAGACATTGCTCCAAATTGTCCACACACAGAGAGACCACTACTCAGGAAAACTGCTTGATTCCTTTATCAACATAGTAAAGCCTTGTACACACCACTAGTTTTTTTTTTTTGCTCAATCCAGCAAGTTGAACAAAAAAAACCAAAAAACTGACAGCTCTGGTTGGAGCCGCTGAGCATGAGCAAAAGTGACCTGAGCATTAATAACTTTTCAGCGGAGTGGCAGTGCCTGCTGCAAGTGTGTACAAGCGTTTGGACACACACTGGTGTGCTGCGGTTTGGCTGCAGTGCTTATGTACAGTTTTCCTTAGCCACAGTCCCATAGGCTTCTTTTAGGTTGTGCGTTTTATGCTGAATTTTTTTTTATAGCGCACCAAAGATGCAGCCGTTTTTGTGCACTTTCAGAAAATGCAGCAAAATTGTGCAAACTAATAGAAGTCTATGGAGGAAAACAGTGAGATCACCATCCCTGCAGCAGACCAGTGTGAGCCCACATCATAGTACATAGGAGCCGGTACTGCACAGGCTGCTGAAAGAAACGTCCTTATCTGCAGAGGGAGGAGGGGGAGAGGAATTTAGGAGAGAGGGGGGGAGAGGCCGGTCACAGATCACTCACTTGAAAGGAAGGACCCAGCAGGCAGGATGCTCAGGCTCAGTTATCAGTTTCCAGAGCGTCCCATACAGAACTCTGACGGATCTCAGTTTGCCCACACGTTCTATTCACAGAAGCAGCACACAGGCTGCCCGGAGTGTGGGCAGGCACAGTGAAAGAGGGGGCTGGAGGAGGCAGAGCGGATCTACCCTCTTCCATTCGGCTGTGCTCTGAAGGCACACAGAACTGTCAGCTCAGAAGCCGTGAACAGCACTGTGACAGAACAGATGTCCACTCACAGCACAAATGTTCCTGCAGCTTCTGGGCTGTTATCCAGCCCTGCCAGCCTCCCTCTGGAGTCACCCGAGCAGTAACACTCGGCCAACTGCACATGCTCAGTTCCCAGCTGGCAGCACATCGGCCTTTTTTACTGGGAATCAGAGCAGCCTGGGGGGAAATTGCATCCCTGCCCCCCAGCCCAGCCCGCCCCTGGAGGGTTCTAAGGAAGTGACAGCCAGCAGTGAGCAAAGGACAGAGGGTAATAGTGGAGTCAGTAGTGATAATACAGCCAAAACAGCTAATCCTGGGGTGAATGAGCAGACAAATCAAAAACAAAGCCTGAGAGAACATAAGGAGAAATGAATATACATCGACCCCCCAGACACATACACTGACCCCGCCGTGACATGTCCTGTAGCTAAGCCTTACCTGTGTAGTGTAGCCCATCTCATCCATGACCACTTCGACACAGCGGGCTGCACACACCAGGGAGAGGGAGCCAGGATAGGAGAGCTGCTCTGCTGCCCGCCCATTTACACAGAGCGAGCAGTGATCTCCCAGTGCCCAGCACGGCTGCAGTCTCATTCCCGCCTCCTCCTGGACCTGGCAGCACCTATGATGGACGTCACATGTCCCGCGGTCTCGGCATTGGACCAGTGGGATGTCCATCATAGGAGCAGGGTCCCGGAGGCAGGACTTTTTGTACGTCACTCAGCCGCGCTGGATAAGCGGGAGATCGTTCCATGCTGCCTGTGTAAATAATGTAATAATGCATTTAGCAATATCGAGACTCGGGGCTTTTTGGGGGCACACTCGGGGCTCCAGCCCCCATCAGCCCCCCCTACCGACGCCACTTCTGATCACTGAAATTAGAGTCATTGTAAACCTCAGACATGAATTATGAACAAATCATATCCCTATAAAGTTTGCACTAAGTGTAATTTCTCTCTGCTGCCTTGTTCCTATGCTATCTGTATGAGTCACTTCTGACAAGTTTTACTGACAAAAGGGAGAGACCTCCAGCACACAACCTGTGATTCACAGCCTCATCTCTGTTCCTGTGTGCTGTGTAAAGGAGAGAGTGCCCCTTCCCTCCAATATGCTCTCAGCTCTCCCTACTGAGCTCTGCAGAGTGTAACTTCAACTCCCTGCTTTTTGAGCTCAGACAAGCTGTATAAATTCTGGACTTTGAACAGATGGCTGCAGATAAACAGGTATGAGTTGTGTAGGTGTATTTGTTTTATCTCTGTGAATCTCCTGAGACTAGTCACCTCATTAGTCACCTCAGAGACCTTCGACCTTCAACCTTGTGCCATACCCCCTCGTGGCCAGATTTACCCTTTGTCGGTCTTGGATGATAGGGCCATTGTGGAGTATGTTGCAGATGCACTTTCTCAAGGTTTCAACCACAAATCCTCGTCTTCTGCTGGTGCTGGTTTCTTCTTTGTGAAGAAGAGTGGTGAACTGAGACCTTGTATTGATTATAGGGGTCTCAATCATTTCACGATTAAGAATGCGTATCCGATTCCGTTGGTTACGTAGTTATTTGTCCGCCTCAAGGGAGCAACGTGAGGATTAAGGAGGGTGACGAGTGGAAAACTGCATTTAATACCAGAACAGGCCATTATGAGTACCTTGTAATGCCATTTGGCCTTTGTAACGCTCCGGCAGTTTTCCAGGAATTTATTAACGCTGTCCTCCGAAATTTGTTGCAGTTATGTGTGGTGGTTTATCGCGACGATATCCCCATATTTTCCAATCCCTGGAGAGCAACCACACAGATGTCTGTCGTGTGCTTCAGAAAGTAAGAGAGAACAACTTCTGTTGTAAATTGGAGAAGTGCGAATTCCATCGTGAACAGGTTAAATTCCTGGGTTATGTCATTTCCACTGCTGGTTTTTGGATGGACCTAGAGAAACTTTCAGCAGTCCTACAGTGGCCTTGACCCATGGGTTTACATCCTCTGCAGTGTTTTCTTGGCTTTGCCAACTATTATCGGAAGTTTATTCACAACTTCTCATCTCTGGTCAAGCCCCTGACTGATATGACCAGAAAGGACGGTAACCCACAGAGTTGGTCTCTGGAGTCCATTAAGGTCTTTGAGAGTCTCAAGGCTGCCTTTGTTTCTTCTCCTGTGTTGGCACATCCTGATCCTACGATACCTTTTATCCTTGAGGTTGATGCTTCTGAGACTGGAGTTGGCACCCTTCTGTCTCAACATCTTACCTCTGAGAGCACTATGCATCCTTGTGGCTACTTTTCCAAAAAATTGTCACCTGCGGAGTGCAATTAAGCTCCCTGGCGGTATGATTATTTCAGATTTTAGGTGCTAAAAGCAGTACCATTATTGTGCACAGAAATTTGGCATTTTATATTATAGGCCTGTAATTCTTAGGAATAATTCACTTAAATCTGTCCAGGACTCCGAGAGAGCGGGAGCAGCAGCAGATGACATATATGTCCCAAGGCTGTGGTCTTACAACAGCCTGCGTCTTTTGCCAGACCACACCAAACCCAGGCCATCACTCTCAACACTTCCTTCCATGTTTCCTTCCAGGCTGCTGTCGTGGGTTGGGTGGCTGTGTTGTTGGAGGTGTTGCTGGAGGTGATGGAGGAGTAATATGGTCCAACTCACACAGGTGGGTTTTAGCTGTTAGTTGGCCCCTCATCCCCTTTTTTAGGGCCGAATTATTATCTCCTCACACATGAAACGTTGGCCCAACTCCATTTCTTCTAGTTTACTGGCTGTCAGACAGCCATATGACTCGAGGCCACCAGGGGTTGTTGTGAGGACCACAGTAGCCTGCCAAATCAAAACAGTCGCTGACTCCTCCAGGTTCTTTGCCTTCCTGGTCCTTTTTGTTTTAAGGTGGAGGGGAGGAACCTGGGATTCGGTCAGGCTGCTGGGCATGGCCACCTCCTGGCTGCCACTTTCCACAGCCACCTCCTGGCTGCCACTTTCCATGGCCACCTCCTGGCTGCCACTTTCCACGGCCACCTCCTGGCTGCCACTTTCCATGGCCACCTCCTGGCTGCCACTTTCCACGGCCACCTCCTGGCTGAGACTTTCCTGTGTATGAAAATGATACAAATTAGTTTTTTGGTCATCAATCTCACACAATATTGAGCTCATGACTGTTGCAAATTGATCGTTAACAAATAGAAAAGACTATCATTCTGACCCCATCATTTTTCATTCTTGTCCCAATCATTTTTGGCTACTATTGTCTATTGATATGTAAACCACATTGTTAAATCATAAATTAGTGATCAATAATAACATCTAGTTAACTTAATTCAATTTTTGATAAGAAACATGTTGAACAATGCTATACCTGGCTCAAGCTGGGCTCCTCCGCATCTTCTTCCTGGGTGAAAGGCCCAGATTGGACTTCTGAAGCCTCATCTGATGTGGAAGGAAGTGTGGAAGGAAGTGTAGATAGTGATGGCCTGGGTTCACTATGGTCTGACAAAAAACCCAGTCTGTCGTAGTACCAGAGTCTGGTGCTGCTCCTGATCTCATGGAATCCTGGACCTTTTTGCACTTCCAATTATATGTGCTCCTCAGGCCACCAATTTTGGCCTACAAATAGGTGATGTCTGCCGTGGGATACACAGGCTTCACCAATTCCAACAGTTGCTCCAGCGCTGCCTTCCTCTTTAGCTTGTTGGAGTATTCTCAGTGTTTGACTTGCCACAGACATGGCAGCTCCCTGTACATGTCTATGAAGTTTGGCAGGAAGTCTGGGTCAGTAAATTTATCAATTTTCTCTGCAAGACACAACACAAGACAAACCCTAATGTCAGGCTCAACTCTCCTAATCTTGTCCCAATATAGGCCTCAATCTATAAGCAGTATAGGCCACTAACCACTGATGCCCCAAGTTAAAATTGTACCTTCGTTTGCACGATCGGCGCTTACGCTACTCCGTTCTCCCCTCACAGATCGTACGTACACATGTTATGCTTTATATACATTGTGCATTGTGACCTTTTTTCTACTGTATTCCCCGACCCTTCTCTTTCAGCGCAGTGGGAGAGCACATGGCAGAGAGACAGCAGGTGCGTGATAATAGCAGCAATGAGGAGGAGGACGAAAACCCGGAGCAAGGCAGTTCTCGATCCAGGAGGAGATATAAGGCCTCAAATATGTCCTTTGTAGAGATGGTGGAGATGGTGGACATCTTGAAGAGGGGCGACTATGATGGGAAGTATGGACCGTACAGCAACCCAAATGTGAGAAAGGCCAAGATCATGACTAAAGTTGTGAGAAGTCTGCACAAGAATTTTGGGGTACGACGATCCAAGGAGGAATTGAGGAAATGCTGGTCAGACCAGAAATTGAGGGAGCAAGATCAGTACAAAAGGATCAAGAAAGTGCTGCAAAAAAGTAAGTGTTTGTCATGTGTTCCTATTATTATTATTACTTTAGTGCTGCTCCATGTGCTTTTCTTTACTTTTGTACAGTTTAAAATGGCAAGTTTCAGGTTTTTGGGCACAGTAATCGTTTGTAGTAAACATCATTCGTTCTCCCACTAATACGATGTTTTTGGCAGATGCAGGGTAACTACATTTGTTCATGCCTATTTGTATTAAAATAAAATTAGTACATTGTTGTCTAGATGGGTTTGTAACTAGAATGAAATGCAAACTAGATTCAGTGTAAGGAGAGGACACTCAGCAGCTGTTTACACATCTGGATGCAGGAGCACTAGTGTGGGATACCAGAACACCCTTTTTAGTGTGTCCCACCCAGGTGCTCCAGTGGATACTAGGGGTCTCTCCATGTGTGAAACTTTAATAACAAAAAAGGTAATTATTCCAGCTTTAAAAAGGTTAAAAAAACATGTTTTCAGCTTGGAGCTCTGCCAAAACAGACAATTTCAAGCAATGTTTCATATTCCTATTTCTTGCCTCAAATATCTGTGTGATAAGTTTACCTTTTTTTTTATTCACATAGGGGAGAAAAGAATCGGGACATCTAAGGACACCACGAACCCCACTACTCATGAAGAAGGGGAAATCCCCACACACCATGAAGAAGATGTGGAGGGAGAGGTTTATTAAGTGGGCGAAATAGTGACCACAACAGGTCAGTGTCTGAGACCACAGCTTCAGGTAATAGATGTATGCCTGCATATTTATAACACATGGTGTGTTTTTTTTATTTTTAGATGATGTGGATGTTGTGGAAGAAGAAACACATTTCAAAAGTGCAAGTGCACAGATCCTCATTGCTGAGATCATGGTGTGCAATCGGGATTTAGAGATGGTCAAGCAAAACATCAATGATGTCCAAAAAAAAATGACCAACATCATTGATGTTTTAGGCACAATCTAAAAACAACAAAAATTGTAAATTTACTCATTGTATTTTATATATTTTTTTTTTTTTAATTTCAGTAATTTGAAAGCCAAATTTTGAAGATGCACACAGTGTGTCAACATGTGCTATCTGGCATCACAGATGTGATGTTTTATGGGTGCAACCCCTTCCTCACAACTAAAGTGGATGAGAGGAAGGGGTTGCACCCCCAAAACACGTCCATTGATCCCCCATGATGGGTGCTAGCACATGTTGTCATTAGGCATGGGATTAGGAGGAAAATTCACATTTTGACTCCAAATTTGTGTGCAACTTCAAAATTTGACTTTTACAGGATCACCCCATCTGATGAAGGCAAAATCAACACAGTTATGACATACTAATGTCACATATTGCCTTCACTTTATCAAAATTAAACTTTGTAAGTTCCTGAGTTGTGTTATGGTTTTAAACATGCCTGTTTAGCCAAAAAAAGGCTATATCTACTGTCAAA
Organism: Lithobates clamitans; assembly: GCA_037952925.1. NCBI lineage: Eukaryota > Metazoa > Chordata > Amphibia > Anura > Ranidae > Lithobates > Lithobates clamitans. The sequence goes on from JBBGZY010000438.1 coordinate 10,639,023, forward strand.
CATAAATGTTACAAATCCAATGTTTGTTAAAAAACCCTTTTATAATGCACATGTGAATGTGCTTTGAGTAAAATGTTTTTTACTCAACAATGTGTAGCTTTTTCTTTCAATGCACAATACCAGTTTTTGGAGTAAGTTGGTGTAGTTACAGTGACAATGGGGGTTATTTACTAAAGGCAAATCCACTTTGCACTACAAGTGCACTTTCAGCGCAGTTTCAAGTGCACTTGCAGTGCAAAGTGGATTTGCCTTTAGTAAATAACCCCCATAGTGCTCTAAAATTTGCCACAATCAGGCCATTTTAGGGACTACAAGCAATTCATTCATGGAGTTGAAAAGGATAATTATTTTTATCATTAATGCATTACATACATTAACAACAAAAACATTGTGTGTGTAGCAGACCCATAGCACAACATAATAGTTAGCTGAAGAAGAGATTGTCACCGCATGTATCAAATATGTTACGTTTGCACTATTGAAGAAAATAGCCAAAAAAAAGGCCATTGGAGAACCTAGGAGACATATAAGAAACACAAGCAGTAAATCAAATGAAATATGAGTTCAGTTTCTAAAAAAATAATTTATAATTTATACATGTTTATTGATTCTCTGGCATATCAATGGCCCCCCTACCCGCAAAGTACTCTAAATACTTTTGGTGAACTTCGCGGGCGCTTTGGGGGGGCAAGCCAGGATGACCAGGTTCAAGAGCCGTCAGAGTTGTTTGATGCGGTAATAAGCCGGCCTCAGTCCCAACTGAGGCCACATAGTTTGATGGATTTTTTCTCAAAAAGTTATGTAATATGCAGCATGCAAGAACGATGTGATTGATTTTATATTCTGCCATGTTAATAGCTGTGATTAATAGGCAGAACCGGCTGGCCATTATTCCAAAGGCATTTTCCACCACTCTTCTGGCTCTGGCCAGCCAGTAATTGAAAACCCTCTGGTCCGGGGTGAGGGTCCTCATCGGAAATGGCTGCAGAATATGGTCCCCAGTGCAAAAGCTTCATCCGTGACGAAGACGAATGGGAGTCCCGCCACATTATCTTCAGGAGGTGGCAACTTCAAGCTGCCATTCTGGAGCCGTCTGAAGAACTCCGTCTGGGAGATGACTCCACCATCCGACATCCAGACATTTTCCCCACGTCCACATACAGAAACTGGTAAGTCGCCGACACCGCTGCCAACAACACAATACTATTATACCCCTTATAATTATAATAGTATGACCCCGAGTGGGGGGTGGGACTATGTGGACATGCTTCCCATCTATTGCCCCATCACAGTTAGGGAAGTCCCACTGCTGGGCAAACTGAGAGGCCACAGTCTGCCATTCCTGTGGGTTTGAAGGAAACTGTGGAGTCAAACAAGAAAAAAAAATTAGTACTTTGCACATAACATTGCAAGCAAATTAGACACAAACATTCTTGGCCAACATAAGTAAACCACTTCTCGAAATGAGTATTTAAAGACAAAAGTATAAGCGGTGCGGAGACCAGTCAGGCACACAGGGCCCCTCTGGGAGTCCTTGACATGGCTGCTGTCACTGTACAGGGCTGCATCGCTCTGGATGGAGGTATGCAACACAAAGTGTTTTGCACTCTCCATGTGTGAACCTGAGACGGCGGGGGGAGGTGGTGAAAGACCCATCACAGGGATGTTCTATATGCAATTAATATGCAGTGTGGGCTAAAGAGCCAATCAGACAGAGACATCTGCAGAGTGTGAACACAGGGGGTCTATACCTGGCTGGAACCTTCCTACCTGGGCTGAGATGTCTGTATATGGGGAGCCTTTGTTATATGGGAAGACTGTGTGTGATGTGTACTGCATGCAGTCTGCATGTCATGTGAGCACAGTGTAAAGTTCATATAGGATGTGTATGGTGGGTATAGTAAAGTCTGCATAGCTGTGTTCAGTATAGTCACACCATGCATTGTGTAATCTATAGTGTGAGCATGGCATAACCCTGGTATGGTGGTGCCTGTGAACACAAGATAGTCTGTACCTTTCACATCTGCCTGCAGCATGCTCTACATCATATATGTCAAACACAAGGCCCACAGGCAAAATCCAGCCCACCAGGCATTGTCATGATGTGGCCCTCCCACCCAGTTTTGCAGCCAGAATGTGGCAGAACTCCTTTCTGCCACCTCCAGCAGTCACCTTCTGCTCCCGCTCACTGCTGTCACTTGTAAACACAGAAGACTTCTGTGTTTACATGGGACAGCTTTGCCCTCAGCGGCTTCCAGATGTAACAGATCACTACACAGGGAGCTATAACAGTGTCACCTATACAGGATGGGCCTGTGGCTGCCTACATAGGTAGTTACTAGAGCCAGACAAGTTGGGGAGTGGGTGTTGCACACTGTGCAAAGAGTGACTGACTCTGTACATAAGGCTTCCCTGTAACTGAACTCTATACATAACGCACTTCTGAACTCTGAACTCTGTATGTAGTTAGTGTACCCCTGAACTCTGCGACTGGGTCCTGGTGTTCCACCACTATGGGGGTCCCCAGCTTGGAGTCAGGGGGCCAGTTATATTCTTTTGCACCGGGGCCCTGAAGGTTCTAGTTATGCCTCTGGTGCTAAGCATACACCCACCAATAGTTTACTTTGTCCTGTTCTGATCTTTAACAGAGGGAGGGTCTGGTTTTACTGTCATACAGATCTGCATTGTTTTGCTTCATTGTGATCATTATGGTGATGATTATCTATCTTGCCATATGCTGCCTTTATTAGTACATGACTTTTATTCTGAATGTGTATGATGCGTCCTGATATAACAGCTAACGAAATGAAAGTAGTATGATTCACCCACAAATGTTTAAAAATCCACTATGATATTTATTACATATTTATGAGAGACCGTTGGTTCTCTAATGCCGCGTACACACGAGCGGATTTCTCATCGGAAAAAGATATAAGGGCCTTTCCGACGGGATTCCCCTCAAGTTTGCCTTGCATACACACGGTCACGCAAAAGTTCGTTGAAATTACGACCGTCAAGAACGCGGTGACGTACAACACTACGATGAGCCGAGAAAATGAAGTTCAATGCTTCCGAGCATGTGTCGAATTGTTTCCGAGCATGCGTAGGGATTTTGCGCGTCGGAATTGCCACAGACGATCGCATTTTAAGATAGGAACTTTTCCCGACTGAAAAATTGAGAACATGCTCTCAATCTTTTGCTGGCTGGAATTCGGCCAGCAAAAGTCCGTTGAAGCATACACACAGTCGTATTTTCCGACGAAAAACTCTCATTGGCCTTTTGCGGGCCGAAATTCCGATCGTGTGTACGGGGCATTCGATCTTTAGTTAGCTGCTGAAACAAAATGACTTCTTCACAAGCATAAACTGCCAAGATCTAGCCAGCTTCTGTAGAAGATTATCTCTGAATCTCCTGTTGAAGCTCTGTGCAAAATGCAAGGAGTTACATTCTAGTCCCTTATTCATGATAAAAGTCCTCTAAGTATTTTTTTTTTTTACATGTAAAGTGAATATATTGAGGAGTAGAGGTCAGTGAGGCCTTTGAGCCCATACTTTTTAGTTCCCTCCCCTTGTTTTTAATTCTTTTTTCTGGAAAGCCTAGAACGTTGTATTTCTTTTGAGTATGTACTCTAATAATTTGTATATATTTATGACAGACCGTTGGTTCTCTAAGATCTTCAGTTAGCTGCTGAAACAAAATGACTTCTTCACAAGCATAAACTTCCAAGATGTATACAGCTTCTGTAGAAGAGAATCTCTGAATCTCCTGTTGAAGCTCTGTGCAAAATGCAAGGAGTTACATTCTAGTCCCTTATTCATGATGATTAACAATGTGATACAGTAATATTTGGAGCATATTCAATATATGTAATTTTGGTAATGGTGTTTTATAGATCGAGGATGTAATAGGGGCTATGGGGTTTTATGTGATGATATATGTTTGGTTGTTGTCAGGCCCATGGCAGCATCTTTAAAGTTCTAGTTGTTCTTTTACGAAAATTTTTTTGTAATAACTTTACTAGGGATGTGATGCTACCATATTATCCACCAGTTCCGCAAACAAGATTATGTTGATTACTAATCACAGCCATTCAAACCACTGATGATCTAGTGTCAATTGAGCTACAAGTCTGTTTTATATGCTTTATGTATTTTGGGCTAGCATACTACAGCTTCTACGAATATGTTGATGCTCAAGGAAGGATGATTTCATCTATAAAATCTTTCAGACCAGTGTATTAAAGATATTACTTGTTTACCTTGCCATTGGCCTTTTTGGTATGCCATAAGTGGGAATGTTTATACACTTTATTCTGGGCACCAAGTGCTTTACTTCTTAATTATATGAAAATGTCAACTTTTAAACTGCAGTTGGTCCATGCCATATAACTCTGTCTGCAACTATGCTGATGCCTGGCTTATGCTCAATTGATACATTTATCTACAATCATTTAACATTATCCTGAATAATGGATACAAATATTGTGAGATATATTCCTAACCAAGTGGACTTTTTGGAGCCTCCTTCCTACAGAGATTAATCTGGGGATATTATTGTATTCCTGTTCTGTTACACAAAAGTCCTCTAAGTATTTTTTTTTTTTTACATGTAAAGTGAATATATTGAGGAGTAGAGGTCAGTGAGGCCTCTGAGCCCATACTTTCTAGTTCCCTCCCCTTGTTTTTAATTCTTTTTTTCTGGAAAGCCTAGAACATTGTATTTCTTTTGAGTATATACACTAATAATTTGTTAAGATTTCTTTTTATAATTGAATTATTTCAGTTTTGTTGTTAGGTAGTGTCCTAAGCTTTTTCCAAAAATCCCTCTATATTATTCTTCTTATTATTATTAATGCTTTTAAAATGACACACACCTGCATGAATGTGTGCTTATTTTATCTTCCTGGGGTTTAGTTTTAAAGTGCGTGTGTAAGTTAGGAGTGGGGGGATCCAACCTGGATGTGAATTTCATCACATAGGATAAAAAAGCTATACTTTTTAAAATAGATATTTTCAGTAAATGAATAACACCAATTAACAAGCTAATTATTACTAGAAAGCTTATATGTAATAGCTTAAATTTGGATAAAACAATGCAAGTGATACACTTGCCTATTTATTTTGTTTCTATTTGTTTTATATTAAACCAGCTTGCATCAATGCTTTCGTCCTGGGCTAAGCATTGGTGGTGGCAGGAACCCCACATATAGATTTTTGCTTGCTTGCTGGACCCACCTCCTGATTCATTGTATTTTCCAGTGTAATGCCCCGTATACACGGTCGGATTTTCCGATGTAAAATGTCCGATCGGAGCGTGTTGTCGGAAATTCCGACTGTGTGTAGGCTCCATCTGACATTTTCCATCGGATTTTCCGACACACAAAGTTTGAGAGCAGGTTATAAAATTTTCCGACAACAAAATCCGTTGTCGGAAATTCTGATCGTGTGTACAAATCCGATGGACAAAGTGCCACGCGTGCTCAGAATAAATAAAGAGATGAAAGCTATTGGTCACTGCCCTGTTTATAATTCCAACGTATGTGTTTTACGTCACCGCGTTTAGAACAATCGGATTTTCCGACAACTTTGTGTGACAGTGTGTATGCAAGACAAGTTTAAGCCAACATCCGTTGGAAAAAATCCTAGGATTTTGTTGTCGGAATGTCCGAACAAAGTCCGACCGTGTGTACGGGGCATAAGAATGCATCTGAAGAACATGGAAAAATTGAAATGTTTATATCTTTATGATTCTTTTTTTGTGAAGCTTTGCAATATAAATATTTGGGTTTGTTCATATAAAGAAATTGCTTTCACTACCTGCATATGCATCCTTGAAAAGGTGGACTTTGCTCCAAGAAACATGTTGAATGGATATTGCATCAACATAAGAACATTTTACTATATCTCTGTGATTACATTTGTCTGTCTTTGGAAATTGGTTTTACAGTATCTTTGTGATATTGAGAAATGTGTTCTAGTATTTTTGTGATATTAAGAGACTTGTTTTATTGTGGTAAAAAAGTGCATTATGTTTTTAGAAATCTCGGTGTCCCTAATTACTGCATGCCATTAAACATTCCACAACATACATACAATTTTAGTTCAAAGATTATTTAGGAGTGTGACATGTGGCAATATCAATAGACTGCTGCAGCTCAACAGTTTTGTTTGTGCAGCCTTTGGAAGCTCATGTGCAGGCTGCAAAGACTCCATTATGCTTGGCATTTGTAGAAAAGCATGGTCAGACATCAATGATACTACCTTTAAAAAACTTTATTGAAAGCTGAACATGGATACAGTAGACATGGCTGTCCCTTCCATAGCTTGCCCTTCATTGCCATTGTTTTCCCTATCCCACTGGACTTTTTTAGGTGACATCATTGGTGTGCAACTGTCTACAAATGCGGCAATATCAGTTTGTTTTCCCTTACTCCCATCAGTCAGCTTTTTAAATATAATGCCAGGGTTATTGCACAATACATTAAAAATTAAATATTCAGCGGTTATCAAACTACTTGTCCCATTGTATTGTTAGAATTAAACAAATGTTTTACTAGAATCTAAGGTAGCGATACACAGCTTGATCTCATCCCCCATTTAGACAGTACAATATAGTTAGAGGGTAAGACCTAAGCCATTTAGAGCAAAGCTAATGTGTAATAGCAATTATTTTTGACAGTCAGAGGCTTTTGTCATATGCATCAAAATACTAGAGTCTCTTCAATGATACATGTCTTTTCATGTTCTTTTAGAGAACATTACGTTACTGCTCAGGCTCATTTCTTGGGAAGATATCTGCCCTTCTAATGTGAGCCTTATTGTTCTGTGAACAACATTCAACTCAAAAAAGGAAAATGTAACCTCCAGCACATGCAATCTGCCAAAAATCAATATTATATTTACATTTCAGTAACAGCTATTTACAGCTCTTTGTCCATAATAACAGATCTGCAGGCACAATAAAGCACTTCATAGCACAATAATAATATTGCTAACAGCATAATTTACCAGCATGCATGACCTAACAACATTTTCCAGCATTCCCACAATATCTGCTATTCAAATAACACATTAAAAAAAGATTATGTGGACAAACTTGGCAGCTCAGCTATACATGCTGTACTACCTGCTTTCTATTATTCAACTGCCATGGCCAAAGAGTGGGTCACATAGCACTTTTTACTGTAGTATACATAGGATTGTACAAATATATATATATAGTCTGACAGTACGGTTCCCTGTCATGGTGTTTGTTGCCAAGGATTGCCAACCAGGCAGGTTGAGGGGCTCCAAGTCCAGGATTATTATTTAATGTGGAGGAAATTTGTTTTATCGGTTTCCTCCAAAGTTTGTAAAATCCAGTTGGGAAACTGGAGCCTGGAGATTTTGCAGCAATCTGGGTGGGAGGAAATCTCGAATCCTGGGACCGGGTTTTGGAAACAGCCAGGAGTTTGATTGTGTGGATGGGTCCTGGGCTAATAGTAGAATCAGGACCAGGGTTCTGGGCTCCACCCAAGGAGTCCTGGTGTTCAAGGGAGAAGCGTGTATGTCTGCATGGTACAGTCTGTCAGAGCAGACAGAGGGCCCAAGCCTGTGGGCTGAAGCAGCAAGGAAACTGGAAAAGAGTTCTAACCAAGGTACAGTGTTTGTACTCTGTTATATGGTCAAGAGGGCTGAGGCTTTATTCTCTTGTGAGGAGTGTAGTTCACAAAAGCATAATTTTTTGTAAATATTTTATTATATCTTTTCATGTGACAACACTGAAGAAATTACACTTTGCTACAATGTAAAGTAGTGAGTGTATTATAACAGTTTTATAACAGTGTAAATTTGCTGTCCCCTCAAAATAACTGAACACATAGCCAATAATGTCTAAACCGCTGGCAACAAAAGTAAGTACACCCCTAAGTGAAAATTTCCAAATTGGGACCACAATTTCCAGCTTTTGTGTGGCCACCATTATTTTCCAGCACTGCCTTAACCCTCTTGGGCATGGCATTCACCAGAGCTTCACAAGTTGCCACTGGAGTCATCTTCCACTCCATGATCACATCACGGAGCTGGTGGAAGTTAGAGACCTTGCGCTCCTCCACCTTATGTATGAGGATGCCCCACAGATGCTCAATAGGGTTTAGGTCTGGAGAAATTCTTGGCCCATCCATCACCTTTACCCTCAGCTTCTTTAGCAAGACAGTGGTCATCTTGGAGCAGTGGCGGATCCAGGGGGGGCAATGGGGCATTTGCACCCCAAAGAACATACGAGCGGGTGAGCCGGCGGGTGAGCGAGTAATCATGCTGCTGGCCCGGGCGTGCGGCTGGCGTGTGACTGAGGCTGAGCGAGCAGGCAGGTGTTGAAGCCGCCCCCCTTCTGAATATGTGACCGAAGGGACGTTGCGTCATGGCCATCCCGCACTCGTCCACAGTAAGCCTAGTGTTTGTAAGTTGGCAAGTGGACATCTTTATACACCCACCAGTCTTGCTTTTCACAGTTATTTTTAACAGTAAACTCAACTTATATTTCACTAAATAAGCTGAGTTTACTGTTAAAAATAACTGTTAAAAGCAAGACTCCGGTGGGTGTATAAAGATGTCTGCTTGCCGACTTCTAACTCTAGTCTTACTGCTGACAAGTGAGGGTGTACCAAGATAGCCGCAATTAAACATAACTTTGCTTGCATATTCTGATGAGTTACATGAGGTAATGAGTTACATTATCTCTCACTGCCCGCCCTCACTCTGGGACACATCCACTTGTAAGTGACAATCCGCATCTTGTGGCAGGCGACATTGGCAAGTGACAATCTGCACCTTGTGGCAGGTGACATTGGCAAGTGACAATCTGCATCTTGTGGCAGGCAACATTGGCAAGGGACAATCTGCATCTTGTGGCAGGCGACATTGGCAAGTGACAATCCACATCTGGTGGCAGAGGATGTGGCAAGTGACATGGCAAGTGACAATCCGCATTTGGTGGCAGCCAACAGTGGCAAGTGACACGCTGCATCTGGTGGCAGGCGACGGTAGAAAGTGACACGCTCAGGGCTCCCAATGATTCTGCATTACGGTGAGTTGAAAAATTTCATTTTACATTACAATGTAATAATATAAATAATGCGCTTCAATCATCCTGACACCACATCTATCATGGTGCTGTGATGATTGAAGCGCCAACACCAGCCATTGCCCCGACAAATTGCCCGCAAAATTTTATGGCAGTGCCCCTCCCGAGACTAGGCTCTGGATCCGCCCTTTTCTTGGAGGTGTGTTCGGGGTCATTATCATGTTGGAATACTGCCCAGTCTCCAAAGTGAGGGGATCATGCTCTGCTTCAGTATGTCCCAGTACATGTTGGCATTCATGGTTCCCTCAATGAACTGTAGTTCCTCAGTGCCAGCAGCATTCATGCAGCCCCAGGCCATGACATTCCCACCACCATGCTTGACTGTAGGCAAGATACGCTTGTCTTTGTACTCACCTGGTTGCTGCCACATACACTTGACACCATCTGAACCAAATACATTTATCTTGGTCTCATCAGACCACAGGACATGGTTCCAGAAATCCATGTCCTTAGTCTTCTTGTCTTCAGCAAACTGTTTGCAGGCTTTCTTGTGCATCATCTTTAGAAGAGGCTTCCTTCTAGGATGACAGCCATGTAGACCAATTTAAGGCAGTGTGTGACGTATGGTCAGAGCACTGACATGCTGACCCTCCACCCCTTCAACCTCTGCAGCAATGCTGGCAGCACTCATTCGTCTATTTCCCAAAGAAAACCTCTGGATATAACGCTGAGCATGTGCACTCAACTTCTTTGGTTGACCATGGTGAGGCCTGTTCTGAGTGAAGCCTGTCCTGTTAAACCGCTGTATGGTCTTGGCCACCATGCTGCAGCTTAGTTCCAGGGTCTTGGCAATCTTTTAATACACTAAGCCATCTTTATGTAGAGCAACAAATCTTTTTTTCAGATCCTCAGAGAGTTCTTTGCCATGAGGTGCACTGTTAAACTTCCATGACCAGTAGGAAAGAGCGATAACACCAAATTTAATACACCTGCTCCCCATTTACATTTAAAACGATAGTGCCAAAACACAAATGATGTGAAAATGAAACTGTTAAACACCAAAGTCCATAAACCAGATGAACAGAAAATCTTCCAAGGGATCAGTGTGGAAAGGTAGAAAATGAGAAAACACCCATCGTAGTGTTCCCCCACCACCTAAAATGCACGCTTACCAAATAGCAAGCTCAATAAGCTCATCAATTAACCAGAGGCCGGATGGACAGTGGATGTTGACACGTCCCTCTATGCACTATAGCAGGCGGCAAGCAAACCGGGTACAAGTAGGACCTTGATTTCAGATATCCAACCAGCGTTAGGGCATCCCTCTAGCGGCGTAGCCGTGAGCATGTATGGGGGGGGTACCAATCCCCAAATCACAGACATAGGAGTAAAGAGAAGGTATCTATAGTGTACCTCCATAAAACAGATTTATTTGAATAAAGTAGAAAACTTACAATTTAGTAGTTAAAAAGGAGCGAAATCGCCGGCCGGCTGGCGAGCGCCCGTCCAAGTGAAAAGCGATGACGTCAGAGCGTCACCCTCCCAATGTACGTTTCGTCTGTAACTGACATCGTCCCCAGACATGAAAACATATAATAAAATATTTACAAAAATGTGAGGGGTGTACTCACTTTAATGAAATACTGTATATATAGTTCCCAGGGTAGCCTAGGCACTCTATGCTTGAAATAAATCCCCAGGTGCTCACCCACAATGACATCCATATCAATCCAAATCTAGTTTGCGCCAAATTTGAGTCAAGGCCCATTCACTGTGGCATCGCAGTGCATTACTGGTTGATGATTGGCCAAGCATGCACTATGACCTGCATGCTTGGCCAATCACAGCACCGTCTGTACAGAGAGCCGTAATTGGCCAAAGCCAGGGTGGCTTTGGCCAATTATGGCTCAGGGGGTCTAGTACACGCCCCACACTATATAAGGCCACTTGCGTGGAGAGAGATTGACAGAGAAACAGTGTCATTTGATTTAAGTTAGATAGAGTAGGTAGGCGAGTCAGCTGCACTTACAGTGTATTGTGTATATATATATTGTAGCAGAGCGTCCCAGAGAGAGCCAGGAAAAGTCCTGTTCGGGGTTTATACATCTCCCAGGCTCCTCTCATACAGGTTCAGGGATCTCTGATCCATGGTCCAGTTCAGGTCTTGGTCCTCTCCCCAGGCTAATTTAAAGCTCACCTGAGCAAGACAGCCCTTGCTCTTGGCCTGGGATACTCAGACAAGCTTCTGTGTAGGAGAGCAAAAAGGTATGTGGAAGCTGACAAGCTGTAGGTTTGCTCAGCCTAATAGTTAGGATCTGTAAATATTGTTTAGTTAGTGCCGAGACACGGCTAGGTTTTGTTTTGGCTATTTTTGTTCCTATTTGTTTTCTTTGGAACACTGTACAGCACCTGTATATAGACTTGTATATATCACAAATAAACACTGCACTGTTTGTCACTATTTCACTGGATTTGGTATCTGTGCCTGAAAGACTGCTCATCCCAGGAGCTTTGAAACTGCTACCTGTCCCCCAGGTTACATATGGTGGAGACTGCGACCAGCTGTAGTAAGTTACTACTTAAAAGGCCAGTACCTAGTGTGACTAAACATGGAGGAAATCCTAAAACAATTGGTGATATCCAATGCTGCACAGCAACAATCCAATGCTACACAGCAACGAGCAAACGCTACACAGCAACAAACAAATGAGTTATCGCAAAGGCTGTTTGAACAGCTAGCCACTGATGCAAAAGAGGATAGGAAAACCTTGGCTGCGGTTGTGGAGACGCTAGCACAGTGGTCACCTGCTAAAGTTAATGTTGTTGGAGACAAGCCCTCAGCCGTCCATGTGGGTCGCTTTCTTTCTAAGATGACTGCAGATGATGATCCAGAGGCATTTCTCTTAACGTTTGAATGTACCGCCGAGAGGGAACGTTGGCCCAAAACCCAGTGGGCAGGACTGGTCGCCCCCTTGCTGTCTGGAGAATCGCAGAAGGCCTATTATGATTTGGAGTCAGCAGAAGCAGGAGACTATGAAAAGGTCAAGCAGGAAATCCTGGCACGACTTGGTGTCACCTTGGCAGTTCGAGCACAGCGGGTCCACAGCTGGTTCTTCCAAGATAATTCACTTGGTGAGAAAATGGCTACAGCCGGAGTCCCTGTCTGGGCCACAAATAGTGGAGCGTGTGGTCATGGACCAGTTCCTGAGGTCACTACCAGTTCCCCTGCAGAAGTGGGTGAGTCAAAGAGGACCCCAACTCGGCGGACAACCTCGTGGAACTTGTTGAAAGGTACTTTGCTGCAGAGAACCTGGTCGCCACCCCTACAGCTGCACGGACTTTCCGCCCAAAGCCACGGTCCCCCCAGGCAACCGGTAAGACTGTTCCAGGGGAAGTGGGTGGTAAGCATGGCAAGGAAATAGGGGGGAGGATTTTTGGTGCCAGGACTGAAGTTTGGCGTCCCAAACAAGGGAAGCTACTGCCTGTCAGCAAACCAAACTGGGGAAACATCAGGTGTTTTTGTTGCCAAGAACTGGGACATGTTGCAGCAAATTGTCCATTGACAGATGAACCAATGCAGTGTGATCTATCTATTAGAAGGCAGTCTATGTTTTCTGCTGTTTCATGCGCTGCAGCACCAAGTATGGGAAAACACATGTGCCAAATGACTGTTAATAATAAGCCTATTACGGCCTTGCTGGACTCTGGAAGTCTAGTGACTTTGGTTACAGCTGAGATGGTTGAAACTGTGAATTTGCATGCTAAAAAAGTTGCTGTGATCTGTGTACATGGGGATACCCGCGAGTATCCTATAACCACTGTTCAGTTTAAAACTGGCTTAGGTACGGTGACCCATCCGGTCGGACTTGTGCCCCATTTGGTGCACGAGGCCATCATTGGTAGGGACTTCCCTAAGTTTTGGGAACTGTGGGATCGTCCCGACCCGGTCGCAGTAGCTGACTCAGTGACAGAGCCAGAACTCCTGGCCGCTACTGACAATGTGGGTTCAGGGGACTCTTCTCAGGGCTCCCCAGGTTTTCCTTTCTCAGTTATGGCAGGAGAGCTGGAGGAGCCTGAGGAGGTCCCCACAACCAGTGGAGCTGGACAGCCATCTGCTGAATCTGAGCCTACGTTGGAGTTTGCTGTCCTTTAATGTACACAAGGAAAATTTTGGTACCGAGCAGAGAAAAGACCCAACCCTTGCCAGGGCCTGGGAAAATGTAATGGTGATTAATGATGTACCTGTCGAATCAGGGGACAGGCTCTGTTTTCCTTATTTTAGCAGCAATGAGGATTTAATGTATCGTGTATGTAAAAAAAATGATGAAGTGGTTGAACAGTTGGTGGTCCCTAAGCCATACAGAAGGGTGGTGTTTGAACTTGCCCATGGGCACTTGCTAGGAGGTCATTTAGGGGTTGAGAAAACTACTGAAAGGGTGTTGCGCAGGTTTTATTGGCCCGGAATACAGAAGAATATTGCGAATTATTGTCAATCCTGTCCTGTGTGTCAGATGTCAGCCCCACTACAACACTTCCGAAGTCCTTTAGTGCCCTTGCCCATTATTGAAGTGCCCTTTGAGAGGATTGCCATGGACCTTGTGGGTCCACTCCCCAAGTCTGCCCGAGGTCATCAGCATATCCTCGTAATCATGGATTATGCTACCCGTTACCCAGAGGCCATTCCCTTACACACCGCGTCTGCTAAACATTGCCAAAGAGCTGTTTATGGTGTTCAGTCGTGTCAGAATCCCTAAAGAAGTCCTTACCGACCAGGGCACCCCATTTATGTCACGAATAACTAGAGAGCTGTGCAAGTTATTTAAGGTGACGCTATTGTGAACCTCGGTGTACCATCCTCAAACGGATGGCTTGGTGGAACGCTTCAATAAAACATTAAAGAGCATGTTAAAAAAGGTTGTTGACAAGGATGGGAAAAACTGGGACTTCCTGATACCATACTTGATGTTTGCCATCAGGGAGGTTCCCCAGTCGTTCCCCAGTCCTCCACGGGGTACTCTCCCTTTGATTTGCTTTATGGGAGACACCCTCGGGGACTCTTGGACATAGCCAAAGAAACTTGGGAGGGGGAGCAGACACCCCATAAAAGTGTCATTGAGCATATCGCTCAAATGCAGGACAGGATTGCAGCAATCATGCCGATGGTAAAAGAACACTTACTGCAGGCCCAAACAGCTAAACAGAGGATATACAACAGGGGGGCCCAACTCCGTGTTTTCTCACCTGGTGATAGGGTCCTGGTGTTAGTTCCCACTGTTGAGAGCAAGTTCCTGGCTAAGTGGCAGGGTCCCTTTGAAGTAATTGAAAGAGTTGGGGAGGTCAATTACAAAATATATCAACCAGGAAAAAGGAAGCCCGAACAGATTTACCACATAAACATGTTAAAGCCCTGGAAGGATAGACTGGCGTTAACTGCGAGGTCCCTCCCGGTAACGCCTAAGGGTACTGAGTCCCCTCTGATCCCTGAGGTCACGATTCCAGACACCCTGTCATATTCTCAAAAGCAGGAAACTAGAGAATTCCTGATAAGAAATAGAGAGAAATTTTCAGAGTTACCTGGCACGACTTCAGCAGTTCAGCATGATATTGTTACTGAACCTGGGGTCCGTGTCAAGCTCAAACCATACCGAATTCCTGAAGCGAGGAGAAAGGAGATCAGCGAGGAAGTTAAAAGAATGTTGGAGCTAGATGTCATTGAGGAATCCAATAGTGACTGGTCTAGCCCCATCGTGTTAGTCCCAAAATCGGATGGCACTTGGAGGTTCTGTAATGACTTCAGGAAGCTTAATGCAGTACAGTTAGTGTACTGTGTCCACTGCACAGTGTGCACCTAAAGCTACCTGAAGACAATTGCTGGTGTTCTTCTGATCCTATTAGTACCACAGGCAGGCAGCTGCAGTATTTACAGTAAGTGTACTGTGTCTTCTGCAAAGTGTGCACCTAAAGCTACCTAAAGACAATTGCTGGTGTTCTGATCCTATTATTACCACAGGCAGGCAGCTGCAGTATTTACAGTTAGTGTACTGTGTCCTCTGTACAGTGCGCACCTAAAGCTACCTGAAGACAATTGCTGGTGTTCTTCTGATCACATTAGTACCACAGGCAGGCGGCTGCAGTATTTACAGTTAGTGTACTGTGTCCTCCGCACAGTGTGCACCTAAAGCTACCTGAAGACAATTGCTGGTGTTCTTCTGATCCTATTAATACCACAGGCAGGCAGCTGCAGTATTTACAGTTAGTGTACTGTGTCCTCTGTACAGTGTGCACCTAAAGCTACCTGAAGACAATTGCTGGTGTTCTGACCCTATTAATACCACAGACAGGCAGCTGCAGTATTTACAGTTAGTGTACTGTATCCTCTGCACAGTGTGCACCTAAAGCTACCAGAAGACAATTGCTGGTGTTCTTCTGATCCTATTAGTACCACAGGCAGGCAGTTGTAGTATTTACAGTCAGTGTGCTGTGTCCTCCGCACAGTGTGCACCTAAAGCTACCTGAAGACAATTGCTGGTGTTTTTCTGATCCTATTAATACCACAGGCAGGCAGCTGCAGTATTTACAGTTAATGTACTGTGTCCTCTGTGCAGTGTGCAGCTAAAGCTACCTGAAGACAATTGCTGGTGTTCTGATCCTATTAATACCAGAGGCAGGCAGCTGCAGTATTTACAGTTGGTATACTGTGTCCTCTGCACAGTGTGCACCTAAAGCTACCTGAAGACAATTGCTGGTGTTCTTCTGATCCTAATAATACCACAGGTAGGCAGCTGCTGTATTTACAGTTAGTGTACTGTGTCCTCTGCACAGTGTGCACCTAAAGCTACCTGAAGACAATTGCTGTTGTTCTGATCCTATTAATACCACAGGCAGGCAGCTGCTGTATTTACAGTTAGTGTACTGTGTCCTCTGCACAGTGTGCACCTAAAGCTACCTGAAGACAATTGCTGTTGTTCTGATCCTATTAATACCACAGGCAGGCAGCTGGGTCCTGGCAATATGGATGAAAATCAGTGAGACAAATGGCATGGGTACCCCCAAGTCCATTACCAGGCCCTTTGGGTCTTGTATGGATATTAAAGGGAACCCCGCACCCAAATTAAAAAAGGAAAGGTGGGGGCCCCCAGGCCCTATATACTCTGAACAGCAGTATACAGGCGGTGCAAACAAGACAGGGACTGTAGGTTTGTTGTTAAGTAGAATCTCTTTGTAATTTTGAACGGGTACATTTTTAACCTGTTTAGCTTCAGCCAAAAAATCTATTTTAAGCTTTTTGGAAAACCTAGGGAAGGGTTATCACCCCTGTGACATTTGTTTTGCTGTCTGTGCTCCTCTTCAGAAGATTTCACCTCACTTTTTGTCCCAATGACAAATGATTTTTGAAAATTTGGGGTTTTTTGTGAAACAAGGATTGGTGATAAAGCATCAGTGGAAAGGAGAAAAGTTTTTCCCATATTTACTCTTACAGGAGAGAATTTCCATTCCTAGGGGTAGATTTCATCTCACTTCCTGTTGTCTCCTTCTGTTTGCAAGTAGGAGTCGTTTGTAAGTTGGATGTTTGAAAGTAGGGGCCTGCCCTATATACTCAGCAGAAATTTGGGCCTTAGGTGTTGTGGTGGCCACAACACTGTAAGCCCTCACAGGGCCCTGCTGTGAAATATTAGATCAAGAATTGTAATTACATGCCCCTGTTGAACAGGGGCAGAAAAATTGGGCCTTTGGTGGTGGTGGTGGTGCTGGTGCCACAACACTGTAAGTTCTCACAGATACTATTGGTGAGCGCAGAAACGGGACCTGCTGTGAAATATTAGATCAGGAATTGTAATTACATGCCCCTGTTGAACAGGGGCAGAAAAATTGGGCCTTTGATGGTGGTGGTGGTGCCACAACACTGGAACCCCTCACAGATGCTCTAGTTGGAGCGCAGGAACTAGCCCTGCTGCAAAGAATTGCATCAAAAATTGTAATTACACGCCCCTGTTAAACAGGGGCTCAAAAATTGGGCCTTAGGCACTGGTGCTGGTGCCACAACCCTGCAACTTCTCACAGATACTCTAGTTGGAGCGCAGGAACAAGCCCTGCTTCAAAGAATTGCATGAAAAATTGTAATTACATGCCCCTGTTAAACAGGGGCCGAAAAATTGGGCCATAGGCACTGGTGGCAGGACTGGCGGCGCCCAGAACCAAAAATTTTCTTACAAGCTATCATCATGATCATTGAGGAAGAGGATAATTGCTCAGTATAACAGGATAGTCACTCAGCATCAGCATAGGCAGTCTTTGAAGGGATCTGACATTTCAAAAAAATGTATTCGGTTACATCAGCATCAGGTGCTTGGTAGCTGGTGGTGATCCAAGACTGATTCATTTTATGAAGGTCGGTCGATCGACCGAGTCGGTGGACAGATGCACCCTGTGATCGGTTACAAAGCCTCCAGCAGCACTGAATGTGCATTCCGAAAGAACGGTGGATGGGCCAGTAGCCTGGACAGGCCAGTAGCTCAACTGCATACTGTGCAAGCTCTGGCCAGTGATCCATCCTCAAGACCCAGTAACCCAGAGGATTTTCGGTGGGAAAGGTGTCCAAGTCAGATCTTGCCCCTAGGTATTCCTGCACTCCTGCATTCCTGTAAAACAGACGCTGGCGACGGTTGCTGGAACCGATCATACCTTGGGGCTGCGGACTAAAAAATTGTCTGAACGCATCAGTCAGACAGCCACCTTCTCCACCGCTCCTTCTTTGACTGACCGAAGCCTCAGCAACACGTTGTCCAGAAACAGGAGTTTGTAACCTCCCAGTCTCTGTGAATGCGTTGCACAGACCTTTCTGCAAGGTACTCCTGCAGATGTTTCATCTTCTGCTGCCTCTGCGATGGCAAGATAAGGTCCGCAACCTTACCCTTGTAACGTGGATCAAGGAGGGTTGCCAGCTAGTATTGTTCCTTCTCCTTGATACCACGAATACGAGGATCCTTCCGCAGGCTTTGCAGGATCAGGGAGGCCATGCAGCATAGGTTTGATGAGGCATTCGGTCAGGAGTCCTCTGGATCACTAAGGAGGACATGATCCACAGCCACCTCCTCCCAGCCACGTACAAGTCCATGTGTTTCTTGGGACTGTAAATAATCCCTTAAAGACTGCTTCTGATGCTGAGTGCCAGGCTCCACCTCCATACTGACACAATCCTCCTCCTCCTCCTCCTCCTCTTCCTGTGTGATCGGCAGGCACGCAGGAACACTGTCTGGATAAAGGGGGCCTTGAGAGCTAAGGAAGTCCTCCTCTTCCTGCCTCTGTTCTGCCTCAAGTGCCCTGTCCATTATTCCACACAGCGTGTGCCTTAACAGGTGGACAAGGGGGACAGTGTCACTGATGCATGCACTGTCACTGCTCACCATCCTCGTGGCCTCCTCAAATGGTGACAGGACAGTGCATGCATCCCTGATCATGGCCCACTGGCGTGCGGAAAAAAAAACAAGCTCCAATGACCCTGTCCTGGTGCCATAGTCGCACAGGTACTCATTGATGGCCCTCTGCTGCGTGTGCAGCCGCTGCAGCATGGCCAACGTTGAGTTCCACCTGGTGGGCATGTCACAGAATAGGCGGTTCTTGGCCAGGTTAAATTCCTTTTGGAGGTCTGCCAGCTGAGCACAGGAGATATATGACCGGCGGAAATGCACACAGACTTTCCTGGCCTGCCTCAGGACATGCTGTAAGCCCAGGTACCTGCCCAAGAACCGCTGCACCACCAAGTTAATGACGTGAGCCAAACACGGAACATGGGTCATTTGTCCCTGTTGGAGGGCAGAGAGGAAGTTGGTGCCATTGTCGCAAACCACCATTCCTGCCTTAAAATGGCGTGGCATCAACCACCTCTGAACCTGCCCCTGCAGAGCTGACAGAACCTCTGCCCCAGTGTGGCTCCTCTCCCACAAGCACACCAGCTCAAGCACCGCATGGCATCTTTTGGCCTGCATACTTGCGTAGCCCCTTGAATGCCTACGGAGAACCGCTGGTTCCGAGGACAAAGCGCAAGAAGAGGCCATGGAGGAAGAAGAAGAGGAGGGGGTGGAGGAGAGAGGTGTGTAAGAATCATTAGTAGTGGCATTTTGGAGGCGTGGTGGCAGAACAACCTCCAACACTACTGCACCTTGTCCTGCATCCTTCCCAGCTGCCAGCAGAGTCACCCAATGCACGGTGAAACTTAGGTAACGTCCTTGTCCATGCCTGCTGGTCCATAAGTCAACAGTAATATGCACCTTACCGCTGACCGCCCTGCCCAGAGAGGCATGGACATTGCCTTCCACATGCCGGTAGAGAGACGTAATTGCCTTCCATGAGAAAAAGTGGCATTTGGGTACCTGCCACTGAGGAACCGCACATTCCACAAACTCACGGAAGGGGGCAGAGTCTACCAACTGCAAAGGTAGCAGTTGAAGTGCTAGCAATTTTGCCAAGCTAGCATTCAACCGCTGGGCATGTGGATGGCTGGGAGCAAACTTCTTTTGGCGGAGCAGCAGCTGGGGCAGGGAAATTTGCCTGGTACAATCTGACGTCTGTGTACCAATAGCAGATTGCCCACAAGTACTTGGCTGTGACACACCTAATTCTACACCCTCATTCCTCTCAGTGCAGGTTTCAGAGAGGAATGAAGGTATAGTGGGGTTGGAGATCTTAGCTGATGAGGAGCAAGGAGAGGTCCTCTTTGTTCTTTGGTCTGGGTCTTTTAGATACGCTTGCCAACGAACTGCATGGCAGGTCAACATTTGTCTCGTTAAGCATGTTGTTCCCAAGTGGGAGATGTTTTGGCCACGCAAGATACGCTTGAGACATTTGTTGCAAATAGCAGCGGTGCGATCTGATGCACTCGTCTCAAAAAAGGCCCACACCAAAGAACTTTTGGAATAACGCGCAGAGACAGCAGCTACTGGCTTCATCTAGCTCAGTATCATCATCAGAGCCTTCTAAACGATGGGGCATCCTCCTGGAGCATGTACCCAACACTGTGGTCAAACAGTTCGAGGGACTCCTCAGGAGGACATGGTGGGGCTAGGGAAGGAGTCACTGATGCCATTGAGCCAAGGGAAGAGGCCGCGTTGGCAGCTACTTTGCCAGACAAAGTACCCTGAGCATGGGTGAGAGAGGATGAGGAGGATGATGACGGCTTGGTCATCTTTCGCATGTTGCAGCTGATCACGGCCAGCTGCCGAAAAAAAGGCCAAGCATGTCCCACAGCCACGTGCTGATGAGGATGCACCATCTCCACGACCAGCACTGTTGTCTCTAGACACAGAGCCTGCTTGCCCTCTTTTATTGGCTTGTGACTGTCTGCCTCTCCTTGTTGGCCTTCCAGACATACTAATGGCCTGCAGTGAGATGTAGCTGCACTAAGCTGGGATATATATATATATATATACTGATACTGCAACTAGCAAAATCAACTGCCTGCCTGTAGTATGAGAACACCACCAATCTTCTACAGGTAGCTTTAGATGAACACTGTGCAGAGGTCGCACTACACTAACTTGTAGCTTTAGCTGAACACTGTGCAGAGGACACACTACACCATCTTTAAAATAATGTAGCTGCCTGCGGTAGTGATAGGATCAGGGAAACACCACCAACCTTCTAAAGGTAGCTTTAGCTGAACACTGTGCAGAGGTCGCACTACACTAACTTGTAGCTTTAGCTGAACACTCTTCAGAGGTCGCACTACACTAACTTGTAGCTTTAGCTGAACACTGTGAGGAGGACGCACTACACTAACTTGTAGCTTTAGCTGAACACTGTGAGGAGGACGCACTACACTAACTTGTAGCTTTAGCTGAACACCGTGCACTACACTAACTTGTAGCTTTAGATGAACACTGTTCAGAGGATGCACTACACTAACTTGTAGCTTTAGCTGAACACTCTTCAGAGGACGCACTACACTAACTTGTAGCTTTAGCTTAACACTGTGCAGAGGTCACACTAAACTAACTTGTAGCTTTAGCTGAACACTGTGAGGAGGACGCACTACACTAACTGTAAATAGTCTAGCTGCCTGACTGTGGTACTAATAGAATCAGAAGAACACCAGCAACTTTCTTCAGGTAGCTGTAAATACTGTAATAACACAAGCCTACCTGTCAGTAGGAAGATAATAACAGGAACGGATCTAGCGAAACTGAATACAGTGTGTGTGCGTGTGTATATATATTTATATCTATCTATCTATCTATATATATATATATATATATATATATACACAACACATGGGATGCATATACACACACAATACACTGTAAGTGCAGCTAACTCACTGACTGTCCTGCCTAATCTATCTAACTTAAATCAAATGACACTGTCTCTCTGTCTCTGTCTCTCAACGCCGGAACACACACTACACAGGGCCGCCGTGCAGGCGGCCTTATATAGTGTGGGGCGTGTACTAACCCCCCTGAGCCATAATTGGCCACAGCCACCCTGGCTTTGGCCAATTACAGCTCTCTCTACAGACGGCGCTGTGATTGGCCAACCATGCGGGTCATAGTGCATGCTTGGCCAATCATCAGCCAGCAATGCACTGCGATGCCGTAGTGAATTATGGGCCGTGACGCGCCACACGAATTTGGTGTGAACGGCCCATATCGTTCGCAATTCGGTGAACGATCGAACAGACGATGTTCGAGTCGAACATGGGTTCGACTCGAACACGAAGCTCATCCCTACTCCTCACTAAACAAGTAAAAAGGCGCAATGTGCAGATACCTCAAAGCTTAATACCCAATGGTCCAAGGGCATGGAAGTATGTACATATGTGTACACTAGTAGTGTAAAGCCACTATGTCAGTCAGGGCAGCCACCAAGAAACCAAAAGCGAGTTCCAATAAGCTGAGAAAAAACAAGGAATAGGGGCGCCTCTGAGAATATATCATAAAACAATTTATTACAATCACAATATCCACTCACATGAAATAAAGAGGAGTCGTATACAGAAGCATGATCAGGGCTGAGGAGATGATGATGTTAACTGTAGCCAGCAGCAGTTCCAGTGTAGCTGATACACAATCAAGTCCAGGCAGGCAAGGGTGCAAATGGCTGAGTACAAACACAGTCTGATGTGATTCAGTGTTCCTGGCAGGTAGTGATTGCAGTCCAGTGAAGAGGGGGAGATCAGTCAAATACTGACAAGGGCATCCATGGGAGGAGGGGGGAAGACATCCGGATGGATGGCTGAGCCATACTGTATCTCCACAGCGTTCACACTATCCCTGTGTGGTGGAGGGAGAGACACGGCCGTGTGTGTGGATCGAAAGCGAGGCTTGGAGTGCCGAGCCGTGACGTCATCAACATGTGATGAGTTTCTGAACCAGCTGGCTATGGACAGAGGGCGGGGCCAAAGCATAAATGGAGACACAGAAAAAAACACAGGGGGAGGGGACCAGAGGAAAAATGAATTGTTGCAGTTAACATTAATTCAAAATTAAAAATGAAAATGACTAATGAAAAACAACAAAGGCAGTGGTATATGGACACAGTAATAAGAAAAAATATATATATGAATATAAGTAAATAAAATTACTGGGGAGTATGAAAAGAAACGAGAATAAGTTAGAGACACAATGTTGAAGGTGAGAGATGCATATTCCATATAGAACAGAAGTGCATGCTGAATACCATATAGAATTAATTAATAAGAATCTAAAAAAGGAGGGAGGGGGAAAGAAATCAAAATTAAGGGATAAATATTAATGTATATATGAACAATATAAAATTAGATAAAAAATATACATGCATATAGATGATGACATATAATAAGAGACAGTCAATCTGATGTAGAAAAAACTTTTTTTGGGACATCGGGGGTAAGTAAAAATAAAAATAAAAAATGAAAATGATAAGAGGGGCCGTGGGCTGAAGAAAGGGGAGGGGGAAAGGAGGGGGGCGGGGAGTGGAAGGAAAAAAGTGTAATAATAATAATTATAACCAAAAATGCAAATGGGTGCAGAGATGTGTGCGTATGTCTGCATACACATCAGGAAAGGCAGAATGGATAAAGGGGGGGGGAGGCGGGGGCAGAGAGGGGGAAGGAAGGGGAGAAGACAGGGAGGGAAGGGGGGAAGGGGGGAGAAGAGGAGAAAAAGGAGGGGAAGAAAGAGGGAGCAAAGTAAGGGAGAAGAGGGGGAGGGGGAAGAAAATGAGGGGGGTCATGGGGAAAAAATATGACATCATGCTAACTCCAGAGTTGCCAATACTTACTGGAGACACCAGGAGCAAACCCGCCACCCCCATATATTTAAAAAAATAAAGAAAATGAAACCTGTGGTGAAAATAACAAGAATGTACATATGAATATACATAATTAAAAAGTATGATATCATCAGAATGCATAGTGTTGGCCGTAATAACAATAAAAAGTGGAGCAAGAGAGACTATAGTACTGTGGCTATTTCTATACCTTTGTTGAGGTCGCCGGGTGAGAAGACATCAAGGCAATAAATCCAAAAAGTCTTTCTCGTGCACAGTTTTTTAAAATGTTCAGCTTGGGTCATAGATTTGGAGATTTGCTCGATGACCCAAACTTCGAGACCAATCGTAGATTTTTTGTGATGCTCAGCAAAATGACGGGGGACACTATGTAGGTCTTTGCCACCCTCGATGAGTCATCGGTGCCTGATGAGGAAGTCACTGACTCCACGTGGGTGCCTGATAGGAGAGAAGAGGAGGAGGAGGAGGCACATTTCCAACGAGGCAGGATGCCCCCCAGGGGCCAGCTTAAGGGCAGCACACTGACTGCATCACACCACAGAGCTCCGCATGTGCAGGGCGCTGCTGTCTCTGCGCATTATTCCAAAAGTTCTTTGGTGTGGGCCTTTTTTGAGAGGAGTGCATAAGATCGCACCGCTGCTATTTGCAACATATGTCTCAAGCGTATCTCGCGTGGCCAAAACATCACCCACTTGGGCACCACATGCTTGACCAGACATATGTCGACCTGCCATGCAGTTCGTTGGCAAGCGTACCTAAAAGACCCACACCAAAGAACAAAGCGGACCTCTCCTTGCTCCTCATTAGGGATGAGCTTCGAGTTCGAGTCGAACTCATGTTCGACTCGAACATCGGCTGTTTCGCCAGTTCGCCGAACAGCGAACAATTTGGGGTGTTCACGGCAAATTCGAAAGCCGCAGGACACCCTTTAAAAGTCTATGAGAGAAATCACAAGTGCTAATTTTAAAGGCTTATATGCATGGTATTGTCATAAAAAGTGTTTGGGGACCTGGGTCCTGCCCCAGGGGACAAGCATCAATGCAAAAAAAAGTTTTAAAAACAGCCATTTTTTCAGGAGCAGTGATTTTAATAATGCTTAAAGTGAAACAATAAAAGTGTAATATCCCTTTAAATTTCGTACCTGGGGGGTGTTTATAGTATGCCTGTAAAGGAGCGCATGTTTCCCATGTTTAGAACAGTCTGACAGCAAAATGACATTTCAAAGGAAAAAAAGTCATTTAAAACTACTCGCGGCTATACTGAATTGCCGGTCCGACAATACACATAAAAGTTCATTGATAAAAATGGCATGGGAATTCCCCACAGGGGAACCCCAAACCAAAATTTTTAAAAAAATGACGTGGGGGTCCCCCTAAATTCCATACCAGGTCCTTCAGGTCTGGTATGGATATTAAGGGGAAGCCCGGCCAAAATTTTTTTAAAAAATTGCGTGGGGTCCCCCTCAAGATCTATACCAGACCCTCCAGGTCTGGTATGGGTTTTAAGGGGAACCCCGCACCAAAATTTAAAAAAAAATGGCATGGGGTCCCCCCAAAAATCCATACCAGACCCTTATCCGAGCACGCAACCTGGCAGGCCACAGGAAAAGAGGGGGGGATGAGAGAGCGCCCCCCTCCTGAACCGTACCAGGCCACATGCCCTCAACATTGTTAATGGGGACAAGGGCCTCATCCCCACAACCCTTGCCCGGTGGTTGTGGGGGTCTGCGGGTGGGGGCTTATCGGAATCTGGAAGCCCCTTTAACAAGGGGACCCCCAGATCCCGGCCCTCCCCCCTGTGTGAAATGGTAAGGGGGTACTTTCCTACCATTTCATAAAAAAACTGTCAAAAATGTTAAAAATGACAAGAGACAGTTTTCGACAATTCCTTTATTTAAATGCTTCTTCTTTCGTCTATCTTCTTTCTTCTATCTTCTTTCTTCTATCTTCCTTCGGTTTCTTCCTCCATCTTCTTCTTCTTATTCTGGCTCTTCTGGTTCTTCCTCCGGTGTTCTCATCCGGCATCTTCCTCCGCGGTGTCGGTACGTAACCCCGCCCCCTTCTGACGTCATGGGCAATGCCACAAGGAAGTCCCCATCAAGTTCCCGTGCGTCAGAGGGGGGCGGGGTTACCGGGTGGCCCCGCCCCAATTATTTAGGAAGCGTCAGAAGAGGAGAAGCGTCACACAGTGGGAGCCTCCCTCCATGCCATCATGGATGCGGAGCGGCCCGAAGAGAAAAAGGAAAGATGCCACCGATGCCGTGGAGGAAGTTGCTGGACGAGAACACCGGAGGAAGAACCAGAAGAAGATGGAGGAAGAAACCGATGGAAGATAGAAGAAAGAAGATAGAAGAAAGAAGAAGCATTTAAATAAAGGAATTGTCAAAAACTGTCTCTTGTCATTTTTAACATTTTTGACAGTTTTTTTGTGAAATGGTAGGATACCATTTCACACGGGGGGCCGGGATCTGGGGGTCCCCTTGTTAAAGGGGGCTTCCAGATTCCCATAAGCCCCCCGCCCGCAGACCCCCACAACCACCGGGCAAGGGTTGTGGGGATGAGGCCCTTGTCCCCATCAACATGGGGACAAGGTGTTATGGGGGCTACCCCAAAGCACCCTCCCAATGTTGAGGGCCTGTGGCCTGGTACGTTTCAGGAGGGGGGGCGCTCTTTCATCCCCCCTCTTTTCCTGCAGCCTGCCAGGTTGCGTGCTCGGATAAGGGTCTGGTATGGATTTTTGGGGGGACCCCACGCCATTTTTTTTTTTTTTAAATCATACCAGACCTGAAGGGTCTGGTGTAGATTTTGAGGGGGACCCCACGCCATTTTTTTTTTAAATTTTGGCCGGGGTTCCCCTTAATATCCATACCAGACCTGAAGGGCCTGGTATGGAATTTAGGGGGACCCCCACGTCATTTTCTTTTAAATTTTGGTTCGGGGTTCCCCTGTGGGGAATTCCCATGCTGTTTTTATCAATGAACCTTTATGTGTAATGTCGGACTGGCAATTCATTATAGCCGCGAGTAGTTTTAAATGACTTTTTTTCCTTTGAATTGTCATTTTGCTGTCAGACTGTTCTAAACACAGGAAACATGCGCCCCTTTACAGGCATACTATAGACACCCCCCAGGTACGAAATTTAAAGGAATATTACACTTTTATTGTTTCACTTTAAGCATTATTAAAATCACTGCTCCCGATAAAATGGCCGTTTTTAAAACTTTTTTTGCATTGATCCATGCCCCTGGGGCAGGACCCAGGTCCCCAAACACTTTTTATGACAACTTGCATATAACCCTTTAAATTAGCACTTTCATGTTCGTGTCCCATAGACTTTAACGGTGTTCTCGTGTTCGAACATATTTTTTGCCCGTTCGTAAGTTCTGGTGCGAACCAAACAGGGGGGTGTTCGGCTCATCCCTACTCCTCATCAGCTGGGATCTCCAACCCCACTATACCTTCAGTCCTCTCTGAAACCTGCACTGAGAGGAATGAAGGTGTAGAATTAGGTGTGTCACAGCCAAGTACTTGTGGGCAATCTGCTATCGGTACACCGACAACAGATTGTACCAGGCAAATTTCCCTGCCCCAGCTGCTGCACCACCGAAAGAAGTTCGCTCCCAGCCATCCACATGCCCAGTGGTTGAATGCTAGCTTGGCTAAATTGCTAGCGCTTCAACTGCTGCCTTTTCAGTTGGTACACTCTGCCCCCTTCCATGAGTTTGTGGAATGTGCAGTTCCTCAGTGGCAGGTTCCCAAATGCCACTTTTTTTCACGGAAGGCAATTCCGGCTCTCTACTGGCATGTGGAAGGCAATGTCTTGGCCTCACTGGACAGGGTGGTCAGCGGTAAGGTGCATATTACCACTGACTCATGGTCCAGCACGTGCAGTAGTGTTGGAGGTTGTTCCACCACCACGCCTCCAAAATTCTACTAGTGGTGATTCTGCCACACCTCTCTCCTCCACCCCCTACTCTTCTTCTTCCTCCATGGCCTCTTCCTGTGCTGATTTGTCCTCGGAACCAGCAGTGCTCCGTAGGCATTCAAGGGGCTACGCAAGCACCCATTCAAAAAAATGCTATGCGGTGCTTGAGCTGGTGTGCTTGGGGGACAGGAACCACACTGGGGCAGAGTTTCTGTCAGCTCTGCAGGGGCAGGTTCAGAGGTGGTTGTCGCCATGCCAGCTTAAGCCAGTAATGGTGGTTTGCGATAATGGCACCAACCTCCTCTCTGCCCTCCGACAGGGACAACTGACCCAAGTGCCTTGTTTGGCGCACGTCCTTAACTTGGTGGTGTAGCGGTTCTTGGGCAGGTACCCGGGCTTACAGGATGTCCTGAGGCAGGTCAGGAAAATCTGTGTGCATTTCCGCAGGTCATATAATGCCAGTGCTCGGTTGGCTGACCTCCAAAATGAATTTAACCTGCCCAAGAACCGCCTAATCTGTGACATGCCCACCAGGTGGAACTTAACTTTGGCCATGCTGCAGCGGCTACACACGCAGTAGAGGGCCATCAATGAGTACCTATGCGACTATGGTACCAGGACAGGGTCAGGGGAGCTTGGTTTTATTTCCCCACGCCAGTGGGCTATGATCAGGGATGCATGCACTGTCCTGTCACCATTTGAGGACGCTAAGAGGATGGTGAGCAGTGACAGTGCATGCATCAGTGACACTGTCCCTCTTGTCCACCTGTTGGAGCACACACTGCATGGAATAATGGACAGGGCACTTGAGGCAGAACAGAGGGAGGAAGAGGAGGACTTCTTTACCTCTCAAGGCCCCCTTTATCCAGACAGTGTTCCTGTCTGGGTGGAGGGGGCCTTGAGAGGTGAGGAAGGAGGAGGAGGATTGTGTCAGCATGGAGGTGGAGCCTGACACTCAGCATCAGCAGCAGTCTTCAAGGGATCATTTACATTCCAAAGAAACCCATGGACTTATACATGGCTGGGAGGAGGTGGCTGCAGATCATGTCGTCCTTAGTGACCCAGAGGACTCTGGACCGAATGCCTCATCAAACCTATGCTGCATGGCCTCCCTGATCCTGCAAAGCCTGTGGAAAGATCCTCATATTCGTGGTATCAAGGGGAGGGATGATTACTGACTGAAATAAAAACAATAATAAGGGACCTCTGCGCTACAAAAAAGTGAAAATGTGAAAGTGTGTGTAGTGCTGCAAAATCTAGTGGTATACACCAATCTACCAATGGAAAATATAAAAAACAGAATAATTTTGGGGGGGCGTGACCAGCAGCCGAGGAGAATGGCCGCAGTGTGAGAGAGCTCCGTCATCCACGGACATACCGGAGCACATAACGCGACTCCTGAGCCTCAGAGAGCGGCGTTTCTTACCCACATCAGGTCGGGCACATCCTGGGAACATGTCTAGGAAAAGAAAGGAGACTGGGAAGCTCAGCAGAATGACGGACTTCTACACTCTTCCCCGCAGCACACAGGCCCAAGATGGCGCTGGTAAGCATAACGGCGGAGAGCGTGGCAGGCTCTCTGGTCACAGCAGCAACACACAGCGCTCCATGTCTCACCCACACAAGGGTCACAAGGGAAACTATACGCATTCCCAGTCATCTTCCTCCTCATCCAGCCCTGTCAAGGCGAAACAACAACACATGCAAGGAGGAATTATGACAGAGGAGGAAACAGACACTTCTCTTAATGACACCAGGGAGCTCCAGGACTCCATCTTGGAATTCCCTACTAAAAATCAACCAGTAATTGACACAACATTGAAGGACATGTTGGTGTCCCTCCGTAGCACTTTACATGCGGATATATTAACCCTAACAAGTCACTTCAAAACAGAAATTAAAGCTGTCAATAACAGGGTTACCCATATAGAACATAAGATGGGAGAATTTGCTGGTGCCATCAATGAAGTGAGTGACGCCCACAATGAAAAGGAAGACGAACTACATCGATTCGAAAAGAAATAACATTAAAATCTGGGGGATACCTGAGTCGGTGAAACCACCAGAATTAAACGCTTACTTTCAAAAAATCCTCCAAGATATACTTCCTGAAGCTTCGTTGATAGACCTATCTATTGATAGGATTCATAGACTGCCAAAACCTAAGCATTCACCTGAACATTTGCCAAGAGATACGATTGCATGGATTCATTTCTACCAAACTAAAGAGAAATTTCTTCAGTGCATGAGAAATCCTGACAATGCATTGCCCTGCATCCAAGGCCTTTCCTTCTATCCTGATCTGTCGGCATACACAATGCAAAGAAGGAAGAATATGGCCACCATTACCAAACCACTGAGGAACCACCACATTGCCTACAGATGGGCCTATCCAGCAAAATTGCTAATAACAAAGGATGGTAAAATGTTCCCTATCCAGTCAGTGGAAGATGGTATATGGCTACTGAAAGAATGGGACATTCTAGACAAAACAGAGGATCCACCCTCCATTGCTTCCTCACCCGTAACTTCCCAGGGGACGAAAGGAGAACTGAATAAAGTTCCACGGGTGCACCAGAGCACAACGTTGTGTATTAGTAGCTCTATACAGCCTGAACCTCAATCAATTGTGTCTTGTGGCCAGGTGGGAGAATGCGGATTCCTTCTCTGGTTCTATCATTAGATGCAGAGAAGGCCTTTGATAGGATCCACTGGGGATATTTGAAACTCATATTAGATAAATTTGGTATCTCAGGAACAATTAATTCAGCCATCTTAGCACTATATACTAACCCCTCTGCAATGGTGTACACAGAGGGAATGTTCTCTGACAGCTTCAATATCACCAACGGGACGAGGCAGGGATGCCCTCTGTCTCCCCTGATTTTTGCTCTTTTAATGGAACCCTTGGCCCGAAAAAATTAGATCTCATCCAGACATTTTGGGTATCTCAATTTCCAAACAGGCACATACTATCTCCCTTTTCGCAGATGATGTGATTCTATCCCTTTCCGATCCCAAAACCTCCCTAAAAGCAGTACACAACATATTAAATCACTTCAACCAAATCTCATACAACAAAGTGAACGCAACCAAATCTAATTTACTTGCCATAAATATAGAAGAAAAACTTTGCAAATCCCTTTCTTCACGATTTCCATACCCATGGGCTGATAAGCCTATTCAATACCTGGGTATTCAGCTGACGACTCCAAGCCGTAATCTATTCAAAGCGAATCTCGTTCCCTTCATCTCTTCTATCCAACCAGAATTGACCAGGTTAAAATCCTTTTGCTTGTCTTGGATGGGAAGACTAGCGGCATACAAAATGCTTATTTTACCAAAAATACTTTATTACTTCAGAGCTCTCCCAATTTTCATACCAGCAAAATTTTTCAAAACAGCTCAAACTCAGCTACACAAGTTTGTATGGGCAGATAAAAAACCAAGATGTTCTCAGTCTTCCCTATCAAAACATAGAAAGGCTGGTGGGATGGGACTCCCAATTTTAAGAGACTACTTCGCTGCTAGTATACTAGATCAAACAAAATATTGGTTCCAAAATCACTCTTCTAAACACTGGGCTACTATAGAGCAAACCTGGTTAAACCCTAATTCCTTGAGATCCACATTACTAGCAAATTCATTCTCAAATACTCACCTCAAATCCAATTATTCCATTATACAACTAGTACTACACACATGGAAAAAATTCTACTCCGAAACAAGACAAAATACACAACTTACAGAAGTACCTACCTCTCTGACTTCGATTTGCACACACATTAGCAATCTAAAAACATCACATTGGGAAAACAAAGGAATTACCCTAATCTCAGACCTGTTTGATCGAGGAAAAATCATTCCCTTCAATATACTAGCCCAAAAGTATTCTCTCCCCACTTCTGATTATTACATGTACATAAGAATTACGACATTCTTAAAAATACACCCTCTACAACCTACTAAAATTCCACATAAGGTATGGACCTACTGGAACAACATATCTAACACAAAAACATATCTACTGGAACGACATATCTAACACAAAAAAGGAATTTTCTTATTCTACACTCTAATACAACAAAATAATAAATTACCAGCACACCAAAAATGGGAATCAGAACTCTCTACGACTTTTTCAGAAAAGCAATGGCTAGACGCCATTAAATTTCACAAGATCTACAGCACACTGGGAGACAGCTCAAAAACTTTTACTCAGATGGTATTATACCCCCTATATAACTGCAAAATTTTCTAAAAACAGCTCCAATGAGTGTTGGCGAGGTTGTGGAAAAGTAGGCACACTTCTTCACATGCTATGGGAGTGCCCCAACCTTTGGAGTTTTTGGAAAGCCGTATTCCGATTAATATCAAAAATCACAGGCTTTATTAGGAAAGGCAAAGCAGAATTGGCCATATTAAGTATACATATAGGCCAGCACCCACCTTCTCTTAGATCAATGGTGTTACAAATTTTGATGGCAGCCAGATTAACAATCACTAGCAAATGGAAGTCTACCAACTCACCAAATATTAGTGATGTCGTTAGAAAAGTAGATGAAGCTTATAAATATGAACAGATTATGGCAAATATGCATGGAAATACACCCCGTTTGTATAAACAATGGGATCCTTGGATTAGATATAGACAAATTACATAAAAAATGTTGTGTACTTTCCCTTTTTTATCTTTTTTTGTGATAGGGAGTCCCTACTCTTTCTATTAATAATGTTTCCTTTTCTCTTTGATATTTTATTAGTCTTAGATACATATTCTCCAGTTCAAACTATTGCTTGGCAACATATCTATATGTTGAATATAAACAATCAACGCATGTCTAAGCACAAGATGTTGTTATCGCTTTAAGATCTTATGAAGATATGTTAACTGATCTTGTTCAATTGTTATACCATTTCTGAAATACCTTGTGTGGTATAATATTGTTATACCATTTCTGAAATACCTTGTGTGGTATAATATTGTGAATTGTTTTTTGAAAAATCTTTATTAAAAATATTTGAAAAAAAAAAAAAAAAACAGAATGATTTCAATACATCAATAGTGATTACTAATGGTACGAAAAAATATAAAATAGCCTTGTGGAAAAAATATATAGGAGTAAAACTCTAAAATGCTAGATAGCCAGAAGGAGGCTCAAAACAATGTGAACATGTGAAAATTAAACTGATTAGTGCCAAAAAATATATAATGTGGGTGGTCAAAAATAGCGAGAACCACAAAAATATGGTGAAAATCCCAATAAGAAGAGTCAATCAGTAAATGAGTCCAAAAAAAATTTGAGTGTGAACGTTGAGCATACTGTATGTGTTGATAAATCTTCTCCATACATGTGGTAGGTAACAGTAGATGATACAGGAATGTGCTCACAGAGCTCTTACCTCAACCGGCATAAGTAAAAGCCTTAATGAACGAGATGGTGGACAGAAGTGAAGACCAATGGATGTCTCCGGCCGAGGTAAATGTATAGTAGAGCTGGGTCAGGCTCGCCTACAGGTCCGGATGGTATATGGAAAGAAAAGAGAAAAAAAAGGGGGGCCTCCAATTGTGTAGTAATGGTAAAAAGTCCAGTTTATTAAAAACCACTGTACAGGACATTCAAACAGGTACAGCACAGCACTGAACGGCGTACCGCCATCCCCTATTACGAAACCTGGCTAAGCAATCAGTTCATATATAATGGTGGGACAGGAAGTAGCACGGACGCCATTTTAATGGAGCCCGAGAATAATCTGGATATATATTACTACAGCGGTCAGTTTAAAAAGTTTAAATTAAGGCAAATTAGGTGCTTTATTAGATTCAAAATTTAAAAATGTTAAAAAGTAGTAGTAGTGTACATAAAAATTAATAAACTGAAAAAAAAAAATAAAACGAAAACTCAAAAGACACTGATGTCTGTTCCAACAGATTGAACAAACACTCACTATGGACATCTTGTGGTGATTTAGGTAACTGCATTTCACCCTATATCCACAGTACAACAGTCACTAATGATTAACTCAAATAACTAATATAATTATAATAAAATAAACTAAACCTATTCCATACATCTTAATAATAAACAGAGGGCCGTCATAAATACCAAGCGATCTGGAGTTAAAAAAAAGGAGTCTAGGGTTGAAAAAAGAAGGGGAAAGCGTACCGGAAATTGCGTAAAAGGTTCACATAGACAATAACAAAATTAAAATCAATAATCACTAATAAAACAATTCAAATCAAAGTCTATATTTAACCCATTGGGTGCAAGTGTGTTCATTTTATAAATCTATTGGGATTCTTTCTGACTAATGCTTCTAATTTTATGATCCCCCCTCCAGGATTTGTGATATCTGTCTATGCCCCAAAAGGTCATTTCAGTTGGATTACTGTTGTGAGCTGCAGCAAAATGCCTCGATACATTAAGTTTTGGAAAAGCTTTCATAATGTTTTGGACATGCTCTTTAATTCTGACTTTTAATGCTCTTTCCGTTCTTCCTACATATTGTAGTTTGCAACAACATTGTAAGACATACACAACACCCTCTGTGTGGCAGCTGATGAAATCTTTGATAGGGTGTGTATGTCCAGTGCTTGTTTCCAGAAACTCGGTCTTCTTACCTTGGAATTTTTTTGAATGCTGACATGTAAAACAATATTTGCATGGAAAAAATCCTTTTCCATTAAAGAAAGAAAAGGGACTATTAGAGGGAGGGTCCACTACATTTTTCACAATTAGATCTCGTAGTGTGGTGGCACGTTTGTATAGAATCACTGGTCTATCTGATAAAACGCTTTGAAGGTGTTTGTCACCTTTCAGGATATGCCAGTGTTTCTTAAATATTTTTTCTAGGTCTTTGTGCTGTACATTGAAGTCCAGGACTAAAGCTGGTGCTTCCGATACTGGTTGGGATTTTTATCACCATGAATCATCAGAGACCTTTCAAGAGATTGTACCAATTGGATTTGTTTATTAACAAATTCTGGGGTGTATCCTTTCGCGATAAATCTCTTGCCAATAAGATCAGCCTGTATCTTAAAATCTGAGTCCTTAGTACAATTGCGTCTGATTCTGACTAGCTGGCCCTTTGGAATATTAAACAGCCATGGTTTGTGATGACAGCTAGTGATGGGTAGATAGCTGTTTCTCGCCACCTCTTTGAAATGTGTTTTAGTGAAAAGTTTATCATTTTCAATATGAATTTCTAAATCAAGAAACTATTTAACCTAATAAACTGATTTATATACGGGATCACGCTATGTGCACTCTCTTCCAACACTCCACATATATTCATCCCATTGTGACGAGCATTGAGGAAATGGGGACGGTTTGAAGACACCCTTTTTGAGGTATACGAACTCGGCGTTCGTTGGATTGATGCCCACACTCATTTTACAAAAGTGAGTGCATCCCCCTTCTGTGTCCTGTCCCTTTTTTCCACTTTGGCTGCCACGGAGTTATACTATATACTGTCTGCTTATGTTTTTTATATACCATCCTGCACACCCACCACCCGAATCGCCTGAACTACTGGATGGGACCCTTGCCTGCTGGTGACTTGTTACTGGATTACAAGCTGTTGTCTTGCAGCAGTAAGGTGAGCTGCTTGCGAGCACAGAGGTGTCCCCACTGAAGACTTTGTTTCCCTTTCCTGTGGCTTGTGGACTTGCCTTTTTGGAACTGATGACTCATTGTTTGAGCACTTTGTACTACAAGGTGGTGGGACTGTTCACCATTTATTTATTTTTCTTGAAGTCACTAATAAGTATTTGCTGAGTTACCACATATGTGCTAGTATGATACTAGCCCCTTTGCACTGAGATTTTTTCTTTTCTTTTGTGTCAGTATTTACAATATTTTTATGTGCTAGTATGATACTAGCCCTCATGCACATGGACTTTGTTTGATTTATATATTTTATTTTTTTTTGTACCCACACTGTATTTTTCACTCATTTCATAGCTTTTTATACGCTTTAGACTATTTTGTTTCTTCAGTTTATTCAGATTTAGTGCTCATTAGACTGCACTTACATTTCATCACACTTTTATATTTTGTATAATTTTTCCATTTTGCCTTTTGGAACTGATGACTCATTGTTTGAGCACTTTGTACTACAAGGCGGTGGGACTGTTCACCATTTAGTTATTTACTTGGAGTCACCATCAATTATTTGCTGAGTTACTACTTATGTGCTAGTATGGTACTAGCCCTTTTGCACTGAGATTTTTCTTTTCTTCTGTTTCAGTATTCACATGATATTTTTTATGTGCTAGTATGATACTAGCCCTCATGCTCATTATACCTTTATATTTTGTATAATTTTTTCATTTTTCATTCACCTCTCTATACATTTGAGCTAGCCCCTTCCCCTGCCTCCTCCTTCCTTCCCCACTTATCACAGCGCAATCACTACTTACTTTATTCACAAGAAACTATTTGTTTTTCGTCAATCTGTCAAGTTAGAGATATATTTCTGTCATTCTGATTCAATTTTGACAGAAATCTTTCCAGTGAATCTTTATTACCATTCCATATAATTAAAATATCGTCAATAAATCTTTTATAAAGTTGTAGTTGACAAGGTGTATTTTTGTATACTGCTCCTGCTTCCCATTGGGCCATGAATGCATTGGCCACACTTGGGGAAAATTTGGCCCCCATGGCAATCCTAGTGGTCTGTTTATAGAAATCATGGTTGTGCCAGAAATGGTTATTTTTAAGAGAAAATTCTATGAATTTAATAAGGAACTTCCTTTGTATACATGGTAAATTACTGAATTTCCTTAGAACCCATTTCGTGGCCTCACATGCTTGGTGATGTTTAATAATCGTATACAAGGAGGACATGTCGGCTGTTGCCAGTAGGGTTCTTTCTTCCAGGACAGTTGATGATTCCAATAAGTGTAGGACATGTTTCGTGTCCTTAAGGTATGATGTTGCGCATTGTACAGCCGGTTGAATAAAGCTGTCAATGTACTGGCTTAATCTTGATGTTAATGAGTTGAGGCCATTGACAATGGGTCTCCCTGGCGGATTCTTTTGTTTCTTATGTATTTTTGGGATG
This sequence comes from Lithobates clamitans, assembly GCA_037952925.1. NCBI lineage: Eukaryota > Metazoa > Chordata > Amphibia > Anura > Ranidae > Lithobates > Lithobates clamitans. Next base: position 10,675,339 of record JBBGZY010000438.1, read on the forward strand.
GTATAGATCACTGGAATTCTGCATGATTCTGGTACTAGGTAGCGGGCTTCTTTACTATTCAAGACTGTTTTCTTTACTCCTAGGCAAATAATTTGTTCTAATCCTCGTTTGACTTGCATCGTGGGATTCTTTAAAAGTTTGATGTATGTAGTGGAATCTTGAAGCTGTTGTTCAATTTCATTCAAGTAATTTAATTTACTTTGCAACACCACTCCTACCCCTTTATCAGCTGGTCTGATTACTATATTTTTTCTAGCAGCTAATAATCGTATACCTCTCTTGATATGGGTGGGTTCCTTGACTTTTTTGATTTTTAATTCCTCTAGGTCTTTTAGAACCAAATTTTTGAAGACTTCGATATGTTGGTCATCGTGAACCTGAGAGTTAAACACTGATTTATTCCGTAAGGTACTATGCTGTACCATCCCTTGGGCTGATGATCTGGTGGTGTCCCTTATTTGTGGATTACTAAAGATTGCTTTTTTTACATCGATTCTCCTTATATACCGTAAGCGTCAAATTTATTTAGATGCTGTACTGGGGCATATTTAAGACACTTATCTAGGAGAGCAAGCTCCTCCCTGCTTATCTCCTGTCCACTAAGGTTAAAAATGCCTTCTCCAACTATTCGCGCTTTCTTTTGGATTCTCTTTCCCGCTCGCTTTCCTCTCTTGGTTCTGGAGTTCTTCTTGGATAATCTTTTTGTTGACGCCACCTTGGTGAATTGTGTGATTCTTGTTGGTGTCTTCTTGGGGACTGGTGTGTCTGTTCTTGTCTCCGTCTCGGGGAATGGTCCCTCCAGCCTCGATCTAAAAAATCCCCCTTTTGTCTATCTTGTTGGTAGTAAGGTTGGCGATAATAGGAGTTGTGATCCGTCTGATGTCTCAATGGTCAAACCTATTATAGGTATGTATCAGGCTTCTCTCCCATCTCGCTTGTGGGTGTGGATAGGTATATTCTCTGGCGTCTTTGTGGTGTCCTTCATAGTGGGATCTATCTTGTTGAGGTCTTTCATATATATAGCCATTGTTGTACTGTTTATCTTGTTGAGGTCTTGAATAATAGCCATCATTTGAATGAGGTTTCTTGAACGTTTTTTTTAAAGGTTTTTTTCTATTATTTTTAGCGGTTTGCTACCAGTTATTCTGATATCCCTGATAGTCTTGGTTTCTTCTCGTGTCTGATAATCTTCCCTTTTCCATCCACCAGGTGGTGGAGGTTGTTGAGAAGTACTTGCTATCGGTTCTTCAATTCGTACTTCGCGTTCTGGAGTAGAATAGACTGAGGTTATCAATGGTTCCTCTAATTTACTTTGACATTTGAAAACCTGATCCGCCTTGTAGTCTGAAGTATCTCTTTGATACTTTTTCATTTTTCTTTGCTGGACTTCCAGGTCTTTAGCGATGAGATCCTTATGCATTTTATTAGCTAATAGGCTAAATTCAGTGGAGGACTTATAGGGTTCCAAATTGGGTTTTAAACCTTCTATTTGTTGGTCAATATACTGCATTTTTCTAAGGTTTCTTATTACAGAATTCATACCACTCATCAATGGACTCTTTATCCGTGAGTCCATCGTTGGGTGGTAATTCCCATCTGAGCCTTCTGGGTACTATATTTTCTCTAAGATAGCGTTCAAAAGTATTCGTATCCCACCATAGGCTGACTCTTTTCTCCATGGTGTGTCCAAGTTTATGCACCAGACTGGCTAGATCACTATTAGTTTTAGTTTGTGTGGAGAAAATTTCATCTAGATTAATTTTTCTTTGTTCCATAAATGTGAATACTTCCATAGTGGCTGCAAAGGTGAAACAGTGATGGACTAAAATAAAAACAATAATAAGGGACCTCTGCGCTACAAAAAAGTGAAAATGTTGAAGTGTGTGTAGTGCTGCAAAATCTAGTGGTATACACCAATCTGCCAATAGAAAATATAAAAAACAGAGTGATTTCGCGCAAAACAATACATCGATAGTGATTACTAATGGTACGAAAAAATATAAAATAGCCTTGTGGAAAAAATATATAGGAGTAAAACTCTAAAATGCTAGATAGCCAGAAGGAGGCTCAAAACAATGTGAACATATGAAAACTAAACTGATTAGTGCCAAAAAATTTATAATTTTGGTGGTCAAAAATAGTGAGAACCACAAAAATATGGTGAAAATCCCAATGAGAAGAGTCAATCAGTAAATGAGTCAAAAAAACATTTGAGTGTGAACGTTGAGCATATGTGTTTTTATTTTTTGATTACTGACTGGCAACCCTCCTTGATCCATGTTACAAGGGTAAGTCTTGCCATTGCAGAGGGAGAAGAGGATGAAACATCTTCGGGAGGCCTTGCAGAAAGGTTTGTGCAATGCGTTTCCAGAGCCTGGGAGGTTACAATTTCCTGGTCCTCCTGGACAATGTGTTGCTGAGGCTTCGGTCAGTCATAGAAGGAGCGGTGGAGAAGGTGGCCGTCTGACCGATGCGTTCACACAATTTTTTAGTCCGCAGCCCCAAGGTATGATTGGTTCCAGCAACCATCGCCAGCGTCTGATTCACATGGTGCAGGAATACCTAGGGGCAAGATTAGACTTGGACACCTTTACCACCGAAAATCCTCTGGGTTACTGGGTCTTGAGGATGGATCACTGGCCAGAGCTTGCACAGTATGCATTCGAGCTACTGGCCTGTCCTGCATCCAGCGTTCTTTCGGAACGCACATTCAGTGCTGCTGGAGGTTTTATAACCAATCACAGGGTGCGCCTGTCCACTGAATCGGTCGATCGGCTGACCTTCATAAAAATAAATCAGTCTTGAACCACCAGCTACCAAGCACCTGATGCTGATTTAACCGAATATTTATTTATTTTTTTAATGTGAGATCCCTTCAAGACTGCCTATGCTGATGCTGAGTGACTATCCTGTTATGCTGAGTGATAATCCTCTTCCTCCTCAATTTTCATGCTGATATGTTGTAAGAACATTTTTGGTTCTGGGCACCGCCACCAGTGGCTAAGGCCCAATTTTTTTGCCCCTGTTTAACAGGGGCATGTAATTACAATTTTTGATGCAATACTTTGCAGCAGGGCTCATTCCTGCGCTCCAACTAGAGTATCTGTGAGAGGTTGTAGTGTTGTGGCACCAGCACCAGTGCCCAAGGCCCAATTTTTCAGACCCTGTTTACCAGGGGCGTATAATTACATTTTTTTTTTTTTAATTCTTTTTATTAATTTTGCAGATAAGAAAAACAATAGAACATACCATCTAACAACCAGACGGGCAACATACCCATCCTCGACTCCGCCATGTAGGGCTGTACATTAAGATCTAACATATTCTACTAATCCCTAGAACCCCCCCCCCCCCCACCCTAACCCGACCAACTGTCACGGTACTGCAATGTTAAATAAAAAAATGTTTATACTATGTAAATATGAATTTATACTGTCCTCTGAATGCACAGTAATTTCCTCTCTTTTTGGCATAGAAAAAACATTACAGGAAACACTGAAAGCTTCTATAGAATAAAGACATCAAGACATCATGACTTCATCTATCCCTACCAGTCCCACTTCATGGTGCTAATTCACCAGCCTACAGCATGTTGATTATATTAGCCTACAGTTACTGTTGCATACAACCATGGTTGCCATACCTTTGAGAATTTCTTTGGACAACCTCTGATTCTATATGTAGCCTTATACAAGGGTATTACCGAGTTGACCAAACCCTTCCAGAAAGAAAGTGTGGGTGCCGCTGTATTCTTCCATTTCAATAAAATAGCTTTTTTACCATAAAATAGGCCTATATTCAGTAGAGTGTGGTGCGCCAGAGATGGCACCACTTCCTCCACTAATCCAATGAGACAAACTCTGGGAGTCAATGGTACTGGGGTACTGAGCACCTCTGTCAGGCAATCTGTAACCTCCCTCCAGAAGTTATTTATTTTCGGGCAGTCCCAAAAATGTGTTTCGCATCCACCTGGGAAAGCATACATCTCCAGCACTTTCCATCAGAGGACGGGAAAATCCACGACAGCCGAGCTAGAGTTAAGTAAATGCGATGGAGAAATTTGAATTGAATTAGCCGATCACGGGCTGATACTAAGTTTTTAAATGGGTGGTCCCACATATCATCCCAGTCTTCTCCTTGCAATTCTGGAACCTCCCTCTGCCATCTTTCCTTACACTTGACTACCCCAATCGGTGTTTTTTTTAAATAAAGATTTATAAATTGTTGATAATGGTTTAGTCAAGTCTTCATCTTTTAACATGAGTTCCAGTGATGAAGGGAGATATTCCACCCTTCGGTTCCCGAACTGCGCCCTGAAGGCATGGTGCAGCTGCAGGTATCGAAAAAAGGTAGAGTTTGGAAGATCGTGTTTTGCCTTAAGCTGATCAAAAGTAAGAAGATCTCCTTCTCTGACAATATCCTCCAGTTTCTTTATGCCCCTATCAGACCACACTGTAGGATCTGGAATGGAGCAGAAATGTGAAAGATTTGGGTATGAACTATAATGGTGCTGATGGTGTGACTCCCACATAACTAGGGGATACTAAAGTAGTAGCAACCTCCCATGCTTTAATAGTGGCTCTCATAGAGGTAGTCATGGGTATCCCCGACTTTGGTCCTCTGTATAGGGTTAAACTCAAACTTTCATACGACCCAATATATGCTGCTTCCAGAACATTAGCAGAGTCTCCACTATCGGCCATCAGCCAACGTCTGGCAAAAACCATTTGTCCAGCCAAATAATATTTTTGCCAGTCTGGAAGTGCTAAACCTCCCTGCCCCCATGGTTCTTGAAGGGTCTTTAAGCTTATCCTAGGTGCCTGTGGGTGCCAAATAAAGGATCCAATGATTTTATTGAGGGTGGAGTAGAAAGATTTCAGTATCCAATTGGGGGAATGGTGCAAAAAATACAGTATGACAGACAAAAATTTCATTTTTAATAGACTCAACCTTCCCATAAGTGATAATGGTAACTTCTGCCATAATTGAACCTTTTATTTTAGCCTAGTCACCAAAGGGAGAAGATTCAGCTTCATGTATTCGTGTATGTTAGCCGTGACCCTAACCCCTAAACACGTGATAGTGGAAACCCAGCGCAGCGGAAGGGAATTATCTCTTACATCTTGTGCCCTAGGACCCAGTGGCAATATAGATGACTTGCCCCAGTTCACCCTCAAACCAGAGAAGGTGGCAAATGTATCTACTAATCCTATCCTACTAATTTTAAAGAAATCAGAGATTGACAATCCCTGCCTTATTGCCGTCCTGGGTTCACTGTATAACATAGCTATCCAGCGACAAAACACAGGACCAAACCCTAAAGTTTCCAGCACTTTATGCATATATCCCCAATCCACCATGTCAAAAGCTTTTTCAATGTCTAAAAAGACAACAACCCTTGCCGGGCACTCAGGTGCTTCCAATTGGATATGTGTAAATAATCTTCTCAAATTTGTGTCAGTTGACATGCCAGCCATAAAACCCGTCTGATTGGTATCAACTACCTTTGAGAGGACCTTTGCAACACGCATCTTTGGCAAGAATCTTCAGATCCATATTTAAGAGTGCTATGGGGCGATATGAGGAACATTCCAGAGGATCCTTTTCCGCCTTCAGAAGGAGCACCATATTTGCCTCCATCATGGACGCCGGCAAAGTACCCTGTTCCCAACAGAAAGCAAAAAGCTTTGTCAACCTAGGGGCCACTTGAGATAAATATGACTTATAGAAGTTTGCGGGGATCCCATCTGGTCCCGGCGCCTTGTTAGGGGGAAACGCCAATATGGCGGCCTCTACTTCAAGCACTGAAATAGGTTCATCTAAGGATGCAGCATCAGTTTCTGATAATTTAGACATGTTAAGAGTTTTTAATAACTCATCCAGCTCTCTAGCGTTATAATGTGGTATAGGAGAATACAACTTTGTGTAAAAATGTACAAATTCCTCTAGAATGCCTTCTGGTTCAGTTATGAGAGTCCCACCCTCACCCTTCAGCACCAGAACACTAACCGGTGCCTTGTGGTCAGCAACCAGATTAGCCAGAAGCCTACCATTCTTATCTCCTTCAGCAAAAATGACCTCTGCCCTCTGTTTAATCTCCTTGCCAGCTAGAGCTTTAAAATGTAAATCAATCAAGCGTCTTGCTTCCAGTAATGAGACATACCCTGTCTCGGAAGGAGAGTCTGCCTGCATCTGTGCTACCTCCCATTCCATGGCAAGAAGAGCTTCCCCCTCACATTTTTGGTCTTTTTTTGCTGAGCTGATAGCAGATATGCATTCCCCCCTAATCACTGTTTTAAAGGCATCCCATTCTATATTAGGGTTTACTGAACCTTTGTTACATTTCCAATATGTTTCTACTGATTTTTGAGGAAGGGGAACACACCTGCTCCTCCAGTAACCAGTCAGGTGATAACCTCCAACACCCTTTTTTAGTTCCCGAGGGAAACTTCATAGTAAGCAGAAGAGGATTATGATCGGAAACCCCTCCCGACAAGTACTCCGCGCACACACATACTTTAACAAGGAGGCGTTTCCAAAAGCTAAATCAATCCCAGCGGAAGATCTGTGTGCAGAGGACAAATGCGAGTAGGCCGTACCGTCAGGGTATTTCCATCTCCACACTTCCGTTAAGCCAGCCATATCTGCCCAGGAGCATAAGTCCACCGAGGCCAGCCTAGCGGCATTGGAGGAATCCAGTACCCGGTCCAGAATGGCATTATAATCACCCATTATGAGAACTGGCAAATGAAGAAATGGAGCTAGTGTTACCATTAGATCATACAGAAATTTTACCTGGAATGGAGGAGGTAAGTATACATTAACCAATAGGAATTTATAATTATATATTTCTAAGGAGACTGCCACATACCGTCCCCCCGGATCCGTAACCACCTGATGTATTGTACAAGCTATAACTTTACTTATTAGTATAGATACTCCTCTTGCATAGGTGGTATAAGTAGAACGAATTGCCCTCTGGATCCATGGTTTACGCAGGGACAGAATTTTGCTGCCCTCTAAGTGAGTCTCCTGCAGGAGGACGATATGTGGTTTCACCTGTTTCAAATATTGGAAAACCTTGCTCTTTTAAATTTGCTGTACAAACCTCTGACATTCCATGAGAAAATTCTTATGTTACTATCCATCAAGGGATATTAAGAAATAAAAGACCTTCAAGATAACATGCAGTTGAGTACAAATTGTTTGGAAAGCCCTATATGAGGACATGTGTACCTTTAAAGATATATATGCAGAATCAATAAAGTTGCCGTGACAGTGGCCTAACAACACCCCCCCCTGCTATCATACCAGAACCTGAGGAACCTGAAAAATGGTTCCAACCTAAAAATAGGTAAAACAACATTTCAAATTGAAAAAGAAAAAGAACAATTGTCCGGTATGCAGCTTGATCCCAAAAACGAACAACCCTCGGAGAGTTCCACCTTGGAAAACGAAAGTTCGGCATCCGTTAATTGAAGAAAAATGTCTGTGAACTTCTGTGAAGTCTCCGGCAGAAGTTCAGAAAAAGAACAGCTTGCACCCGACCACCCGTGTAAAGCAAACGGGTATTAGAAAAAATCAGGAATACAACTGTAGTGGAGATTCCATTCCCTCCCCAGCTTGAGAAACCCAGGGCCAATGGGGGAAAACAGAAAGAGCAAACAAGGCATGTCCCCCCTCAGCAGCCAAAAATAGTGTAGAGAACATCGGGGGTCACTCCCCCACAGCAGTCCAGAGTTGCCACGAAGTATCAGCTCTAATATGGCCAGAAACGCTTAATTTGGAAACAACAGAATTCAAGAAAAAATATAAAACAATATAAAAACTGAAGCACATTGCAGAGTCAACTGGCATTGTGTGAAATTTATGGGTTTGCATCCAGCCAGTCGCACGCCTCTTGTGGGGTATCAAAAAACTTAACAGAGCCTTTATATTGCACGCAGAGACGACTTGGATATAGCATGCTGTATTTCAATTCTTTTTCTCTGAGCCTTCTCTTCACATCCGTGAAAGATCGACGTCTGCATTGCGTTTCCGGCGAGAAATCTGGAAACAGCATAATCCTGGCGTTTTCATACCTGAGATCCTGGTGCTTCCTTGCTTCAGCCAGTAACATGTCCCTGTCTTTATAGTTGGAAAAGCGTACCAGGAACGGACAGGGTGGGGCGCCGGAAGGCCTGGCTCCCGTAGGGACTCTATGGGCCCTCTCAGCCACATAAGTTGGTGGCAAGTCCCCCAATGATAATAACTGCTTAAAGAATTGTTCTGCAAAAGTCGACGGGGATGACCCTTCCACCCTCTCAGGGAGCCCCACCACTCTTACGTTATTTCTGCGTTGGCGGTCCTCAGCGTCATCCGCTCTGTGTTGCAACGCCCGGACCATATCTTTCAGTTCATGTATCTGGGAGCTTTGCGTATGTGTGGTATCCTCCACCTCCAATATGCAAACCTCCGCCGATGCCAATCTGCCTCTGATTTTATCCAGATCATGGCGGAAATAAATTACACTCTGATGCCAAGCAGTCTATGCGGCTGACCAGCTCTGACTTTGAAGCTGCGATGGCTTCCAGTATAGGGCCCGTGATGGCATCAGTGTCTACCTCAATTTCCTGGGGCAGAGAGGGATATGACTCCGGAGCCTGCTGTGTGGGAGACTCACGCCGACACAGGGAGTGTGATGATGTGGGAGGGGCCAGGCGCCATGCTCTCTCGTGGGCGCAGCTGCTGCTGCTCTAACGGCGGCTGCGAATGTTGTTTAGCCTGCTTCTTCTGACTCGAGGATGGCATCACTGTATTCCCCTTCTCTTCCCCTTGGTCTGGAACCGTCTGGCGGCGAAAATTAGGTAGTCGGTCGGGTACAAACAGGATAAAAGAAACGGATACCAGCCGGAGCTCCTAGAGATCACGTCCTGCCGCGTTCACATCTGGCCACGCCCCCCTATAATTACAATTTTTGATGCAATACTTTGCAGCAGGGCTCATTCCTGCGCTCCAACTATAGCATATGTGAAGGGTTGCAGTGTTGTGGCACCAGTGCCTAAGGCCCAATTTTTCTGCCCCTGTTCAACAGTGACATGTAATTACAATTCTTGATCTAATATTTCACAGCAGGGCCCATTCTTGCACCCACCAAGAGTAACTGTGAGGGCTTACAGTGTTGTGGCAACACCACCGCCATCACCACCACCAAAGGCCCAATTTTTCTGCCCCTGTTCAACAGGTGCATGTAATTACAATTCTTGATATTTCACAGCAGGGCCCGTTCCAGCGCCCACCAAGAGTTACTGTGAGGACTTACAGTGTTGTGGCACCAGCACCACCAGCACCACCACCGAAGGCCCAAATTTTCTACCACTGTTCAACAATGGCATGTAATTACAATTCTTGATCTAATATTTCACAGCAGGGCCCATTCCCGTGCCCACCAAGAGTAACTGTGAGGGCTTACAGTGTTGTGGCAACACCAACACCTAAGGCCCCAATTTCTGCAGAGTATATAGGGCAGGCCCCTACTTTCAAACATCCAACTTACAAATGACTCCTACTTGCAAACGAAAGGAGACAACAGGAAGTGAGATGAAATCTACCCCTAGGAAGGCAAATTCTCTCCTGTAAGAGTTAATATGGCAAAAACGTGTCTCCTCTCCACTGATGCTTTATCACCAATCCTTGTTTCCCTAAAAACCCCAAATTTTCAAAAAACATTTGTCATTGGGACAGAAAGTGAGGTGAAATCTTCTGAAGAGGTGCACAGACAGTAAAACAAATGTTACAGGGGTGATAACCCTTTCCCTATGTTTTCCAAAAAGCTTAAACATAGATTTTTTGGCTGGAGCTACACTTTAAAAATGTACCAGTTCAAAATTACAAACAGATTCTACTTAACAACAAACCTACAGACCCTGTCTTGTTTGCACCGCCTGTATAGTGCTGTTCAGAGTATATAGGGCCCGGGGACCCCACGCCTTTCCTTTTTTTAATTTGGGTGCGCGGTTCCCCTTAATATCCATACAAGACCCAAAGGGCCTGGTAATGGACTGGGGGAGTACCCATGCTGTTTGTCTCACTGATTTTCATCCATATTACCGGGACTCAACATTACATTCAAGCCGCAAGCAGTTTTTAATGATTTTTATTCCTTTACAAATGTCATTTTGTGCAGGGACTGTTTTAAGCATGGGAAAAACATGCCACTTTACAGTCATACTATAGACACCCCCCAGGTACGAAATTTAAAGGAATATTACACTTTTATTGTTTCACTTTAAGCATTATTAAAATCACTGCTCCTGAAAAAACGTCCGTTTTTAAAACTTTTTTTGTATTGATACATGTCCCCTGGGGCAGGACTCGGGTCCCCAAAGCCTTTTTAGAACCATAACTTGCAAATTAGCCTTTAAAATTAGCACTTTTGATTTCAAATGTTCGAGTCCCATAGACTTTAAAGGGGGTTCTAAAGTTCACGCAAACTTTTGGTCCGTTCGCAGGTTCTGGTGCGAACTGAACCGGGGGGGCGTTCGGCTCATCCCTACTTATAATTACACCCCAAAACACATTCTATTATACCTCCCGAGTATGGTCAGATCACATGTGTGATACTTTTTTACAGCTCAGATGCATAGAGAGGCTCAAAATCCAAGGAGCACCTTTGGGCTTTTAAGAAACATAAAGTACACATAGCATCTAGTTTCCTGGCTACCTATCACAGTTGTGGAGGCCCTGGAGCACCAGGACAATGGAAACACCCACAAACTGACCCAATTTTGGAAAGAAAACACTCCAAGGTATTTTCAGAAAAGGCATAGTGAGTCTTTTGAAAATGTCGGGTTTTTTTTACACAAATTTTTGGAAAATGCAGGAAAGAAAATTAAATTGTATTTTTTTACACAAAGTTGTCATATAGTAAGATATTTCTATCACATATCATCGGCATGTAGAATTACACCCCAAATACATTTTACTACACCTTCTGAGTATGGTGATACCACATGTGAGAGACTTTTTACCAGCCTAGCCACACAGAGGGGCCCAAAATCCACGGAGCACTTTTATGCATTCTAGGATCATAAATTACGCATCTAATTTCCTGAATACCTATTACATTTTTGGAGGCCCTGGAGCACAGTGGAAACACCCCAACGTATTTTCTAAGAGGCATAGTGAATTTTTGGAAGACTTTTTTGCCATATGTTTTTGGAAAATGCGGAATAGAAATTAACATTTATTTTTTTACACCATGCTGTCAATTTAATAGGATAAATAATAATTCACTTCACCAATATCTTCAATAAGTGTGAATTCCTAATGGCATCACCCTTGGCAAGATGATTGCTCAGATATTTCCTAAATTGATTCCTCTGAGGTACCCATTCCCCTGGCCCCTAATTACAGTCACCCGCATTATAAATTATAAAAAGATAATAACAACAAAAGAGAGAGAGAAACTTAAAAATGTCAACCTCCTTTCCATTTCGCATCCCCTCCCCCTTCCCCTATCTTTCCCTTCTTCATTCATCCCATTTCACTTTCCTTCCCCATAAAATATTTTTTATTTTTATTTTCCCATTCTTTTGAAAATGTGGTGCGCATGGGTACTAAAATGGTACTCTTTTGACATGACCTCACAGGGTCAACTTCAGGCTTGCTGGAGCCTTACTGCCCTGTTTCAGAAGTTATACCTAGAAGGAACTATATAACAGTCAAAGGAATAGTGCGCTAATTCAACCTGTACATAAATCCAAAAAATACTATATATTTTTATAAATAAATTCTGCCACTGTTGATATTATAGCAGTGTATAAATTAATTTTAAACATGAATGTAAATGACACACAATAGTAAATATGTGGTAAATGATTCAAGTGAAAACGTCCTACACAATGATATTAGGTCTAGGATCCTTACTTAGACACTTCAATATGTGCTATGCAGTGATAAAATTCTGTGATATAAACCACCACCGCCACCTCCAGGTCAATTGCCCACTCACCTTGGGAAAAGACCCCTTAGGTATAATCACGCCTTTGCTTTAATGGTCTTTAGTAATCATGAAAGGAAACACCGCTGTATCTGTGAAGTGACTCAGAGCAAAAAGAAGATTTTCATTGCCCAAAATTGCTTGAATAAATGCGTTTTTATTAAACATCAAAATGCCCATTCACATAGTCATCATATTGTGCAAAGCCTAAAATGATCATAAGCCGAAAAGCTTGCCTCCTCACCGTTTCTTCCAGGTTTACCGAGACACCGGAAATGAAGTGGGCGGAGCCCGTGACGTCACTACCCACCAATTATGACCCAATCAAGTGAATATGGGTGCTTATACGGAGTCCAAGAGGATAAAGCCTCTCCAGGACTGGTGTGGCAGTGCTCATGGACACTGTAACCAGTGTGGTGGTGATTAGGGACAATATGACTGGTGTGGTGGTGATGATCAGTGAAACTGTAACTAGTGTGGCAGTGATCAGGGATACTGTAACTGATGTGGGAGTTATCAGGGACACTGTAACTGATATGGAGAAGGGTGGATGGAGGGCGCGTGATCAATTGCTCACATCAAAATATATGTATAATTTATTCACATATAATGAAATAAAAACAAATAGATAATACCAATACTACGTTTCATGCAAACAGGTAACAAAATATGCATAAAATAAAAAATAAAAATAGGTTAAAAATAACACAAGCCCATGTTAAGGTTCGTGTTTAAAATCGGCTGACGCGTTTCGAGAATAACCTCTTCATCAGAGCCTTGAGAACCAGGGCACAGTCTGTATAGGCCGGTAGGCCAACATGTGTACATAAAAAGGAATGGCTAGTTAGGAGGTGTAGCTTGTGATGAATAGTTAGTTTTTCTGAGTTCCATACCAGTCCACGTTCAAACGTTCTAGGTGGAACAGAGATCAAAAAATATATATATGTATATAATATATATATAAATATAAATATAATTATAAATAGAGTATGGAGCACATGGCAAGTATATGATAAATTCAAATAAATTTGATAGATGGAAATCACATATATATACATAAAATTGATAAAGGATACAATGTCTATAAAAACCATAAATGATTAATCGATGGTAAACCTTGAAGCAACAAAGTAGAAAAAAAAAAGGGAGGGAGATGACGGACTGGTGACTAGATGTGTGAACACACCTACCTATGTGGAATGTTGACAGTATGTGTGTTCTCCTTAAAATTGTTGATGTGAGACTGTGGGGTGAACCTGAAAGGGGGGGAAGGCACAGTGTTGAAAAAATCAGGGGGAACCAGAGAGGTGACCTGGGGGGGGAATCCCTCAGGACACTAGTAAGCAGACAAAACTTCATAGCATGAGTCCTGTGCTCTAGGAGGATGGAAGAGGGAAGATATCTCTACAATGCTGGAGCCGTAAAGAGATATCTTCCCTCTTCCATCCTCCTAGAGCACAGGACTGCTTTCTCCCCCTAGGACGTACACAGGCTGCAGCCTCTCCTCCATCCAGCCTGTGAGACAGGTCAGGTATCCAGTTTCTTCACTAACTCTGCATCATGCTATGAAGTTTCATTTGTCTGCTTACTAGTGTCCTGAGGCATCCCCCCCCCCCCCCAGGTCACCTCTCTGGTTTCCCCCTGATTTTTTCAACACTGTGCCTTCCCCCCCTTTCAGGTTCACCCCACAGTCTCACATCAACAATTTAAAGGAGAACACACATACCATCAACATACCACATGGGTAGGGGTGTTCACACATCTAGTCACCAGTCCGTCATCGCCCTCCCTTTTTTTTTAGTTTTTTTTGTTTCTACTTTGTTGCTTCAAGGTTTACCATGGATTTATCATTTATGGTTTTTATAGACATTGTATCCTTTATCAATTTTATGTATATATATGTGATTTTCATCTATCAAATTTATTTGAATTTATCATATGTCTCTTGTGTTGCATATACTTGCCATGTGTTCCATACTTTATTTATAATTATATTTATATATATATTATATACATATATATATTTTTTGATCTCTGTTCCACCTAGAACGTTTGAACGTGGACTGGTATGGAACTCAGAAAAACTAACTATTCATCACAGGCTACACCTCCCAACTAGCCATTCCTTTTTATGTACACATGTTGGCCTACCGGCCTATACAGGCTGTGCCCTGGTTCTCAAGGCTCTGATTAAGAGGTTATCCTCGAAACGCATCAGCCGATTTTAAACACTCACCTTAACATGGGCTTGTGTTACTTTTAACCTATTTTTATTTTTTATTTTATGCATATTTTGTTACCTGTTTGCATGAAACGTAGTATTGGTATTATCTATTTGTTTTTATTTCATATATATGAATAAATTATATATATTTTGATGTGAGCAATTGATCACGTGCCCTCCATCCACCCTTCTCCATATAGTCTTACTCTGACCACCCCGGGGTCACTTTGGGCAGCGGGACTTGCAATACCATCTGTTTCAGTTCCTTTACAGCATACAATACTACCATTCCAAACCTAATACACCCTCACAAGTGCAGGAGTAATCTTTCCTTGTCCACTTTTTACACTGTAACTGATGTGGTGATCAGGAACACTGTGACTGGTGTGGCAGTGATCAGGGACACTCTAACTGAGGTGGCGGTGATCAGGGACACTAACTGGTGTAGCGGTGATCAAGGACACTGTAACTGGGGTGGCGGTGATCAGGGAGAATTTAACTGGTGTGGCAATGATTAGGGACACTGTAACTGGTGTGGCAGTGATCAGGGACACTGTAACTGGTGTGGCAGTGATCAGCGACACTGTGACTGGTGTGGCAGTGATCAGGAACACTGTAACTGGTGTGGCAGTGATCAGGGACACTGTGACTGGTGTAATAGTGATCAAGGACACTGTAACTGGGGTGGCGGTGATCAGGGAAATTTAAACTGGTGTGGCAATGATTAGGGATACTGACTGGTGACAGTATGTAAAAAAAAAAAAAAGTTGTAATGTTCTTTTTCCAATTTTGTATCACTATTTTTTAACATAGTGTGACCAGAGCAGTGCAGTGTCACCATAGTGGCACTGGGGGGGAGTTATTATTTTTGTTTATACCTTGATTGCATATTACAGTGATGATCACAGTATAAGCAATATATAAAACTATTGAAAGGTTTCATTCACAAGTCCATCAAGTCCAACCTATGTGTGTGGTTATATGTCAGTATTACATTGTATATCCCTGTATGTTTGCGGTCGTTCAGGTGCTTATCTAATCGTTTTTTGAAACTATCGATTCCCCCCCGCTGAAACCACCACCTGTGGAAGGGAATTCTACACCCTTGCCGCTCTTACAGTAAAGAACCCTCTATGCAGTTTAAGGTTAAACCTCTTTTCTTCTCATTTTAATGAGTGGCCACGTGTCTTATTAAACTTCCACACCAGTATGGTATTTGTAAATTGAAATCATATCCCCTTTCAAGCGTCTCTTCTCCAGAGAGAATAAGTTCAGTGCTCGCAACTTTTCTTCATACCTAATATCCTCCAGACCCTTTATTAGCGATACGAAACGTTAGGTTGCAATACGTGGGACGCACTAAAAGAAATTTATGCACTCGTATTGTTACTCCTCTCTTTATTCGCTCCACTTCCAGTACTTCCTTCCTGAGGAACTGAACAGCATACTCCAGGTGAGGCCGAACCACAGTCTTGTAGAGTGGGAGGATTATTGCTTTATCAAGTTAATCCCCTTTTTAATGAATGCCTATATTCTGCTTGCTTTGTTAGCAGCAGCTTGGAATTGTATGCCATTGTTGAGCCTATCATCTACTAGGACCCCCAGGTCCTTTTCCATCCTTGATTCCTCCAGAGGTTCTCCCCCTAGTGAGTAGATTGCATTCATATTTTTGCAACACAAATGCATTATTTAACATTTTTATACATTAAACCTCATTTGCCATGTAGTTGTCCACCCCATTAATTTGATCAGATCTTCTTGCAAGGTTTCCACATGCTGCAGAGAAATTATTGCCCTGCTTAGCTTAGTATCATCCGCAAATACAGAGATTTAACTGTTTACCCCATCCTCCAGGTAGTTTATGAACAAATTAAAAAGGATTGGTTCCAGCACTGAACCCTGGGGTACCCCACTTCACACCCCTGACCATTCAGAGTACTCCCTATTTATCACCACCCTCTGAACTCGCCCTTGTAGCCAGTTTTAAATCCATGTACTCACCCTATGGTCCACACCAACGGACCTTACTTTGTACAGTAAACATTTATGGGGAACTGTGTCAAATGCTTTTGCAAAATCCAGATACACCATGTCTACGGGCCTTCCTTTATCTAGATGGCAACCCACCTCCTCATAGAAGGTTAATAGATTGGTTTGGCAAAAATGATTCTTCTTGAATTCATGTTGATTACTGCTAATGATACCGTTTTCATTACTAAAATCCTGTATATAGTCCCTTATCATCCCTTCCAAGAGCTTGCATACTATTGATGTAAGGCTAGGTCTGTAATTCCCAGGGATGTATTTTGGCCCTTTTTTAAATATTGGTGCTACATTGGCTTTTCTCCAATCAGCTGGTACCATTCCAGTCAGTAGACTGTCAGAAAAAATTAGGAACAATGGTCTGGCAATTACTTGACTGAGTTCCCCAAGTACCCTAGGTTGCAAGCCATCTGGTCTTGGTAATTTATTAATGCTAAGTTTCCTAAGTCTATTTCTAATTCTGTCCTCTCTTAGCCATGAGGGTGCTTCCTGTGATGTGTCATGAGGATAAACACTGAAGTTTTGGTTACTGAAGCCCCCGATTCCCTTGTGAAGACTGAGGAGAAGAATCAATTCAATACCTTTACCATCTCCCTGTCCTTTGTAAACAGATGTCCTTCCTCATTCTTTATGGGGCCAATGTGGTCTGTCCTCCCTTTTTTACTGTTTATATACTTAAAGAATTTCTTGGGGTTTTGTTTGCTTTCCTCCGCTATGTGTCGCTCGTGTTCTATCTTATCCTCCCTAATTGCACCCTTACATTTCGTGTTGCATTTGTTGTAAAGTCTGAATGTTGATGATGATCCCTCAGCTTTGTATTTTTTGAAGGCCTTCTCCTTTGCTTTTATATGCATTTTTACTTTGGGGTTAAGCCATCCTGGACTTTTGTTTGCTCTTTTAAATTTATTTCCCAATGGGATGCACTGGCTAATGCCCTTATTTAATATGCTCTTAAAACAAACCCATATCTCCTCCGTGTTCTTTGTTCCTAAGATTTTAACCCAATTTATATCTTCTAGCAGGGTTTGTAGTTTAGGGAAGTTGGCTATTTTGAAATTCAGAGTCTTTGTATTCCCCTTATGTTTCCTATTTGTGTGATTGCCCCGTATTTCCACATCCGTGATTAGGTCTGTATTGTTGGTAATCAGTATATCTAGTAGCGCTTTGTTTCTAGTTGGTGCGTCTACATCTGACCCACGAAGTTGTCCTGCAAGACATTTAGAAACTGGCGACATTTAGACGAATGCGTGGTGCCCGTCGCCCAGTCTATGTCTGGATAATTAAAATCCCCCATTATGATAACACTTTCCATCCTTGCTGCTAATCCAAATTGTGATAGAAGGTCTATCTCCCCCTCCTCCCTCAGGTTACGGGCCTAAAGTATACTCCCAGTATTATTTTCCCCTCAGCTTCATCCCTTTGGAGCTCTACCCATAAGGATTCCACCTCCTCCCTAGCTCCCTTATTGATGTCATCTCTCTCATTCACTTGTACAAGATTCCTGACATATAGGCATACCCCTCCCCCCTTTTTACCCTCTCTATTTCTGTGATAAAGGCAATGTCTTTGAATGGTTGCCAGCCAATCATGAGAGCTGTTGAACCAGGTCTTTGAAATTCCTACAAAATCAAAATTCTCCTCATACAACAGTATCTCTAGTTCGCCCATCTTGTCCGCTAGGCTCCTGGCATTGGTGAACATGCCACGAAACCTTTGTTTACTACTGGGATCACTACTTGGTGATCCTGCCTGTAAGTTAGGGTTGCCACCTGTCCGGGATTCACCCAGACAGTCCAGGCTTTGAATCATGTGTCCGGGTATCAGTCCACCTGAAAACTGGACACATTGTTCAGACACAGTGTTGACTGGTGCTTGCCACCCCCTCCTCGGTCGGTCGGTCAAACCCCCCCATCGTTTGGTCGATTGATCAGCAAACCCTGCACTTACCCCATCTAGGTTGCAGGCCTGCGTCTCCTCCTCAGTTTCTCCTGCTCGGCGTCTCCTTCTCTGTGTCTCCTGCTCAGTGTCTCCTCCTCGGTGTCTCCTGTTTGGCGTCTCCTGCTCGGTGTCACCTTGGTGTCTCCTGCTTGGAGTCTCCTCTGTGTCTCCTGTTTGGCTTCTCCTTTTCGGTGTCTCCTGCTAGGTGTCTCCTGCTCAAAATCTCCTGCTAGGTGTCTCCTTAGTGTCTCCTGCTCGGAGTCTCCTTGGTGTCTCCGGCTCGGCGTCTAATCAGTGTCTCCTGCTCGGCGTCTCCACCTCTATGTCTCATTGTCAGGAGACGCAGGTTGCCTCCATCCGCCGGGCTTCGGAGCGCATGCGCGGTGGACTAGTGCTTCGACGTACACCCGTTCGCGGCCCAATGATGCGGCGCATGTGGGTGCATGGCGGTCCCCGTTTACGCGCCGTCGCCCGTGCGGGTGCCCGGTAGCGCGTCATGCTGACGCGCTCACCGGGGAGGCTACTTCTGATGGCTCCAGCGCCCAGTCGGGTTGCTGGTTCGTCATCAGCTGTGTCCTGTCTCCCTGTACCGCTGAATCTCCTTGTTCCTGATAACCTGTGCTGAACCTCGGGCCTGTATTACGGACTACTCTGCCTGCCTGATACCCTTGACCTCTGCTTGTGATACGGACTACTCTGCCTGCCTGATACCCTGTGACCGCTGCTTGTGATACGGACTACTCTGCCTGCCTGATACCCTGTGACCTCTGCTTGCATACGGACTACTCTGCCTGCCTGATACCCCGGTTCTGACCTCTGCTTGTACAACGGACTCTGCTCTGCCTGATACCCTGGTTCTGACCTCTGCTAGTGTTAACGAACTCTGCTCTGCCTGATACCCTGGTTCTGACCTCTGCCTGCTTAACGGACTTCCTGTTCTTTAGTTCCCCGGTCCTGAACGGCACCCACCGGTGTACTTCCTGTCAGCAACTAAGACTTCCACTAGGCCTTCCTGGAATCCCTCAATTACCGGAAACCCATGCCTCTGCGTGCCCCCAGCTCCCTGTATCACCTCCAGGGGCTTGGGTGCGCGTAGTCGTAAGGGCGAGCCGCTCTCGGCATCTTGGCTTGGTGAGTATTAGTCGTGACAGTACAAACCAGCCAGATGTCTGAGGCCGACAGAGCGCGCTCTCCCTTGGACATTCTGTGTCAGCAGGTTTTCACTCTGGCTGACTCCGTTCAGAAACTACAAGAGGGATATACTCAGATTGACAACCGCCTCCAACAGATTATGGGGCCACTCCCTCCTGCCGCCGCAGCTCCCGCACCCAGCAGTGGAGGTCCGCTTTCCCAGGCTACCTCCAGTCCCACAGTTGTCATGGTGCTTCCGGAACCCAGGGTTCCTACACCCGAACGGTTCTCAGGGGACCGTAAGAAATTTAGTGCCTTCAAAAACGCATGCTCTCTCTACTTTGCCCTCCAGCCCCGAACTTTCGCATCAGAAGTTGTCAAGGTAGGATTTGCGATCTCACTGCTGTCTGAGGAACCTCAAGCCTGGGCCCACGGCTTGATGGAAAAGGGAAGTCCTGTGCTAAATACAATAGATACCTTCTTCGAGAGTATGTCCCAGCTCTATGACGACCCACAGCGTATGGCTACAGCCGAAGCCATCCTGCACCACCTGTCCCAAGGAAGGAGACCAATTGAGGACTACACGGTGGAATTCCGTAAATGGGCGGCCGACACGAACTGGAACGAGCCGGCCCTGCGCTATCAGTACCGTCAAGGCTTGTCCGAACTTCTCAAGGACGAGTTAGCCAGGATGGTGACTCCCGCTTCCTTGGAAGAATTCAAGCGGCCATGAAACTGGACAGGTGCTTGCGTGAACGTCGCTCAGAACGGTTCCAAGGCCCACGCCCTGCGTGGACGCCATCCAGACCCCTACCCGTGCAGTCACCATGTCCTACAGCAGCTGGTTCTACGACACTTCCCGAGGCTGAACCTATGCAGCTTGGCCTGGTCCGAGCTCCACTGACCTCGGAAGAGAGACAACGCAGACGGCAGTCCAACTTGTGTCTCTATTGCGGGGGGAGCTGAACACTTCTTGCGCAACTGCCCAATAAGGCCCAGTAAGTTCTTTCAGCCAAAATTGATGAATTGCCAAGACAACAATGCTCCAAAATCTTACGTGATGTTGTTTGTTTCTCTACAGCTACCGGAAGGGGAGTCCCGCTTACCGGCTATCATTGATTCGGGTGCATGTAGTTGCTTTGTGGATGCTGCTTTGGCCCACAGCCTGCATATCCCCTTGCAAACCAAAGCTCAAGGTCTACGAATACATCTGGCTGATGGGTCTCTCCCTAGTTCAGGTCCTATCACCCAGGAGACCCAACCTATTCTAGTAACCACAGATTCCAGGCATCAAGAGCTCCTACTACTAGACCTCATTCACTCTCCTATTTTTCCAGTTATTCTAGGCCTGCCGTGGTTACAGGCTCACGATCCACAGATCAAGTGGAGTACTAAGACGGTATCTATCTCCTCTCCGTATTGTTCTCAACATTGCCTACTCTCTGCTCCGAAAGTCTGTGCTACGATTACTGTTCCGTCAGATAAACTCCAACATGTTCCCCATGAATATCTTGAGTTCCAAGAAGTCTTCAACAAACAAATGGCTGACCGCCTACCACCTCATAGGTCTTACGACTGTCTGATCAACCTTCTGCCGGGATCAGAAGTCCCGTTTGGTCGTATATTCCCTCTCTCCCAGACTGAGCTGGAGACTCTCAAACAATATGTCAACGAGAAACTGAAAAAGGGTTTCATCCGTCAATCGTCCTCACTTGCCGGAGCGGGTATATTCTTTGTTGAGAAAAAAGACGGCTCCCTTAGACCATGTGTGGATTACCGGCAGCTTAATAATATCACCATCAAGAACAGGTACCCACTGCTGCTCATTCCAGAGCTGTTCCAACGGTTCCGATCAGCCAAAGTCTTTTCCAAACTAGACCTCCGAGGTGCCTATAACCTTGTCAGAATCAGGGCCGGGGACGAATGGAAGACGGCTTTTAGGTCCAGGTTTGGACACTTCGAGTACTTGGTGATGCCATTCGGGCTCTGTAATGCTCCAGCCACTTTTCAACACCTGGTGAATGATATATTCCGAGAATACCTGGACGATTTCCTTGTTATCTATCTGGACGATATACTCATTTTCTCCTCCACGATTGAGCTACACAAGGAGCACGTTAAAAAGGTTCTTACCATACTGAAACAGCACAAGCTTTATTTGAAAGTGGAAAAATGTGAATTCGAAAAATCAGTTGTACAATTCTTGGGGTTCATCATATCAGCGAATGGGGTCGCAATGGATCCCCAAAAGATACAAGCTATCCAGGAGTGGCCAGCCCCATCTGATAAAAGAGGAGTCCAGCGGTTTATAGGGTTTGCCAACTTCTACCGGAAATCTATTGTCTGATTCTCTGCCATCGTGGCACCTATCACCCAGCTAACCCGTCAGCACGGTTCCTTCCGGTGGTCCCAAGCCGCACAGGAAGCCTTTCTGAGATTGAAGACCCTGTTCAGTTCCGCTCCAATTCTTCGTCACCCCGATCCGTCTCAGCCATTTGTATTAGAGGTGGACGCATCGGAAATAGCAACAGGAGCCATTCTTTCCGAAAGACAGGGACCTAAAGCCATCCTACATCCCATTGCGTTTGCATCTCGAAGACTCAGCCGGCCGGAATTAAACTACGACGTGGGTGACAGGGAGCTGCTGGCCATAAAATTTGCTCTGGAGGCCAATTATGTAGGCATTTCCATCATACCTGGCATAAAAGTTTAAAGGACTTGTCCATTTGAGCCCAGACTGTAGACTGGCATATTTTCCTTCTCTTCTCTACACCTTCTTCTCTCTCCTTTCTACACTTTTCTACTCCTCACCTTTTCTTATACATATACTGTTCACAATCTCTCTCTGTCACTGGGACACTAGAGAATTCTACCAAACTAATATAGTGTAATGGTTCCCTGGTTCCGAGGACTTGGAACCGGGGCTAGAATACCTCAGGCCTGTTAAACGAATCCT
The DNA here is from genome assembly GCA_037952925.1 of Lithobates clamitans. Lineage (NCBI taxonomy): Eukaryota > Metazoa > Chordata > Amphibia > Anura > Ranidae > Lithobates > Lithobates clamitans. Next base: position 10,697,611 of record JBBGZY010000438.1, read on the forward strand.
TCAGGACACGAATTGCAAGGGAGCAAGTGGATGGTGGAGGAGGTTCTCTCAGGGCACAGCAAGATCCCCAGAGGGGGTGCCCGGGGTTCGTCCCAACCTTCTATGAAGATCCCTTTCCACAAGATGATAGGATCAGGCTGGAAATCTAGAGAGTTTTCATTTAAGACACAATGTTATTATGTTTTTTTTTTTTTTTTTCGTGTCCTATTTTATAGCTTCCTGATCCTAGGAGATATTGTTTCAATGCAAATGGTATATGTACATTATTATTTCTGCACTATGGTCAATGTACTTGTTTGTGTTCTGTTAAAAAATAAAAATCTTTTGAAAGTTAAAATTTGCTCTGGAGGAATGGAGGCATTTGCTTGAGGGTGCACTACACCCAGTGATGATTTTTACAGATCACAAGAACCTTGAATACCTTTCGGACAGCAAAACGACTAAAACCCAGACAAGCCCGTTGGGCCCTCTTCTTCTCTCGCTTCAATTTCCACATATCCTACAGACCTGGTGCAAAGAATGGAAAGGCAGACGCATTCTCTCAGATGTTCTCTGCAGATCCCCAAACTCCGGAACCGAGCACAATTCTCTCTCCTCAAAACTTCCTTGGGCTAGCACAGACAGACTTGATGTCATCCATCAAGTCCTCGTCTAACTCATGTATGGAACCAGAGGTACATTCCTTGAAAAAATGTGGGAATTTTTTTTGTATCCGGGGAAAAATTTTTGTACCTCGGGAGACACGGTCATTAGCCCTTAAAATGTGCCATGACCATAAATTGGCAGGGCACTTCGGGATGAGGAAGACGTCTGAGCTGATCTCTCGCTCCTTCTGGTGGCCTGGATGGAGACGGGATTGCAAAGAGTATGTGGCCTCCTGTCCTCTATGTCAGCGGAACAAGGGCCAAAACGCTAAGTCCTGGGGTCTGCTCAAACCCCTGCCCATTCCAGAACGGCCATGGGCCAACGTGTCCATGGATTTCATTGTGTACTTGCCGGCCTCGGAGGCTTTTACTGCCATTTTTGTCGTGGTCGACCATCTCTCCAAGATGACTCATTTCCTGCCCATGAGGGGCACCCCTTCTGCCGTTGACACGGCCAATATTTTTTTGAAAGAAATCATTAGGCTTCATGGTGAAGAGTATTGTGTCAGATAGGGGTGTGCAATTACGTCCAAATTCTGGAGGGAGCTCTGCAAAGCCCTGGATATCAAAGTTTGCCTCTCATCAGCTTACCATCCTCAGAGCAACGGCCAAACAGAGAGGACAAACCAAACCCTAGAGCAATACCTCGGTTGTTTCTGCTCAGGATCCCAGGATGATTGGGCAAGTCTTCTCCGATATGCGGAGTTTGCTTATAACAATTCCGTTCACGCAGCTACCAACCAAACGCCTTTCTGGGCAAATTGCGGGTTCCACCCCACGTTTCTGTCTAACGACATTCCTGAAATAGCAGTCCCTGCAGTTCATGACAGGATAACCTCTTTACAATCTAACTTTCAGAGGATCCAAGACATGTTACAGAAAGCTCAAGGGGACTACAAAGAACAGTATGACGGGGCAGGAAAGAGAATCCAACGTTTAATATATGGGAGGAGGTCTGGTTATCCACCACCAATCTTAAATTACCTGTGCCATCTCGGAAACTGGGACCCAAGTTCATTGGTCATTTCCCTATCAAGAGAATCATCAACCCTGTGGCTATGGAGCTAGCACTATCAAAAACGTACAGGATCCATCCTGTCTTCCATGTATCCTTATTATAGCCTGTGGTGCACAGCGCTTTTCCGGAAAGAGAATTTCCTCCCCCACCAATTAGAGTGGATGGGGAGAACGAGTTTGAGGTAGAGTCCATCCTTAACTGTAGGAAAAAGGGCAGGCAACTACAGTACCTGATCCAGTGGAAGGGATACCCACCTGAGGACAATTCCTGGGAACCCGCAAAAAACCTGCATGCACCACGCTTAATTCAAGCCTTACTTCGAGATCATCCATAAGTGATGTCCATTCTGGTCGTCCGGTGTCCGCCCCCGGGCTTCGGGGCGTATGCGCGGTGGACTAGCGCTTCGACGTACACCTGTTCGCGGCCCAATGTTGTGGCGTGCGCGGCCCGGGGTGCCCGGTAGCGCGTCACGCTGATGTGCTCACTGGGGAGGCTACTTCTGACGGCTCCAGCGCCCAGTCGGGTTGCTGGTTTGTCGTCAGCTGTGTCCTGTCTCCCTGTACCGCTGAATCTCCTTGTTCCTGATAACCTGTGCTGAACCTCAGGCCTGTATTATGGACTACTCTGCCTGCCTGATACCCTTGACCTCTGCTTGTGATACGGACTACTCTGCCTGCCTGATACCCTGTGACCGCTGCTTGTGATACGGACTACTCTGCCTGCCTGATACCCTGTGACCTCTGCTTGCATACGGACTACTCTGCCTGCCTGATACCCCGGTTCTGACCTCTGCTTGTACAACGGACTCTGCTCTGCCTGATACCCCGGTTCTGACCTCTGCTAGTGTTAACAAACTCTGCTCTGCCTGATACCCTGGTTCTGACCTCTGCCTGCTTAACGGACTTCCTGTTCTATAGTTCCCCGGTCCTGAACGGCACCCACCGGTGTACCTCCTGTCAGCAACTAAGACTTCCACCAGGCCTTCCTGGAATCCCTCAATTACCGGAAGCCCGTGCCTCCGCATGCCCCCAGCTCCCTGTAAAACCTCCAGGGGCTTGGGTGCGCGTGGTCGTAAGGGCGAGCCGCTCTCGGCATCTTGGCCTCGGTGAAAATTAGTCGTGACACTCATGCTCAGTGTCTCCTGCTCAACGTCTCCTCCTTGGTGTCTCCTGCTCTGTGTCTTCTGCTCGGTGTCTCCTCCTCGGCGTCTCCTCCTCAGTGTCTCCTGCTCGGCGTCTCCTCCTCGGTGTCTCCTGCTTGGCGTCTCCTGCTTGGCGTCTCCTCCTCGGTGGCTTCCCCTGCATTTGCTCCTCGGCGGATAATGCGATTGCTTCTCCTTTTAGCCAATTGGGTCTCATGTGCCCGGTGCCCTGCATGTAGATTAGGGGCTGGGTGCATAGATTAGGGGGGAGGGCCACCACTGTTCAGACAGGAATGTGGCTCAGAAATGGGCTTGACCGGAGGGTAAGGGGGCACTATGTGTGCCGCATTGCTATTTTCTTGCCCAAAGGTGTCCCAGGTCTGTTACAATTTTCTAATGTATGCTAAAAAAAAAATGTTGACTGTGCAAAGCTAAAGTGTTCGGGTTTGGCTAGAAGAAAAAATGGCAACCCTACTGTAAGTCTGTTATTTTCCATCTGTTAACAGACCAAGCTGTCTATCAGAATGGCACTTGGAGGGTTGAGACATACACTGACAGGGGTGCTTACATGGGGTCAACTTTTATTCATTTATGTAAAACCTTTATATCAAAAGTAAAAAAACGGTTGGTGTAGCTGCTTAAAAGGTGTTAGCTGCAATTTCTAGTCAAGTCCCTCTAAATCTGCTAGTGCATCTAACACTACAATCTCCCCAGACCAAAGTTGCCTACCACCCGTAAATATACAAAATTGAAAATTTAGGGTGATTAAATGTTTGCTACGGATGGTGGCTGCCCGTAAAAAAACCAAGTGGCTTTTGGCCAACTTTGTTCAGGCAAGCTTGGCGGGGGGGTGTTTGTGTGACCTCACATTGATGTCAAGGTGGCACTTAGCGCCTTTTATGAATCAGAGTTTCTAGGACTGGAGGCTGAAGGGGGAGATGGGAGGAGAGCTGCCAGCTGTGATTAGGGACTCAGAGCTGCCAGGACTGGAGGCCAGAGTGGATGTGCGAGGAGAGCCACTCGCTGGGAGTCAGGACTCAGAGCTGCTAGGACTGGAGGCCAGAGGGGGAGATGAGAGAACATCCTGCTGGGAGTTTCAGGACTCAGCACTGTCACAGAGGACACCATGAGGGGCTGAGAAGAGGGACACAGTGAGTAAACAGGGAAAGTCTGCTAAACCAGCAACCAAACCAGTCTCTGACCATCTCAGATAGTATGCCTGCAGTCTCTGACCATCTCTTGTACCATGTCCGCAGCCTTTGACCATCTCTTGTACCATGTCCACAGTCTCAGACCATCTCTTGTACCATGTCTGCAGTCCCTGACCATCTCTTGTATCATGTCTGCAATCGCTGACTATCTCTTGTCTTGTGTCATGTCTGCGGTCTCCATGGAGGAGCCTGGGGAGGAGTCAAAAGCAGGAGCACTGCCAGGACGGGGGTCATGGGGGGAATCAGACGCATGGGAACTGTGGAGAGGAGAAGCAGAGCTGCCAAGCTGGAGCCCAGAGAGAACCATCTGACTGAGCCCAGCACGGTGCACCTGAGAGGAGGTCAGTGAGAGTGGCGCCAGGCCAGTCTGAGGGGGGGTCACTTATGTAAGGGGGTGTGAATACAATAAGGTACGTGGGGCACTGATATAGAGGTTCACACATGGACACCCATTCCACTGAAAACTGCTGCATGCTCCTTTAACAAATTGCTTTTTGAACAATGCATTAGCATTACTGTCTCTTTGGTAACTGCTATGTCAGTTTTTCATGATGTCTCTGTGCTTCAGCTGGGGAGATCCACCCTCCATTTGCCCTGTTTACCATTCAGAACAGAAATTGAGGGGACCTCTATTCTACTGATCCTGGGATTTCTGCTCAATTCTGTGGTGGTGGCTAATTGTCTATGTGACTGAAATTGAAGGGAAATCTCTCCAGCTGGATGCATGTGACAAAACTGCTGGGTTATGTTAACCTGACCTTCATGGGAATGGAGAAATATGTTTTTTGAGTTTTCTTATAAGGTAAACACATTGCTAATAGCAGTAGCTATATGTTTATTGCTTTAATATTTGCGGTTTTGCACTTAAAATGACTGTTTTATGTACTTTTATGAAGTGTCAGTAAAAATATGGCTCTGTCAGTACATTTCATAATTTTTGTTAGTAAAAAATTCGTTCTGTTTGTAAATTGTGGGCATCCTCTCAGTAAATTTCACTTTAGGAGGTTGGCAACACTGCCTCAGATTGAGGATGCTACTATCCAAATGTATCCTTGTTGCTTCTCCATCTAGAGTGGAGACACCCTTATGCCCCGTACACACGGTCGTATTTTCCGACGGAAAATGTTCAATGGGAGCTTGTTGTAATTCCGACCGTGTGTAGGCTCCATCGGACATTTTCCATCGCAATGTCCATCACACAAAATTTTCCGACAACAAAATCCGTTGTCGTAAATTCCGATCGTGTGCACACAATTCCTGACGCGCAAAGTCCCACACATGCTCGGAATCAAGCAGAAGAGCTGCACTGGCTATTGAACTTCCTTTTTCTCGGCTCGTCGTACGTGTTGTACATCACCACGTTCTTGACGTTAGGAATATCCGACAAGATTTGTGTGACCGTGTGTATGCAAGACAAGTTTGAGCGGGTGTGTACGGGGCATAAGACAGGAATTATATTACTGACGGCATCAATAAACAAAACTAAAGATAAAAAAAAGCCTTAAGAAAGAGAAAACGAATGCAGCCAATATATGTTTATTAAAGTATGCAGCACTTACATTTAAGGTAAAAAACGTCCTACTTCTAATTGACAGCGGGGCTCGGAGGCTCCCGCGTCACTTCCAGTATAGGCAGCGTCACCAAGCTTACCCTACATGTGTCGTCACAGTCACGTGACTTCCTCAGGGATATCTGGCATCTCAGGGGTATCTCAGCCAATGGCTGAGAGAGCTGACCAGAGTGTTCTGGTTGGAAGATCGCTGTACTAACATCAGATTGCTATTACAGTGGTTCTGACCTGAGCTGTCAGGTTTTTGCTGTATACAGAGCTTAAGGATTCACTTTTTTTTTTACAGGTATATCTGATTGGAATTATGTTTGTTAATGAAAGGGTCATATTAAGTAGTGATCTTTATCTCCTCTATGTAACTTAAGCCCTGTACACATGGCCGAATGCCGGGAGACATCTGTCGGTTCAATAAAAAAAGTCTGACATTCGGCGCCTGTGTATGTCGGTCTGTCTGGCTGTTTGACTGGTTTCTGTCGGAAGCGCATGCTGGAAAACCAGTAGCTCACTGACTCCTGATCAGCGCTCTCAGCCAATGGCAGAGAGCGCTGATTGGAGTGTTCTGGTGGAGGGGCCGCCCCCCCTGTCAGAACACAACAGCTCAGTGGGGGAGATTGCTGTACTAACGTCGGATGGTTAGTACAGTGACTCCGACCAGTTTTTTTGGGGTTAAACAAAAAAAACTGGTAGTGTGTACCAGGCATAAGGGTCTACATAAGCTGATTCTGCTCATGCCACACTCCCACGGACAACAAGTCTGTAGACAAATTGGTTCTATATGTAAACGCAATCTGAATTTCACTCAATACAAAGATAATACAATAAATAGCCTGTGTTTAAATGTTTTCTGCTCTAAGTCTAAATTTATGCATGGAAGCTGAGAGTTGTATTGAACACTTACTTTTACAGTTCAGCTCAAGAATATCGAGGACTAGCAACTAGATTAATATTTTTAACGATGCATTTCCCTCTGCTGCTGTACGCTGTTCACTGACTCCTTCTGTTTATCTCATTGTGTTGCAGTCTTTTCATGCACAGTTAGAGTTTTTAGTTAGAAATGTGCACTCCTGGGATAACAGAACAGCTCAAAAATGTAGAGGAAAAAAAAGTTTTTCAGCTATTTGTAGATATATTTTTAAGAACTTAACATTCCTTTTTGTAACAATAACTGGTAGGAAAAGCCAATACACAAATGAACCATAGATACCAAAGTGTAACAAAGACAAAAGAGGAAAGAGCCATGGGATTCTAGCTCTGTATAGTGCAGTTGGTTTAAATATCTTTTGTACTATTTTTAAGCTAGTCATTGTTTCATAGCTTTATGGTAGGTAAGGTTAAACAAAGATAATAGCCCATCCAGTTCAACCTGTGTAGGTGTATGTGTGTCAATGTCGATAATCATTCCCATATCTCTGTATGTTGTGTTCACTAGGATGTACGTCCAAAAGTCTGTTAAAATTATCACTACTCCCTGCTGACACCACCAATTGTGGAAGATAGTTTCACATCCTTATCACCCTGACAGTGAAAAAATCCCTACGCAGCTTAAGGTTAATTTGCTTCTCCTCCAATCCCATTGTGTGGCTCCGTGTCCTCTTACACTCCCTGAGAATTAAACGTTTTCTTCCTACGCTGGGATCACCATCATTTGTATACCGCTATCAAATCTCCTCTCAAGTGTCTCTTCTCCAGGGAGAATACATTTAGTGCTTGTAGCTGTTCCTTGTAATTGAGGTCCTCCAGTCCCCTTATTAGTTTTGTTACCCTTCTCTCTCTTTTTCCAGCTCCAGCACATCCTTCCTGAGGACTGGTGACTAGGACTAGATGGAATAATCCAGATGTGGCCAAACCAGAGTTTTATAAAGTGCAGGATTATAGTTTTATCTCTGGAGTAAATTTCCTTTTTAATCCAAGCTAATAGTCTGCTGGCTTTGCTTGCTGCAGCTTGACATTGCATGGTATTGCTCAGTCTGTCTTCTACCAGGATCCCTAGATCTTTCTTCATCCTTGATTCCGTCAGAGGTTCTCCCCCTAGTGAGTAGTTTGTGTTTAGATTTTTAGCCCCCAAGTGCATCATTTTACATTTCCCAACATTAAACCTCATTTGCCATGTAGTTTCCCACCCCATTATTTTATTCAGACTTTCCTGTAAAATTTATATATCCTGATGTAAAGTTATTGCCTTGCTTATTTTTGTGTGGTCCACAAAAACTGAGATTAAGCTATTTATACCAACCTCTATATAATTTATGAATAAATTAAAGTGGTAGTAAACTCTGGTCTACCACTTGTACCTACAGGCAAGCCTATAGTAAAGCTTACCAATAGGTACTGTGAATATCTCGTAAACTTGCACAGTTTACGAGATATTCAGAGTGCATGCAGCCGGTGACATTACTGTTGCATGCGCTCTGAAGGTCCAGCATACAGTGCCAAACCTTCAGAGTCCTTGCCATAAACGGCGGCTCCCATGCGCATGCGCGGAAGTGACGTAAGCCCTCCCAGCTGTGACAGCGTGGTGCTGGAGGGCTTAGTTCCAAGGTAAGTCTCTCATAATGTGCTAGTATGCGATGTGTACCAGCACATTATGACATTGCCTTGTAGGGGATTTTTTTTTCCTGCAACTGCAGTTTACTACCGCGTTAAACAGAATTGGTCCCAAGACAGAGCCTTGGGTTACCCCACTTATCACTCCAGACCATGGGGAACTGTATCAAATGCTTTTGCAAAATAAAGATACACCACATCCACAGGCCTTCCCCTGTCTAGATGGCAGCTAACTTCCTCATAGAATGTTAACAGATTGGTCTGGCAGGAACAACCCTTCATGAACCCATGCTGATTACTGCTGATAATACCGCTTTCATCAACAAATTCTTGAATATAGTCTCTTATCATCCCCTCCAATAGTTTACATACTATTGATGTTACGCTGACTGGCCTGTAGTTTCCAGGTATATGTCTCTGCCCTTTTTTAAATATTGGTACCACATGGGCTTTTCTCCAATCAGCTGGTACTATTTCTGTCAATATGCTGTCCATAAATATTTGGAATAATGGTCCTATAATAATATAACCTGACTGAGTTCTTTGGGGACTCTCGGGTGTAAGCCATCCAGTCCTGGTGATTTATTTCTGTTAAGCTTTTCTAGTCTTTCCTGGACACCGGCTTCTGTTAGCCACAAGGGTACATCCTGTGACGTGTTACTAATGTAGCGGTACCCCCGAAGGGGCTGATTTTGTGAAAATTGTGGTCCACCTGTCACCCTGTCCAGCCCGGCATTCACTTCCCAATCACATTGGAGACAATGAACAGCCTATATGCTTGTTTTTGTATTTTTATTGAGGGATTTGAACTTGGATAGGGATGGGAATATTTGGGATGCCCAGTAGAATTATAGAACAGTCAATTTGGGACAGAACTATGTACACTCTTTGTACATGACATTTCTCCAGTCTCCTCCAACACGTCTCTTGCTTGCAGACTATCAACCTCTCTCTCTCCTGCACAAACACTTTACTCTAGGCACAGCTATCACATGGTTTGGCCCAACTCTAACTCAGTCAGGCCTTAAGAATTTGCCCTTTCCAGGCAGGGACCACGGGTCCCTTTCTAATGTAGCAAAAATAGATTAGGAAGTCTTTAGTGCTAGCTGTCCTATGGTAGACTATTGCTTCCAGCAATCCCTCTTCAGGCCCTGCTAGCCCTCCTGGCTGCAGCTGCCGACTCCACTGCCTGTGACATTGCAATCCTCACTGGCTCCACACCCAGATCTGACTGTTTCCTCTCAGTCCTCTCTGGCATGCCTCTCCAGTACTTTTGATAACACATGTCACTCACCAGCCCTCCTGGCTGCTCGCACACCGGGGTTCCCTCCTGAAGACTTGCCTGACAGCACTAGCTCCTGCTGTCCTCTCTGACTCCCCTCTGTGCCTCCTGTCCAGATCCTTCATGCATTCTTGAAGGGATCCTTCCTGCACCCAAGTCCCAGGCCCAAGGTCACCCCCCAGATTGGGGAGCGCCCACAAAGGCCCCGAAAGCCTAGCACTCCATCCTCAGTTCCTCCACCCGACAACTCCTCCCCAGCTGAGCTTACCCTGGGTATATCAAGGAGTCCTGCCCCCTGCCAATCTTAGTTGGGGATTGGTCAGGGCTCCCTAAGACACCCCAGACAGCTCCATCTATCTTCCATGCCTTTCTTCTAGAATCCTCTAGAAGGAAAAGTAAGGTGACAATGGAGTGATGCTGTCTGTGAGTAACCAGCCTATTCTGAGCCACTCCCAGCTCACACAGATCAAAACAAACAGGCCTAGCTTCCAGCTAGGCCTGTCTAAATTGACCTGCTCTCTCACAAAAAATCTCACCTCTAGCACCTACCTAAGTAGAGGGTGCAAAAAAAAAAGAAATATAAATTGGGCTTTGGACTTTTTTGGCACAAAAATCACTATGGTTGATATAGGTTAAAATTTAATTTATTAAATAATATATCTAAATAGACTGAAGATAAAAAGGGAGATGAATACAGAATTCAGGTATTAATCACACATTTACAGGTTATACACTCCATACATAGCTTAATGGTGCAGTAATTGATTGAGTACTGATTGGGAATACCAATCCTGTTTACATACAATTATAGTATATTGGCAAATAAGCTATGCGGTGGTAGCAGCCAGTGTCTGAAGTTTGCTCGACATGTTGCACGCCACAGGCGCTTCTTCAAGAGCACAGACCTGAATACTGTAATAAACAAAACATTCAATAAAATAGTGTATTATGCACACATTTATCTAGGTAGATGTAGTTAATAATATCATAAGTTACACAGTATTGCCAACAGTGTCCATCAGAGGGTGCTAGTCCCACAAGGTCTGGGACCTTGTGGGACTATAATTCGTATACTATGGGGACGTGTGCAACAAAATATGCACAAAGGTTGCCATACAATTATGTGGTATGTTAGTCTCCAAAGGTAAGGTTGCTCCTAACATACACTATGAAAAAGGGAGAAGGAGGGGGAAGGGGAGGGACATTGGATAATGATTAAATATATATTGTAGATGTAGGGTGGGAGTACTATTAAAAATATAATACTAATAGTCTAAACAATGAACACACCCATTTGTAGTGTCCTATGGGGCTGGGTATTTCTGGTATTTAGCTAGTCTAATCGCTAACCGTATATATTAAACCCATTAGAGGTATAGTACTCATAGTTAAGTCGAAGTGTGCACCTGTTAATAGTGTCACACAGGACTAAGCGAATAGCATGGGTCTTATATGCATATGAATTTGAGGTTTGAAAGGTATGTATACCTAGCTGGTGGGCAAAACCATCAGACACCTACGATGCAGAATCAAAGACCACATATACTATTCAGGAGAAGGAAAAATGGTTACAGCAGTGAGTAGGCACCTAGACCTTTATCACAGATTTGATACTTCCCTGATCTCTTTTATTGTCTTGGCAGTGGTCCTCAAGGATCCCAGGGGTGGAGATTGGGATAAAAAAGTATGCTAAAGAGAAACTATGTGGATAGAACGCCTCAATGCCACACACTTTCCTGGCATTAACAAGGCTCAAACCTACAAGCCCTTTTTATGACATATATTTGAATTGCATTATTCATTATGTGACTTTTGAGGTTTTCCCCCCCTTCCTCCTATGCTAGTCCCCCCTTTCCACTACCCCTATTTTTGGTCCTTGTAGCTCTCCCCCCCTTCCCTCCCTTCCAGTTAACCCCCCCTTCCTCCCTCCCCTTTTTCCCTTCTTCTCCCCTTCCTTCCCTCCCAGTCAACCCCCCTTCCCCCCTTTCCTTTTTCCCCTCTTCTCCCCTTTCTCTTCTTCCCCTCCCCCCCCTCCCTCCCCCCCCCCCTTCCCCCCTCCTCTATAGTCACTCAATAACTTTGTACTTGAATAATTGTCATTCATTATTAATGATGGCCCCCACTGCTTGTTTACATGTCTTTAACCACATTCTATCTATTCTGTCAACAACCACATCCTGATTATTGTCATGTAAAAATTAGTCGCTTTTAATACTAATACTATGTTTTCTATATTTCCTTATTTATCTACTTAGATATTACATTCATCTCATACATGGTTTGTATGAGCCCACCACCTCTGTGACCATGGTAAGTGCAACCTACTACGTCTGAGTGTATCATCGTTACTATGCGGCCGCCCAGCGCCACGCCTTCAGCGAGGGTGATTGGCGCATCATGGTACACCTGGTATCCAGGATACCTAGATGCGACTGCTCTCTCCCCCTCCGAGGCTGGACCGACACTGGATTGGGACATGCGCAGTGCGCATCAGCGGCCGGCTTGAATGATGTCACATTGGCTCCTCCGATTGGTGACTACAAGTGGGGCGTGCGCACAAGAGATACCTGCGGCGTCTCTCGTGTTACATTCCACACAACTAGTCGCTCTGAATTGAGCGGCTGTGTGGAGCTACTCCGCTGACGCCCAGCTCTCATTAGTCTGGTCTCCTATAAGGTAAGCCAATATACAACCTCCACAATTACAAAGGATTCTTATATACAAATACTAATTCTTATGCTGACCATAACTTATCTCCCTCTCTTTTTGGGTCTACACCTCTGGTGCTGCAGTTTGATTACCTATCTACAATAACCTCTCATACAGGCAAGACCTACCAAATCTTACCATATCCTCTGACTGATTGTTAAACTGAGATTGGATTCTCTTCAGATAAATGATCCTATGAGACTACCCTAGCAAATTGCTGGATGCTTTAAATATTTAGCTAAGAGGCTGCTGGTTTCATTTTTATCTTCACAGTCTATACACACAATTACAAATAAAATATCATGGTAAGTTAAATACATTTGTATGCAGTAATATATAGGGGGGACCTTTCTAGATAATATCCACTAACATCCACAGATATTTCCCTATGTCATTTTATGTTGGCCTTCCAAATAGGCCCAACTTACCGTCTATTTAAACCAGCTAGGTATACATACCATTCAAACTTCAAATTCATATGCATATAAGACCCATGCTATTCGCTTAGTCCTGTGTGACACTATTAACAGGTGCACACTTCGACTTAACTATGAGTACTATACCTCTAATGGGTTTAATATATACGGTTAGCGATTAGACTAGCTAAATACCAGAAATACCCAGCCCCATAGGACACTACAAATGGGTATGTTCATTGTTTAGACTATTAGTATTATATTTTTAATAGAACTTCCACCCTACATCTATAATATATATTTAATCATTATCCAATGTCCCTCCCCTTCCCCCTCCTTCTCCCTTTTTCATAGTGTATGTTAGGAGCAACTTTACCTTTGGAGACTAATATACCACAAAATTGTATGGCAACCTTTGTGCATATTTTGTTGCACACGTCCCCATAGTATACAAATTACACCCGGACCTTGTGGGACTAGCACCCTCTGATGGACACTGTTGGCAATACTGTGTAACTTATGATATTATTAACTATATCTACCTAGATAAATGTGTGTATAATACACTATTTTATTGAATGTTTTGTTTATTACAGTATTCAGGTCTGTGCCCTTGAAGAAGCGCCTGTGGTGTGCAACATGTCGAGCAAACTTCAGACACTGGCTGCTACCACCGCATAGCTTATTTGCCAATATACTATAATCGTATGTAAACAGGATTGGTATTCCCAATCAGTACTCAATCAATTACTGCACCATTAAGCTATGTATGGAGTGTATAACCTGTAAATGTGTGATTAATACCTGAATTCTGTATTCATCTCCCTTTTTATCTTCAGTCTTTTTAAATATATTCTTTAATAAATTACATTTTAACCTATATCAACCATAATGATTTTTGTGCCAAAAAAGTCCAAAGCCCAATTTATTTTTATTTTTTCACATTATCAGTTTAGGACGTGGCACACGTAACAACATAGGTATCCGCATGACCACTATGTGATGATACCTTTAAACATTTAATTAAGTAGAGGGTGCTACACTGACAATACAGTTGTGGTCAGTACACCCCTCCTTTTTAGAAGACTTAGGAGAAGAAAGCATTTAGTACAGTTGCCCTCTCTGTGTCATCTGTAACTATCCTCCCATTATCGTCTTTGATGTTGCCAATATGCTCTGACCTCGCATTTTTACTGTTATTATATCAAAACAATTTTTTTTTTTTTTTTTTTTTTTTTTTTTACCCTCCTCTACTATGTGTCTCTCATAGTCAGATTGAATTATTACAGTTCTTGTTGCATTCCTTATAGTGTTGAAATGCTGACAATGACCCATCCCCTTTATATTTTTTAAAGGCCATTTTTTTTTTTTAAAGATATGTTTATTGCAGTTTCTTAACTTACAGACATACAAAGACAAAACAAAAAGGGCCTATTAAGGTCCAACATGAAGAACCCTGATACAGAGTGCTCTCACATTAATCCAGAACAATAATTGGTTAATACATCCATTAAACATTATGCTAGAAAACAAATTAGAGCATTGACAGTGTCAAACTCCATAGACAGACAGTTTGACCAATAGTCGGTAAAATTGCAAAACAATGTAATCATGGTACAGGGCAAGCTTTCTCAGGCTTACTCTGATCACGGCAGTATAGGAGAGAGGGTCAGGGGGCTGACCAGCCACCTGCCCAAGATTTTATTAAATGCTTTTGGTCTTTCACGGATGTCAAAAGTGAGTTTATAAAGCTGAAGAGCTTAAGAGCTTCATTAACCAGTTTTAACCATAATGCCTTAGGTGGGGTTGCTGCTCCCCTCCAGGTCAATAAAATAGATTTCTTGGCATAAAAATATAGGATACGAACTAGTTTTTTGACCCGGGAGAGGACAGTCAAGTCACCAAAGACATCCAGAAGGCAGTTCTCGGGGTGGATTATGTTGGGGAGTCCCAACGCCAGAAGTCCTGTATTATGGGGCAATTCCAAAAACAGTGAAGGAAATCCGCTATGTGTCCACATCCCCGAAAGCACTCAGCAGAGGATAATATGCCCATTTTGTGCATTTTAGCCGGTGTGAGATGCGATTGGTGAAAAATCTTAATTTGAATTACCCTATCTCTAGAGGATATAACAGAAGCCTTAAAAGTATCACTGAATTCCGACCAGTCATCTTCCATGATGGAGATATCTAAGGATTCCCACTTCCGTTGTGCCATTTTAAATCTAGGATTAGAGTCTGTCACCAAAGCTGCATAGTAAGTAGAGATAAGTTTTGTCTGGTCTGAGGATCTTAGGATTTTTTCCATGTCAGGAGTTTTAAGCGGATTGTCCTGGGAACCGAACTGTGCTCGCACAGCATGCGTAAGTTGGTAATAAAAGAACAAATAGGGGGATTGCGCATGCGCGAGAGTTTCCGAGATGGCCGCTTGAGCCAGGAGCTCTGCACCTCACCATCTCAGGTACGCCCAGCGAACCTTTCCGACCTCGCACGACTGCCACAGACATGGCTCAGGAACCCCCCAAGCACCAGAGAACAACCCCATATGCTTGGATCCGGGGTCAGGAGAAGCCTGATCCCCGAATTCGCTGCCTCCACCCGCGCCGGGTGTACCAAGATGGCCGCCATGGCCGCTGCTGCCGCACAGCACCATGCTTCCCTCAATGAAGAGACTCCGGTACACAGGCAAGTGCTGACCCCTGCCCTTCTCCACATCACCCCTGGCCCTCACAATGCAGGATTGCAGGCTCAGACTCCCTCGCCGGCCTCCACAGAGTCCCTTCTCAGCCACACATTCGGAGAGCAGGCCTTCTCCCCGGCAGGCCCGATGGCATCTATTTATGCTGCTCCTATCCCCCTCAGCCCATCAACTCAGAACACCCAGCTTCTGATGGAAGACCTTTTCTTTAAATTCTCCAATCTCCTTGAAAAGGGTCTAGAGGCCACGGCAGCTAAAATCGCAGGAGACATCAAAGCGGACCTGCAGAATATAGGCACCAGAATGGACGCCATTGAAGAAAGGCTTGAACAGACTGCTGCAGTCTCCCACCAGAACTCTGACCTGACTCAATCCCTCCAAAACCAATTAGATACAGCAAACTCCCACCTGGATGATTTGGAGAACAGATCTCGGAGGCTGAACTTTAGGATCAGAGGCCTACCGGAATCAGTTACAGATGCAGACGCAGAGAACTGATGAGAGAACTGATCCCAAACATTCCAATAGCACGTCTGGAACTGGACCGGGTTCAGAGGGCCCTGGGGCCCCCCAGGAAAGACGGTTCCCCTAGGGACGTTATTGCCAAACCACATTATTATGAAATAAAAGAAGCTGTTATGAAACAGGCCCGGACCCTTTTCCAAGTATTCTGTCAAGGCCACACAGTGCAAATCTACGCGGATATCTCCACCTACACCATACAGCGCAGAAGAACTCTGAAACCCCTACTATCTGCTATGGCTCAGAAGGACATCAAGTACAAATGGGCCTTTCCGTTTGCGGTCAAATTCTCCCACAAGGGACAGAACCACTCCTTCTCCAGCTTTATAACGGGAGAGAAGCTACTACTAAACCTGAAGATAATTTTGCAGGAAATGGACACGGAAGCACCCCCCCTCCTCTGGCTCCAATAACTGCCCCCCTCCGGCCGGATCCCCAAACCCTCTATGGACCAATAATAAATCCAGAAGATCTTCCCACTATGGTCCACCATGACCACATGGCCGCAACAGCCTTTGTGTCTCCTGACGTCGATTTCTAACGCTTTTGACTGACTTTCTGATAGAAGAAATTGACTCTCTCCCTCTCCTTGGGAGCAATTTTACTATCTGATGCCCCTCCACTGATGGGGGACAATAGAAAAGTTGAAAGTCTCCTAGCTTGACAATTTTCTTCCTTTTTTTTTCCTTTTTTTCTATGATTTAAGCTCAGGTCCCCATTGCTCCGCCTCCACTCTCTGCTCTGTAGAGAATTGGAGAGCCACGCACTCAAGATGGGGTATATCTAGGGTTCGGAAAACTCATATTTTAGTTTCATTTATTACAACTAGGGTTGTCCCGATACCGATACTAGTATCGGTATCGGCACCGATACCGAGCATTTGCCCAAGTACTTGTACTCAGGCAAATGCTCCCGATGCTTCCCCCGATACCTAGAGGACAGCTGTGATCGGCGCGTGGGGGAGTTACAAGATTCTCCCCCAGCGGCTTTCACCAGCTTTAGTGACATACAGCTGTGATCGCTCACAGCTGACTGTCACTGCATCCTCCTTCATGCCCCCTCCTTTCCTCTGTGCCTCTCCGCTGTCCTCTTCGTTCCTCTCTCCTTATCTGTCCCCCTCCGTTCTGCTCTCCTTATCTGTCCCCTGCATTCCTCTCTCCTTATCTGTCCTCTCCGTTCTCCCCTTCAGTTCCTCCGTCCCCCTCCTCCTTCCTTTGTGTATGGAGAGAGTCAGCTGACTCTGTCCATTCACATAACTGAAACATTGTAATCTTCTGTGATTACGATGTGTCAGTTTATGAATGGAGAGGAGCTGCTGTCTTCTCTCCATTGATTCTCAGTGCAGCTGACGCTGCAGAGAAAGGGACTGGGGAATCTCTATCCTCTGTCTCTTTCTCTGTCTCAAGGGGGAGATATCAGAGGTCTGTTAAGACCCCTGATATCTCACCAAAGCCCCCCAAAAGGGCTGATTAAAAAAAAAAAAAAAAACAAAGAATAAAAAAATATTATTGGAAAAAATAAAAATTGTAAAAAAACAAACAAAAAAAAAACCACACACACATACAACGTTCACCCCCCCCCCCCCCAAAATAAAAAATAGCAAAAAAAAAACACTGTCACATGACATTAAAAAAAAGTATCGGTAATCGGTATCGGCGAGTACTTGAAAAAAAGTATCGGTACTTGTACTCGGTCCTAAAAAAGTGGTATCGGGACAACCCTAATTACAACCTGTTCCTGCCTGTTTGGTTTCAGCGTTATATTTAACATTTAACACAGGTTGTAGGGCGCCCTGATTTGGGGCGGAATGCATGTGCCTCCTCCTATCCCTTAGTCACCAATGAGTTTCTGGGGGATAGGAAGTCCAACTGCGGTTGGACTTTTGACAATGATTTTTCTCACTTGTTACAGTAAGATGTCGGGAGGGGTCTTCTTTCCTCCTTGGGCTCTCTGTGGCCCCGGGGGGAGAGAACTCTCCCGTTTCTTCCTTTTTCTGCTCTTTCCTCTTCTCGTCTTTCCTATCTCCTCCCTTCCTTATCCAACTCACGGAACATCACTTAACAGTTTTTTTCATTTCCATCCAGTTCAGAGGTTTATCCCCTCGATCGGAGGCTCCTATCGTGGACATAGTACTGCATCCCCCTTGGGCGCGGCTTCCGAAGGCTCCAGTACTGGTAAGCGAC
Organism: Lithobates clamitans; assembly: GCA_037952925.1. Taxonomy (NCBI): domain Eukaryota; kingdom Metazoa; phylum Chordata; class Amphibia; order Anura; family Ranidae; genus Lithobates; species Lithobates clamitans. Next base: position 10,715,548 of record JBBGZY010000438.1, read on the forward strand.
GGAGGACTCGATAGCACTCACTCTCTCTGGTCTCATGGCTGATCTCACACCTGACACTTTAAGGATTGCCACCCACAATGTACAGGGCCTAAATTCCCCCATTAAAAGACGTAAGATTTTTAACTTCTTTAAATCTTCCAAATTAGATATTATTCTAATGCAGGAAACTCATTTCCCAGCCAAATACTGTCCCAAGTTCCTCCACTCCCACTTTCCAAATTGTTATCTGGCAAGTGCCGATAAATAAGTCCAAAGAAGTGGCCATAGCGTTTGCCAAATCTTGCGATTCAAGCTGGCTTGCAGAAATTAAAGACCCAAACAGCAGGTTTCTCTTAGTTAAGGGTAAAATAGACGGACAGATCTACTCCCTAGTCTCCTACTATACCCCTAATAAGGGTCAAGCTTCTTTTTTTCAGAACCTTCTGAGTGTCCTCTCACTGGAATTAGAAGGTACGGTTATTTTTGGTGGTGATTCAAACACCGCCTTTGATCAAGGGCTGGACAAATCCAAGCCCCCCGCAGACTGACTTACCCGCCCTACCAAACAAAGCCTCAAAATAGCTAGACTCATTCATGCCCTTGGGTTTGTGGATGTCTGGAGGGAACTGAACCCTACTAAAAGGGACTATACCCACTTCTCCCACCCACACAATTCCTATGCTAGGATTGATCACCTCCTTGTCAAAACACAGTCCGTCCCTTTGATCATAAAATCCCATATCAAAGACACTGTTTTGTCTGATCATTCATTGGTCGTCATGGAATTACACGCACACCACCGCAGAACGGGCAGGGGACAATTGAGACTTAACGAATCCATTCTCACAGATCCAATCCTTGTCACTATGCTGAACAAATCTTTAAAGGAACATTTCCTCCTAGACAAAACCGAGGGCATCTCGCCCGAAACACTATGGGCAGCTCACAAAGCCTTTGTTAGAGGGGAGCTAATCAGACTCGCTTCCCAACTTAAGAGGGAAAGAGAGGCTGACATAAAAATCCTGTAGGCCGAATTCTCCAAACTTCAGACACTTCACAAATCCAACCCCTCCCCCTTCTAGATATTCCAGCTAGACAAGGCCAGGTTGGAGCTTAACCTAGCCCTGATAGCTAAGGCGGAAAATCAAATTCGCTGGAACAAACACAAATTCTATACCCAAGGGGATAGGGTGGGTTCCATGCTGGCCACCAAATTAGCACCCCGTATTAAATCACATACCATGCCAAAAATAAAGATCCCAGGTCAGGGCTCCATGGCTGATCCCTCCAAAATATTAGAGGCCTTCCAGGTTTTTTATAGCAACCTTTACTCGCCAAAATCTCTCCCGCAGGATACCACACTGGATTAATTCCTGGGCGGTCTCTCTCTTCCATCGCATTCAGCAGAACATAGAGACAGCCTTGAAGCTCCTTTCACGGAGGGAGAGGTACTTGGAGTAATAAAATCACTAAAAAATGGCTCAGCCCCCGGCCCGGACGGTCTGTCCAACACCTATTACAAGACCTTCTCCAACACCTTAGCCATACATCTAACACACTTCTTCAACTCTAAAACACAGGGGAACCTACTTGATCCACAACTTAATACTGCATACATTGCAGTGATCCCTAAACCAGACAAGAATCCGGAAGATGTTGGAAACTATCGCCCTATATCACTTATTAACTGTTATGTCAAAATTTTGACTAAGATTCTTGCTAATCGCATGGCTTCCTTCATCAATATATATATATAGATAAGGATCAAGTGGGTTTCATACCGGGCAGACAAGCCCAGACCAAATAATGTGGGCCATAGACTTGGTCTCCATCCTTCAAACCAACTGGGCGGGAGGTCCTAAACAATCTGGAATGCTCCTGTCGTTGGACCTACAAAAGGCCTTCGACTCTGTCTCCTGGCCATATATCTTTGCCATATTGGAGCGCTGGGGCTTTGGACACAGATTTCTCGGACTGATACAGGCGCTTTACTCCAACCCCAGTGCCAGTATACGCCTGCAAGGATATTACTCAAAACCCATCACAATTAAAAAAGGGACTAGACAAGGGTACCCACTCTCACCGATCATATTTGCAATGGCCATTGAAACACTTGCTATTGCAATTCGTCATAACCCAAACATCATGGGAGTGACTTGCGGCTCCCAAACTCACAAATGCGGCTATATGCGGACGAGGTCCTGCTCTTTCTCACTTCCCAGTAACCTCCCTTCCCAACTTATGCAAAACATTAGATGCCTTCGCCAAACTGTCCGATTTAGAAGTTAATTATTCAAAGTCACGAGCACTCAACATCTCACTAAAACCCGAGACTGTTAATCTCTTACGACAGAACTTTCCCTTTAAATGGAGTGATTCCTCCATCAAAAACTTAGGTATTAACTTAACAGCTAAAACTGAAACATATACAGCCCTAACTACCCTCCCATGTACCGTAAACTTGAAACAGACCTAAACACCTGGTCCCGTAATAATATTTCTTGGTTGGGGCGGGTAAATTCAGTTAAAATGACATTACTTCCCAGATTGTTATATCTGTTTCGCGCCTTACCTATCCCTCTCCGGAAGGACCATATTAAATCCTTTCAAAGCAAACTTCTAAAGTTCATCTGGGGTAAGGCAGGATACAGAATCCCCCAAAGAACCCTTTACCTACATAGGAAAAAAGGAGGGCTGGGTCTACCCCACCTTTACAAGTACTACCGAGCTGCCAGACTGGCCCAAATGTCAACAGTCTATTATAGTTCCAAAAAACCTGAATGGGTTGCAATAGAAAAACAGGCAGTTCCTAACTTCACGCTAGACTTCTTCCTCTGGATACCCCCAAGAAACAGACCCTCTATATTGGCCCCGACCCTTTCCCACTCTTTTGCTCTATGGGACTCCTTGCGTTCCTCAGAAGCATTTGTTTCGGCATACAAACCCCTCACTCATATTTATAATAACCCAGACTTCCCTCTGGGTAAAAATGTTATGGCCTTCAAGTGGTGGGTAGATAAAGGCCTGTACAGGATAGGACAATTTTTCACGGCTGCACACCCCTTCACTCTAAAACACTGCACCAAAACGCTAGATATGCCCTTATCCGAAGCCAAATTTCCCTTTTCTCGCAATCGCTATGTAAAGACAAAGATTCCCCCCAAAAATTTTCTGACTATAAAATGTGGTGTGGTCAAGCCAGAGACCAGAGGGGTAGGATCTCAGTGATCACTTACATCGCCATGCTCAAAAACGACTTTTATGGAGGCCTGGGAGTCTGAGCTCCACTTTAATTGGAACTTGGAAAGTTGGCAGAGATCCTGTTTCAGATCCTTCCAGGGTGTCCTCAATACCACTTTAGTGGAGGCCAGCCTGAAAGTGGTCTCCAGATGGTACTATACCCCGACTAGACTGGCCTCAATCTATCCAACGGCAGACCCTCTCTGTTTCAGAGGTTGTCTACTCAAGGGCACAATGTCTCACATCTGGTGGGAATGCCCCGGAATTCCTCCCTTCTGGAAAAGAATATTCAATATATTGGAAGAGCTGGTGGAGTCTCGGATTCCCAGAACTCCTCTGGTGGCCCTTCTTAATGCCCCGATCCCGGGGATTCCAAAATCCTCTCGCAGACTGGTTCACTTTGCACTGCTGGGGGCTAAGCTCACGATCGCCAGAGCCTGGAAACAGCCAAAAGGAAAATATCCTGGATAATGTCCCAGGAAAAGCTCACTAGTATACTCCAGGACACTGTGAAGAAATTTGAGGGTATCTGGAATCCACGGGCTCGATTGGTGGGAGTAAATTTAGGCCCTCCTAATAGACTCACATAAAGCATATCCTAAACGCATGAGTGATGTTCCTACCCTTCCCCCTCCCCTCCCTCCTTCTCTTTCTTTCTTCCTTCCTACTATTCCCTCTTCTTCAGGTCTCCTCTAGACCTTGGTATTATATCAGTTACATGGTTACTTTGCTCAGATTTGTTCATATTCAGTGTCAACCACAGTAGCGGGGCAAGGAATTGATCAATTCCCACTTCCCCTGTAGCTCTACATTACCCCTCGGCTCTCAGAGATGTCATATTATTCGGGTGCGGGCTTTCTTAGGGGGAGCTCGGGCCTGCAAGATAGTTGGGGGGTTCCCCGCCCCGGCACAGTGTGCTCCCATGTGGAGTGCCGGGTAGAGGAATGTCCCATGGGCGGCAGGATATAGCTTTCTCTGACACTCTTTTTTTTGTGCTATCCTAATTATAGAGCCCTGGAGTCCTTGACCACATGTAGTCCATGCTGCAGGAAACTGTTTCAGTATTTACTGTTTAGACTCTGCTCTGTTTCTTAATGCCTACACTTGACAAAGTATAATTCTGTTTTGTATAACTGCTTTTTTTCTCAAAATAAAAATCTTTTGAAATAAAGAACAAATAGGTACGCGGCAAGTCAAAATCTAATCTTATCTGTGAGAAGGATTTAAATCCTTGCGGGGTGTATATGTGACATAGATATTTGATCCCTTTAGAAGTCCATCTTTGAGGGTCAGGTAAGTAGTTTAGTTCCAGAAGCGTAGGATTAAACCAAAGTGGACTATTGGGGAGGTTAACTACGAGTCAGAGGTATGTTTAAGTGTCACAGTTTTAAACAAGGATAGGTCCTGGTGGTGTACATCCTCGATAAACTATGTTATGTAGTGTTTCAAATGAGGAAACTATTCAGTGGTGGTACATGCATTGTTTGAGTCAGGATGCAGCCAGTCATGAATATTGACCAATTGAGATGCCTGATAGTTGAGATAAAAGTCAGGGAAAGCTAACCCCGTCAAGTGGGACGGGAGACGAAGTGTCTCCAATGCCACTCTAGGGGGTCGACCGTTCCAAAGGAATGCGATACATATAAAGTCAATGCTCTTAAAAATCGTTTTGGGGATTTTACAGGGGGAGTTAGCCTGGACATACAACAGTTTAGGCAGATATATCATTTTGTATCATTTTGAGGACGTTGGCCCGTCCCATCAAATCCAAAGGCAAGTCCCTCCATTGTTTGGTTTGGGTCTGTAATTGGAGCAGTAGTGGGCCTAGGTTATTGGCTATATAGAGGGACAGTGGCATTTGTACCATAACCCCTAGGTACCTAAAGGAGTTGGGTAATTGTAGTCTAGAATCCGAGTCGGTCTGTGGAGTGAGGGCTTGATCTAGGGGAAAGAGAATAGACTTGTCCCAGTTCATTCGGAATCCGGAGAAGTCACCAAAAGTGGTTACAGTAGTTAACAGATTGGTGAGTGAGTCCTGAGAGTCTGCTAGGTAAACAAGCGTATCATCCGCATAGGGAGAAATCCGTTCCTCTATGCCATTGAAGGGTAGACCACAAATTATTGGGGAGTTACAGACCTGGACAGCCAGGGGCTCCATGGCCAACGCGAATAGGAGGGGCGATAAAGGGCAGCCCTGTCTGGTGCCCCTAGTGATCATTTTTTTTCCTCTTTAATAAGACTTTTTTAAGTTACGATTTAGCCACTCAGGTTTAACCTTTGCTCCTCTATATTTATTGCCCATTGGTATGCACTGTGTGATACCTTTGTTTAATATGTTCATAAAACATTCCCATTGTTCCTCCGTGTTCAATGTTTCTCGGATTTAGTCCCAATTGAAGTTATTGAGCGCAGTTCAGAAACATTTATTCATTTGTCATATGCAGATCACAATTACCGTATTTATCGGCGTATAACACGCACCCCAAGTTTAGGAGGGAAGTTTAAGGAAAAAAAACTTTTAGGAGGGAAGTTTAAGGAAAAAAACTTACATTTTAAATGCCCATCAATGCAGCCTTATCAGTGTTCATCTGCAGCCTTGCCCATCATTGCAGAATGATCAGTGTCCATCTGCAGCCTTGCCCATCATTGCAGAATGATCAGTGTCCATCTGCAGCCTTGCCCAAATGTCCATCGGCAGCCTTGCCCAAAATTGCAAAAGCATGATCTTTTAAATTATTGTGCCGCCGAGATAGACAGAGACGGTTGTTCTGTGTATTCGGCTCCTCTCAGCTCATCTCGCAGTCCTGCCCAGTCCCGCCCCTTGGCCCGGCTCCCTTCATGGACACAAAACCGGTCCAATGGCGGGACGTAAAAGCTAGGAGGCGGAACTGGGTGTGACTGCAAGCTGAGCCGATCGGAGCTGAGCCTAGCCGAGAACACAGTACACTCGGCTCTGTCTATTTTGGCGGCGCCCGTTGCCTCCTTACCCTCCGAGGCAGCGGTCCAGCGTATAACACGCACCCATGATTTTACCCTGATTTTAACAGGAAAAAAGTGCGTGTTATACGCTGATAAATATGGTATTTTTCATTTTTTTCTAGAAATGTGATCAGTGTGATCAACACTAGCCTATGTACCAGTGGTGCCAATTTAAATCTGGATATACACTAGTAGAATTTTGAACAAAAATTTGTATGCAAATTCCCAATACATTCAAGTATCCTTCAAAAGTAATTCAAGATTTTGTTTGCTTTTAACATTAGATTTGGCGTAAATGGACTTTATTGAACGACCACATACACTGTTAGAAATTTGCACATTTGGGAAAAATTTGATTTTTCTCCTCACTGTGGTCAAAAACGTATGTCAATTTGACCTCATTAATGATTAGAAAAACAAACGTTCTTGCAACATTCATTCAATGAAAAATATTGAACCAAATTTTGCTAGTGTATATTCAGCTTTTCTCTTTAGGCCAGTGGTCTCCAAACCGCAGAACGGGGGATAGATGTGACCCTGTACTTGCCTTTATCTGACCCTTTGGACAGTATTACATCAAATGACTCCAGCAATGGGACATACGTTTTCCCCACGACACCAATGATGTGGCACTATTCCTCCCACTGACACCAAGAAGGGGGCATAATTCCTCCCAATGATGCCAACAATGGGGCACTATTTCTCCCACTGATAACAATGATGTGGCATAATTCCACCTAAAGACACCAACAAAGGGGCACTATTCCTCCCACTGACACTAATGATGGGGCATAATTCTTCCCAGTGACACCAACAATGGGGCACTATTCCTCCCAATGATACCAATGATGGGACACTATGCTTCCCATTGATGACACCAATGAGGAACCCCTGCTGAGCTGTTGTGTTCTGACAGCACTCTCCGCCATTGGCTAATCGGGAGTCGGTCGGCTGCTGGTTTTCCAACATGCTCGTCTGACAGAAGCTGGCAGTTGGGGGACATACACACAGGCTAAATGTCGGCCAAATTTTTTTGAACCAGCCAATGTCTCCCCACATTCGGCCCATGTGTACGGAGCTTTAGAAAGCACAACTGTATGCTTTGCAAGTGAGCATAATCAAACTGAACAGCGGTTGTGAGAAAAAAAAGCTAAGAGGAGATCCCGATCAAGTGATTTGTCAAAGTCACATGACCGGCTCTCCTCCAGTCACAGAGCTCTCTCTGCTGGATTAAGCAGAAAGAAATCCATGGGATAGTGCAAATATTTATTCCCTATTGTCACACAACTGGGTGGGCTTAGGGTGGAAAGCTCTTTTTTTGAAGCCCCACTGGAATCCATGCATCCGGCTGGGAGATCTGGGAGTGCTGGGAGATCTTCAGAGCAGCCGGGTGGGCTGGTAGACAAGAAGCCAGGAGGACTGATAGTACATGCAGGAGGTGCAATGGGGAGCGGTTCTACAAGAGGAGAGGAGATACTCCTGCATGTAGTTTTGCAACATTTTGTGCTATTTTGCAAAGGGTACTGAGGGCTCTTCGTCTGTAAGGGACTTTGCCACTGATCCAAGAGACTGGGTGTTTCTAGGAAGGAGAGCAGTTCAAGGTCTTTTCTCAGTACATAGGAAGGAAGTTGTCCTCACCTGTTGTTCTTCAAGTCAAGTTAGGCATCCCATAATCTCTATACCCTATCAAAGTTGTTTCCCCAATAAAACAACAAGAATAAGCCCATGGACGGATTTCTTGTGTCTGGATGCAAGTTGCATATGCGTGTTGCCTGCCTGTGCAGGAATAGGGGGAACCAGTAACCAGCAGCTCCAGTGAGGGGTAGCGCTACATAAATATACCTGTGGGTTTTCTGTGGAAGCTGGAAAACACTGTAGTAGGCACCACTACTGCAGTGATCTCTCCTAGCTTTTGGGCCCTATACTGAGTGGCTGCCCTGCTGCATTGTGAACACAGACATGATTCAGAGAATACTTTCTCAATGAATGCAAAAGTGTTCTCTGATTGGACAATGTGTAGAGGTGGGGTGCTGAGGTCATGATCTCCACCTTGTCCACTCAAAGAACACTTTGCATTCAATTAAATCCTGCAAAGTGGCACCCATGCCAAGCTGGTGATCCTCTGTGTTCACTAAGCAGCAAGGTACTGTAAATGCATGACACAGGACTTGGAAGCCAGTGGAGATCACTGTAATAGCAGATCACAGTACAGTGATTTCCAGATTTCACAAGGATCCCACAGGTATGGTGCATGCATAGTTACATTGGTCCTGCTTGGACAAATATACATATGTAAAAATTGCCAACAGCATTTATGCAGTTGCATGAAAAATCACATAGCAGTAAGTTTGCATCACAGCCCATTGTTCTATGTTAATTATAATTTTCTTTTAAAGATGTATAAATTAACAGCAGATAATGTACTTGTCTTCAATTGCAGGGCACTAAAGCTGGGTACACACTCCTGACAGCTCCGGTCGGAGCCGTTGTACTAACCATGTGACCCCCCACCAGAACACTTTGATCAACGCTCTGTCATTGACTGAGAGTGCTGATCGGGAGTTGCCGGCTGCTGATTTTCCAGCATGTACGTCCGACAGAAGCCAGCTAAAAAATTAAAAATGTCAGCAGCTACACATAATGTAGCTGCTGACATTTTTAATTTTTTGCTGAGGTGGGCACTTTAAGCCCCATACACATGGGCCAAATATCAGGAGACAGCAGCCAGTTAAAAAAAGGAAGGCCGACTTTAGGCCTGTGTATATGTTGGTCTGTCCGACAGAAGCTGGATGTGCATGCTGGAAAATCAGCAGCCGGCCGACTCCCGATCAGCGCTCTCAGCCAATGACAAAGAGCGCTGATCGGTGTGTTTTGGCAGAGGAGCATACCCCTGTCAGAACACAACAGTTCAATGGAGGAGATAGCTGGACTAATCTTATCTTGCATAGTTAGTACAACGGCTCCAACTTTTAATATTAGGATACTTACCTGTCTTGGAATCCAGCGATGTTAGCACTCCAGCCGTTGTTTCCATCGGCTCTCGGGTGCTGCCACCGCCATTGCCTGTAAGGGAAACCGGCAGTAAAGCCTTGCGGGCATCTCTCGGTAACAGGTACCAGCCTTCCCCCGAAAGGTGCCAAATGTGGCACTGGGGGGGGGGGGCAGATAAGCAGAGCCTCCACTTTTGGGTGGAACTCGGCTTTAAGTCTTGGGTATTGAAAAATATTGGTGCTATCCTCCCAGATTTCACTTTAAATGTATTCAATTATAAAACCTTACTAAAACTTTTATATATTTGTTATCAATACTATTTTACATGACCTCGATTGTAATGTGTAATTAGAAAGTTAGTTACTACCTCGCAGAGTTCTAGCAGCGTAAGTGACCAACTGTGCCCTCTGACTGCAATTGGATCATTCTCTTCCTTTAAGATATGGTAAAAATAGTATATTTTAACTGTAACATTACACTTAGCTAATGTCCATTGTCACTGCTGTCATATGTGTCACAAAATTGAGTTTCATTGAGTGGAATGAAGCAGCATTCGGCCAAAGTCTAAATATGCTTACAAAATATTACTTTTTCTGGTAGTATCAGCTGTGCTATGTTCTCAGCATGGCTAAATTGAAGAAATGAGACACTAACTTTGTGTTGCTTGACAGAATGTTGATGTTTCTAAATTACCACTTTTTTGCTGGTCGCAGTAAAAATAAATCTGAATTCTGTGTTTGTCCAATTAAAAACTCAACAACATGCCAACTTTCTAAAAGATAAATCCTTCCTTATTTGCTCCAAATTGTATGTTAAATATACTATTGAATGCATTTTTATCTCATTTTATTAAATTTAAAAAACCTATTGAAATTCTGAGCTATCCTGTCCTCTGCCTCTGTACTCTTTCACACTTTCTATGTTACCTCAAGAGTCTGTTTGCCCCCCCCCCCCTAGCTCTTATCTTGGAACTACAAGTCATTTAGTGCCTATGCTTTGGAGATGAAAACAGTGGTATTATTAAATAGTGTAGCAAAGGAAAACTTGGCAGGGCTGACACCACTCCCAAAAATGCTATGTGTGTCAGCCAACAATAAGAAATTAGCAGCTGAGTGCATTTTTACCAGATCAACAGGGTTTTCTTAATACTTGCATGGTATTTTAGGGGGAAAAGGTCTTGACATATGCTGTAAGATATAATGTTTATTAAAAGTAGGGATGTGTGAAATTGAAAGTTTTCTCTTTGCCATAATTTTGGTGCATATTGGTACATTTCAGCAAAATTCACCAATATGGTAAAATGCATTGGAGTTAATAGGAAAGGTGAAATTTGGTTGGTTGGTATAATTTTTTTATGGTGTAATAGCCTTTTGACGTTTAAAAATATCAACAATCCTAAATGCTAATAATAATCTCTGACATACACATACATGAATATAATTACCTGGTGTGTCTGTCTAGTGGCTTTGCAGACTACAATTTTTTATTTTAAAAAAATGGTTACATTACATACAAATGTATAATCAAATTTGAATTTAGAACATGACTTTTTAGATAAGGGCACTTTAAATAAGTGATCTGAATTTAGCATAATATTTCTCATAGGTGTATGGGTCTAATCCCTGGTTTTGCAAATGTTTTTACCTTATTTATTGGTGTATAACACACACCCCAATTTTAGGAGGGAAGTTTAAGGAAAAAAAAACGTACATTTTAAATAAAGAACTTTGCAGCAAAATTAGGGTCACAGCTCATCAATGCACCTTGCTCAGTGCCCATCTGCAGCCATTAAATTGACCAACAATGCAGCCTGTACAGTGCCCATTTGCAGCCTCACCTTTCCCATCATTGCAGCCTTGCCAGTGTTGGATTATCCCTGCTGTCTCTGAGGGAAAAGGAGGAGCATGCGTCTCTGAATTACACAGAGCCGCGATCTTCTGTGTACCCAGCACTCCGTCACTCACAGCCATGCCTCCTGGCCGTGTTCATATGATAGACAGAACAGTGGCCCAATGCGGGGCCAGGAGGCATGGCTGTGAGTGACAGAGTGCTGGGTACACAGGAGATCACGGCTTTATGTAATTCAGCGGTGCTCGCTCCTCCTCTTCCCTCAGAGACAGCAGGGATTGGTGTATAACCGCCACGATTTTCCCCTGATTTTAAGGGGGAAAAAGTGCGTGTTATACGCCGCTAAATACGGTACTCATTCCAGTCGTGCATACACTGCTCAAATTACCTGACACCAGTGATGTTAGATAATGAATAATGCTGCATTGGTGCTGGTTATTGTGCAAAAATCCTTTGATAACCACACCTTTTGTAAAATAGGGGGAAGAAAGCAGGACATATTTTTTTTCTTTTTTTTGGGGGGAGGTTTAGCTCTTTGAAACTATAAGATAGCAGACATCTGACATCTAACTCCAGCAATAACCACCAGCAAATCCCCCCAGCAAGCATAAAGGCATGCAATAACCCCCAGTAATAGTAACATCCAGCAATAAACCTCTTGAAAACTAGGCATTTCCCTAACATACTAAAAGTAATGAAATACTTCTCTGTACGTAACCTAAGCTGTGTCCTTCTGGTGACAACCTCTTCCCCTGCTTTCCTTCCAAATCAGAATGCAGTCACTCCTCTTGTAGCCCAGTTCTTGGGTCGACAGCCCTCTTCCCAAGCAGCCTGTTGGGACTATAAACAAATACACAGGATTACTTTGAGGACCATTTAGACAAGTCCCCTCTTGCATTGCTTTATATTAAAGGTGAACTTCTGGTGTTGCTTAATTTATTATAGGTGAAATTCGGACTCTGTATGATCGGGGTGCTATGGGTTTGCTGGAAGAATGTTTGAGGGTACTATAGTACACCCAGTCTTCCCCCGCCACCTCCACTGGCTGGCACCTACTGTAGCTGCTGCACTGTTTATGCTCTGGGGGTTTGGGGGGTTTGTCAGAAACTCAGTGTTTTTATGAAGAGTTCTGAAAAATGCCGGTGAGAAGTCTGTCTTACTTGAGCTTAGGTTGTAGGGTGTTCTGCCAGGGTTGGTGATGCCCATCAGTTAGAAAGTGCACAGTCAATTTTACATGCATCTTTCAGGTAGCTTAAGCACAAAGCCATGTTTGACTGCAGAAGTATGTACTGTTTGGCTCAGCACTTTAGAACTTGATGGTTGGGGGACACTAGGCAGGATTAACAAAATGTTAAATCAGAGGCTTCCTTATGATACCTGTTGGAATGTAATCTTGAGATTCCCCCTTTTGATACCTGGGTGGATATTAATCAAAAGCAAATCTATGGCCTCCTTAAGTGTCCTGAGGGTCCCCAAACTCTGGATTCTTTATTATTCAAATATTGAACAGAAGTAAAATGAGCCAGCCCAGGCCTGGCCCTTTAACCCCCCCCCCCCCCCATTGTTTCCCTATAGTCCAATAAATGGGCAGATGGCCTTACTGGCCAATAGGAGGAGCTACAAGGAGGAAGTAGACAAAATCATGACTCTGCTCTCTGGCTGAAATTTACATAAAAGTGTATCCTGGGTTTTGTGGAACTGGGGGGAATGTCTGTAAATAAACTAAAGTGCTGCATTCAATAAATTCTATGAACCAGTATAGCAAGCTTAAAGAGGACACATGTAGATGTAAAGCATCATGTTTATTGACTTAGCACAATGGCATGTCTGCAGTCTTTTCCCTCTCTCTCAGTAAAGCTTTTTAGTAACAGTGGGGGAAAAAATGAGTACATATCTCTAATCTTAATATTTAGCTTTCTCCGAAAAGCATTTTATGTTTTGGAACACAACTCTTTTAGACCTCATACACACAGGCAATACTCATTTTGGAATGTAATTACTTATGAATATGTGTTTTTATATGTGCAAAGTGTTAAGAGGCGTATATACTTAAAGTCACTATATTGCCTAGAATATTCACCTATTCTAGCCACTAGAATGAGTTAATGCTTGTTTAGGTGCATTTGTGCACTTTTATGTGCTTATGGGCATTTGTACATGCTTAAGTGTTTGGGGCTTTTTTTTTCACACCCCTGAATGCTGTGTGCAAATATGTGCTTTAACACCTGCATAGACATGGGCATATTAGCTTACATGTAGCTGCATTTAGAGGTGTAAATAAAAGTGCCCAATGAAGACAATGTTTCTTAAGCCCGTGTGCCTGAGGCCCTAAAACCAATAACACAACAGTCTTTGCGCTACAAGTCCAAGAACTCCAAAACAGAAACACACTAACCACGGAATTCCTCAAGGAAAAGAGTTAATTCAAAAGTCAATCTGGTACAACACTCATTGTAGCTCCGTGATCAGGGGGAAACTGATAGCTGTGAAGACATAAGAAAAATCAGCATGCACAGGCTCATGGTGCAAATAACGTTTGTTCAATTTAGTATAGAAGATAAAACAATGCACTTACAAACATAGGTGAAACACAAGCTTCAAAAATCCTCCAGTGGGGAACCCTGAACAGAATCCCATCCAAGCGGCGTGGTTAATGAGATGTCCAAAGGGTGGATGGGGTCACAGGCCCATCAGGCACTGGCTCATCAAGCAGCTGCCAACAGGCTGCAACCGAGCCGCTGACTCTGAGAACTGGCCGATCAGAACAGAGCTGTAACTGCCTCCACCACATAGCCCAGGGAGAGATAGAACCAACTGGCAGAGGACGCTGTGTGGTTGCCAGGCCTAAAACCGATAATGCCATTTTAGTAAACGTATTTAAAGTGGTTAAATCCCAGCTGAACTGTATTAATGTATTCCTGCAATGCAGTTAGACTGCATATACAGTAGTAAATATGGCTCTTTATCAGTTAAGTGCTCCAAGAAAGGTTAAAAATGTCAGAAAAAAATATTGCTAAGAACCACCCCTGATATGAATCAACACATGTGAAATGTAGCATGTACTGAGATCTATACGATTTGTCAAAATGACGGGCTCCCTCCCAGGTAACAAGGAGTTAATTGGACAAAAAAGACACAGGGTCCAGGATGGCCCCAGAATTGCCAACAGAGGGAGAAGCTACAACGTATTGAGATCAAAAGCAAAAAAGAAAAACTTTATTGAAAAATTGCATAAAAACAAAAAGTAAGGGATCCCGCATATGTGGAACTGAGCCACACAGGCGGGGTTCGTTCCTCCACAATATCAAGTGACAATAGAAAATATACATAAAAACACCAACGTTGATTTTAAAATTAGATGCTGGTGGGTCAACCCCCCCTTCCACAAAGTCCTAAAGCAGAGTATGCTAGTAATTGCTGCAAGTCTAGTAATAGACAACGAAGGGTGGTGTCCTCTGGAGATAACAAAAACAGCTGATTAATGTTTCCAGATGCTAACTGGTGATGGAGGTGCCCATGCCTGAGCTCAGCTGTAAACAACTTAAAGTGGAGTTCCACCCACTTTTACAACTCTACAACTTCAGCATCCCTCACTAAACTGTGCACTGTAAACGAATTGGATATTTAAAAAAAAAAATTCTCAGCACTTACTGTATATCTGCTGTATTCATTTTTCACTTCCTCCTCCCTGGCCGTGGCCCATTGCATCATTTCCTGTTTGCAATGCCTTCTGGGAAGGGGCGGCAACTTCCTCTGACAATGCCGTTGCTATGGAAACCTGACCTGAAACCTATTACACTGCTTGTGCTGCACTGAGCATGTGCGAAATCTGCAAGGATGAGATCCAGGAAGAAATACAGTCTGGCTTCAGATGCCCAGACTTAAGATGGCCACGGCCTGCTGTAAGTTTTTAAAATAACAAACTACTGCTATAAACTAACAAAACAGACCTTAGTTTACAGACTAACTTTACTAGAATACATTAAGCTTGTGTATTATAGGAGTATTTTTATTTAAAAAGTATAATTTCGGCCGGAACACCACTTTAATTGTACAAGTATACTGTATACAGCTGCATAGAATGCATTAAGGTGGAAAACCATGAGGGTTTACAACAACAAAGCAAATGGAAGCTGATTGGAGCTGCCATGCATGGTAACCAGATTCTGCCTGCTCAGGTTTTAGTAAATAACCCCCCCCCCAACCCCTTCCCAGTTGTTTCTTAAAAAGCTAAACACCCAGCAGACTTCTATCAGATCCATGGTGTTATAAAACTGGGTGTAAAACATCCAGTGCTTGCCAGAATTATGTCACTAACACAATCTCAGTACATCACAGTACAAGAGAACTGCAAACAGTTAAATCAAGACATGCAGGAGTTTTCTGTAACTTATAAACAGTTCACTGCCATTGTCAGTGCCCATCCAAATGCTAAATTCTTCTTTAGCCACAACTGTAACGTTATTGGTTATCGCCTAGCGCCAGCTCTCTACGCACATAAATTCTAATATGAAATGAAATGAAAAATCCATTCAGTGATGGCTTTTCTCATTTGTACTCTGAGGTATATCCCACTTTAGAGATTGACCATTTAGAATTAAGACCACTTTACTTCCTTATTCCATTAGGAATGTCACAGCTTTAAGTGCTGTTCATTAATCCAGTCTGCACACACAGCCTAAATGACAATCTGAGGCATTGCCACTGGATGGCATTAGTTAGTTGTAAAGATGAGTGAGTGAAAGATTCTGCTTTTATACGGTATTTCTTGTGTAAGCTTGTTCAGTCAGGCAGTATTTCTCTTCAAGTTTGACTTTCGTGATATTTTCTTGTATCAATAAGCACTAAAGTTAACGCCTGACTCAGAGGTGCAGTAGGCAGACAGGTTTTTGCGAGATTTTCTATAGATCCTTGGGGTTGCTAATAGACAACTATGGGCCATGTGTTATAATACTGCAGACTGCTCTGTGCAGCATAATATGTCCTCTTATCTATATATAAATTATAAATATATAAACACCTAATGCCACATTATTTTACATTTGTGAAAGGTACACGACTTTAAAAAATTACTGTAATGGTATTATTTTAATTGTTTTCTTTTTTCACTTTTGTGTATGGTTAGTGTACAGCCGTGGCCAAAAGTTTTGAGAATGACACAAATATTAATTTTCACAAAGTCTGCTGCTTCAGTGTTTTTATATCTTTTTGTCAGATGCTACTGCGGTATACTAAAGTGTAATTACAAACAATTCATAAGTGTCAAAGGCTTTTATTGACAATTACATTAAGTTTATGCAAAGAGTCAATATTTGCAGTCTTGACCCTTCTTTTTTCAAGATCTCTGCTATTCGCCCAGGCATGCTGTCAATCAACTTCTGGGCCACATCCTGACTGATGGCAGCCCATTCCTGCATAATCAATGCTTGGATTTTGTCAGAATTTGTGGGGGTTTACCCACCTCTTGAGGACTGATCACAAGTTCTCAATGGGATTAGGGTCTTGGTAGTTTCCTGGCCATGGACCCGAAATTTCGATGTTTGTTCCCCAAGACACCTAGTTATCACTTTTGGCAAGTTATACCTTATGGCAAGGTGCTCCATCATGCTAGAAAAGGCATTGTTCATCACCAAACTGTTCTTGGATGGTTGGGAGAAGTTGCTCTCGGAGGATGTTTTTGTACCCTTCTTTATTCACGACTGTGTTCTTAAGCAAAATTGTGAGTGAGCCCACTTCCCTAGCTGAGAAGCAACTCCACACATGAACGGTCTCAAGTTGCTTTACTGTTGCCATGACACAGGACTGATGGTAGCGCTCACCTTTTCTTCTCCGGACAAGGTTTTTTTCCGGATGCCCCAAACAATCGGAAAGGGGATTCATCAGAGAAAATTTCTTTACCCCAGTCCTCAGCAGTCCAATCCCTGTACCTTTTGCAGAATATCAGTCTGTCCCTGATGTTTTTCCTGGAGAGAAGTGGCTTCTTTGCTGCCCTTCTTGACACCAGGCCATCCTCCAAGAGACTTCTCCTTACTGTGCATGCAGATGCACTTACACCTGCCTGCTGCCATTCCTGCGCAAGCTCTGCACTGGTGGTGCCCTGATCCTGCAGCTGAATCAACTGTAGGAGACGGTCCTGGTGCTTGCTAGAAGCCATCTTTACAAATACAGTGGAAATGTTTTTTATGGGATTTTTTTATGGGATTAGGTTCATTTTCATGGCAAAGAGGGACATTGCAATTCGTTGCAATTCATCTGATCACTCTTCATAACATTCTGGAGTATATGCAATTTGCCATCATAAAAAATGAGGCAGCAGACTTTGTGAAAATTAATATTTGTGTCATTCTCAAAACTTTTAATTGAAAAATGTTTGCTTTTGAGGGAAAAAGTGAGAAGCCCACATCCCTAAATCTGAACCAAACTAGAAAAACCCTCTAAATGGGACTTTTTAGGGCATCAATCACTTCAATGATTTATAAAAAATATATATGTTTTATTGAAAAGAATTAAAAATATGTTCCATAACCAAATACAATAAAAGAAAAGATGCAGTTAACATAACAGATAACCATTCGAACAGTCAACACATTTGGTTTGATGAAGACAATAATATCCCAATGCTTTTAGATTTTTAACAAATTTAAGCCTTTTCTTCTTCAGGGGCAATTAAATGTCAAAAGATAGTTATTTAGAATACAAAAAACAGTATTAAAACCATAATCATTTTAACACACAAAAAAAGTATTGGATGGAAATATGTATGACCATATACTACTATTAATAGGCACCACGTGGTGGGGACTTATCCCTCAGTGGCTGGGGAAGTGGGTGCTCTCGTAGGGGGCCCCCTATTGTCTACCGCTTCTCCTGTAGACAATTAAAGTATTGATTGTTTCATATGCAATTTCTCCTACCTTACCGGGTCAGTGGATATACATTGTAAAGTTTTGGGGGGATAGCACAGGATCATGTGCAAAGCCGTTTAAATTTTAAACAAAACAGTGTTTATTTTTCTTCAGGCAAAAACACAAAGGAATGCTTCCAGCAGAAAAACAAAATACAAAGCAAAAGTCTGCTTGTCTTCAGCACAAAAACAGTATCAACAAAATATAAGAAAATACACAGTTCATTGAAGGGGCTTTACCTCAGGGTTAGTCCCCGGTGGGCTATTTGGTAGTTTTCTGCAAACTTGCAGTACTCCAAACAGGTGTCTCACCACCACTCCTACTCACACACCATCACACCTAATACTGCTTCCTGTTTTAAATGCTGCTTCCTGTGGCTCCTAACCCTGTGTGTACTGGAGTCCCTGTAGTCAGGAGTGGAGGCCCTTTTCCCACCCGAATATAACTTCAGGGTCTCCGAAATTCCAGGTCCCAAATACGTCTTTACTAACAAAGAGAGAACTGCGAGTCAGTCCTCTCCTTAGTATGGATATCCCAGGAATTCCTCATCCATTTTGGGTGACCCCCTGAATACTCACACACTTCCCTTAAAGGGACCATAATCCAAATACAGGTGCTATATAGTGCCCTTCCAGGACCCAACCTTGGCGTCCTGTACATATCCCCACCCTCTGCCTCAATGCAGAGGTGTTGGAGGCACCGTTTGATACCATACAATGTGCTCGGGAGAGGGCATTGGCATTTTGATGCTGTCTCCTGGGTCTGTGCTCTTCCACAAAATTGAACTCTTGGAGAGAAAGGAACCATCTTGTTACCCTGTCTGTTTGTTTTGTCTCATCTGGGTCAATGGGGCATGGTCTGACACCAGGCAGAATTTCCTACCTAGCAGAAAGTACCACAGAGAGTCCAGAGCCCATTTAATGGCGAGACACTCCAGCTCCACCACAGCATAGTTTTTCTCAGCTGTCGTCAGCTTCCTACTAAGAAAAACTATGGGGTGCTCTTCCCCATTGCCCACTTGAGACAAGACCGCTCCTAATCCTTCGCTTGAAACATCAGTCTGTACCACAAACTCTTTAGAAAAATCTGGAGCTACGAGCACTGGATGCTGGCACAATGCCGTCTTAAGCTTCTGAAAAGCTTCTTCGGCACTGGAATTTCACTTAATCATCACTGACTTTTTGCCTTTGGTTAAATGCGTTAATGGTGCAGCAATGGTGGCAAAGTTGAGGACAAACTTCCTGTAGTAGCCAACTATGCCCAAAAATGCTCTGACCTGCTTTTTGCTCAGGGGATGAGGCCAGTCCTGTATGGCTTACACCTTACTTTTTTAAAGCTTCACAAGCCCTCTACCCACAATGTACCCTAGGTACTTGGCTTCCTCCATCCCAATTGCTCACTTCTCAGGATTGATTGTGAACCCTGCTTTTTTCAAGGAGTCTACGACTGCCTGAACCCAGCGAAGTTTTTATATATATATATATATATATATATATATATATATATATATATATATTTATATATTAATAATAATTAATAATAATATATATATATATATTTATAGATATATATTTATTGGAAGTGGTCTTCCAGGGTGGAGAAGGCTGTTTTCCCCCTGGCTTCCTTGGTTAGGGGAATCTGCCAGTACCCTTTTATGAGGTACCCAACCTCTCAATTAGCTCGTCTACCCGAGGCATGGGATATGCATCAAACTTCATTAAGTTTTCTAAAGTGATTGCTGAAGCGAAGGGTTCCATTGATTGGACTTGACCACTCACTCTGCGACTCTTCAATGACCTCAAGCTCAAGCATTCTTTTTACCTAATCAGACACTGCCACCCTATCTGCTTCTGGGATATGATAATGATTTAACAGGATTTTTACATTGGGCTCAGTTACAATCTCATGCTCAATGATGTTGGTGAGTCCAGGCAATCCCCAAAACATGTCCCTATTTCTTTGCAGAAACTCTTTTGCTTGTTGGGTTTGTGGCCTGGACAGGGTAGCAGCAACTTGCACCAGGTCAACTCCCGCAGGGTCCCCTGACTGGACACCTACCACCACGGATACCTGTTCTCTTTAAATGTCAGTTGCAAGTTTAAACGGCCTTTGCGTCTGCCAGTTTAAAAGTTTGGGGGGTGATAGCTCCATGGGATAATGTGCAAAGCCATTTAAATTTTAAACAAATGGGTGTTTCTTCAGGCAAAAACACCAAGGAATGCTTCCAGCAGCAAAACAAAATACAAAGCAAAAGTCCACTTGTCTTCAGCACAAAAACAGTATCAACAAAATATTTAAAAAAAAAGTTTATTGAAGGAACTTTACCCCAGGGTTAGCATGGTACCTGTTGGGCTTCAGGGCCCCTGAAATTTCGGGTCCCAAATACCTCTCTACTAACACAGAGAGAACTGCGAGTCAGTCCTCTTCTTAGTATGGCTATCCCAGGAATTCCTCATCCATCTTGGGTGACCCCC
This sequence comes from Lithobates clamitans, assembly GCA_037952925.1. NCBI lineage: Eukaryota > Metazoa > Chordata > Amphibia > Anura > Ranidae > Lithobates > Lithobates clamitans. The sequence continues at coordinate 10,735,964 of JBBGZY010000438.1, forward strand.
TGAATACTCACACACTTCCCTTAAAGGGACCACAACCCAAATACAGGTGCTACATAGCGCCCATCCAGGACTCAACCTCGGCATCCTGTACAACATATTTCCACCCAATACTTTCTTTGTGTGTTAAAATGATTATGGTTTTAATACCGTTTTTTTTTTTTATTATAGATAACTATTTTTTGACATTTAATTGCCCCCGAAGAATAAAAGGCTTAAATTTGTTAAAATTCTAAACGTGTTGGACTATTATTGTCTTCATCAAACCAAATGTGTTGACCGTTCGAATGGTTATCTGTTATGTTAACTGCATCTTTTTTTTATCATATTTTGTTATGTAACATATTTTTAACTTTTTTCAATAAAACTTGTATATTTTTTATACATCATTAAAGTGATTGATGCCCTAAAAAGTCCCATTTAGAGAGTTTTTCTATTTTTTTTCTCAAAACTTTTAGCCATGGCTGTACTGTCACTCTGCACACTCAAGCACATGAACACAATAACAGTATAGAATACAGAACTTTGTGAAAAGAAGCAGAGGTGTTCAGTGCCTCAAACAAATGTGTCTAAGATTGCATAACTATGTTTACCAACCACAAGAATTTGCAATACTCACAAAACTTCCATAAGTTAAACCTTAGGCAAGTTTGATGGACCCCTATACTTCTCAAGATTCAGCTTTACCATCACCTACAAACCTGGCACTGACATCTCTGGTACTGATGTTCTTTTCAAATTATTCTATCTCTACAACTGTGATATGGTTACAATTTTTAAGGTCATAGATTATTCCAGTATCTTACTAGCTCTGTCTAACAACCCAGAGTTTCTCATGGCCACCCCTTGGTACCTCCTCGTCTTTGGAAAAGGAGGCTCCACTGGGCCCATGGCTCCAAATTTGCTGAAAGTCTAGACATCCACAGCACATTAGGGATGAGCCGAATACCCCCCCGGTTCGGTTCGCACCAGAACCTGCGAACGGTCCGAAAATTTGCACGAACGTTAGAACCCCATTGACGTCTATGGGACTCGAACGTTCAAAATCAAAAGTGCTCATTTTAAAGGCTAATTTGCATGATATTGTCCTTAAAAGGGTTTGGGGACCCGGGTCCTGCCCCAGGAGACATGTATCAATGCAAAAAAAACTTTTAAAAATGGCCATTTTTTTGGGAGCAGTGATTTAAATGATGCTTAAAGTAAAAAAAAAAAAGTGAAATATTCCTTTAAATATTGTACCTGGGGGGGTGTCTATACTATGCCTGTAAAGTGGCGCCTGTTTCCCGTGCTTATAACAGTCCCTGTACAAAATGACATTTTTAAAGGAAAAAAAGTCATTCAAAACTGCTTGTCGCTTTAATGCAATGTCGGGTCCTGGCAATGGATGAAAACCAGTTAGACAAACGGCATGGGTTTGTCTCCAGTCCATTACCAGGCCCTTTGGGTCCTGTATGGATATTAAGGGGAACCCCGCACCCAAATTAAAAAAAGGAAAGGCCCTTTATACTCTGAACAGCAGTATACAGGCGGTGCAAACAAGACAGGGACTGTAGGTTTGTTGTTAAGTAGAATCTGTTTGTAATTTTGAACTGGTACATTTTGAACGTGTTTAGCTCCGTCCAAAAAATCTATTTTAAGCTTTTTGGAAAACATAGGGAAGGGTTATCACCCCTGTGACATTTGTTTTGCTGCCTGTGCTCCTCTTCAGAAGATTTCACCTCTCTTTTTATCCCAATGACAAATGTTTTTTGAAAATTTGGGGTTTTTGCTGAAAAATTGGGCCTTAGGCACTGGTGCTGGTGCCACAACACTGCAACCCCTCACAGATACTCTAGTTGGAACGCAGGAACGAGCCCTGCTGCAAAGTATTGCATCAAAAATTGTAATTACATGCCCCTGTTAGACAGGGGCTGAAAAAGGCCTTAGGGACTAGTGGCGGCGCCCAGAACCAAAAATGTTCTTACAGCGTGATCATTGAGGAGGAAGAGGATAATTACTCAGGATAGTCACTCAGCATCAGCATAGGCAGTCTTTGAAGGGATCTGAGATTTAAAAAAAAATTATTCGGTCACATCAGCATCAGGTGCTTGGTAGCTGGTGGTGATCCAAGACTGATTAATTTTTATGAAGGTCAGTCAATTGACTGAGTCGGTGGACAGACGCACCCTGTGATCAGTTACAAAGCCTCCAGCAGCACTGAATGTGCGTTCTGAAAGAACGCTGGATGCAGGACAGGACAGTAGCTCAATTGCATACTGTGCAAGCTCTACCCAGAGGATTTTCTGTGGGAAAGGTGTCCAAGTCAGATCTTGCCCCTAGGTATTCCTGCACCATGTAAAACAGACGCTGGCGATGGTTGCTGGAACTGATCATACCTTGGGACTGCGGACTAAAAAATAGTCTGAACGCATCGGTCAGACGGCCACCTTCTCCACCGCTCCTTCTTTGACTGACCGAAGCCTCAGCAACACGTTGTCCAGAAACAGGAGTTTGCATCCTCCCAGTCTCTGGGAACGTGTTGCACAGACCTTTCTGCAAGGCCTCCCGAAGATGTTTCATCCTCTGCTCCCTCTGCGATGGCAAGATAAGGTCTGCAACCTTACCCTTGTAATGTGGATCAAGGAGGGTTGCCAGCCAGTATTGGTCCATTTCCTTGTTACCATGAATACGAGGATCCTTGCACAGGCTTTGCAGGATCAGGGAGGCCATGCATTGTAGGTTTGCTGAGGCATTCGGTCCGGAGTCCTCTGGGTCACTAAGGACAACATGGTCCACAGCCACCTCCTCCCAGCCACGTACAAGTCCATGTGTTTCTTGGGACTGATCCCTTAAAGACTGCTGCTGATGCTGAGTGCCAGGCTCCACCTCCATACTGACACAATCCTCCTCCTCGTCCTTTTCCTGTGTGATCGGCGGGCACGCAGGAACACTGTCTGGATAAAGGGGGCCTTGAGAGCTAAGGAAGTCCTCCTCTTCCTGCCGCTGTTCTGCCTCAAGTGCCCTGTCCATTATTCCATGCAGCGTGTGCTCCAACAGGTGGACAAGGGGGACAGTGTCACTGATGCATGCACTGTCACTGCTCACCATCCTCGTGGCCTCCTCAAATGGTGACAGGACAGTGCATGCATCCCTGATCATGGCCCACTGGCGTGGGGAAAAAAAACCAAGCTCCCCTGACCCTGTCCTGGTGTCATAGTCACACAGGTACTCATTGATGGCCCTCTGCTGCGTGTGCAGCTGCTGCAGCATGGCCAACATTGAATTCCACCTGGTGGGCATGTCACAGATTGGGCGGTTCTTGGGCAGGTTAAATTCCTTTTGGTGGTCTGCCAGCCGAGCACTGGCATTATATGACCGGCGGAAATGCACACAGACTTTCCTGGCCTGCCTCAGGACATCCTGTAAGCCCAGGTACCTGCCCAAGAACCGCTGGACCACCAAGTTAAGGACGTGAGCCAAACAGGGCACATGGGTCATTTGTCCCTGTCGGAGGGCAGAGAGGAGGTTGGTGCCATTGTCGCAAACCACCATTCCTGCCTTAAGTTGGCATGGCGTCAACCACCTCTGAACCTGCCCCTGCAGAGCTGACAGAAACTCTGCCCCAGTGTGGCTCCTGTCCCCCAAGCACACCAGCTCAAGCACCTCATGGCATCTTTTGGCCTGCATACTTGCGTAGCCCCTTGAACGGCTACGGAGCACTGTTGTTTCCGAGGACAAAGCACAGGAAGAGGCCATGGAGGAAGAAGAAGAGGAGGGGGTGGAGGAGAGAGGTGTGTCACAATCATTAGTAGTGGCATTTTGGAGGCGTGGTGGCAGAACAACCTCCAACACTACTGCACCTTGTCCTGCATCCTTTCCAGCTGCCAGCAGAGTCACCCAATGCGCGGTGAAACTTAGGTAACGTCCCTGTTCATGCCTGCTGGACCATGAGTCAGCAGTAATATGCACCTTACCACTAACCGCCCTGTCCAGCGAGGCCAAGACATTGCCTTCCACATGCCGGTAGAGAGTCGGAATCGCCTTCCATGAGAAAAAGTGGCCTTTGGGTACCTGCCACTGAGGAACCGCACATTCCACAAACTCACGGAAGGGGGCAGAGTCTACCAACTGAAAAGGCAGAAGTTGAAGTGCTAGCAATTTTGCCAAGCTAGCATTTAACCGCTGGGCATGTGGATGGCTGGGAGCGAACTTCTTTCGGCGGTGCAGCAGCTGGGGCAGGGAAATTTGCCTGGTACAATCTGACGTCGGTGTACCGAAAGCAGATTGCCCACAAGTACTTGGCTGTGACACACCTAATTCTACACCTTCATTCCTCTCAGTGCAGGTCTCAGAGAGGACTGAAGGGATAGTGGGGTTGGAGATCTCAGCTGATGAGGAGCAAGGAGAGGTCCTCTTTGTTCTTTGGTGTGGGTCTTTTAGAAAAGCTTGCCAACGAACTGCATGGCAGGTCAACATATGTTTGGTCAAGCATGTGGTGCCCAAGCGGGAGATGTTTTGGCCACGCGAGATACGCTTGAGACATATGTTGCAAATAGCAGCGGTGCGATCTGATGCACGCGTCTCAAAAAAGGCCCACACCAAAGAACTTTTGGAATAACGTGCAGAGACAGCAGTGCCCTGCACATGCAGAGCTTTGGGGTGTGATGCAGTCAGTGTGCTGCCCTTAGACTGGCCCCTGGAGGGCATCCTGCCTCGTTGGTGATGAGCCTCCACCTCCTCCAAGAATAAAAAGGCCGCCTTTAAAAAACGTCGATGACGAAACACGTAAGGTGGGCTACGCACTTACGTCATTTCCGGGTACGGAATTAGCGAGCCTGGAATGCAGCTGGACCGCACGCTGCGGGAAAGCTCTTCCTGGTATCGGCTTCACCCATGGTGTAGTGTTTGGTTTTTATTCTTGTTCCCACATGGGGATCAGTTTATTTTAATAAAGCCTTTTTATACATACTACACTATGAAGTGATATATTTTCCTATGAGGATTTTTTCTCTGGCGATTCCCATCCTTGGATGTGGTGATGGAAACTGCCATGGATGATTGACCTGGGAACCCTGGGATAGAGGAGAACCATACTTCAGCAACCACGGGATACCATCCATGAGGACGGCATTGGAATCTTATAGTGTCTGCTACCCCTGTAGGGGTATTGGGAGCCGGTGAGTGGGGAGCCAAAAGGGGAGCACAGAATTCACGAATATCCTTCTTTGTGGGCACCGCAGTCACCAATGCAGTTGGAACTCAGTTCTGCTATCCACATAACATATTTTTGAATATATAATTTCTGACTAGACTTTTTGAACTTTTTATTTTTTATTTTTTCATTTATTATCAATATCACTTTTTTCTCCTATTGGCCTGCATCTGTTATCAATTGTTGGAGCACGTTGGACTATTATCAGAGATTGCACATGCACTATATATATTAGTACAGAATTGGTCAGCAATTTACAATTGATCAATACTTCACAGTTTCCCACTATATGTGGATGGGATGTTTTCTAATAATAATTTATATTTTTTTCACTTTTTTTATGGTACTATTCAATGTATGGGCAATTAGATTTGTGTACACTAGTGTCACTAGTGTCATTTAACTGTTTGTGTATTGCACTATCCACTTTATTTATTTATATACCCCCCTTAAGGGAGCGCCATAACCCCCACCAATACTTTTTCATATATATATATATATATATATATATATATATATATATATATATATATTATATATATATATATATATATATATATATATATATATATATATATATATATATATATATATATATATACACAACACCTGGGATGCATATATATATATATACACAATACACTGTAAGTGCAGCTAACTCGCTGACTGTCCTGCCTAATCTATCTAACTCAAATGAAATGACACTGTCTCTCTCTCTCTATCTAAGCACCCCGGAACACACTACACAGGGCCGCCGCGCAGGTGGCCTTATATAGCGTGGGGCGTGTTCTAAACCCCCTGAGCCATAATTGGCCAAAGCCACCCTGGCTTTGGCCAATTACAGCTCTCTCTACTGACGGCGCTGTGATTGGCCAAGCATGCGGGTCATAGTGCATGCTAGGCCAATCATCAGCCAGCAGTGCACTGCGATGCTGCAGTGAATTATGGGCCGTGACGCGCCACACGAATTTGGCGCGAACAGGCCAAATCGTTTGTAATTCGGCGAACGATTGAACAGACGATGTTCGAGTCGAACATGGGTTCGACTCGAACGTGAAGCTCATCCCTACAGCACATTTACGCTCCTAGCATACTCCAGTTGGTGGCTCAACATGACAATGATACCATCCTTGCTTGCCCTGTGTGGGCTCAAATAAAAGTCTTCAACTTGGCTCCCTCCAGTCTCCAGCAGCCCATTTGGGTCAAACCCTGGGCACAAATTTCAATGTGTAGCAAGGTGCAGCCATCTGTGTGATCCCTTACTCGCCCCACCACTTCTGGTGTTGCTGCTGTGTACAGAGCAGCTGTGCTGAACAGTGACAAAGTGGGTTGTGTCTCCCCTCTTCTGCTCTTCTTCTCTCTCCCACTACTGGAAAACTGTACAGACCGAGGGAAGCACCGTGCAATGTTTGCAGTAGCCAGCTCTCTAATCTCACTTTTCTGCTGTAAAGCTACAGAGCGGGCTCTGTGTAAAATCCCACACTCATTCCTGCTTCCCCCTCCCTCTTCAAACAGTAGATCTGAACCAATCAGCTGGAGGTGGCTCTGTAGATGATACACCAGCTACTAAGGACATTGGGAATTGTAGTCCACATGGAGTACAGCACAACACAAGTAAAGGCTATGGGCTGCAGAACTGAAATTCCCAGGATTCCCCATGTCAGAGAAGCAGAGCTTCAGCATTTTCCCAGGCAAATCAAAAGGGATCTAGGCAGTTCAGAGCTGGGATTGAGAGAATGAGCATCTGCTTCATGGGGGTCTACACACACACACACACACACACACACACACACACACACACACTAGAGTGCTAAGAGACTCTGAAAGTTCTTCTGCCATGCCAGAACCCAGGGCTGGACAGACCCACAGTGGTTTCTGTCCAGGCCCGTGAAAGATGGAGCTCTTGTGAGCATCCATTGAACTGAGAGACTGAGCTTTGCAGAGGACCAGACCTGCTGTGAGACTGAGCCACCAGAATCTGACTTCAGAGGACAGCAGACCACAAAGTGTTCTCAATCAGATGCTTGTTCAAAAGGAGGGGTGAGCTGAAAATCCATGCCTATTACAACAGTGACACAGTTAATGAAAGAGAGACCCCCGTCTCGTTTAACAGTGCACTAGCCATCCGCTGCACACTCTTAAGGGACTGATATATGTGCACCTCCTACAGAAGGGCCCCAATGAAAGCTGACCAACACTGACATTTAGGTTCCAGGTACTTTGCTGATACTTTCATTGGTATTCCTTGGTCAGAAACACATATGCCCACCCGCTATTGGGGCTGTATGCATAGTGTGAAGGACATTTAATTTTTTTTCAAATTAGTCGATGCTAATACTTTAACCCTGTTGGACCGGTTTTAACTTTGTTGGACATTGCTATAGTTAAATTTACATCTAGGTTAGAGGTCATTGTTCTTTTACCTAGTATATTATCCATGAATATGTCTATTTTCCTAAGGCAGAGGGACTTCAAAGGCTTTGTACTAAGGTGAAAATATAGCAAGAATATAGCAAAATATATATATACACACACATATCATGGGTACATCTATTCCCCATGATATGGCAATGTAGCTTGAATTTCTGTTTATTTGCCTTTTGAATGATTTGTGCACTGTTACTAAAATTCTTCAATACATTCATTTAATCTACCACCAGTCGCTTGGCCTTTTTCCTGTGTAGTGTTATAGTATAGCATACTAACGCTTAAGGTACACAGGTGTGAGTGGCCTTTTACCTATAACTGGGTGTGTCAGTGGGGACTGAGCAGCTTTAGGAGTCCTGCCAGAACAGAGAACCCATCAGCACCAGTGGCTTCTGTGGGGGTAAGAGCTATACATGGATTTTGTGAGAATTGGGTTCCATGACTCTCCTGGGCAGAACTTGCTCTTAACAATCGCCCTCATTCCATTTGCCAAATGAGTCCTCTCTTTGGTTTTAGAGGAACATCCATAATTTTTTTTATCTTGTCCAAATATAAACTCTAAACATTCAATTATAAGTCTCTGATTCTCTCACCCGGCCCCAAAAAAAAGCAATTTTCTAATTGTCGCCACCATGCAGCTCCCAGCCTTAAACCCAGTGATTTAGCTTGCTAAAAAAACTCTCCATCTCAAATTACCTTCCATCAAACTTGCCCCTCACTTTATTGGTCCTTATAAAGTGTCTTCCAGAATCAATCCAGTTACTGATAGACTATAGCTTCCTCCTCAACTCCATATTCCCAATTTATATAATATTTTGCTATTGAAATCTCTGGTGCTTAATACTTTTTCTAAACCTGTTTGGCCATCTAAAACCTCAGAAGCATTTGAGGTCCATACCGTCCTGGATTCCAAGCTCAAAAACAATAAACTCTATTATTTAAATGATTGGAAGATATTTAGCTAGCTTTTGACATCTTTGTCCCACAACTCATTAACAAGTGCCATCAACACTTCCCTTTAAAGCCTGCCTCCCCATAAAAATGGGAGGTACTGTGATGACTACTTTTAAATAGAACTAAAGTTCCACGGTCACAAACTGTGAGCATGCAGGCTCTTTATTTGTAGAGGAGACATGCAGGATTGACTTCATCCCACCCCAGCAAATGAAGACAGCTGAAAACCGGGCCCCAGACGAAAATTGCCAGACCATTGAAGAAATTGGGGACCATTGAAGAAAAAATAAGTTTAGCAACACTTCACTTTAAAGTGAAACTAAAGTCTCCTTTTTTTCAGTTAAAAATAACAAACATGTTATACTTACCTGCTCTGTGCAGTGGATTTGCACAGAACAGCAGAACATCTTCCTCTTCTCGGGTCCCTCTTCAATGCTCCTGGCCCCTCCCTGCTGTTGAGTGCCCCCACAGCAAGCAGCTTGCTATGAGGGCCCCCAACCTGAGCTGCAGCTCCCTGGGTCCATTCAGACACAGAGCCATGGCCCGGACCCTTTTCTCTCCTCATTGGCTGACTGTCTTTGATTGACAGCAGTGGGAGCCAATGGCGCTGCACTGCTGTCTCAGCCAATGAGGAGGGGAGTCCCGGGCAGCCTAGACACACCTACAGCATCGCTGGATCTAGATGGGGCTCAGGTAAGTATTAGGGGGGCTGAGAGGGGCTGTTGCACACAGAAGTTTTTTTTTTATCCTAATGCATAGAATCCATTAAGATAAAAAAACCTTCTGCCTTTACAATCACTTTAACTTTCTAGTTCCAGCAGTGTGTCCCCATGGCATGTAAAAGAGCACACATCTGTTTTTTACTCCGGGTGTTGCAGCCATAGTCAATTAGATGCATCCACTTCATTCAGACCAACGCACTCCATTGACAGATACCCATGAAATGTTTGCCTATGTAGTCTCTGAGTTCCCAAGTGTGTTACTAGCCTGTCCTTGTGCCTCTCTGTTCTCTGATCCTCTCCTGTGCCTCTACTGGTAAGATCCATCTGTCAGATTCTTTCTGGAGCTGCTGCTTCTTGTACAATCCACCTGTCAGCTTCCTACTGCAGTTGCTGCTCCCAGTATGCTTCATTTGTCATCTCATTACCACCGCCACTGCTCCTGTTATGCATTCCACCTGTCGCCTCTCCTCTGCAGCCACTCCACCAGGCAAGCACTGTAGTGCCACACTAAAGCCACTCCTTGTATGCTCTGCTCCCCAAGCCCTAACACATCTGAGCTTCCTTCTTCAGTGCTCCTGCTAGCTTCCTTAGTTATCCTGCCCCATTATATCTTTCTACTATGTCTGCTAGTATCCAGTGAAGTGACTCAATGGTGGATCACAGCTGAGTCAAAACCACCATGTGGGGATGTGTAGTCCTATCCATCCCAAGCAATTTTTAGACTCTGCTCCCCCACGAACCCAGTCATGGTCAGGGTAGGGTCTGGTCCACTTATCTCCTGTAACGGGTTTGTGACACCCCAGCTACTGCTGTATTGCTCAATGGGCAATTTCAGTGGAGTTAGAATTAATGATGACCACGGTGAGAATCATGAAGAGGAAAAGAAACCCAGGGTATGCAAATAATAAGAAGCCTGCAAATATATATAAGCATATTGGTAGATTGCCATTACAAAAAAACAAACAAAAACAAAAACATTTATTATGACCTATATGACACAAAAATCAGTAAACAGTAAAGACATTGAAAAGTAACTACAGTCAACAAGATAAATGTATGAACTACAGTGTATAAAAGTTTTTGAAACTTTAGCATATGTTTAATATAGCAATGGTGTTTGCATTTCCACAGACATTTTAAGTATTACTGATAGTTAAAAAGAAAGTGACAAATAGTTACCGGTATGTTAGGTACTCAGAGATGGCAAAATCAACTGCATATAAAACACCAGTAGCATTTCCTTGCTGTTTTTCAGGTATTAGATAAGCATTCAAAGAATGTCTGAGAGGCATCCTGAATACTTGACAAACACTCATGCAAATAAGCTATTACATTAAAAACAGTGCTGAAACACTTTATAACTGCCAGGAAACTGCCTAACAACTGCTTAGTAACCTTTCCTATTATTGTTATCAGAGCAACTTGCTGTAAGTTGAAGCTTTTAGGAGTGAATGATAAGAATGAATGACAAAGAATTCTGCAGGAGTCATCTCAGTCTCAAATGAGCTAACTGTCAACAGCTAGCATGTGTACTGTCCAATGTGTTTATAATACAAGTTTATGTAACGTGCAACTGGCATGCTGTTGAAGAGTACATTAATTGCTTACTTCAGCCCTAATATACCATCCAATAGTGGACTCTGCAGCAGTTTCCAAGTGTAACAACAGTTGCATGTTTTATTTTTACAGTATACCAGGCAGACCTCCATAAAATAACATGCATTTAACACTTGACCTCCTGAAGGTTTAACTACTTTCATGACCAGAGCATTTTTCTGCTATTCAGCACTGTGCTACTTTAACTGGCAATTTCTTGGTCATGCAACACTGTACCCAAATTCAATTTATATATAAAAAAAAAAAAATTCACATACCGTATGTTTTTAATACTGTCACCATAGTGACACTGTACTGCTTTGGGAAGGTGATCAGGATCTTTTTTACACTCTGATTGTTTATTACAGTGATGATTACCATATAAGCAATCATTTTTACTTTGTGAATGACATTCATTCATGTGCCATTGTGCAGTATTGATAGCTGTGATTGATTGGATCTGCCACTGTGATTGGCCCTGTACCATGTGATCATTGTGACCAATCACAGAGAACATCACAATAGTACACAATGGCTATGAATTAAAGCTATTGTTTACAACTAACATGTGATGGCTGTGCCCGGTCCCCTGGACACAGCGGGTTACAGATTGCACCACTGCGCAGCCCTTAGGGCAACTGGGAGGACATCATTCTGGCAGCTCCATTGTCTGACAATTCTTATATAACTATGAGGTGTGGCTATGTGGTGACGTCACCCGGATACCCTGTCCCCTTGTGACATAACGGACTCATCATGCTCGGGGTGGTGACGTAAAAAAGGGTGTGGTCCCCGAGTGACATCACTGTATAGCCACACCCCATAGTTATAAAGAACTGTCAGACATCGGAGCTGCCAGAGTGGCAGGAGCTTTTGTTGGGAGAAGAGTGTTTTTTCTTTTTAACAGGTTGGCGGCAGAGGTGGGGGCAGCGGCAACAGCCATCGTGATTGGTGTTGGAGCTCCACAGGGAACATTATTCATTTTTAATAAAGGACTTGGATTTGGGGGGGACCCCACTCGTTTTTGTTTTCAATACATTTTGCATTGCTAACATTGCCTCTGAGCACAAGTTGCATGTCACAAGTCAGATCAGTTAAGATGCTGATCCGACTTGCATGCAACTTCCACTAAATTCAGTGGGCTGAAATATGACCAAAGTAGTGCAGGAATGGACCGGCACAAGTCGGACCAGTTAACATTTATTTTTACATGTCATGCAACATGTACTCTCAAAGTCGGAGCGTATGTTGCACCAGTGTGAACCGGGCCTTAGCCGCCAATCAAATTGCGCTTTACTAAAACCTTACCAGCAGGCAGATCTGATGTTACCTCTCTGATTGAATAAAAACTAGTGTAAAAAAAAAATGTTACTATGCAAAAAAAAACAATGTTTTTTCTTTAAGGCTGCACTCACACCTCTCAATTTTTAGGCACATGTGTTTTCCATTTAAATAAATAAAAATAGATTAAAGAGTGTGTCAATACACTCTGGAGCATGTTGCAATGGACTTTGTATTGCCTGTCAATGCATAAATTAAATCATGCAAGCACACATGAGAAATACAAAACACATTGAAATGTGTGCAAACATGCACCAAAGAATGCTTTCGTGCATTTCCCTTGAATTCATTGGAAAACATATGTATATTAAAAAACATAGGCGGACCAGTGCGCATGCGCGAGGGATCCGTGATGGCCGCCTGTTCACGGAGCTCCGCACCACACCATACCAGCGGCGTCCGCAGCGCCCCCTCCAGCCACCCTCAGCTAGTCTAATCGGGGGGATCGGACCCCTGCACCACCGGTGATATCCCCGCATGTTTAATTCGACTTCCAGGTGTAATCTGGAGCCGGCATTCTCAGCCTCCACTCGGCCTAGGTGTATAAAGATGGCCGCTGCGGCAGATGCAGTCACACAGCCTCGTGTCTCCCTCACAGAAGGCTTGCTGGATCACAGGCCAGTGCTCTCTCCAGCCATTCTACACTACCCCCCCAGGACCTCAGGGACAGGGCCAGCAGGACATGATACCCTCTCCGGCATCCACAGAGTCCCAATCTTTCGGGGATCAGGCTTTCTCCCCCACAGGGCCTGCAATGGACGCATACACAGACTTCACCCACCACGAAGCCCCTTCCCAGGATCTCCATTTTAATGTGGAAGATCTCTGCCTCAAACTGTCTCGGCTCCTGGATAGGGGCCTAGCCTCCACAGCAGCTAAAATCACTGGGGACATAAAAGCAGATCTCCAAAATATTGGCTCTAGGATGGAGGCAATTGAAAGCAAGCTGGATCAGACTGCTGCGGTTTCTCATCAAAACTCTGATCTTATTCAAACACTCCAAGACCAATTGGACACAGCAGTTTCTCAAATTGACAATTTAGAGAACAGATCCAGGAGGTACAACTTCAGGACCAGAGGCTTGCCTGAAACTATCCTGGATGTTACAGCAGCAACACAAGATCTAATGAAAACGCTGATCCCGAATATCCCTCAACACTGCCTGGAGCTGGACAGAGCCCATAGAGCCCTAGGCCCCCCCAGGAAGGATGGCTCCCACAGGGACATCATAGCCAAACCTCACTTCTATGCAATTAAGCAAGCGGTAATGAAAGAGTCACGAGCATTGCCCCAGGTTCCATCCAGCGTAGAAGAACCCTGAAACCACTTCTACATGCCCTTACCCAGAGAGACATCAAGTATAGATGGACTTTTCCATTCTCAGTGAAATTCACATATAAGGGCCAGAACGAAACCTTTTCCAACTTTGCCATGGGTGAAAAGCTCCTCCTCGGTCTGAAGATAATCTCTCAGGAGATGGACATAGAAACCGTGTCCCCCTCCACAGGCTCCAACAAAAGACCACCACCAGCAAGTCCTCTGAACGCCCTTTGGAATAAACCTAAGGCCTGCAGATCTTCCCATCATGGCCCTCCTTGAATTCCTGCCCGGCGCAGAGTTTACATCCTAGTTGGTTGCTTCCCAAAGAGCTTATCCAATCTTCTTTTTGCCAAGATTGATTTCCTCCCTTAATCCAGGTTTTGTTATCCTGGTGTTCATCCGGTGTTCCATTGACAGTTGTTTTTCAGTTTTCATTTTTCCCACTACTACTAGCAATGAGAAATCCAGAGACTCTCCCTCCACTTTGGCAAGGAGAGGGACAACCTGTCCTGAGCTACCTAGTGTCTCTCTGTCTGGAACCATCTCGGCTGAACTTAGCAACCCATGGTGCTTTCTCCCTCCCCTCCCCTTATTCGGTGAGGTGAAGGGGGGGTTCTAACGAGCAGGGATATTAGGGTCAGCTGAACTCTCAATGCGGCAACATGAATTTTTAGTGTCTGTTTATAGCTCTGCTGAAATTAACCCAATCACCTCAATTCCATGTTTTATTGTTTTACTTAAAATACTTTCTCTCGTTTTTAGGACGCTCTGGTCTGGGGTGGTTCACATTTGCCTCCTCCTATCCCTTGGACTCCTAATGGTTTCTGGGGGATAGGACCTCCAAGCCTCTTCTGGCATGGAGATTTTTGTTTCTCAAATCTCTCTCACTCCTACGTGCGAGATGATCCCTGGGTCCCTTTTCTCCTCCCGAGGGCCTGGTACCCACCGGTGGAGAAAACCCCCTCTTCCACTATCTCTCTTCTCGCTCCTTTTCTCTACTCTTTCTTCATTTGGGCATCACCTAACCATTTTATTCCTTACAGTGTGTTCCCTCACCTGGCCTTCACAACCTGAGAGACCCTACTGGAGCAGACTAGAAATCACATCTACTTCCATTAGCTGGAAAAGACTACCAGAGGTAAGTGGTAGTGGACATTTCAGTGCACCTCCACTTTGGTTCCATGGCTGACCACATACGTAATGCTCTAAAAGGTAGCTACTCATAATGTCCAGGGCATGAATTCCCCCCTCAAACGTAGAAAACTGTTCAACCATTACAAATCCTCAAAACTAGATATCGCTATGCTTCAAGAAACTCACTTTCCGGCTTGGTACAGTCCCAAGTTTCTTCACTCACACTTCCCTAATTTTTACTTAGCCAGCGCAGAATATAAAACTAAGGGGGTGGCCATGGTATTTGCAAAATCATGCAAATTCACTTCGATCTCAGACATAAAAGACCAGGAGTGCAAATTCATCCTAGTGGAAGGAACGATCGAGGGTCATCTCTATTCTCTGATCTCTTACTATACCCCCAACAAAGGTCAAGCAGCCTTCTTCAAACACCTCTTTGACTCCCTCTTCCCCATCTTGGAGGGCACAGTCATTTTTGGGGGGGGCTCCAATGCAGCCTTTGATCAGGGTCTGGATAGAAGGCAGGTTGACACCAACACGCTGAATGCTGCAGCCGATTGTTCCTTGTGATGCATGCACTCTTGAATTTAAACTGTAAGTTACTACAATAAATTCGTTTTTAAATGTAATTGCGGGCTTCACTATTGGTCACTTATTTCCTTTATTGAGCACTGCTGATTGATTTACTGAATGCCTTGCATTTGATGTGAGTTCCTGGAGAAGTTTATTGAGGGAGAATATTATCTGGACATCGTTTATTTGGCCTATGGGGGGGAATTTTGCTATAAAGCCGGATATGCAGGAGAAGCCTGGGGTCATTACGACATGCATGTAATTTCCAGCCATCTGGTAAGCAGATCATATTACCACGTGGTGCCGAGTGCTTTCGTATACATGCACTATAGCTGGTGACTGGAATATTCCTCTCCTCTACTTTGAACTTACTATTAGTTGTCATTTTAAACGCCACATTTTTTAGACTTTGTATTTTTATGTTTGGTTATCAACAGACTGTGCTGGCTGCTTCTATTTATTGGTTTGCATAGAATAGCATAGATATTGATATAATTTTATACTGGATAGATCTAGAACTCCCATCTCCCAAATGACCCGCCCGACCAAAGAAAGCCTCAAAAGTGCCAAACTCATACATGCACATGGCATGGCTGACGTCTGAAGAGAATTAAACCCTACCAAAAAAGATTTCTCACACTTCTCTAGCCCTCACAACTTATACGCCAGGATTAATCACCTCTTAGTCCAGACTCACACTATCCCTCTTATCACAAATTCTCAAATCAAGGACACAGTCCTGTCAGACCACTCTTTAGTGATCATGACGATACCCTTGCAACACACAAGATAAGGCCAAGGACACTGTAGATTGAACGAGTCAATCCTTTCGGACCCAGTAAGCGTCACCATGCTAGATAAATCCCTACAGGAATACTTCAAACTTAATGATGTTGAGGTAACCTCCGCTGAAACATTGTGGGCAGCTCACAAGTCATACATCAGAGGGGAAATCTAATAAACTCTAAAAAAATGAGAAAGGGAAGCTGACATAAAGAAGTTATACGAGGAGTATACCAAGTTATGAGCCCAACACAAATTGCACCCCTCCCCCTTATTAGTAGCTCAACTCAACACACCCAGGCTGGAGCTCAATCTAGCCCTCACGGTCAAAGCTGAAAAGCAAATTTGTTGGAGTGAAAACAGATTTAATACCCAGGGGAATAGGTTGGGATCCATGCTGGCAGCAAAATTATCTCCCTGATTTTGGTCCTCAGTAATGCCGAAGATAAGAGTTCCAGGTCAAGGCACCACAGCCAATCCCTCAAAAATTCTCGAGGTTTTCCACGATTTTTACACCAAATTATAAAGCCCCCACAAATCCAAGGATGACACTTCCATCTCCAGATACCTAGACAGCCTCCCCATTTCATCTCTCTCCACAGATCATAGGGACATCCTTGAAGCTCCCTTCTCTGAAGGAGAGGTTCTGAGAGTTATCAAAGCTCTTAAAACGGGATCAGCCCCTGGCCCAGATGGACTCTCTAATCCCTATTACAAGACATTTCCCACCACTCTGATCCCCCACTTAACAAAATTCCTTAACACAAAGACGCAGTGAATCCCACTTGATACCCACCTTAACACAGTCTATATTGCAGTTATTCCAAAACCGGACAAGAAAACCAGAAGAGGTTAGCAACTACAGACCCATCTCCCTTATCAAAATCCTCACTAAAATCCTGGCAAATTGTTTAGCTTCCTTCATTAACATATATATATATATATATACATAAGGATCAAGTTGGGTTCATCCCGGGCAGACAAGGCCCAGATCAGATCAGGAGGGCTATTGATATAGTATCAATTCTCCAAACAAATTGGGCGGGGGGTCCTAAACAATCAGGCATGCTCCTCTCGCTAGACCTACAAAAGGCCTTTGAATCAGTCTCCTGGGCATACATTTTTGCGATTCTTGAGCATTGTGATTTTGGCAAACGATTTATGGGCCTGATGCATGCTCTTTACTCGAACCCCAAAGCTTACATCAGGCTCCAAGGTTATTACTCCAAGCCAATATCAATAGGTACTAGACAAGGCTGCCCATCCCCATTTTTGCGATAGCTATTGAGACACTCGCCATCGCTATCAGCCAAAATCCTAACATATAGGGAGTTTCCTGTGGTCCTCAGACCCATAAATGCAGCCTCTTTGCGGACGACATTCTCCTATTCCTCACTTCCCCTATAACCTCCCTTCCTAAACTGTGCCACACCTTGGATGAATTTGCCAGGATCTCAGGCCTTCATGTAAACTACTCCAAGTCCCAAGCTCTAAATATTTCCCTACAATCTGACACCGTAGCCCTCTTACAAAAAACCTTTAAATTCGAATGGAGCGATGCCGTTATTAGATATCTGGGAATTAACCTAACAGAAAAAACTGAGGCTCTCTATGCTAGTAACTATACCCATATGTATCGCAAGCTGGAGTCAGACCTCCTATCCTGGTCCAAGAACAACCTATCATGGCTGGGGAGAGTGAACTTCGTAAAAATGACGCTGCTTCCCAGGTTGCTATATCTGTTCTGTTCTCTACCAACACCGATTAAGAAGGACCACGTCAAATCCTTTTCAAAGCAAATTACTTAAATTCCCATGGGGAAAGGCGGGTTACAGAATCCCACAAAAAACGTTATACCTACACAGAAAAAAGGGAGGACTGGGATTACCTCATCTTCAGAAATATTATGTAGCGGCAAGACTAGCTCATCTATCGGTAATCTACTCCAGGTACGAAAAACCGGATTGGGTGCAAATAGAAAAACAGGCAGCACCATGTTTCACCCTAGACTACCTACTGTGGAGTCCCCCGAGAGCTCTCCCCCCAATTATGGCCACTACCCTTTCCCACTCCTTTGCCCTCTGGGACTCTTTGCGTTCAGATCCTTCTCTAGTATCAACATACAAACTGTTAACCCACCTCTTTAACAATTCAGACTTTCCCCCAGGAAGAAACATTCTGGCATTTAAATGGTGACTGGACAAGGGACTGTACCGAATTGGAAACTTCTTTACGGCCGCAGGCCCTATTACCCTCACTCACTGCATCAAAAAGCTTGAACTACCCAATTCTGAAAAATGTAGGTTTAGACAAATTTCTCATTTCTTAAATTCGATATGGAAGGATAAACCTCTTCCAGCAAGGTTCACCGATTACGAGCTGTGGTGTGGTCAGGCCATGGACCAGAAGGGGGTTCTCGATAGTCTACTCGTCACTTGCCTCTCCGACCGCTAAGTCATGCATTCTTGGGAGTCTGACTTATAATTCCAGTGGGACCTGGGGAACTGGCAGAAGACAAGCTTCAATTCTTTCAAAGGCATCTTGACTACTACTTTAACGGAAGCAAGTCTGAAAGTTATCCCTAGATGGTATTACACTGCCTCAAGATTGGCCTCTATTTATCCTGCAGTGGACCCTCTATGTTTCAGAGGATGCCAGCTCATAGGCACGATGGCCCACATCTGGTAGGAGTGCCCCAGAATACGTTCCTTCTGGAAAAAAATATTTAATATGAGCAATAAGCTTGTGGGAGGTCAGACCTCCAGAACCCCAATGGTTGCCCTCCTCAACACACATATTCCAAAAATATCCAAATCCTCCTGCAGGCTAATACACTTCATTCTGCTAGGGGTTAAACTTACGAAAAGCTTGGAAACATTCAAAAATCTAGCAGTGGTAGTTAGGAAAATATCCTGGATAATGACACAGGAGAAACTTTCCAGCATACTACTAGACACAACCAGTAAATTTGAGTCGATCTGGGAACCCTGGGCCAGACATGTAGGAACCCCCCTGACCACAGGGGCGGATCCAGGGGGGGCAACAGGGCAATTGCCCCCCTGAAATAATAGCACTGATATATGTCATTGTCTCACACTCATTTGCTTGTTCTGCGATGCCGCCCGAGTCTCTCTCTCACATGAGCCGATCAGCGGCGCTGAGAGAGACTTGCGTCTAATGTGGTTACGGCGGTCACTCACTGACTGACAAGGATACCAGGAGGAGGTGGGTGGAGCCTCTTCCCTGCACTCGTTGCTAGACGCCAGGTGTCCCAGGCGTTAGCAACGAGTGACGTCAGTCACAGTGAGTCACGTCGGACTCGAGTCTCTCAGAGCCGACCGACAGTGTGACAGGAGATGCTGGAGCCTCAAATAGGGCAGTTGCAGTTGCAGTTGAGACTGTGTTCCACTTCTGTTCTTCCTGATTTATGTACAGTAACTACTGCACAGTGCACTAACATGTCCAGCCAGTGGTGAGTGAACAATAATGCTGGTCGGCTGGCGTGTGACTGAGCAAGGCGAGCAGGCAGGTGTTGTCAGGAAGCTGCTCCCCTTCTGAATATGTGATTAAAGAGATGTTGTGTTTTCGATGGAAAATGTCCGATCGGAGCGTGTTGTCGGGAATTACGACCGTGTGGGGGCTTCATCGGACATTTTCCATCGGATTTTCCGACACACAAAGTTGGAGAGCAGGAGATAAAATTTTCCGACAACAAAATCCGATCGCGTCAATTCCGACCGTGTGTGGCCTGTTCCGACGCACAAAGTGCCACGCATGCTCAGAAGAAATTCCGACACGGAACAGCTCGTTCTGGTAAACTTAGCGTTCGCAATGGATACAGCACTTTCGTCATGCTGCAATGTTAAAAATGGTTTAATACAGCGCACTCTCTTCTTCTTTATAATGTGACAAGAATAAAGTCGTTTTGCTGCTCACTGCTCATATTCACACAGACTTCTCACAAACTTATTTCGTTACTATTTATCAGGATTCCCTCAATATAATAAACTTAAAAAACCTAAACAGGAAGGTGGGACTTTAAATGAGGCGCTTCTACTCAACGTCTTTGGTTCTGCTCTACTCTTGGGTACCTGCCATGTTCATGGTTGTGGTGTTGTCTCCTGGAGTGCATGTTTCATTCAAAGTCCCACCTTTTTTGCTCCTTTTCCTTATTCCCTCAATATATTTTGATTTCTCACATCTGACAGCATAATTTTGTTGTATTTTATTTTATTTTTTGGCTTTAATGTAGATTCTTTTTTGTGTTTGTATTTTTTTGAAGGGTGTTTTTTTTGGGGGGGGATTTTTATTTGTACTCCCGAAAATGTTTGTGTGTGTTTTTTGTGTCAAGTTCCCACAACACCATTGATATGTTGTTCTATTTAATCTGTAGGAGATTGTTTGGTGTTGTTGTCTCTTGTTAATTTCACATTGTATTTTAGAAATGTACCTGAATCGTCACCAACAAACTGTCCTTTTTGGATGAAAACACACACAGGAGAGTAGAATTTCCCGAAATTTTTTTTATTAAGGGCTCACACCTAAACAAAGAGGGAGGCAACGCTGGAGAAACAGCAGTTGTGGGTGAAGCCTTGGACCCCCAGGGCAGACATCAATAATTTTAAAGTAAAATTGGTGGCCTGAGGAGTCCTTATCTAAGGGAGGGCAGTCTGATCCAGAAGTCCCAGAGATCCGGAAAGCAGCAGGTGACATCTGTGTTCCCAGGCTGTGGTCATACGAGAGACTGCATCTTTTGTCAGACCAGACTGAACCCAGGGCCATCACTCTCTGGTCTTCCTTCCACGCTTCCTTCCACGCGGTGGCTCTGGTGGTGGAGTTGTGGCAGCAGGAGGAGGAGGAGGAGGAGGATGGTCCAACTGAATGACATCGGTCTTGGGTGTTAGTTCCCCACTCAACCCCTTACGTAGGACTTTATACAGAAGGTCCTCACAGAGCCTGCGTTGACCCTCCTGCATGCCCTGCAGTTTTGTGGCTGCCATGCAGGCAAAGGCCTCTTCAGGAGTGGGGAAGGCTCGGAGGGACGCAGAATCCTCCTGAATCATGCACGGGAGTCGTCTTCCTGGCTCTTTTATATGGAAGGCGGAGGGGAGGAACCTGAGATTCAGTCAGGCTGCGACTGGTCCCAGGCTGCTCTTGGCTGACACTTAGCCCCGCCTCCTCCTGGCTGCCACTAATCCCCGCCTCCTCCTGACTGCCACATTCCACAACCTCCTCCTGGCTGAGGTCTTCCTGTGTATGAAAAAGGGACATAGTTTTAGTTTTTTAGTCATCAATCACACATAATTTTCACCTCTTGACTGTTGCAAATTGAATGTTAACAAATATAACAGACTATCATTCTGAGCCCAGCATTTTTCATTCTTGTCCCAATTTTGGGTGCCCACTACTGTTTATTGATATGTAAAACACTTTTTTCAATCAGCACTTAGTGATCAATAATAACATCTAATAAACATAATTTATTCATTGCCCAGAAATCAGTTGAACAATGCTATACCTGACTCAAGCTGGGCTCCTCCACTTCTTCCTGGCTGGAAGGCCCAGGTTGGACATCGGAAGCCTCAGCTGGGGTGGAAGGAAGAGTGGAAGGAAGAGTGGAGAGGGATTCCCTGACTTCAGTGTGGTCTGACAGAAATCACAGTCTCTCATAGTACCACAGCCTGGGGACATAAACGTCATCTGCTGCAGCTCCGGATCTCTGGGAATCTGTGACCTTCTTGTGCTCCCTTAGATAAGTGCTCCTCAGGCCACCAATTTTGTTTTTTAAATAGGGGATGGTTGCTGTGGGGGTTGCTGTTGGCTTCACCAACTCCAGCAGTTTCTCCAGCGCTGCCTGCCTCTTCTGTTTATTATTGTAATGTGGATGTCTCACCTGTCACAGACAGGGCAGCTCCCTGTACTTGTCTATGAACAGGGGGAGGAAATTGTGGTCGTTGAACCCATCCATTTTCTCTGCAAGACACAACACAAGACAAACCCTAATGTCAGGCCAAACTCCCCTAATCTTGTTACAATATAGGCTTCCATTTCGAAGCAGTATAGGCCCAAGTTTAGATCCTACCTTCGTTATCACGATCGGCACTTCCGATGCTCCTTCCTCCACTCACAGATCGTACGTAAGACGCATGCGTGTTATGCTTTATACACACTGCACATGCGTGTAACTACGCCCGCCCCTGACGTTCTTTCTAGTCTATTCCCCGCCCCTTTTCGTTCGGCGCAGTGGGGGAAGAGCACATGGCGGATACACAGCAGGATCGTGATAATTGTAGCAACGAGGAGGAGGAGGAGGAAAGCACGGATCCAGAAGGAGATCCCGATCTAGAAGGAGATTTAAGGCCTCAAATATGTCCTTTGGGGAGATATTGGAGATGGTGGACATCCTGAAGAAGGCCGACTATGATGGAAAGTATGAACCTTACCCCAACCCCAATGTCAGAAAGGCCAAGATCATGGCGAAAGTGGTCAGGAGTCTGCACCGAAATTTCGGGGTATGACGATCGAAAGATCAGCTCAGGAAGCAGTGGTTGGACCTGAAATTACGAGAACATGAGCAGTACAGAAAGATCCGAAGAGTGCTGCAAAAAAGTAAGTAGTTGTGCTGTGTTCCTATTCTTTTGATGTTTATTACGTTCGTGCTGCTCCATGTGCTTTTAGGAACTGTTGTACAGTTTAAAATGGCAACTTTTATGTTCATGGGCACATTATTCGTTCGTATCAAACATTTTTCTTTCGGACTATAAAATACCATTAATATACAGGGAGATCAACCAGCGCAAACCAAAACCTAGCTAAAAAGCGGCTGTGACACTGAGGGTTAAATTTACCAAATCCCATATAAACATAAAAGAAAAAAGCAGTACAGCGCTAAAGATAAACTAAATAAAAAGTTCAACATAAACCAATAGCAGGCAAATGTCCAGTGATTCCTCCGGTGATTCAGGTGACAAGGGTAAACGAGAAGTGACTAAAGTGACAAATAAGGACCTCCACCTTCAGTGACACCAGCCGCTCACCTCAATGGATGGACCCCTGAGTATATCAGTCAGGTCAGAAACAGCTGTTCCCTCACAAGGGAAATAACACAGACAGATAGCGACAGCAGCAGCAGCAGCCTGGGGATGTCAGCTCTCAGTGGTCAGCGTACAGGTAGATGGTCACATGTAAAAATTCAAGAAAGGATCTAGTGCTCTCCGTATGATAATAAACCAATTTATTAAAATTATAAGAAAGACACTCACATTATAAAGCACTGTGCCCCAGTGCGAAGGATAGAAGCATGAACGGAGCGGATGTCCCAATGCAGGATGAACGAGCGGAGAGCGCGGGTGACGTCACGATCATAGCACGTGGATGCCGTACGCGTTACGTCCCTCAAAGTGGGCGGGACTTCATCAGCGGCAACGGCTAAGCGCAAGGACGCCACCTAAATGCAAATCCGCTCTTCCTGATCAACCAATGGGCACGACTGTGTACTCTTCTCCATGGCAACCCAATCCAACTGCTCATAACCAGAAACAGGAAGTGGTTTAATGAGCTCCTCCCATACTACCAATAAGCTTGAATGCGCCCGTCACCATAGTAACCAGGGTCAGACAAACAAACCAGGAAGTAACTATTTTCATGGAGTAGTCATGGGTGTAAATACGTTAATGTTAGAAGACAATGATACATTGCCACAGAAACATAACTAAATAACTAAAATAATATAAAATGTGTAAATTATATGCAAATATATAATTATAAAGGCAATCAATGTTAACCCCATGCCTCCGCTCAACATCCCGGGTAGTCCACTCCATTAATGCAAATAACATGAATAAAATGAAGACCAGAAATTGCATAAAAAACTTTACATAAAAACATTAATAAAAATCTTTTAAAACAAAGAGATTACTAACGATCGGAAATAAAACAGTTGACATCAAATTCGACGTTCAACCCCCCTGGAACTAGAACCTTAGTCTCGTGAATCCAGTGAGATTCTCTGCGACTTATTTGGCGCAGAAAGTTGCCTCCCCTCCAATGTTTGTCAACTCTCTCTATACCCCAAAAGCTTAAACCCCTGGGGTTTTGGTTGTGTACCAGTTTAAAATGCTTTGAGACGTTGTGTGTCTTTATCCCTTTTTTAATATTGTTGACATGTTCCCCTAGGCGGACATGTAAAGGGCGGGATGTCCTACCAATATACTGTAAGCCACACTCGCACTGTAACATATAGACAACCCCAACCGTGGTACACGTTATGAGTTGATCTATTTTGTATTCTTTACCGGTGGAGGTGGCCTTAAAGCTTTTACGTTTTTTGTTGTTACACTTGGAATGCCTGCAGGCTGTACACCGCCCACAGGCATAGAATCCTGACAGAAAGGAGAAAAGTCTACTTTCAGAATGTACTGGAGGATCCACTACACCGGGGGCTAAGCGGTCACGTAGAGATGGGGCCTTTTTATAAATGAACGACGGATGTGGTGGCAGCAGGGGACCCAGCACTCGGTCCTGTTTGAGAATTGACCAATTTTTTGATACAAGTTTTTCAAATTGCTTGTGCTGAATGTTAAAATTCAGAACCATTTTAAAATTCGAGACCTCTGAACCAGTGTTCTTGATCTTATCGGATATCAGAGTGGTCCTATCCATGGCCATAACCCTCTTCACCTCATCACTTAATAAGTGTTTGTCATATCCTTTGTCTACAAACCTTGATGAGAGTAAGGCAGACTGAGTGAGAAAATCGCTATCTCCTGTGCAGTTCCGTCTAAGTCTAACAAATTGTCCCCTGGGGATGTTGCAAAGCCACGATTTATGATGACAACTCCCCAGGGGAATGTAAGAGTTGCGGTCTGTAGGTTTGAGATAGTTACACAATCTGAACCCTTCATCATCTTTCCAGATTTCAAGGTCGAGAAATACTATTTTTTCTTTACTAAAATTCCATGACAGCTGGATATTCTTGGTGTTATTATCAAGTTTATGGATGAAAGAATCCAAACCTGATTGATCCCCATCCCAGATCATGATAAGGTCGTCTATGTAACGTTTATAGCACACTAGCTCAGGGGGGCGTTCCCTGAACACTACGTCTTCCTCCCAGTGGGCCATGAACAGATTGGCCACACTGGGAGCAAAACGAGCGCCCATCGCAACGCCTCTTTTTTGAAGGAAAAATTGGCGGTTGAACCAAAAATAGTTCTTAGCCAGACAAAAGGCCAAACTTTCCAATAAGAATTTTTTGTGCTTTTCGGGGAGATCGGAGAAGGTGGACAGGGCCCATTGGACAGAGGCAAGGGCATCCTCATGGCCAATTATAGTGTAAAGGGACCCTACATCAGCTGTGATCAGAATACTAGAAGGAGAGCAGCTGACAGATTCCATAATTTGGATGACATGTTTTGTGTCCTTAAGGAAGGCTTCCGTTTTAAAGACCAAGGGCTGAAGGAAGTGGTCAATATATTGACCCAACCTAGAGGATATGGAATCTATACCATTTACTATGGGCCTCCCAGGGGGATTAGTTATATCCTTATGGATTTTTGGGAGGCAGTAAATGATGGGGGTTCTACAAAAGAGGGGATCCAAATAAGAAGCCTCCTTCTTATTGAGAACATTATCCTTTTTTCCTTCCTCAATTAGCCAGTGAAGCTCATCCTTATAGGTCAGCATAGGGTCCCTATTCAAAATCTGATAGGTATCACGGTCTGCCAGTAGTCTATTAAGTTCTTCCATGTATTTGGACTTGTCTAAGATCACCAGACCCCCTCCTTTATCCGCAGGGCGGATGATGATATCATTCCTTGTTTCCAAGGATTTGATACCCTGCCTAATAGGTAGTGGGTCAACAGCCTTTCTGACTCTCATTTTATCCAGATCATTAAACAGCATATTCTTGAATACTTCAAGATATTTGTTATCGGTATTGAGGGGATTGAAAGTCGATTTGTTACGTAAATTGGAGTGATGACCTCCTAACATAGTGGCTGGTCTGCTTGAATTAGACAAGAAATACTTTTTCATATTGAGGTGTCGGACAAATTTATGAATATTCACATAAGTGTCAAACTTATTCAAATTCCGAACAGGGGCAAATTTCAGCCCCTTATCCAGAACCCGAATCTCGTTCTCACTTAAAACAGCACTGCTCAAGTTGTATATCCCTGTTCCTAATAAGGTCTTTGTTTTTTGTAGTCGCCTACCCCCTCTAGTTCCTCTCTCTCTTTTCTTTTTCGAGGTGGGCCCGTCATTAATGGGGGCGGGGTCTGTGGTCGGTAATCCCACCAATCTCCTGGATTGGGCTGGTAAGGCTGCGACCCTCTCCCCGGTCCATTCTGAACCCCTAAAAAATCCCCTCCCTCTTTATTAACTTGCTGCAATGGTGCAAATCTATTAGATAAGGGTAATTGACTCCCATGTGCATAATAGGGTGGATCTCTTCTGGCCTCATTATTATGAGAATATGAACCATGTTTCTGATATTCCCATCCCCGGGGAGATCCATAATCCTGTTGATAATGCGGATAGTCGTGGTCCTCTCTACCGGGGATATATGGGGGGCCCCTTCCTCTACCTCCACCTCTTTTAGAGTTGGCTCTATTTCCCCGACCCCCTCTAGTGGGGGGAACAGGTGGGGGATAACTTCGAGAGTTGGGTATAGCAGGGGGTGGGCCTGGAGTACTAATTGAATGATAGGGAATGGTTTGAGAGTTGGTCCCGGATGGATTAGGAGGGGGAGGGGGAGGAGGAGCAGCCTGCCATTTAAAAATATTCCCACTCCTAAAATCATCCGAGTCTCTCATATATTTTTTCTTTTTCTTGTTTTGAGACTCAAGATCCCATTTTGTCAGTTTATTCCCAAGGTCGGTGGATAATTTTAAGAACTCTTCACTGTTTTTGAAGGGTTCTAAGGTGTTCTTAATGTCGCGAATTTGCGACTCAAGAAACTCCATTTTTCTCTCTTTACGTAATAACAATAACTGTAATAATTCAGAACCCTTTTTGACAAAGAAATCTCTCCATTCACTCATAGATGCCTCATCTAAGAGGCCATCATTAGGTGGGATATCCCACCTTAGCCTCCTAGGGACAAGATTGGAGGAGAGATATTGTCTAAAGGAAGCAATATCCCACCAGGTTTTCACCTTCTTTTCAAAAATGTGATTCAACTTCCTGAAAGAGGAGGTGAGGTCATTGCTTTGTTCTGATAAGGGAGCATGTGAGAAAACCTCATCTAGCTTAATTTCTCGTTTTTCTAAATAGTAAAATACATCCATGGTTGCAGCTGAAGTTGTGATAAATTAAACAAGGATCAATATACAGGGAGATCAACCAGCGCAAACCAAAACCTAGCTAAAAAGCGGCTGTGACACTGAGGGTTAAATTTACCAAATCCCATATAAACATAAAAGAAAAAAGCAGTACAGCGCTAAAGATAAACTAAATAAAAAGTTCAACATAAACCAAT
Organism: Lithobates clamitans; assembly: GCA_037952925.1. Classification (NCBI taxonomy): domain Eukaryota; kingdom Metazoa; phylum Chordata; class Amphibia; order Anura; family Ranidae; genus Lithobates; species Lithobates clamitans. The sequence continues at coordinate 10,763,481 of JBBGZY010000438.1, forward strand.
AGCAGGCAAATGTCCAGTGATTCCTCCGGTGATTCAGGTGACAAGGGTAAACGAGAAGTGACTAAAGTGACAAATAAGGACCTCCACCTTCAGTGACACCAGCCGCTCACCTCAATGGATGGACCCCTGAGTATATCAGTCAGGTCAGAAACAGCTGTTCCCTCACAAGGGAAATAACACAGACAGATAGCGACAGCAGCAGCAGCAGCCTGGGGATGTCAGCTCTCAGTGGTCAGCGTACAGGTAGATGGTCACATGTAAAAATTCAAGAAAGGATCTAGTGCTCTCCGTATGATAATAAACCAATTTATTAAAATTATAAGAAAGACACTCACATTATAAAGCACTGTGCCCCAGTGCGAAGGATAGAAGCATGAACGGAGCGGATGTCCCAATGCAGGATGAACGAGCGGAGAGCGCGGGTGACGTCACGATCATAGCACGTGGATGCCGTACGCGTTACGTCCCTCAAAGTGGGCGGGACTTCATCAGCGGCAACGGCTAAGCGCAAGGACGCCACCTAAATGCAAATCCGCTCTTCCTGATCAACCAATGGGCACGACTGTGTACTCTTCTCCATGGCAACCCAATCCAACTGCTCATAACCAGAAACAGGAAGTGGTTTAATGAGCTCCTCCCATACTACCAATAAGCTTGAATGCGCCCGTCACCATAGTAACCAGGGTCAGACAAACAAACCAGGAAGTAACTATTTTCATGGAGTAGTCATGGGTGTAAATACGTTAATGTTAGAAGACAATGATACATTGCCACAGAAACATAACTAAATAACTAAAATAATATAAAATGTGTAAATTATATGCAAATATATAATTATAAAGGCAATCAATGTTAACCCCATGCCTCCGCTCAACATCCCGGGTAGTCCACTCCATTAATGCAAATAACATGAATAAAATGAAGACCAGAAATTGCATAAAAAACTTTACATAAAAACATTAATAAAAATCTTTTAAAACAAAGAGATTACTAACGATCAGAAATAAAACAGTTGACATCAAATTCGACGTTCAACCCCCCTGGAACTAGAACCTTAGTCTCGTGAATCCAGTGAGATTCTCTGCGACTTATTTGGCGCAGAAAGTTGCCTCCCCTCCAATGTTTGTCAACTCTCTCTATACCCCAAAAGCTTAAACCCCTGGGGTTTTGGTTGTGTACCAGTTTAAAATGCTTTGAGACGTTGTGTGTCTTTATCCCTTTTTTAATATTGTTGACATGTTCCCCTAGGCGGACATGTAAAGGGCGGGATGTCCTACCAATATACTGTAAGCCACACTCGCACTGTAACATATAGACAACCCCAACCGTGGTACACGTTATGAGTTGATCTATTTTGTATTCTTTACCGGTGGAGGTGGCCTTAAAGCTTTTACGTTTTTTGTTGTTACACTTGGAATGCCTGCAGGCTGTACACCGCCCACAGGCATAGAATCCTGACAGAAAGGAGAAAAGTCTACTTTCAGAATGTACTGGAGGATCCACTACACCGGGGGCTAAGCGGTCATGTAGAGATGGGGCCTTTTTATAAATGAACGACGGATGTGGTGGCAGCAGGGGACCCAGCACTCGGTCCTGTTTGAGAATTGACCAATTTTTTGATACAAGTTTTTCAAATTGCTTGTGCTGAATGTTAAAATTCAGAACCATTTTAAAATTCGAGACCTCTGAACCAGTGTTCTTGATCTTATCGGATATCAGAGTGGTCCTATCCATGGCCATAACCCTCTTCACCTCATCACTTAATAAGTGTTTGTCATATCCTTTGTCTACAAACCTTGATGAGAGTAAGGCAGACTGAGTGAGAAAATCGCTATCTCGTGTGCAGTTCCGTCTAAGTCTAACAAATTGTCCCCTGGGGATGTTGCAAAGCCACGATTTATGATGACAACTCCCCAGGGGAATGTAAGAGTTGCGGTCTGTAGGTTTGAGATAGTTACACAATCTGAACCCTTCATTATCTTTCCAGACTACTCCATGAAAATAGTTACTTCCTGGTTTGTTTGTCTGACCCTGGTTACTATGGTGACGGGCCCATTCAAGCTTATTGGTAGTATGGGAGGAGCTCATTAAACCACTTCCTGTTTCTGGTTATGAGCAGTTGGATTGGGTTGCCATGGAGAAGAGTACACAGTCGTGCCCATTGGTTGATCAGGAAGAGCGGATTTGCATTTAGGTGGCGTCCTTGCGCTTAGCCGTTGCCGCTGATGAAGTCCCGCCCACTTTGAGGGACGTAACGCGTACGGCATCCACGTGCTATGATCGTGACGTCACCCGCGCTCTCCGCTCGTTCATCCTGCATTGGGACATCCGCTCCGTTCATGCTTCTATCCTTCGCACTGGGGCACAGTGCTTTATAATGTGAGTGTCTTTCTTATAATTTTAATAAATTGGTTTATTATCATACGGAGAGCACTAGATCCTTTCTTGAATTTTTACATGTGACCATCTACCTGTACGCTGACCACTGAGAGCTGACATCCCCAGGCTGCTGCTGCTGCTGTCGCTATCTGTCTGTGTTATTTCCCTTGTGAGGGAACAGCTGTTTCTGACCTGACTGATATACTCAGGGGTCCATCCATTGAGGTGAGCGGCTGGTGTCACTGAAGGTGGAGGTCCTTATTTGTCACTTTAGTCACTTCTCGTTTACCCTTGTCACCTGAATCACCGGAGGAATCACTGGACATTTGCCTGCTATTGGTTTATGTTGAACTTTTTATTTAGTTTATCTTTAGCGCTGTACTGCTTTTTTCTTTTATAAAATACCATTGTTTAGGCCATATGCATTTGGCCACCATTTTTACGACCTATACTTGTCTTAAAAGAATTTGGTTGTGTAGATGGCTTTGTTACTAGAATGAAATGCAAACTAGATTCTGTGTAAGGAGAGGACACTCAGCAGAAGTTTACACATCTGGACGCTGAAGCACTAGTGTGGGACACAAGAACACCATTTTTATTAGGGGGCCACACAGGTGCTCCAGTGTATACTATAGGGGGGCTACATCTGTGAAGCTTGTACCAAACAGGTAAAGTATTGCAGCTTCACAAAGGACACTGAAAATGCTACATTTTGGAACTCTGCTAAAATTGCCAATTGTACCCCACTTCCAAGCAATGTTTCCTATTTATAGTTCTGCCATCAAATATCTGTGTGCTAATTATACCTTTTTGTTTTACATAGGGGAGAAAAGACTCGGAGGACACCCCTCATCCGAGGAGACCAGAGCCCACACCCCTCTGGAAGAAGGGGAAATCCCCCCAACACAAGCTGAGCAGGAGGAGGAAGACGTGGTGGAACTAGTCACCACAACAGGTGAGTGTCTGCGACCACAGGCTCAGGTAAGAGATGGATGGCGGCATATTTTTGAGACCTAATTTTTTTGGGGGGCTCCTCTCTTTTTAGGTGATCGTGATGTTGTGGATCCAGATCCTTTCACATCAGAAAGTGCCCAGATCCTGATCGGGGAGATCATGGGGTGTAATTTACAATTGGAAAACATCAAGAAAAACATCAATGATGTTATTCCAAAAAATAAAAACATCATTGATGTTTTGGGGCGAGTTTAAAGCCCCTCCAAAACCCTTTGTTTTTTGGTGTGCTACAATGTGCAAAAAGTTTTTGTGATTTTTCACAAAGCCAAATTTGGAGGATGCACACAGTTTGTCAACATGTGCTATCTGCCATCACGGGAGATCAATGGATGCGTTTTAGGGGTGCAACCCCTTCCTCAATAATAAAGTAGCTGAGAGGAAGAGGTTTCTCATCCCAAACACATCTCTTGATCCCCCGTGATGGCAGGTCGCATATGTTGAAATTCGTAAATTGCTATGCATCTTCCAAATTTGGCTTTTCCTGGGGTGACTTCACCCCATCTGAACGCAATATCAAACACAGTTCTTAAATACTCATGTCTGATATTGCCTTCAAGTTCGACCAAATGTGAACTTTGTAAGTTCAAGATTTGTGTCTTTCTTGTTGGTTTTACACATGCCTGTTTTATCGTAAATGGACATTTCTATTTTTGATAATGCTACCCCAAAAATTGTTATACAACAAACATGTTGGTTTGTTGGAAAAACCTTTTCTAAATGCACATGTGATTGTGCAGGTATTAAAAAGATTGTTCATCAAGAATGTGTGGATTATTGTCTCAACGCTACAACACTTTTGGGGTGATGTCATTGGTGTTTTCAGAGAAAATGGGGGTTATTTACTAAGGGAAAATCCTCTTGGCACTACAAGTGCAGTTTCAGTGCAGTTGCAAGTGCACTTGTAGTAAAATGTGTCTTTGCATTTAGTAAATAACAGCCAACAGTGCTTTGTATAAGGTTACACAATCACGCCATTTTCTGGACTCCCCACATTTCTGTCAGGGTCAGCTAAAACAAACACAAGCAGTAAATGTCCACAAAGAATGTCGTTTTTTTGTTTTTTTATTATAAAAAGGCTTCACATATTTGCTGGCATATTGATGGCCCCCCTACCCGCAAAGAACTCCAGGTATCGTAACCGGACATCACGGGCACTCAGGGAGGGCAAGCCAGGACGGCCGCTTTCAAGCCATGTCAGTGTGGTTTCATGTATCATTCCGGCCTCAGGCCCAACTGAGCCAGCATAAGTTATGGAGAATACAGCACGCCAGTATAATATGGTTCAGTTTATACTCCGCCATATGGATAGGTGTCAGAAATAAGCGGAACCGGCTGGCCAGGATTCCAAATGTGTTCTCCACCACTCTTCGGGCTCTGGCCAGCCGGTAATTAAAAACCCTCTGTTCCGGGGTGAGTGTCCTCATCGGGAATGGCCGCATCAGGTGGTCCCCCAGTGCAAACCCTTCATCAGCAACGAACACGAATGGGAGTCCTTCCACATTGTCCTCTGGAGCTGGCAAGTCCAAGCTGTCATTCTGGAGACGCCTGTAGAACTTCGTATGGGCGATGACTCCACCATCGGACATCCGGCCATTCTTCCCCACGTCCACATACAAGAAGTCGTAATTAGCCGACACCACCGTCAACATCCCTATACTATTGAACCCCTTATAGTTGAAATAGTACGACCCCGAGTTGGGGGGTGGGACGATGTGGACGTGTTTCCCATCAATTGCCCCTCCGCAGTTAGGAAAGTCCCACCGCTGGGCAAAGTGGGAGGCCACAGTCTGCCATTCCTGTGGCGTGGAAGGAAACTGTAGAGGAAAAAAAACAAAATTTACTATTTTTGCACATAAACATGGCAAACAGATTATACACAAACATTCTGGGCAACCTCCAGATAGCATTTATTAAGGGGAATTTAACACCAAAGTATAAGGTACACCTATCATATCCCCCCCTCTCATGGGCCATTTCTAACATTATGGGGTGTGTGGAAATCTTGGACAGGTAACCCTCTTCACTTCATTGAGAGATGAATGCCTAAATACAGGGTATTACTTGGAACAGCCCCTCCTTAGTTACACTATTGGCAGCCCATTGGACAGGTAAGAAGTGTCATAATACAAAGATATAAATACACACTGTACACATTTGGACATTTGGACATTCTGCTATTACCTGTCAAGATAATAATAGGATACAAAAACTTTGAACAGTACCATTAGAAAGTATACAGGCAGGCCGTTGCACTACATGCTTTGGGGAATTCATCCATAAATCAGAGCACAAAAGGGATGGGTATAGTGTGTATGGGTTTGGCAAAGTCAGCAGATAGATGATTGAGGATAGATAGAGAATTGGGATCAGCTGACTTAGCAGTTGGGGGAGGGAGGGTTACTAAAAATGATTTGGGGACACCACAAAAAATAAGTCTCTGCCACTCTGCCTGAATTTCAAGCTAAAATAACATTTGGAAACATTTTAGGGGGTGTTTGGGGTAAAGCGCTACTATGGATCTGATAAAATACAATGTTAAGTGACTACATGAGGTGAATATAGGGCCAGGAGAAAACATGCTGGGGAGGTTATTGAAGGCCAATCTGTATGAAGGACCTAAAAAAATAATTACATAAAAATCCTGCATGCATGAGGACAAAGGGGACATTCACAGCATATTCCAACATTAAATACAATAAAATGTGATATTAAAGGATAAAAATCTTACCTTCATATACTCCTTCTGCAGGACCTGGATGATGGCAGAACAGGTCTCTGGGATAATGATCCCCAGAGCCTGGGGGGAGATGCCTGTCGAGAACTTCAAGTCCTGCAGGCTTCTCCCTGTCGCCAAATACCGCAGGGTAGCGACCAACCTCTGCTCCGGAGTGATGGCTTGCCTCATGCAGGTATCCTGCTTGCTAATATAAGGGGTCAGCGAAGCCAACAGACGGTGAAACACGGGGTCCGTCATCCTGAGAAAGTTCCTGAAATCATCAGGATTATTCTCACGGATCTCACGGAGCAAAGGCATATGAGAGAACTGGTCACGCTGAAGCAACCAATTCTTGGTCCATGAACTCCTCCCCACCCTGTTCATGGACTGGACTTGTGTCAATATCAGGACCCCAACACCAAGCCCCCGCACAGCACGAACTCTACGAGGAGTACGCATACGCAACATGGCTAGAAAACGGTCGGCTGCTCAGAACGAAGTAACAGAACGCACTGAAGAACAGCAAGGCCTGTGAAGAGCGACCTAAAAAACAGTAAAGAACGAACAAGAATACAATGACTAATTAAAGTCATGCGGAATTTGCTTGCACGCACTGAAGAGCAGATACAAACCCACAAGCACAAACTGAACGGCAGAAAACGATCTGAAAGCCACGAGTCTGAAAAAGCATGAATCGTCTCTCACCAAACTTTTACTAACAGGAGATTAGCAAAAGGAGCCCAAAGGGTGCTGCGCTTGGTTCTGAATTGACCTTTTCTAGTCTCGTCATACGTGCTTGATGTCACCGCGTTGCTGGTGATCGGAAATTCCGACAACTTTGTGCGACCGTGTGTACGCAAAACAAGTTTGAGCCAACATCCGTTGGAAAAAATCCTAGGATTTTGTTTTCGGAATGTCCGAACAAAGTCCGTCCGTGTGTACGGGGCATAAGCCTCGTGTTATAAGTCGGCAAGCGGACATCTTTATACACCCACTAGAGTCTTGCTTTTCACAGTTATTTCTAACAGTAAACTCAACTGATATTTCACTAAATAAGCTGAGTTTACTGTTAAAAATAACTGAAAACCAAGACTCCGGTGGGTGTATAAAGATGTCCGCTTGCCGACTTCTAACTCTAGGCTTACTGCTGACAAGTGGGGGTATACCAAGATGGCCGCAATGCAACATCACTTTGGTTGCATATTCTGATGAGTAGCGGCTTTCTGATATCATCTCTCATCCTGCATCACCATCACCACAGCTCAGCTTCTGACAGAACACCGCCATCACTGTGCAGGCGTGGGCAGCAGAGAGATAACATTATATCTGACTGCCCGCCCTGGGACACAGCCACTGGCAAGTGACAATCCGCATCTTGTGGCAGGCGACATTGGCAAGTGACAAATCTCATCTGGTGGCAGGGGATGTGGCAAGTGACATGGCAAGTGACAATCCGCATTTGGTGGCAGCCGACAGTGGCAAGTGACACGCTGCATCTGGTGGCAGGCGACGGTAGCAAGTGATACACTCAGGGCTCCCACTGATTCTGCATTATGGTGAGTTGAACTATTTAATCTTATATTACAATGTAATAATAAAAATAATGTGCTTCAATCATCCTGACACCATATCAACCATGGCGCTGTGATGATTGAAGCGCCAACTGCAGCCATTGCCCTGACAAATTTCCCGCAAAAATTTCTGGCAGTGCCCCTCCCGAGTTTAGTTTTGGATCCGCCCCTGCCTGACCACTAACCAACCACCAGCTTAACCTATACTAAGCTCTAAGCTTGATGCTCCTCTCTCCTTTTCTCCCTCTCTTTCTTTTCTTATTTTGAGCTTTTGTCCTCTCCTTTACACCTTTTCTCTTCTAATCTACTAACCCCATGATGTACTCACCTTCTTAGGTGGGGGTCGGAAAGATGATGGGGGTTGGAGACTCTTCATCCGGCACAGCTAGTTCCTTTTTGGGGTGCCGGAGGGGGATCCTTCTCTCGTCAGACTAGGATTTTTTCTCTTTCTCACATCGCACCGTGGTCTTCTACACTCAGGTGATCAGTTATGGATCTAGGATACATGTTACTGGTTTTGCTCAATCTGTGCCTGTTTAATACATTTCTAAATCTGTTTCATACGTGATGTAATTTTCAAATGTATTACTTATGTAATTGAAAATAAAATCTTTTTGAAATTAAAAAAACATAGGTGTGCTGAAATTCAGTCCATTACATTTATCTTGCAAAACATTACAGCATCTATAGATTGGTTCATGATCTCCCATCCCTAGCTCAACAGCACATTGTTCCAGAACTTAACAGTTCCCTGCATGCTGATACTCCATCCCCAGATCAGTGATGTAGAAGGCTTAAAAGTGGTTGTAAACCCTGTACAACCACTTTTACCTATAGGTAAGCCTATATTAAGGCTTACCTGTAGGTACTGGAAATATCTCCTAATCCTGTACGGTTTAGGAGATATTTACCATATACGCTTGCGCCAACGTCATCGGCTCATATGCACTAAAGAAAGGGCATGGTCGTGCCATTTCTATAGCAGTGACATCACGCGACTCTGGCCAGCCAGAGAGCCGGAGTCTGCGGCCCCCGGGAGGAAAAGGGGTGAAGATAGACGCTTGCACACAGCGGGGACAGTGGTGACATCGCTGGCTGCCTTTGCAGGTAAGTGCAACATAATGGGCTAGAATACGATGTATACTAGCCCATTATGCTTTTACTTTGCAGGCAAAAAAGAGGAAGTAAAACCCATCAGGGTTTACTTCTTATTTAATTCACAAAGTTTTAACACAAGTAAGGGTCATTATTTTTATATCTACTTGGGCTCAGCTGAAATGAATACAAAATATAATGTAAAAATTATACAAAAATACAAAACATAATTCCATATCCTCTCCCTATATTTTGATTTTGTGAAATGAGCCTATTTCACTGGCAAATATCACTCTCTATAGCAGTCTGGAAGTATCACTGCTTCCTTTTCCCAACTTAGCAGTTCCCTGCAAAAAAAAAGAAAAAAACATTTCCCTTTCATTCCTGGCTCTAAAACATAGTGTCCTTGGAAAATGTATCTTCCCCAATCCCAGATTCAGGAGTTTAGCCTCTCTGGAGATTGCCAGGTACTATGTACTGTTAAGGATAAGGCCATATGAACATTTCTAACCACATTGATCCTGAAAATATATACTGAAAAATAATGTGTGCAAAAAAAGATGGTGAATAGTTTTTTATTTTTTAACACTAAATGCATCATTTTCTTTTCAACTGTTTGAACAACTCATTCCTTAACCACTTAAGCCCCAGACCATTTGGCTGGCCAAAGACCAGAGCACTTTTTGCTATTCGGCACTGCGTCGTTTTAACTGACAATTGCGCTGTCGTGCGACGTGGCTCCCAAACAAAATTGATGTCCTTTTTTTCCCACAAATAGAGCTTTATTTTGGTAGTATTTGATCACCTCTGCATTTTTTTCGCTATAAACAAAAATAGAGCACCAATTTATAATAAAGTGCATTATTTTTTCCTTTTTGCTATAATAAATATCCCCAAAAAATATATAAAACTTACGTATTCTTCTACATATTTTTGGTTAAAAAAATCGCAATAAGCGTTTATTGATTGGTTTGTGCAAAAGTTATAGCGCCTACAAAATAAGGGTTAGTTTTATGGCATTTTTAGTAATAATTTTTTTTTACTAGTAATGGCGGCGATCTGCGATTTTTATCCTGACTGCGACATTATAGGACAATTTTGACACATTTTTGAGACCATTGTCATTTTTACAGCGATCAGTGCTATAAAATTGCACTGATTACTGTAAAAATTACACTGGCAGTGAAGGGGTTAACCACTAGCTGGCTAGGAAGGGGTTAAGTGTGTCCTAGGGAGTTATTATAACTGTTAGGGGGCGTGGCTACGAGTGACAGGTCACTGATCACCGCTCCCAATCACAGGTAGCTATGATCAGTGACAGTGTCACTAGGCAGAACGGGGAGATGCTTGTTTACATTAGCATCTCCCCATTCTTCCTCTCCGTGAGACGATCGCGGGTATCCCCACGGACATCAAGTATGCGGTACCCGCAATCTTACTCACAGAGCTCGCGGCAGGGTCTCGCGCTGCCCGGCAGAGCGCACGCGTCCACACAGCGGGAAATTTAAAGGGATGTACAGGTACACCCATTTGCGCAGCCTTGCCATTCTGCCGACGTATATGTACATGGGGCGATAGGCAAGATATTAAATTTGAAAGAAGTAGAAGAGAAAAAAATGTCAAATGACTCAGCTGGTTAAACTGAAATCTGAATAACCACTCTGGGATATTGCACTTTAAATATCACCACAACACTTTTAAATGCTTAAAAGAATCAGAAGGCCTTTATGAACAGAGATGTCCTTACTGGGAAATTAACCAGTAATCTAATCAACACAATTGAGAGCAGACTAACTACTACAACCCACGTATAACATTAGCCATAAGTATATATTTGCACACCAGTATGGAAATAATACAAGCTTTATGCATGAAGAGATTAATATTAGTAGAGATGAGCTTCGAGTTCGAGTCAAACTCATGTTCGACTCGAACATCGGCTGTTCGCAAGTTCACCGAACAGCGAACAATTTGGGGTGTTCGCGGCAAATTCGAAAGCCGTGGAACACCCTTTAAAAGTCTATGGGAGAAATCAAAAGTGCTAATTTTAAAGGCTTATATGCATGGTATTGTCATAAAAAGTGTTTGGGGACCTGGGTCCTGCCCCAGGGGACATGGATCAATGCAAAAAAAAAGTTTTAAAACGTCCATTTTTTCAGGAGCAGTGATTTTAATAATGCATAAAGTGAAACAATAAAAGTGTAATATTCCTTTAAATTTCGTACCTGGGGGGTGTCTATAGTATGCCTGTAAAGGAGCGTATGTTTCCCGTGTTTAGAACAGTCTGACAGCAAAATGTTATTTCAAAGGAAAAAAAGTTATTTAAAAGTACTCGCGGCTATATGAATTGTCAGTCCGACAATACACATAAAAGTTCATTGATAAAAACGGCATGGGATTTCCCCACAGGGGAACCCTGAATCAAAATTTTTAAAAAAATGGCGTGGGGGTCCCCCTAAATTCCATACCAGGCACTTCAGGTCTGGTATGGATATTAAGGGGAAACCTGCGCCAAAAAAAAAAAAAGTGGGGGTCCCCCTCAAAATCTATACCAGACCCTTATCCGAGCACGCAACCTGGCAGGCCGCAGCAAAGGAGGGGGGACCAGAGAGCGCCCCCCTCCTGAACCGTACCAGGCCACATGCCCTCAACATTTGGAGGGTGCTTTGGGGGGTCCCCCCCAAAGCACCTTGTCCCCATGTTGATGAGGACAAGGGCCTCATCCCCACAACCCTTGTCCGGTGTTTGTGGGGGTCTGCGGGCAGGGGGCTTATCGGAATCTGGAAGCCCCCTTTAACAAGGGGACCCCCAGAGCCTGGGCCCCCCCTGTGTGAAATGGTAAGGGGGTACAAAAGTACCCCTACCATTTCACAAAAAAGTGTCAAAAATTTTAAAAATGACAAGAGACAGTTTTTGACAATTCCTTTATTTAAATGCTTCTTCTTTCTTCTATCTTCTTTCTTCTATCTTCTTTCTTCTATCTCCTATATTCCTTTGGTTTCTTCCTCCATCTTCTTCTTCCTCCGATCCTCTGCTTCTTGCTCCGGTGTTCTCGTCTGGCATCTTCCTCCGCGGTGTCTTCTTCCCTTCCTCGTGCTCGGGCCGCTCTGCATCTATGATGGAAGGCCTCCTGCTGTGTGACGCTTCTCGTCTTCTGATGGTACTTAAATAATGGAGGGTGGGGCCACCCTGTGACCCCACCCCCCTCTGATGCACGGGGACTTAAGGGGGACTTTACCGAGGCTTTCCCCATGATGTCAGAGGGGGCGGGATCACCCATTACGTAACGGGTGACCCCACCCCCCTGACATCACGGGGAAAGCCACAGGGAATTCCCCGTCAAGTCCCCGTTCATCAGAGGGAGCGGGGTCACCATCAGAAGACGAGAAGCGTCACATAGTGGGAGCCTCCCATCATGGATGCGGAGCGGGACCCCACGCCATTATTTTTATTTTGGCACGGTGATCTTCTTAAAATCCATACCAGACCTGAAGGGTCTGGTATGGATTTTGAGGGGGACCTCCACGTCTTTTTTTTATTTTGGCACGGGGTTCCCCTTAATATCCATACCAGACCTGAAGGGCCTGGTATGAGAATTAGGGGGACCCCCACACCATTTTTTTTTAAATTTTGATTCGGGGTTCCCCTGTGGGGAAATCCCATGCTGTTTTTATCAATTAACTTTTATGTGTATTGTCGGCCCCTTCGAGTCCCATAGACTTTAACGGTGTTCACGTGTTCAAACAAATTGTTTGCGTGTTCGCATGTTCTGGTGCGAACTGAACCGGGGGGTGTTTGGCTCATCCCTGAATATTAGTACATGCATCAAATGTAGCAGGTATTATCAGCAAAGGGCCCAACAAGAGTCCTGGGGGAATAGTGCACCTATAACTGGGTATATATACATGTAGTTATTAACAGTGATACCTCCAGATAAATGCACTGGTCCCGATGATGATCGCAATGTGGCAACCTAAAGACCTGAATTGGAGACCTGAAGACAAGATGAGTGGTGATGGGGAGATCCTCCAGTTGTTGTCCAACCTGCCTGGAATACAACTCACATGCAGAAGCCATGGTGTGGCACTGGAGGTCAGAGTCAGTATATCTACTGTGCACTTTAGTTCATCCCTATTAGTTTCTAATCTGACATGAAACCAGACTAACTACCAGAAGTGGCCATTGGATAACTAACCTGGCTCAAGCCTAGGCTGGTTATCAAGCCCTCAGCTAAAACTAGCTCTAGAATCCCAGACCAGAAGTGACAGATTTAACTAAAATAACGGGAGCTGCTTATAAACTCATTAGCAATAAACAGGTTCACTTACTAATACACTGGAAGGTGACCACTACATACAGTACATACAAAATACCTATCTATCTGGCACTGTGCATATGAGATACTCTGTCTATCATAATGATTCAGAAACACACTCAAGAAGCTACAGGCAGCTGCCGCTAAACTATTGGAACAATACTTGCATAATAGGTTTCCTGTCTGGAGTTAGCAGTATGGACAGGACATGTGGGTGAGACATTCTTTCTCCACTTTTTCCTTCTGGGTTTTTTCAAAGTCCCTCCCAGTGACAGGAAGTGTTAGCACATAATTATACATAAAACTGGGATATTAGTATCTAGAGAGCAGCAGATCCCTACGGTAAAAAGCAAAAATGTTTGTTTTACTAATTTGTCCATCTGATCATCCCCACAGCTACTACCCTTTGTTCCACTCAAACCTCCCTTCTAGATTGTAAGCTCTAACAAGCACGGCCCTCTGGTTCTTTCTGTATTGTATTGTATTTTTACCATCTTCCCCGATGTTGTAAAGTGCTGCGCAAACTGTTGGTGCTATATAAATCCTGTATAATAATAATAATAATAATTAATGTAATTAATGTAACATAATTTCATAATGCAAATTTTAGTGAAAGTGGTAAAAGTTCTGCTTTAAAGTGGAACTTTAGTAAGAAAATTGAGTCCTGCTTGATCACTTTCCTGCCCTTTTTGGTTGTATAGCTATAAAACATTAGCCTATACTTTTTAAAATCCAGTAATACGCTGTCTCACTCTGCTCTGCACATGATCAGTTGCGCTCCATTTTTGGCATTGCTCCAAAAATCTGAGCCCCTAGAGGCCAATCTGCTGACACCCTAAAGATTTACTGCTGTTCAGGGGCTCTGGGCTTCAGCAAAATGGCAGCATCTGGCATGAAGAAACAGGATCGATGCTGGAGGCAATTTACAGCACACACTAATTTTGGTAGCATAATCATTAATGTGAAACGTATGTTCCTTGCTAAAGAACATTATTTTTTATCACATTGTTATGGGTAAAGTTCCACTTTGAGAACAACAGAGGATTTAGATTTTTGTTGTTTCTGATGACTGAGAGCTTTGATATCAACTCATTTTAAATGACAGGTCTGCTGCACTTAAATGATATGTTTCCTCATGTGAAATAGGTATAAGTAATACCCTTTAAAATGTGTGTGAATATTTCAAACACCTGTCACAGGCGAAGATATAGGCTGTGCTCTATAGAGCAGTATATCTTACTCTACTATTTTTTTTTTATTGTACCGATCTAGCAATTGTTTTATAAGGTGCGATTCTGGATTCTGAAGGAAAACTCAGAGAAAGTGGAGATTGATTTATTGTACAAATAGAGAATGTTCACTTAGCAAAGTTAATAAAGTGAACCTGCTTTCGCTTCAATCATTCAATCTTGTGCAAAGTAAAATATTTTTTTTTGTATTCCACAAACATTCTATTGTGCTATTATATTGCATATTTATTTATTTTACATATTTTTATGAATTCTTTTCAATTTTCATATTATTTTTATTACATTCATTGACACATATTTATTGCCGTACATGATCCTTTGTTGCATCTAAATATATGTCTACATCTACTTATGATAACTGTCATTGATCTCACTAACCCATATCTCACTGCTTATGGGTACTTCTGATCCTTGTCATAGGCCTAAAAGTGCCCAAAGTTATGTTATTATCGTCACCCAAACCATCCAATTATGGCTGTATGATTGTACATCTGTCATACCTCTCAACCTTTTGAGATGGAAAATTAAAGACACCTATTAGCACAAGTATGTAGTCATAGGACACACCCCCTTCCACGCCCCCTTACAGGAGAATTGTACAAAAAAATGATTAGTTAAACCAAGGGTTTTTTTTAACCACTACTTTTCCTTTATACTGGCTTTGGAAATTTAGAAATGCAGCAACTCAGAAATTGGATGAAAGGTTTAGCACTGGGAAACACTTTTTGAAAGATAAAAAGTGCATTTTATATACAACTATATAGATCAGACTAAAACGAGGGAAAAATGAGGAGGAAAGAGGGACAGAGAAACATTGTTCCAAATCAGGGACAGTCCCTCGAAATCAGGGACAGTTGGGACCTATGCATTGATGTGAAGTCTGGAATTATCTCTAGGACAGTGTTTCTCAACTTCAGTCCTCAAGGCCCCCCAACAGGTCATGTTTTCAGGCTTTCCATTATTTTGCACAGGTGATTTGATCAGTTTCACTGTCTTAGTAATTACCACAGCGGTTTCATCTGAGGGTTGTTTATCCTAGTCAATTACTAAAGTTGCTGCTTGGGGACTTATTCACGCTTGTGTGGAGACCTGCTTTTTTCTGCACTAGAAGAATGGTGGTCTCTCTGCAAGGGCAATGTGCCTTCTCAACATTAGAATACAGGTGGCAGATGCAGAGCAGTACAATGTGAAAATCTGCAGCATGTCTGCATGTTTCCACACTTCACCAGAGCTCTCTGTCTGTCTGTGTGTCAATATGCTGAGAAGTTGAGAAGCTGAGCTGAAGTATATAGAAATGAATGAAATGTCACTTTGTGACATTTCAGTATAGTTAAAGAAAAGCAAAAAAAAAAAACAGTGCCTTGCATTGTAAAAATTCACTGCACCACCCCCTAAAACCCGTGCAGCATGGACTTCAGCTCACACAGGTAAACGGCTCATTTTACTGTCTGAGTAGTGTGAAAAAAAAACCTTATACTTACATAAAGGGTTCACACTAATATGACACGAAAGTCGTACCACTTTGGATCTGACTTTGCCCTACGATTTGAAGTCTGACATGCGTCTGACTTCAATGAACAAGGATCCGACTTTGATCCCTGAAAATACCTGGCACTGTCTGGTATGAATCTTTACGGGGAACTCCACGCCAAATTAAAAAAAAAAAACGGCATGGGTTCCCCCTCCAAGAGCATACCAGGCCCTTCGGTTTGATATGGATCTTAAGGGGAACACCCCACGCTGAAAAAAAGGCATGGGAGTCCCCCAAAAATCCATACCAAACCCTTATCCGAGCATACAGCCCGGCAGGTCAGGAAAGGGGGTGGGGACAATCGAGCGCCCCCCCCCCCTCCTGAACTGTACTAGGCCACATGCCCTCAACATGGGGGTGGGTATTTTGTGGCAGGGGGGACCCTGCGCCCCCCCCACCCCAAAGCATCTTGTCCCCATGTTGATGAGGACAAGGGCCTCTTCCCGACAACCCTGGCCGTTGGTTGTCAGGGTTTGTGGGCGGGAGGCTTATCAGAATCTGGAAGCCCCCTTTAACAAGGGGTCCCCCAGATCCCAGCCCCCCACCCTATGTGAATGAGTAAAAAGTCTCAAAAAAAGTCTCAAAAGTAAAACACAGCACACAGGGTGTTACATTAATCTATTAAGACAGCTCCTGCGTTTCTTCTTCTCCCCTCTCCGGGTCTTCTTCGCTGATGTCTTCTAGCCCTCTCCGGTTCTTCTCCCCTCTCTGGGTCTTCTCTGCTCTCTTTCTCCAGTTTTTCTCCCTCTGTCCGCTGTCTTCTGCTTCTGCTGGGTCTTCTCTGCTATCTACTCGCTCTTTTGTTGGGTCTTCTCTGCTATCTTCTTCCTCTGTTCTTCTTCCGATGTTGACTCGACACTCTCTCCCGCTCTAATGCCAGGTGTGCGGTGTGCCACTACTTATATTGGCATGGGTGGGGTCACCGTGTGATATCATTCGGAGGCCCCACCCCTTATGATGTCACCCAGCAGGGGAGAAGACCCAGCAGAGGCAGACCCAGAAGAGGCAGAAGACAGCAGACAGAGGGAGAAGAAGGCGAGAAGAACCCGCAGGAGAAGAGGGTTAGAAGACATAAGAGGAGAGCGGAGAGGGGAGAAGAACCCGCAGAGGCAGAAGACGTCAGCGGAGGAGGTGAATTGGTAGGGGTACAATGTACCCCATACTCATTTACATAGGGTGGGGGGCCGGGATCTGGGGGGCCCCTTGTTAAAGGGGGATTCCAGATATCTGGTTTGGATCTGGGGGGGACCCCCATGCCATTTTTTCAGCACAGGGGTTCCCCTTAAAATCCATACCAGACTGAGGGGCCTGGTATGCTCTTGGAGAGGGAACCCATGCCGTTTTTACTTTTTTATTTGGCGTGGAATTCCCCTTCAAGAAAATCAGAGCACAAGTCGCAAACCAAAGTCGGATCAGCTAGGACGGCGATCCGACTTTGATTCGACTTCAGTGATATTCAGTGGGCTTAAGTAGGATCAAAGTTGGACCAAAGCAGTGCAGGGAGCATTTTCAAAGTCAGACCGACCAGTTCAGACGGCTCCCATAGGGAAATATTGATTTTCACACATCATGCGGCATGAGCTCCCAATGTTGGAGCATTTATCAAATCAAAGTGAACCCAGCCTTTAAACCATAATTGAAAAAATTACCATTTACCGTAGCTCCTGGATCCTATAACTGCCATCCCATTTATTTTGGTACCATGATTGGCTGATTGAGAATATAATTACTTTAAAAACTAAGATTTATTTATTTTATTTTTGCCAATTTAGAGATCCAGCATAATAGAAAATAAATAGATTTACAAGTGCATGCTGACAGTAATTGTGGCAGAAGTTGTGAAAACAGTTTAATGTATTGTTATTTCTTTTAGAACATTTGATTACAAGGAACAGGGACATGAAGTTGCTAAAGGCATGACACGTGGCATGAAGGCAGGCAGTAAAAGGAAAGGGAATGAAAGGCAAATCCAGATCAGCCTTCTCTTATGATTCAAAGTCAGCTGCTCTCTAATATACATATTTGAAGTTTGTTGGTTAGAGAGATTTGCATGCCGCACTTTAAGTCAACCAAGAACAATCATAGGATGAAGCACAGCTAAAGCATAGTGGGTTTGCAGTGGTCCAGATCTGATAAGATCAGTCCTCAACCATCACGTACAGGTCCATAGTAACTCTATTACCATATATTTAACTACATAAATATAAAAGTATAACTATATGGTATTACTTAATTAATTTACTGGTTCTTAATAGGATAACTTTTCTTTATCATCATTACAAATCTTACACAGAAATGTGACTATATAGTAAATAATGAAAATGACAGTTACTTGGCTGTTATGCTCACGATCTGGCCATAGTACTTTCAGAGTGACTAAACTTCAAGTATAAGTAAGCAGTAAATTAAGTAATTCAAAAGCCAAAACTCCTAATATACATACCTTTCCAAAAAAAAGTATGTTCCACAGAGAGTATTGAAGGCAGTAGGTTAGCATGATAGGCTAGCAAAAAGATTTTTTAAGAGAAGTCAGTGATAGCACCCATAGTTCTTTATGCATGCTCCATTTAAGTAATGTTAAAACTACCAAGATTGTAGTCGAATATTGCAGTACCAAGGCATGATCTACCCAGTCATATTTATATTTAGTATCTAAAATGTACTAGCTAAATCTTCTGGTTTTTTTTCTACAGCAACTAAATGTTATTATTAAAGTGTTTAATTAAAAATAAAGTAGTAGTCACTCTATGTTCCCTAAAAATGTCTTATTCGTCCTAAAAATGAATTTTGACTGACTTCATTATTTTGACATGATTTCTAGCAGTTGTAAAGGATATTTTTTTTTCGTATTAAAATATTAAACACTTGTGATGCCAAGTGGTTAAATAAGTAATTTTTCTTCTTCACTGGTGTGCGCTGATGAGGCTGCACTGATGGGCACTGATAGGTTGCACTGATGGGCACTGATGGGCTGCACTGATGGGTACTTATAGGCTGCAGGACCAGTATGGCCCTGGTCAGCTTGATAAGGTAAACAATTTTTACAAAACTTTGGTGGCCTGGGAACCTGGGTTCCAGATGGTTTCAGGCCTGCTAATCTAGTTGACCATCTACGGTTAGAGGAGAGCTACCGCCATGCAAAATTTGGGGTCTCTAGGACACTGGGAAGTACCCTAGCTCGCTTGCAGAATCCGGCACATTTAAAAGTCAAGAGTGACATGCGGAGACATCCTGAGGTCACAATCTTCTCGTCTTGAACCCGTACATGCACCGGGTTAGGCTACCACCTCCTCAGTAGAACTCTACTCATTTTTTTCAGTGGTCGTCCTGGGCAAACCATAAGTGCCAGGGACCCCCAATTTGGTGTGCTGGTATGGGCAGATAAGTACTACCAACCACCGAAGTTTGGAGCCCCAGTGAGCCGAATTAGGTTCCCTTCCTTTGCAGGCTCGTAGCTCGGGGGCCAGGTGTCATTTGGGTGGTAGGTGCTGGCCAAAAAATTAAGTTGATATCACTTATAGTTTGCCCATACCGGGGCTCCAAAGTTACTGGGCTGTGACTGGACAGTCACCTGGAAGCCACCAGGGTTTAACATTGGCCCCTATGGGAAAACTCGGTCAGTTTGGTGAGGCACTGTTCCCGAATCATAAGGGCCAGGGACCCCAAACTTGGGTAGCATGTAGAGGGGACTCAGGAAGGTCATGATTTAGGTGCCATTGAAAATAACGGGCACCGCAAGGGTGTCCTGTAATTTGCGGAAATTTGGAATCGCAGACAGAATTGCATCGATTCCGCCCACGATCCGGAATGACATAGTGTAAATGGAGCCTTAAGATTAGTCTCTGACATTGCATTATATGTGCTATAGATTTTTTTTAATTTACCTAATCTTTACAAATATTAATAGGTTTTCATTACTACTGTCAAGTGATCATGAAACAAGAGTAATGGTGCCCATACACTAGGCAAAAAATCATTTGAAAATCTGTCATTTGGACAATTTGTTTGTTTATGGTCCGGTTAATGGGCACAAATCAAAAATCAGTTGTGATGTTTTGAGCCATAAAATCGAAGGAAATGTTTGGAAAACTTCTGCCAAAGGGACGATAAATTGAAACATTATTGTGTTTCTCACCCAAACAGTTTGCACTAGGCATATGTGACCAAACAAACGAAAGACGGATTCATTTATGTTCATTGAATGATTTATCAATCAAAATTCGGTCATTACAATATGGCAAAATTGTTTCCATTCACGACCATGTGTTAGTTTTTCGAAAACACATTTTATCGATTTTTTCGACAGGTGTTTGGCTACAAATCTAATTATTTGCAAACACAGCTGATGATCCCAATACACATTCTGTGTAGTCCCCAGAATTAATGTGGTTATAAACCCTTACGTACACAAATGCCCCGTACACATGGTCGGATTTTCCGATGGAAAATGTCCGATCGGAGCGTGTTGTCGGAAATTCCGACCGTGTGTGGGCTCCATCGGACATTTTCCATCGGATTTTCCGACACACAAAGTTTGAGAGCAGGATATAAAATTTTCCGACAACAAAATCTGTTGTCGGAAATTCCGATCGTGTGTACACAAATCCGACGGACAAAGTGCCATGCATGCTCAGAATAAATAAAGAGATGAAAGCTATTGGCCACTGCCCCATTTATAGTCCTGACGTACGTGTTTTACGTCACCGCGTTCAGAATGATTGGATTTTCCGACAACTTTGTGTGACCATGTGTATGCAAGACAAGTTTGAGCCAACATCCGTCGGAAAAAATCCTAGGATTTTGTTGTCGGAATGTCTGAACAAAGTCCGACCGTGTGTACGGGGCATTAGGGTGACTGGCCTCAGGTGATACACAGAGATGAAATAAACCCTCCTACATAAGTTGTACCCCTTTATTTGTGGCCCTGTTTTCTCTAAAGCTGGTTACATTTATAAAGCTCGTCTGAGATGTCAGTAAATGACAAACTACAGAGCTCAGTGAGAGCTGACTGGAGGGAAGGGACTCACCCCACTTGAACCAGCACACAGGAACAGAGCTGAGGCTGATCATTATTGTAACAGCAATCAAAGTGTAAACAAAGAAAAAATCCCTGATCACCCACGTACAGTGTTAGGCTCCATTCACACTAAGGCGTTTTTTGATGCATTTTGCAGAAATGCATGGGAATTTTTTAACATGGGTTCCTATGGAACATGTTCACATCAATGAATTTTTGTACCTCTGCATTTTTGGAAAGGGTCAGGGACTTTTTTTCATGCAAAATGCAGCATTTTGCATGTAATAGAATTCAATGGACCAGCATCAAAAACGCAAGTACAGCGTTTTTGCAGCTTTTTACAGCATTTTTGCTGCGTTTTTGATGCGTTTTGCATTTTTTTTTAAAGACTGTTTACAGTCTAAAAAAAGAAAAGAAAACGCAAAACGTGGCAAAAACGCTGCAAAAACGCTGCTCAAAAACGTGGCAAGTACCACAAAAAACACTGCAGAAGCACTCAAAAGCAACATGCATAGATGTGACTCGAGCCTTACTATGGTGACACTGAACTACTCTTATGAGAGTATGTAAAAAAGAAAAAAAAAAGAAGAAAAGAAAGATGTGAAAAAAAAGTTTTTTTTTTTTTTAAAACATACTGTGACCAGTCAGTATCCCTGATCACCACCACAACAGTCATATGGTGACGCTGTACTGCACTGGTGACAGTATGTTTAAAAAAAAAATTACTTTCTTAATTTTCCAAACAATTGTGACGAAAACTTGCAACCTGAAAAAACTCACCATGCATCTTACTAAATGTCTCAGACTGTCTACTTTCCAAAAATAGGTTATTTGGGGGTTGTTTGTGCTGTCCTGACATTTTAAGGGCCTCAAGAATTGAGATAGTCAGTCAGTACATCAGGACTGATCAATTTTTGAAATATATACAGTATACACCCTAGTTTGTAGATGCTATAACTTTAACGCAAACCAATTACTACACTGGGATTTTTTTTTACCAAAGACATGTAGCACAATACATTTTGGTCTAACTTTTTTAAGAAATCTGATTTTATTGGATATTTTTTATAACAGGAAGTAGAAAATAACTTTTCAGTCTTTTTTTATTTATATCGCAAAAAATTAATAACCCAGTGGTGTACGAATACCACCAAAAGAATGCTCTATTTGTGTGAAAAATACATTTATAAAAAATTAAATTTGGGTACACTGTTGTATGATGACACAATTGACAGTTAAAGTAGCACAGTGCTGAATAGCAAAAAACGGCCTGGTCATAAAGGGGGTAAAACCTTCCAGAGCTGAGGTGGTTAAAAAGCACTTCAACAATACATTATGATCCTTGATCCCCCTCCCAAAGAAATGATCAAGGATGCAACCTGCACATTTACTCAAAGTGATATTAACCTCTTCAACCCCATAGGACGTAGCGGTACGTCCTTGGGTTGAAGTGGTTATACTGTGGTGATGTCTGAAGCTGCAGTCATCATCCCCTTACCTACATTTTCAGCCAGTGATGGACTTACATCAGCTCTACAGCTGCTCAATTACTTCTACAGGGCACGGAGGAGGGCCCCTCTCCCACCTTCAGCTGCCACCTTTACTGGGCCCTCCCATGCAATTGGGGAGCCCAGCACTGCTGCCACTTGGTGAAGTTGGTCCCCTCTATAATGCAAGAAACCGGAAGCAACGAGGAACTTGATGCCGTTCTATGGCCATACGCAATTTTAAAGCGTGACATGTTAGGTATCTATTTACCGTGCATAAAATCATTTTTAATATTTGACAAAGAATTGAGTATTATATTGTGTTTGTGTACGCTAAAATGCATTACATTATTTCTTTATCTTGAAAATTTGCATTTAAAAAATGCCTGTGCGAATATCGTGAGACATAACAAATTGCAACAATCATAATTTTTTTCTCCAGGATCTGTTTGGGTTGTCTAAGTAGTCTTCTAGCAAAAAGATGCAGATTTTTGCATGTATGAGAGAAGTGTCAGAACTGGCCTGAGGGTCAAGTAAATAAACTCAAAATCAAAGTGTAATATATTGAAGCTTAACAATCCTTAGATGCGGTGGCTGCATTAGTTTTCTTTTTTTAGACTTTTTCCATAAAGAATGAGGAAGGAAATCTGGTTACAAAGCATGGGGAGATGGCAAAGGTATTGAATTTATTCTTCTCCTCAGTCTTCACGAGGGAATCCGGGGGCTTCAGTAACCAAAACTGCAAAACCAAAACTGCAGTGTTTATCCTCATGACACATCACAGGAAGCACCCTCATGGGGTGGACAGAGGACAAACTTAGAAATAGAAATGGAAAACTTAACATTAATAAATCACCGGGACCAGATGGCTTGCACCCGAGAGACCTTAGGGGACCATTGCTCCTAATTTTTACTGACAGTCAACTGACTGGAATAGTACCAGCTGATTGGAGAAAAGCCAATGTAGCACCAATATTTAAAAAAGGACCAAAATACATCCCTGGGAATTACAGACCAGTTAGCCTAACATCAATAGTATGCAAACTCTTGGAGGGGATGATAAAGGACTATATACAAGATTTTAGTAATGAAAACGTTATCATTACCAGTAATCAGCATGGTTTCATAAAGAATCATTCTTGCCAAACCAATCTATTAACCTTCTTTGAGGAAGTGAACTGCCATCTAGATAAAGGAAGGATTTTGCAAAAGCATGTGACACAATTTCCCATAAATGGTTACTGTACAAAGTAAGGTCCATTGGCATGGACCATATGGTGAGTATGTGGATTGAAAACTGGCTACAAGAGCGAGTTCAGAGGGTGGTGATAAATGGGAAGTACTCAGAATAGTCAGGGGTGGAAAGTGAGGTCCCCCAGGGTTCTGTGCTGGGACCAATCCTATTTAATCTGTTCATAAACAACCTGCAGGATGGGGTAAACAGTTAAATCTCTGTATTTGCAGACGATACTAAGCTAAGCAGGGCAATAACTTTTCTGCAGGATGTGGAAACCTTGCAAGAAGTTCTGAACAAATTATTGGGTTGGGCAACTACATGGCAAATGAGGTTTAATGTGGAAAAATGTAAAATAATGCATTTGGCAGGCAAAAATATGAATGCAATCTATACATTGGGGGGAAACCTCTGGGGGAATCAAGGATGGAAAAGGACCTGGGGGTCCTAGTAGATGATAGGCTCAGCAATGGCATGCAATGCCAAGCTGCTGCTAACAAAGCAAACAGAATATTGGCATGTATTAAAAAGGGGATTAACTCAAGAGATACAACAATAATTCTCCCACTCTACAAGACTCTGGTCTGGCATCACCTGGAGTAGGCTGTACAGTTCTGGGCACCAGTCCTCAGGAAGGATGTACTGGAAATGGAGCGAGTACAGAGAAGGGCAACAAAGCTAATAAAGGGACTGAAGGATATTAGTTATGAAGAAAGGTTGCGAGCACTGAACCTATTCTTTCTGGAGAAGAGACGCTTGAGAGGGGATATGATTTCAATTTACAAATACTGTACCATACTGGTGACCCCACAATAGGGATAAAACTTTTTTTGTGAAAGGGAGTTTAATAAGACATGTGGCCACTCATTAAAATTAGAAGAAAACAGGTTTAACCTTAAACTGCGTAGAGGGTTCTTTATTGTAAGAGCGGCAAGGATGTGGAATTCCCTTCCACAGGCGGTGGTCTCAGGGGCATCGATAGTTTAAAAAAACTATTAGATAAGCACGTGAACGACCACAACATACAGGGATATACAATGCAATACTGACATATAATCGCACACAGGTTGGACTTGATGAACTTGTGTCTTTTTTCAACCTCACCTACTATGTAACTATGTAGCTATGTACTAGCAGATTTAACCACTTCATGACTGTAGGACATCCATGGACGTCCTTAGGTGGAAGTAGTTATACCGGGATGATGCCTGCACCTACAGTATTAAAATTTGCAGGTGATTCCCTTCTAAACAGAAGTGATTCAAGTGGCTGAACAGCCACTCGATCACTTCTTTGAGTGGCAGAAGGGCACCCCCTACCAACGCTGCTGCCTTTCCTGGACACTGTTTTCTGATCGTGGAACCTGGGAGCCATGTGACAGGCTACGATGGTGGCACTATACAGAGAGGAAGGAATTGACATTGTCTCTCCCTCTCTGTGAACCAGGAAACCACAAGCAAAGAGGATTTCCTAACCTTTCGGTTTTGGCTTTTTGTTTACCTGGCCATTAGCGACCAGGAAAGCAGTTGATCAGACCAATCTGTGTCTGATCGGCTACATTGGAGGCCAGAGAAGAGATATGGAGTCTAATAGACCTCAGATGTCTCCATAAAGGGGACCTGTCATAGCCCATGCTGTCACAAGTGATGTTGTCTATCCTTTGTGATAGCAATAAAGTTAATACAAAAAAATTAAAGAGACAATGTAACAAAAAAAGCTTTAGATAAAATAATTATTAACATTCTTTTTAAAATTTAAAGCGCCCCCATCCCCCTTGCTTAAGCACAAATGTGAACTCATACGTAAGTCGTGCATGTATATGTAAACAGTGATTGCACCACACTTGTGAGGTATCATAGCAAATGTCAGAGTGAAAGCAAGAATTTTAGTGCCAGACCTACTGTGTATCTCTAAACTGGTAACCTGTAAAGGCGTTTAAAATGTTGCCTACGGAGAATTTTAAGTACCGTAATTTGGCGCAATTCCATGGCCGGACATAATTTTAAAGCATGACATGTTAGGTATCTATCTATCAGCATAACACCATCTTTTATATTTTACCAAACAATTGGGTATTATATTGTGTTTGTGTGCAATAAAATTAATTCATGAGTTGCGACACCCATCATTTTATTCTATAGGGCCTCTACTAAAAAAAAAATTATATATATATATATATATATATATATATATATATATATATATATATATGTGTGTGTTTTGTGGGTTCTAACTAATTTTCTAGCAAAAAAAAGTAGATTTTTACTTGTACAGTATGTGAGTCTGTATTGGCCCGGTAGGCAAGTGGTTAAGGTGTCCTTTTATTAAACTGAGATCAGCGGCGATCCTGAGTCTCACCGCTGATCTCAGCTCATTACCAGTTTATGAAACTGAGATAATCAGCAGAGAACATGTTCTCCGCTGATTAACTCAGCTCAGTGAGAATCTGTAACTGACTGTCACAGAAACGGCCAGTTTATGAAGGTGCGATCTCAGCACCTCACTGTCAATCTGTGACAGAATTCTCACTTTCTGATTCACCATTTCTATCTATCTATCTAGTTTATATATAGATATACAAACAAAAAGGAGACAATACGCCCTACTCCAATCCTCCTATCTCAGCGCTAAAGGATATTCGGTATATACAGATGGAAGATAATAATGGTAATAAACCGCAGTGATTTAACCTGATGTCACCATATTCTGAGTGAGATATCTCTCAGCAGCCACTTAATAAAAAAATAGAAATATAAATATGGATGAATGAATGTACTATATGAAACAGCAATTAACCCATCAAAGCAGCGCTATTTTCAGTCCTCAATGCTGACTGATAAAACAAAGTCATTGTAAATGCAAGCAAAACACATGCAGGCAGGTAAATTCCAACAAAGACACAGCGGTTGGAGCTCGGTCTGGATTCCCTTATATGAATAGTAGATCTGATGAGTGCACCTTTCACCATCTATTGGGACACCTTGTGCTGCACACACCCCATAGGGGTTCAAACTCACCGGAGCCAGGAGGTTAACAAGCCTTGGATCAAATCCTCTTTCTGTTTACTCCCGAAGTCCTCCAGGGTTGATGATCAGATAACAGCAACAATGTCCACATGTAAAAAAGAGACCCCGAATAGTCCAGTACCGTTTTGATAATTTATTGTAAGTCACAAATAAGAGAATAAAAAACTAATAAAGTAAATACACTGTAAAAATCAGTGGGCGCAGTTCCTTACAAAGGATAGCCTTCTAGCTTTCAGTTGGTTGGTAATAGTGGATAACTCAAACTGCTTCTCTCAAAGCACAAGGGTACTGGTTGCAGACTGGATGGATGTTACACACTCACAGCTGATCAGTCCTTCATTCCACTAATATACAACTACAAGCATGGAGTGCACTGCGTGTCAACCAGGCACAGCTGATCCGCACTTCCTCCCTCTCGTGTCTGAAGCTTCAGGCTAAAAGCACACTGCGTCCTCACGTGAAAACGGTTGCCGTGGTATCGTGCTCTGACCAGTTTCGTCAGGAAGACTTTTTCCTTGTCAAAAGAAGTTTATTGAGTATACAATATTATAAAGATACATAAAGTAAGTTTACAAGGATCTATAAAGTAAGCTCATTGTTTTACAGTAGAGTTTATATAGGTAAATATCATGAAATTTCAAATATTAAACATTGGGTTCACGTAAACCTAAATTAAAGATATATATAATTTCCTTAGTTACTTTTGTAGGTATTTAAATGATTTATACCTACTATACATATTGTTTACAAGTAGAGTGTATATAGGTCAAATAAATTCTGATAATGAGCTTTAATCGTAAGGTGGAGAAAAGGAAAGAGAAAGAAGAAAAAGGGTTGAAAGGTAGAGGTATGGTCCACAAGGTTGTCCTGCTCGTCAGTTTATTATTCTTTTTAGTTCTCTTTGAAGCCTTAGAATGGGTGTCTCTGTAAGTCATTTAATCTGTTACCATGGCAACAGGACAGAGTCATTGAAGTTTGACAGGAACTGTTGTTTTATCCAAGGGTGCCATCTTAGCATGGGACATTGTATTATTCATTCTGTGAATTGTTTCTGCTAGTACCAATGTAGGAGATTTCCATGCCTTGGCCACTGTTTGTTTTGCAGCCGTTATTAGTTGGATCATAAGTTTGAATTGAGAGAGTGTTAACCATTCCGGTTTTAGATTAAGT
Organism: Lithobates clamitans; assembly: GCA_037952925.1. Taxonomy (NCBI): domain Eukaryota; kingdom Metazoa; phylum Chordata; class Amphibia; order Anura; family Ranidae; genus Lithobates; species Lithobates clamitans. The sequence goes on from JBBGZY010000438.1 coordinate 10,791,286, forward strand.
AAAGTTAAATATGGATCTGGTTGTATTATTTTTTTAAATATTTTAGATGCAATCACGAAGACTTCCTTCCAGAAGGTTTGGATTACTGGGCACGTCCACCATATGTGTAAATATGTGCCTATTTCTGGGCATCCTCGAAAACAAAGAGCTGAGGTATTAGGTGAATATTTTGCCACTCTAGCGGGTACAAGGTACCAGCGAGTTAGGACTTTATAATTTGTCTCCAGTGCTAAGATGTTGGGTGAAGATGACTTAGATGTGAGCCATATGTTAGACCAGTCCGTGTCTTCTAAAGTTCGTCCCAGGTCCTCCTCCCACCTCTGAACGTAACAGGGGCTATTAAGATTTGCTACTCCATATAATTGATTATAAAGTGATGAAATTGTACCTTTAGCAAATGGATCTTTTGTACAGATTGATTCAAAAATGGATAATTGGGATAATGGTGTATCCCCCTTTAGGAATGGTGTATAGAAATGTTTGATTTGGAGATATCTAAATATCTCAGAGTTTGGTAGATCATATTTTTCTCTAAGCGATGGGAATGAAAGGAATGATTTAGATGCTATGAAGTCATTTAGTGTCTGAATGCTTGATGTTGTCCAAGCTTTAAAAGAATTTGGGTAGATCCATGCCGGATAAAAGGCCGGATTTCTGATAAAAGAAAGGAGAGGATTGTGTGGAGATTGTAACTGATATTTGGTTTTTAGTTTATCCCAGAGAGATAAGAAGTGTTTAGTTATGGGATTATGAATTTTAAAGCGGCCTTTAGGATCAAGCCATAATAAATTTGATATTAATAGAGGGTCATTTTCTGAAGCCTCTATAAATACCCATAATGGGATTTCCTGTTTTGCATGGTATTTGGACAGACTGGCCAAATGTGCTGCTCTGTAGTAGTTAGTAAAATTAGGGTATCCCAGGCCTCCTTTATTTTTGGGAAGATGTAGTGTGTGTATAGGTATATGTGGTTTAGAAGAGCCCCATATAAATGAAGTTGCTCTTTTTTGTACTATTCTCAAAAAATAGGAAGGAATTGGAATAGGGAGGACTTTGAATAGATAAAGCAATTTGGGTAGAATAGTCATTTTGATTGCATTAATCTTCTCTATCCAGGATAAAGGAAGTTGCGACCATTGTTTTATTAGATTTGTGATCTGTCTTAATACAGGAGAATAATTGGTTGAGAATAAGTCAGAATGAGATGCTGTTAAATGAATTCCAAGATATGGGATTGATTTTTCTGCCCATGTGAATGGGAGTGCAGCCCTAGCCGGGATCAATTCCATGTTTGTGAGTAAAATATTAAGCACTAGGCATTTCTTAGGATTAATCATAAGGCCGGATAGGGCTGCAAATCCATTAAGAGCTGGTATTAAGTTAGGACCAGAGACCTGTGGTGATGATAGAAAAAGTAATATATCGTCTGCAAATATACATAATTTGTGTGTAATACCTCCTACTTCAATGCCAGTTATAGTTTGGTTTGTTCTGATGTATTGGGCCATGGGTTCGAGTATAAGGGCAAATAATAAGGGAGATAATGGGCAACCCTGTCGGGTACCTCTTTCGATATTAAAGGCATCAGATTTGTATCCAGCATATTTTATATAGGCTTTGGGTTTATTATATAATGCTTTGATCCATGTTAAAAAGTGGGGTCCAAATCCCCATTTTTGTAATGAATATTGCATATATTGCCAGGATACTGTGTCAAATGCCCTCTTAATATCGAGAGATAGAAAACATTAAGGGATTTTCCGTTTTTTAGCAATATGTGCCAATAACACTGCCCTGCGTATATTATTGCCTGCCTGTCTATTTGGCATGAAGCCTACTTGATCTCTATGTATTAATTTTCCTATAATGCTATTGAGGCGTTTTGCTATTATTTTTGCTAATAATTTAATATCGAGGTTTAACAGAGAGATAGGCTGATAATTCACACAGGAAGTATCATCAGAAAGGGGTTTTGGGATCATACAAACAATTGCCATTAGTGTTTCTTGCCGAAAAGAATGTCCATCTAGAAGTTTGTTAAAAGTTTCAGTGAGAATGGGAGAGAGTATTTCTGAGAATGTTTTATAGTATAAAGCAGAGTAGCCCTCTGGGCCTGGTCTTTTGTTAAGTTTTAGGTCTTTTATGGCGTTAGCAACTTCATCTATAGTTATAGGCTCATCCAAACTGCTTTTTTGATTCTGAGATAACTCAGGTATGGTTATTTTTGAGAAGAAGGATTCAGCCTCTGTAGGATTAAATTCATTGTTTGTCTTGTATAAAGTTGCGAGATGTGAGTGAAATTTATGGACTATTTTAACTGGATTACAAGTGTAAACATTTTTTGATAATTTCAAACGTATTGGTTTGAAAGATTTGTTAGTTGAATTTAATGCCCGAGCCAAATATGTACCTGGTTTGTTTGTATTCATGTAGAAATTGTGTTTGGAGCGTTTGAGGGATTTATCAACTGACTCAGTGAGAAATAGATCGTATTCCAATCTAGATTTTTCCAGATGAGATTTTGTACTCTGAGATGGATTATCTTGAAATGATATGTAGGCTGCATTAAAATTGAGTTCTAGTTTTTTTGCTAGATTTTTGCGTTCCCGTTTAAATAGTGCCATTTGTCTTTGTATTGTACCACGCAAGACAGGCTTATGAGCTTCCCACAGTGTTATTGGGGAGATGTCTGTTGTATTAGTAATTGATATGTATTCCTTTAAAGCTTGTTCAATGGCCATCTGATGTAGTGTGTGTTTGAGCATTATGTCCGGTAAGTACCACGTTGGGTCATGCGTTTTTGGTATGGCTGAGGCTATAGTAGTGTATACTGCATTATGGTCAGACCACGGAATCGGAATTATATCTGATGCAATAATTTCTGGTATCATTCCTATTGTTAGAAAAATATGATCTATTCTGGTGAAGGTTTGATGAGGGTTTCGAGAAATAAGTGAATTTCTTTTTCATTGGGTTACTTTCTCTCCACGAATCTACCAGATTGTATTTGGAAAGAAGTTGAGAAAAAGGTAATCTAGAGGTTATTTTGGATGGTGTAAAAGGTGATTTTTCTAGAAATGGGAGGAGGACCTGATTCGAATCCCCACACATTATCACTGTTCCTATTTTGTGTGTATTAATCACTTGTAATATATGTGAGAGGAATGGTGTAGGTTGTTTGTTAGGAGCGTAGTAGGAAATCACCGTGATTGCTGTATCCATTATATAACCCATGAGTATCAGGTATCTACCTTCTGGGTCTTTAATTTCTGATGATAAGGTGAATGGTGTGGATCGGTGAAATGCAATTAGAGTTCCCCTTTGCTTGGTACAGGCAGAAGCCGTGTAAATTTGTTGATAAAAAGGAGAAATATATTTTGGAGTAGAATCTTTGGTGAAGTGTGTTTCTTGGAGGCATACTATGTGAGCCTTCTTGTTATGAAGAGTATGGAAGGCTTTGGTCCTTTTTTGAGGGACATTTATTCCCTGAACATTCAGGGAAAGTATATTCAGTGGTGCCATGGCAACAGATCAAATAGTTTTGACTTACTTTTTGTTATGCAGAGCTGACTGCGCAGATCAACCTGTGTGGACTGAAGAGATGAATAGATAGAAAAGAACCAGTGAATTCTGGAGTAAAGAGTAAACAAAAAACATATGAGATTAGATGATACATTGTATAAATTATTTTTTGCAAGTAATCACAATTTACCCGTGAAAGAGAGTGAATATCTCTCTCAGGGGAATAAGTGCCATCGTCACACTCCCACATAATATGGTTGGGAGAATGAGGAGGGCTAATGGGGGTACACGGATCTTCCGCTTACAGGAGAGAAGTGCTATGTCAAAAGACATCAAAATGATGTTTCATTAATTGGAGTGCAGAATATAGTTTATATTGAAATTATTTATTCCAGGGTGGTTGTATATGGTTAGTCTTGCCCTAGGCTAAATAATTCAGTTAGAAAGGTACTGTTAATAACTTTGGTATTGATGAAGATAGTTTGAATTATTTTGGGATTTTAACCCTTTTAGAGTAAACAATTACATATTTTATTCATATGTAACTGTTTAGATATGTTAACTCATAAAATTGAGGTTGTATTGCTTCAGATTAGAATAAACAAAAACATAATTCTAGGAACTAGTTAGGTAATAATATATTTGTTTTAAGAAAAGAAAGAAAAAGCTTCCATTACTTCTGGATTATTGAACATATTTGTCCTAAAAAGTAATAAATCTATTGTTATTACCTGATAATATATAACTGAACAAGAATTTCCTTATTTCACTTATATATTCTAAGGCTATATGAATCAGAAGTAATAAGAAATATAACTGGAATGTAACATGATCCCACACAGTGTGTGACTATCAGAATGCAGTTACATTCAGTTATAAATACAGGTTTTTTATAGAGAACCATCTCTTAGTATAATAAATGAAGAGATATCAGGAATTAGGATGTCAGTCCATTGAATCTTCTTGGTCTATGGATGATGTGGCATAACGGCCTCTTTTGTGAGAATGATGATTCCCATTTTGTTCTGAAATTTTCTGAGTGCTGCCTGAAGGTGAAGATGATGTCATTCTTCTGCGTGTGGGAGAGTTGCTGCTTGTGGGTTCTGTCAGATTTAATTTTAAAAGGGTTTGTTGTAGTTCATCTGCTGATCTGCTTCTGTAAATTGTACCTTGGTAGTTAAATCTGACTGAAAAGGGGAAGCCCCATTGATACATAATGTTGTGGCATTGCAGTTCCATTAGTTGGGGTTTCATGGATCGTCTTTTAGTAATAGTAAGTTGGGATAGGTCAGCAAAAATTTGATAATTGTGTCCTTGAAAATTAGGTTCCTTTTTTTCTCTTGCAGCAATTAGTATTTGTTCTTTCGTTCTGTAATAATTACATTTTGTGATTATATCACGTGGGGGTCCATCTTTCTTTTTGGCTGTGAGGGCTCTGTGTACTCTGTCCAGTTCTAAACGTTCAATAGGGATATCTGGCTTTAGTTCTTGTAATAGAGCAGTAATAGTAGATTGCAGGTCTGTCACAGTTTCAGGTATTCCCCTTATGCGCAAGTTTGAACGTCTGGCTCTATTTTCGTAATCTTCGAGCTTAGTTTGAAGTATTAAATTCTCTTCTTTTAATTGTTCCAATTTTGTTATATTTACTTGGGTTGTAATTTCAATTTCATCCATTTTTATTTCTAAGGCTGCGGTGCGGTTTCCCAGCTCTCTTATTTCTTTGGTTAGGCTTTTTGTTATTTGGTCTGAGGTTTGTTTTAAAGACTTATGAAGCATCTTTTCAAATTGTAATAATATTACTGGGGATGCTGAGGAGGCTTGTGGAGAAGTTTGTGAGAGGATTTGTTCTGTATCTGACTCAAATGGAGAGTCTTGCTGTGACATTTTCTGTCTGTGAGAGCGTCCTGATGCTGTATATTGTGAGGTGACTGGAGCTGCTTTAGTTGCAGTGAGTGCCTGTGAGCTCTTTGTGAGGTGATTTTTATTCCTGCCACGGTTTCCTCCCAGTACCATATTTCCTGCCCAAACTTTCACAGTTTGTTCCCTGGGGCAAAAAGGTTCAAATGGATACCTTTTGAGCCTGCAGGCTCCGCTTTGTCCTTCTCTTCTCTCCTCAGCGGTGCAGAGCTCTAACAATGCATGTCTGCTCCGCTAGGCTCCGCCCATCTCCCCCAGGAAGACTTTTTCAAAGAGCAAAGAACATATATAGATATAGATAGATATATGGCTATATATATATATCTATTTATAGATATATATATATTTTTTTTTTAGATGTTCACGTCTCTGACTGGGTTCACACTTGTGTGGTGCGTGAACTAGTGTGATTCCTGTGCGGGTTTCCACATTGCTCCTACATTGACATCTGCGCACCACTGCGGGTGTCAATGTAAAGTTAATGACACCCCAAGATCATTTCACAGATCGCAGTGCGAACTATGTAATGGTGCAGGAATCGGATCGCATGGGTGTTCACACCCATGCGATCCGATTCCAGTGCGGACCAAATAAAGGGTCCTGTACCATTTTGGTGCAAATGCAATATGATTTAGGGCCAGTTCCCACTGCTGCGGTGTCCAAGATCGGATGTGATTCGCACCGCACTGCAGTGCAAAATCACATCCGATCTCTGTGCAATGCGATTTCAGCCATACTAATAGTATTGCTGAATTTGCATTGCACTCGGACCAAACTCATACAGGACCCTTTTTTTGGTCCACGGCAGAATCGGATCGCATGGGTGTTCTCACCCATGCGATTCGATTACTGTCCGAGTTTGCAGATCGCACTGCGATATGCGAACTGATTTGGGGGTGTTGTTAACTTTTAGGCCCAGTTCACATTTGTGCAATGCCGGACATTGCACAGGCATCGCATGTAATTCGCAGCACACTGCCATTCACATTACATGCGATGTCTGTGCGGTGCGATATCAGCCGTACAGATAGTATGGCTGATATCGCACCGCATTCGGTGCAAACACGCACAGGACCCTTTTTTCTGTTCGGACCAAAATCGGATCGCATGTGTGTTCACACATATGCGATCCGATTCATGTCCGGACTGTCAGTTCGCAGTGCGATATGCAAGCTGAACTGGGGGTGTCGTTAACAATGTATTGACACTCCCCAGCGATTCGCATATGGCAGTGTGAACTGACATGCGAGTCGGTACGATGCGGGAACCCGCAGTGGATTCGCAGTGTTCTCGCATTGCACCAGTTTATCAATTTTTATGTTTATCAATTATGAAATATATTTTATTTTAATTTATTAATAAATATTTATACTTGTATACTTTATTAAAATTATTTTTTTAATGATTATAAATGTATTTTGCATTTATATGAATGGTGTATAGCTGCATTACATATGTGCATTGCATTCATTTACTATACACCATTTACATTTAAATAGGGATATGTATGATCTTTATATATTGATAAAAACAATGTTTTTTTTTTATAATTAGGTTAATGTATATTGTGTAGGGGGAATTTAACTTTATTATTTTATTAATATGTTGGTGAATAATGTGTGCTGATTCGTGTTACACTTTTGTATTTTATGGTTCCTCATACTGTAATCCCGCTATATCACATGAGATTACAGTGAGAGGAGCCATTCTCAGGAGTTCCCGGCATTTGTAGATCGCTTCTCAACTCAACATGAGAAGCGATCTACACACTTTCATCAACAGGCACTCAGAGGAGAGCGATCTCCTCTGAGAATGCCTGAGAACTGAAAAGCGGTATTTTACCGCAGTTTCATAAAAGGACACCATAATACACAAAAAAATTAAAGCTAAACTTCAGCTCACATTGCAGTTATACAAACAGTTACAGCAACATTTTTTTTTCTCTTTTGGGATAAAGATGTTATATGAATAAATAAAAACTGATGATTGTAAGCACCCTTGTCAGTGGTAAATGGTTTGTCTCAACACTCTGCCACAACTGCTACATTTTCAGGAGAGCTTGTTCTGTTGAAAAACAACAAACTTACTGTCCAGATCACCAGGTGAGGCTCAGTTCACATATAAGCAAATTTTGAACCGTATCCAATTTGCATAACATGTGCATTAACATTGATTTCCATTGAAGCTGTTCTCATATATGCAGTGTATCTGCAGTGCGCATTTAAAAAGAGTCCTGTGCATTTTCTGAGCACTGCGGTGTGGTTTAGGTGTGAATTCAAGGCTCATTGAGCTGTTAAAATCGCGTGTTTGGAATTCAGTTCCTCTCCTACTACAGGAGCTGACATCCTTTAACTCCTATCGATTGGCCTGCACTGAAAATGCAGCTGTGACAAAAATCGGGTCCTGAGCCTTGCAAATTCGCATCAGATCCATCATATTCGATCAAAAACGCACCCAAACTGCTGAATAAATGTTTTTTTTTATTCGCTGTGAAAAAGGACATACAATTCACACCAAACACATGTAAACCCAGCCTAAAATTAAAGTAAAAAAAGCTTAAAAAAGAAAATTAATGCCGCCGCCACCTCTAAGGATTGGTAACCTGCAATATAATAAATTATTGCTTTTGGGTTTAATACCACTTTAAGGTTTGGTTCACACCTGTGCAGTTTGCTTTTGACCCATTTCTGCAGTGCTTTTTGATGTTGAATTTGCAATTTTGCACACGCATTTTTGACACACCTTTCACTTGTTTTTTGATGCGTTTTGCATTTTTTATGAGGTTTATTAGCCAATTTGTTGTTTGGTGGATTAAAAAATGCAAAACGCAAACCATGGTAAAAACACACCGTTTGCATTTAAAAAGGTCCATGACCCTTTTAAAAAATGCAGCAGCTGCAAAAAGCATAGATGTGAACACGTCCCATAGGAAACCATGTTAAATGGACTGTAGTGTGTTTCTGCAAAAAGCAATAAAAACACATACTAAGGTGTGAACCAAGCCTTAAAGTGATCACCTGAAATTACAATGCAATGAGCTCATGTCATTTTCCAGAAGAACATCTGCTGGTAAATAGGGACCTAATGTTGGAATCGAACGTAATGTTCGACTTGAACATCGGGTGTTCATTTGTTTGCAGACTAACTGAACATATGGGGCGTTCACAGCAAATTTGAGTGCCGTGGAGAGCCCCATAATGCACTCTGAGATCTCAGTGCATTGACGGCTGCTGATTGGCCAAAGCATGCACCTGACTTGCATGCTTTGGCCAATCACGGCGCAATCTGCTATGACAGCCATGATTGGCCAAAGGCAGGGTGCCTTTGGCCAATCATGGCTCAGGGGGCTAAGTCCACGTCCCACAATATATAAGGCTGCTTAGACAGCAGCCGTATGTAGTGTGATAATGTGGAGATTGAGAGAACTTGAGCTAGATTAAGCAGGTTAGTTAGTGGCGTGCAGGTAGTTTAATATCTATATATATTGTATATACAGTGTAGTCAGTGTAGAATATTATATAAAGTGCAGGCAGTGTATTAATATATACAGTATCTCACAAAAGTGAGTACACCCCTCACATTTTTGTAAATATTTGATTATATCTTTTCATGTGACAACACTGAAGAAGTTATACTTTACTGCAATGTAAAGTAGTGAGTGTACAGCTTGTATAACAGTGTAAATTTGCTGTCCCCTTAAAATAACTCAACACGCACAGCCATTAATGTCTAAACCACTGGCAACAAAAGTGAGTACACCCCTAAGTGAAAATGTTCAAATTAGGACCAAAGTGTCAATATTTTGTGTGACCACCATTATTTTCCAGCACTGCCTTCACCCTCTTGGGCATGGAGTTCACCAGAGCTTCACAGGTTGCCACTGGAGTCCTCTTCCACTCCTCCATGACGACATCACGGAGCTGGTGGATGTTAGAGACCTTGTGCTCCTCCACCTTCCGTTTGAGGTTGCCCCACAAATGCTTAATAGGGTTCTGGGGTCTGGAGACATGCTCGGCCAGTCCATCACCTTTACCCTCAGCTTCTTTAGCAAGACAGTGGTCATCTTGAAGGTGTGTTTGGGGTTGTTATCATGTTGGAATACTGTCCTGCGGCCCAGTCTCCAAAGGGAGGGGATCATGCTCTGTTTCAGTATGTCACAGTACATGTTGGAATTAATGGTTCCCTCAATTAACTTTAGCTCCCCATGCAGCCCCAAACCTTGACACTCCCACCACCATGCTTGACTGTAGGCAAGACACACTTTTCCCTGTACTCCTCACCTGGTTGCCGCCCACAAGCTTGACATCATTTGAACCAAATAAGTTTATCTTGGTCTCATCAGACCACAGGACATGGTTCCAGTAATCTATGTCCTTAGTCTTCTTGTCTTCAGCAAACTGTTTGTGGGCTTTCTTGTGCATCATCTTTAGAAGAGGCTTCCTTCTGGGATGACAGCCAAGCAGACCAATTCAATGCGGTGTGTGGCGTATGGTCTGAGCACTGACAGGCTGACCCTTAACCCCTTCAATCTCTGCAGCAATGCTGGCAGCACTCATAAGTCTATTTATTTCCCAAAGACAACCTCTGGATATGACGCTGAGCATGTGCACTCAAATTCTTTGTTCCACCATGGCGAGGCCTGTTCTGAGTGGAAACTGTCCTGTTAAATCACTGTATGGTCTTGGCCACCAGAAAAAAAGACGGAACATTTTGAAAAAAATAAGTTTTTCTTTGTTTCTGTCAGTAAATTTCGTAAATAGTAATTTCCTGACAGACTCCATGGCAGCCAATGTGTGGGTTTAGTCCCGCCTCTACTACCCTATAGGACACTACACCCATAAATCTTTGCTCCTCACCAGCAGCCGTGTTCTTTTTTTGTCCTCCTCCGAAGGACCTAGCTAAGATGGTCTTCCTACCCGAAGATTTGTTGTCCTCCCCTGAGATCAGATCTGGACGAGCGATCCTTAAGGAACAGGAGTCGCATTGTTCCAATAAGCCCTAGCTACTAGCAGGGTATGGAAGGGCCATATGGAAGAGGCGCTGCTGATGGTGTAGTCCCAGCCACTGGCGGGCAAACCGCGCACTGGTCATACAGCCTAGCTACTAGCGGGTGGCCCTTGTTGCCCAGAAAAAGTCCGGTTTTTTGTGTTGTCTTACATGATGGGCCTGGTCTGGATCGCGGCAGGAGTGGTGAGTTCGTTCCGTTTTTTTGCTAGTGGCAGCAGTTTTTGTGTATCTCTTCCCCTGTCATGTCTTTTTCTTTCCAACTGTGTTTTCCCTGTGTTCTCCCCCCATGCTTTCGGGTACAGCGTGGCTGGCAGGCATAGCGGCTGGTTCCTTTTGCGTTCCAGCCGCCGTTTGCTTCCTGGTTTTCGTTCTTGCGGCCGTTCTGCGCATGCGCGGGTTCGGCACGAGAAAGAGGCTTGGTTCGCGCACGCGCATAGCGGTAACCGCGCGTGCGCACTAGCAGAATGTTTGACACAGCGGTGACGTCACAGGGGCCCCAGTTTTAAATTGAGAAAAGAGTCTGCAAGCTTGGGAATGCTTGCAGACTGATAGCAGTATCCTCCCCTGGCTCTGGATCTTTTGTGCCAGGTAAGGGGGCATCTAGGGGACAGGTATAATAGCCTGTCCTTTACTGCCTTTTCTTTCTTTTGATTGGTTGCTTGTCTTTTCAGCCCTGATGGATCCTTCCAGGAGCATGGACGCTTCACCGCCTGCTAGTGGCCAGCCCCCTCGCAACAGGTACATGGTAGGGGGTCCTACCTGGGTGTTGCCTGTGGGGGGGCATCAGTTATCTGTTGTCTCCACTAACACAGACGTACCTTTTTCCTTTTTTGTTGTCAGCCCTTCTAGGTCTACTCAGCAACGTAGTTCGCACAGAAGTGGTTCCTCAAAATCGCATCACCGGCATTCCTCTTCCAGATCTGGACATCACGGTTCCTCCTCGAAATCGAGACACCGTAGCCGGGAACCATCTCGCCCTTCCAAGTCTCACTCCACTCATGCAGCCGAAGGAGCCTGCTGGGGGTGTAGGGCAAAGGTTCCAATAGGCAAGTCCCTCTGTGATACCTGCTACGCAAAAGCATCAGGAGAAAGAGGTGGGACAGACCAGCAACCGAGACCTCTGATAGAAAGGATCGTTAAAGAAAATCTGAAAGAGATAGGTCCAGTCAACCCCAGGCTTCTCCTACAGAGCCCCCATGCCCACCGGAGAGGGATACTCAGGCTCAGGACACTTGGGAGTCCTCTTTACCCAGTCATCCTTCTGCTGTCTCCTCAGATAGTGATTCTGAGGGAGAAGACCCTTATACTGGATTTGACTTTGCCTTGCTTCCCCCTCTGATTAAAGCCATAAAGGAAATGCTAAACTGGGAAGAGCCAGTGACAGCCCCTGCAAAACAGAGGAAATACTTCAAACAGCTGAAGAAGGAGCGTGTCAACTTTCCTTTTTTCTCTGAATTAGGTGAAGTTATCACGGACGAGTGGGGAAAGGTAGAGAGGAAGAACTCCCTTTTATCAAAGATACAAAGGCTTTATCCCTTCAAGGAAGAGGAGGTTAAGCAATTGGAGTCTGCTCCTCTAGTGGATGCGGCTGTGATGAGGTTGGTCAGACATGTGACCCTTCCTCTGAAAGACACGGTCTCTTTCAGAGATGCCTTGGATAGACGGATAGACTCTGATTTGAAGCGGGTCTATCTCACGGCAGGCATGGCATGTAAGCCAGCCTTGGCTCTGGCCGCCATGTCAAGGGCTATGGAGATTTGGTCAGACAGTGTGGGCGAGACACTTAGAAATGTCTTGGGGGAAGTGGCCAAGAGTTCACCCATCCAGGAGTTGAGGTTGGCATCAGCTTTCCTGGGGGAGGCCTCTATTGACGTTATCCGCCTGGTTGCTCGGGTTATGTTGTCTGCAGTCACCGCCAAGCGTGCCCTTTGGCTCCGTCCTTGGCTGGCAGACCCTGCATCAAAACAGGTATGGTGCCGTATTCCCTTTGATGGGTCCTCTCTTTTTGGCAATAAGTTGGATAGTGCCATAACAGGTGCCACCGGAGGTAAGTCGGGGTTCCTCCCTCAGGACAGGCGGTTACAAGGCCAAAGAAGATCGTTTCCAAGGAAACAGAACCAGGATTGGGCCAGGGAGGCTCGGGGTTACAGGCCGGGCCGTGAGTTCTCCAGATCTTGGAGGGCTAGACAGTCATCTTTCAAGAAAGCTGCTAAGAGTAATACGTCGGGTGAGAAGGAACCGACCAAGTCCTTTTGAGATTGGGCCCGATCAGGCAGGCTGGGTGGGGGCTCGTCTTCTCCGCTTTCGGCATGTTTGGGCGGCCTCAATCCAGGATTTTTGGACTGTCAGAACGATCTCCTCAGGTCACACCTGGACTTTCAGCAGTGCTCCCAGGCTCAGGTGTATCCCCACACCTCTTCCAGCCACAGAAGAAAAAAGGCAAATTCTTGCAGCTTACGTGAAATCTTTATTAGATCAAGGCACGGCCATTCCTGTCCCAGACGACCAATGTGGCATGGGGATGTATTCTCCTCTCTTCATGGTCCAGAAAAAGAACGGTGCATGGCGACCCGTCATAGATCTGACGCACCTAAACCGTTTCATCAAAAAAGAAAGGTTCAAGATGGAAACCCTGTCCACAATTCTGCAGTCAGTCCAACCAGGGGACTGGCTCATCTCTATAGACCTCAAAGACGCTTATTTTCACGTTCCAGTGGCAGCAGATTTCCAAGGCTTTCTCAGTTTTTCCATAGGCCAACTACATTTGCAATTCACATGCCTTCCCTTTGGTCTGTCGACTTCTTCGCGAGTCTTCTCAAAGGTCTTGTTGGCTGTTGTGGCTCTATTGAGAACAAGAGGGATCCGTCTTCATGATTACCTGGACGATCTCCTCCTACTGGCTCAAGACAGAGATTGTCTCCTGAATCACAGAGATCAAGTCATTTTAACCCTCCGAGAATTCGGTTGGCTCCTGAACCTGGAGAGGAGCCAGTTGGAGCCTTCACAGTCCCTGGTGTTCCTCGGAGCTCTCTTCAATACAACAAGAGGCACAATTTCCCTACCCGAGGAGAAGGTTTCAATAGTTCGAGACAGGATTCGCCTGGCCCTCTCCTCTTCTCATCTCCATGCCCTCCAGTGTCTGAGGATCATTGGCACCATGGTGTCTACAATACCAATGGTGAAATGGGCTCAGTGGAGGATGCGTCCTTTTCAGAAGGGATTTCTTATTCAATGGATGGGTGGCAAAGATCAGCGCATTTACACCACTCAGACCATGAGGAGTTCCCTCCTCTGGTGGCTTCAAAGAGAAAATCTATGCAGGTGTCACTCCATCCTTCCCATCACGTGGATCACAGTGACGTCGGATGCCAGCAACAGAGGTTGGGGGGCTCATTGCGGAAGTGGCTCAAGGCTCCTGGGATTTCCCAGCTCGGAGATTGGTGTCGAATATCCTAGAGTTACGTGCAGCTTTCCAGGCACTGTTGGCATTTCGCCATCTGATAGCAGGGGCATCTGTATTACCCAGACTGGACAATACGACGGCAGTAGCCTATGTAAGGAAACAAGGGGGTACCAAAAGCCTGTCTCTGCTACAAGAGGTGGAACCAATAATGGTCTGGGCTCAGAAGAATCTGGTCAACCTAACGGCAACTTATATCCCAGGGATTCTCAATGTCCAAGCGGATTTTCTCTCACAAGTCCACTTGGACAACGAGTTGTCTCTCCATGAGGATGTGTTCAAATGGATCCTAACATTGGGGATCTCTCCAGAAGTCGATCTCTTTGCCTCCCCTTGCAACAAGAAGCTAGCGAGGTACTACGCAAGGTTCCGGGATCCACAAGCCTACGGGATAGACACACTGACAGAACGTTGGTGGTTTCACAGAGCATATGCCTTCCCTCCGACACCTATTGTCTTCCAGTTCCTGCGGAGGCTCAGGTGGGAGGAGGTGGAGATAATAGCCATAATTCCTTACTGGCCCAACAGGCCTTGGTTTCCTCTCCTATCACTCCTCAGCTTCCGAGAACCAGTTCCTCTTCCGACCAGATTGGATCTACTCTCCCAAGGCATGATTCTTCACCCGTGCCCAGCTCACCTACAGTTGAGGGCTTGGTTCTTGAGAGGGGAAGGTTGGAAGCACTAGGTTGCCCTGAGGAAGTTATTCCCACTCTTCTGAATGCAAGAAGACGAAGCACTAACAGAGTATATGAGCGAATTTGGTCTAAATTCTCGACCCATATGTCTTCTAGAGCTAAGTCATGCGGCACACCTGCAGTTCAGGACATCTTGAGTTTCCTGCAATCAGGCCTGGATTTGCCCTTATCTGTCAGTTCACTTCGTGTACAGGTCTCAGCGATCTCAGCCTTTACTGGGGTGTCGTGGGCCAGACATGCCCTTATTCAACAATTTTTCAAAGAGGCAATTATACTGAGGCCTCAAAGGAAACCCAAATTCCCCAAATGGGATCTTCCTCTAGTTCTTGAGTTCTTCTCACAACTCGATAAATCACTGTCTGTCAGAGAGCTTACTATCAAAACTGCATTTTTGACTGCCATCACCTCGGCAAAGAGGGTGTCCGAAATCCAGGCTTTAGGATCAAAGGAACCTTTCTTAACCTTTTTTCCGGACAGAGTGGTTCTAATTCCGATGCTAGGGTCAAACCCTAAGGTCACCTCAATCTTTCATGAGAACCAAGAGATCTCACTTCCTACCTTCAGATCTGCCGGAAATCTGGAAATACATCCACTCGATGTTGGTGTCTCCTTGAAACAATATCTAGAAGTAACGGCTCCCTTCCGTCAGTCGGATTATCTTTTTGTTTCGTTCTATGGGAAGAACAAGGGGCTCCGAGCCTCAGTCAGATCCATTGCTGCATGGGTTGTACAGGCAATTCAATGGGCATATAGAGAGAAGGGCTTGGCTCCCCCTGAGGCGGTAACAGCGCACTCAACTAGAAGTCTTTCGACCTCATGGGCATCCTCACGTCATGTTGCACCTGAAGTGATTTGTAGGGCGGCTTCTTGGTCATCGATCCATACCTTTATGTCCCATTATTGTGTTGAGTTCAGTTGATTTTGGTGTTAAAGTACTGTCGGTTGACGGTGTTAAATAAATCTTTGTTTTTTTCAGAATTTTGCCCACCTGGGTGTGTACGGCAAGTTATTTCCCACACGATGGCTGCTATGGAGTCTGTCAGGAAAACGGAAAATTCCTATCAAAATACTTACCGTAATTTTCCTTTCCTGGTGGACTCCATGGCAGCAGGAGTTCCCTCCCAAATGGCTGGAGTAGGCTAGTTATCGAACACGGCTGCTGGTGAGGAGCAAAGATTTATGGGAGTAGTGTCCTATAGGGTAGTAGAGGCGGGACTAAACCCACTTGTTGGTTGCCATGGAGTCCATCAGGAAAGGAAAATTACGGTAAGTATTTTGATAGGAATTTTCCGTTTTTTCTCCTTTACTGATGGGGGCTGATGAGGTAGCACTGTAAGGCACTGATAGGCTGCACTGATGGGCACTGATAAGGTGGCACTTATGGGCACTGATGAAGCGGCACTTATGGGCACTGATTAGGTGGCACTAATGAGGAGGCACAAATATGCCGCACTTATGGGCACTGATATGTGGCACTGATAGGCGGCACTGGTGGGTGGCACTGGTGGGCACAGATAGGCAGTACTGGTGGGCACAGATAGGCATTGATGGGTGGCATTGATGTGCAGCAGTGATAGGTATTGATGGACAGCAGTGGTGGGCAGCAGTGCTAGCCAGCACTGACTGGCATCACTAATACTGATTGCTTACATTTGTGGGCACTATTTGCTGGCACTGTTAGGCACTCACTGATGGCACTGGTAAGCACTCACTGATGGCACCGGTGGTCACACTGCTGGCACCATGGGCGCTTTATTGTAATCAGGGCACTCTGTCAGTGTGAGGTGAGGAGAGCCGACCGATTACCGGCATCTCCATGTTTGATGTGTCTGCCGCAATTTTGCAGTCCCGCTAAAAATTGCAGATCACTGCCATTAGTAATAAAAAAAAATAATAATTAAAAAAATGCCATAAATATATCCCCTATTTTGTAGACGCTATAGCTTTTGCGCAAACCAATCAATATACGCTTATTGGAGGTTTTTTTACCGAAAACATATAGCAAAATACATATTGGTCTAAATTGATGAAGAAATTTCATTTTTTAAATGTTTTTATTGGGTATGTTTTATTGGAGAAAGTAAAAAATATAGTTTTTTCTTTTTTTGTTTATAGCGTAAAAAATAAAAAACGCAGAGGTGATCAGATACCACCAAAAGAAAGCTCTATTTGCATATTTTTAGCACTGATTACTGTAGCAATGTCACTGTTTAAAAAAAATGCCATTACTAGAAAAAAAAAATAATAATAAAAATGCCATAAATCTATCCCATATTTTTTAGACTCCATAACTTTTGCGCAAACCAATATACGCTTATTGGGTTTTTTTTGTCAAAAATATGTAGCAGAATACATATTGGCCTCTAAATTGATGAAGTGTGTACGCGGCATTAGTTTGGCCATTAGCTGAACCTCCCAAACAAGCGAATCTTGAGCTCAACTGTACTGTTAGATCGAAACATATACTGGCAAAAACTTAATTGTATGCTTTGTTTGGCAATAGAATGAAGGATATCTTGAACTCTAGTAAAGGAAGTTCTGGCTGATTATAAACATTTTCTAGCCTTAGTTTATAAATAATTTAGGGTTTGCTCAGAGCACACTGCTGCATTGAGGTGGGTTGCATTGCATTTTTGTGTAAAAATGCAGGCATGCTAACCACATCACATGTCATAACACGCTGTGTGCATACACTTGAATGAAGTTCCATTTTGTGACACTTCAATAAGGTTAAAAAGAAAGAAAAGGTAAACAGTGACTTGTTTTATAACAATCTAGAGCACCGACCCTGCACATGCGAAGGCCATCCCGTATGCATGTGCATGAGCTATTTAAATAAAGGGGGACCTTATTGGTCCTTTTGGTCTGTTATATATACCATTTTTAGTTATATCTGTTCAATAAGTCCAAAAATCTGTTGATCCTGCCAGAAGAGTTTAAAACTTCCTAAGTTTATGTCTCTGATGACTGTTCCCATTAGCATTGTTCCCTGCTATATTGAAGTACTAGGGATGAGCCAAATGTACTTGGATTTGGTTCAAGCAAGGTTCAGAAAAGATTAGATAAGTTTGAATACTGAATCTGAACCACATTAAAAGGAATAAAAATAACCTCCCTGCCACCTTGTTTTTCCTTGTAAAAAACAACATGGACCCCCCCCCCACCACCACCCAACAAAAAAAAAAAAATCATACTGGTAAGAATTTTCACAGCCATCCAGAGCCTGCACGCACTGGGTTCTTAGCAACTGCTGATATCACCCAGTCCTTTCACCTACATGGCCAGTTCAAGTCAGTAGTTGCTAAGGACACAGCAGGTACAGGCAGCAACTGCTTATTTAGCAACCATCGATGGCAGGAAGCTGTTATGTTCTTCCATGCCAAAAACCCTAATGTTTGGCGCAGGGCTGCCATCAGGGGGGTACAGCCGATACAACTGTAAGGGGCCCGAGTGCCTGGAGGGGCCCGACCAGGCTAGAAGTAGGCAGGAGCGGGTAAAGGGGAGCCGTGTTGTGCAGTGCAGAAACGATCTCTGCAGCATCTGCTCTCTGTTGCATTGAGCTCAGACATCGAGCTCTTTACTGCCATCTCTAGCTACTATGTGCATGTGCACCCCTCATGTGTTGCATGTACTACTGTGTTATATATATACAGGATTGGGGGGGCTGAGTGCGTACAGGTGTGAGGAGGGGGGCTGAGTGCCTACAGGTGTGAGGTGGGGGGCTGAGTGCGTACATGTGTGGGGAGGGGGCTGAGTGCGTATTCGGTGGGATGGCCCATGGGCAGGCCCTGGGGAATGTTGGTGGTCAGGCGCGGGCTGGGCCCAGCCCTACAGCTGTGTAAGGGGCCCAAACATTTCTAATGGCTGCCCTGGTTTGGCGTTTGGCCAAACAGCAAGTGTTCGGTTTGAACATAACTTTGGACCAAACACTCAGCTCACCCCTATTACGCGCTACAGAACCGACCACTCTCATGTTATGGGGAAGAGGAATCCGTTGTTCTAGGGTGACAACACAGCTTCTTCATAGATACAGTTCAGTTAGGCTGCTTTCACACTGGAGCGGTGTGCTGGCAGCACACCAAAAAAGTCCTGCAAGCCGAATCTTTGCAGCGCTGTAGGAGCGGTGTATAAGTGCCCCTGCCCATTGAAATTGAAATCAATGTACAGCGCCGCCGAGCCACTGGCGTAGTGCGCAAAACTCCGCAAAAATGATGGTAAAGCACTGCTAAAAATAGCGGTGCTTTATCGCCGACTACCCCAATGCACCAGTGTGAAAGTAGCCTTAGTGAGCATTGTCATTCCAGGTCAGAAAGTGGGTTGTTGGCAGGTTCACTAGGTGGAAATAAAGAGAAAATAAGCTTGAAAAAAAAGAAAGCTAATGCAGACACTAGACCTAGGCAAGCTGAAATATATAACTTTTTTTCTTGGGTATGCTGTTTTATTAACCCAGTACACTCGTGACCTTGCACAATTCAACATGATACCTTAAGTGGTTCACTTGTTAAGTATTGCAAAGGCAATACAATTATTTTATATAAAACTATTGGCTTGCTTCAAACTGAATCTGTGCTTTGAACACACAAGGCAAAGGAACAAGTTTACTTTAATACAGATCTCATATAATGCATATAATTACCTTCCTTTTGTCCTCCTGATAATATCTCCATCTGTTGGGAATGAAAGGAAACTTCCTGTGTAAGCTTCGAGTTGCTGGATTTGTAGCTTAAATAGAGCTAAGGAATCCCTTTTTGACTAATGCCGCGCACACACGGTCGGACTTTTCGGCTACAAAAGTCCGACAGCCCGTCCGACAAACTTTCGACGGACTTTTGGCGGACTTGCGGCAGACTTTCTAATGAACGGACTTGCCTACATACGATCACACAAAAGTCCGACGGATTCGTACGTGATGACGTACACCGGACTAAAATAAGGAAGTTGATAGCCAGTAGCCAATAGCCGCCCTAGCGACGATTTTTGTCCGTCGGACTAGCATACAGACGAGCGGATTTCTAGGTCAGGCGGAGTTACGACGCAAAGATTTGAAGTATGTTCCAAATCTAAAGTCCATCAGATTTGCGACTGGAAAAGTCCGCTGAGAGTCTGGGGAAGTCCACACACGATCGCATTGTCCGCCGGATTTGGTCCATAGGACTTTTGTAGCCAAAAAGTCCTACCGTGTACACGCCCCATAACTGGCGGCAAACAATGCATGAAATGAGTCACATGCTCCTCCAAGCTCAAAAGAGATGGGTCATTTCCTCAGCATCCAATGTTGAACAGAGTGGTAGGGGAGAGAAGGAAAGGTAAGTATACTGGTGATGGTGGAATGAAAGGAAACTAGCTGCTTTTCTTTGAATAGACAAAGCACAGGTTTACTTTAGGGAGCATTATAAGCAGTTTTCTCAGACATTTCAATGAGTTATAAGAAAACTTATTTCAAATGTTTACCAATAAAAGTCCTTTCTATGAGCAGTCATCACACAATAGCTACTTATTATCTATTATTTTAGAAAGTGAAGACACTATAACTAATTTAAATCTATTACTAGGAGGCGGGCTAAGCCCTGCCAACTGCCATTTACTGTCTGTTTCTGTTCATACTAACAGAGTGAAACACTTTCAGTTTCTCGTAGTTTCAAAAAAAATGTTTCTTACTTAATCACGGAGGAGGGTTTATAGTTGACAGTAGGGGACATCTTATGTCTTATATTTAAACTCTTAAAATGGTTGACAGGGTCACTGAATTATATTGTTTAAATGTGCATTAACCATTATTGCCATTGATTTTCTTCTTTGAAACAGTGATGTTTATCTGTTGGGTATGTGAATCCTATTGCATGTGTATTTGGACATAATGCCTAAAAAGTTGCTCTAAACTTCTTACCAAATATTCTGTATGGTAGAATGAAATGCTAATTACTGATATTTTGCCATAAATGCCATTTCAGTGCTTGGTAATTGTTGATTAAAGCCCTTGTAAAGTCAAAACATTTTTTTTAAATAACAGTCATGTTATACTTACTTGTTCTGTGCAGGTAGTGACCCCAAACCTCATCTTCTGGGGTCCCCTGCTGGGGCTCCAGACTCCTCCTTTTTTTCAGTGAACCACCAAAAGAAGCCATTTCCTGTGGAGGTGCACCTGTGGGCTTGATCCTGAGTTGGGCTGTGTGTGTGTCTATTGACACACACTAATGCCCCGTACACACGGTCGCATTTTCCGATGGAAAATGTCCGATCGGAGCGTGTTGTCGGAAATTCCGATCGTGTGTGGGCTCCATCGGACATTTTCCATCGGATTTTCCGACACACAAAGTTTGAGAGCAGGATATAAAATTTTCCGACAACAAAATCCGTTGTCGGAAATTCCGATCGTGTGTACACAAATCCGACGGCCAAAGTGCCACGCATGCTCAGAATAAATAAAGAGATGAAAGCTATTGACCACTGCCCCGTTTATAGTCCCGACGTACGTGTTTTACGTCACCGCGTTCAGAATGATCGGATTTTCCGACAACTTTCTGTGACCGTGTGTATGCAAGACAAGTTTGAGCCAACATCCGTCGGAAAAAATCCTAGGATTTTGTTGTCGGAATGTCCGAACAAAGTCCGACCGTGTGTACGGGGCATTAGAGTGGGTCAGCCCCGCCCCCTCTCTTTACTTACAGGATTTGTTTGACAGCAGCAGGAGCCAGTGGCTCCAGCTGCTGCTCCTGTGAGCAGAGAAAGAGGAGAGAGCTGCTGCAGAGAGGCACAGCACTGGTTTGAAATAGGACTCCGGTAAGTATTAGGGGGTGAGTGGACAATACAATTACTGGGACATTTTTTACCTTAATGCAGAGAATGCATTAAGATAAAAAATGTTGAGCCTTTGGAACCCATTTAATATCAAGCTGCCCAAAAGGTAACAACAAAGGAAAATGTAATTTTTATTTCTTAATGCACCAGCTTGAAGGACTTTCATATTGATTTTTGTGAGTGCTAGAGCACCAATAACAATGCTCAGAAAACAAGCATTAATTTCCCATTCATTGCTGCTACAATTTGCACTGTGAACTTTAAATTGTCTGTTCTTCTTTCATTCCTTATTATTTTCATTAGTTTGTGGAAGTGAATTGTATATCTTCCCTGTCTGTTAGAAGCATAAAAGCCTGATAGATTCTGTCCTTGAAATCTAGTTAAAATGGTTCAGAAGAACAGCCCATTCAGATACCTAATCATAACCATCAGAATGTTTACATTTACCCGAATTCTAGATAGGTGATATAAAGAAATGTATAGACTCATACCTCTTTCTTAAATCACAAAGGTGAACCTAGCATATCTTTCTTTTTCATGGGTAAACACATCAGTATTCGGTACTGAGAAAAGCAATCTATTTACGAAAATCGGGCCACTGTTAACCTCCTTCTGAAGCTAACCATACATATAGCAATCTGACTCTTCAGTGAGGATCTAAACAATCTAATCAATTTGTTATCAGGCAGGCAGGCCCTACAAGTTTTTTTTTTTTCATTCAACCCTATGGGAGCCGCTGTACTAACCATCCAAAGTAAGTACAGCGATCTTCCTCGTTGAGCATTTGTGTTCTGACAGGGGGACGGCCCCCCTCCAGAACACTCCAATCAGTGATCTCTGCCATGAGCTGAGAGCGCTGATCGGGCGTCGGTCAGCTGCTGGTTTTCCAGCATGCTCGTTCAAACACAAGCCGACCAAATGGCCGGCTTCTTTCGGACAGACTGACCTACACACGGGCCAAATATAGGATGGTTTTTATTGAACCGGCCAAAGTTTATCTACCATTGGCCCATGTGTACGGGGCTTAAAACTACATTGTTGTTGGTATATCTAAAGGAGATTGTACTGTTAAATTTTAACATACAGTATATGGCGTGGACAAAAAAAATTATGTTGCCTGGTCATCTTTGACTTCAAACCTTTCTGAGCCACTGAATGGGAAGAAGCATGAAAATTTGAAGTTCAGAACTGCTGGTCTCCATACCTGTTTCAGATCAATACCTCAGAAAGCCATTGGATTACCATGTCATCCAAGCAATTTGCACTTTCAGAATTAGAAATTAGCAGTATCAGTCTTTATTTTCTAGCAGAACAGGTTTCTTCAACATTTCAAAGTTTTATCATATCCGGTAATTAGTTCATAGGAGTAGCATATATGTTACAGCTTCAACTATGTTCAGAAGAAACTACACCATACCAAATAACATTATATATAGTGAGCGTTACCTTTCTGAATGTAGGGCACATCATATTATTGTCACTGTTGCATATTCCATAAGCTTAAACCTTTAGACAGCTAGCAGTAAAAATATGAAACTGGGCTTCAGCTCCCTGGGTTCTTGTTCTTGTGACCCTGGTGACAGCTAAGTGTATGTTTCTGATCCCTAATGAATAGGATGTGTAAATTGTCAGCTTCTTGTGGTTTCACAACTGAAGTTTTTCCTTCTGAATGAGATCACTTGGCTGCCTCATCATTATATATATATATATATATATATATATATATATATATATATATATATTGAATATATATTTTAAAATTGTCTCCTTAATGATTCATGGGAGAGAGCTTGAAATTAACTGTACCATGTGAACAATTTTCATAAAGATTAATATCCTTTATAATAAAGTTATAATGGCATTCAGATGTCACCCTTTTCAGATATGATCTGAGGTGCTTCAAATGCATGTTATATATTATGTATACTCCTTTGCTCCTTTTTGTTTTACCACCATATATCTTTGCCAGCTGCTGATTTGTACAATACACCTACATAAATCCCATACCTCGTGTATATGCATATGCATGTCTATTTATTTCCAGTATATAGATTTACATTTCTAGCGACAAGGCCTTGATAATCACAAAAGGTCATTAATATGTGGCTTCTAAAGCAATTTGTTTTCTGTCTATTTCTATTAAAGGAAAATTACAGTTTGCTGTTAGTTGAAGGAAATTTAAGATGTAAATTGGATATGCTGTACCTTACAATGATTCTCATGTGAGCTCATGTGGGCTTTGCAATTTAGTTAGGTTAGACTCTTATTTATACTCTTATTTTTATTTAATGCCTGTTTATATTCTCTGGTATAGTCATTAAAGTTTATTTTTTTATGTTTCTGACATGTTTTAGTCTCAGTTTTTTATTAAAGCACTCTGATTGTTAAACTTTGCTGGATGGTTGTCGTCTGCGTGCAACAATGTGTTTAATTTTTAATGTAGTGATTCCCAGCTCAAACCTATTTTACATGCCATAAATACAGTCAGCTCTTAGATTTATAGCTGGAAGGGAAGATCGTTGTGTTGGAGTGTTAAAAAAAATTGCAACATGTTTGTACCTTGAAACAAGTAGCTAGTGAATATATTTATATAGTCTTAGCATTATATAAAGCGTTTTGATATACAGTATCTCACAAAAGTGAGTACACCCCTCACATTTAACACACCTGAGACCTTGTAACACTAACGAGTCACATGACATCAGGGAGGGAAAATGGATAATTGGGCCCAATTTGGACATTTTCACTTAGGGATGTTCTCACTTTTGTTGCCAGTGGTTTAGACATTAATGGCTGTGTGTTGAGTTATTTTGAGGGGACAGCATATTTACACTGTTATACAAGCTGTATACGCACTACTTTAAATTGTAGCAAAGTGGGATTTCTTCAGTGTTGTCACATGAAAAGATATAATAAAATATTTACAAAAATGTGAGGGTGTACTCACTTTTGTGAGATACTGTATATAAATGACCTAAAGTGAACCTGTGCCCAGATAATGCACACATACATATTTTTAACAAGCAGTAAAGGCACTTTAAAATAAAGATGGCCATAGGCAGATTGAAATTTGACCGGGTCAGCAGGGACAGGTCAATTGTCAGTCTATGCGTGGCTTTCCCCATTTGACAGAAATCAGTTGTTAGAATTGTTGACTTCTGTCGAATGGACAAGCTACAAAGCTTTTGAATAGCCACGTGTATTCAGCATAAAATGTCCTGGAAGAGAAGATTCCTACATCCATCTCATTTATGTGGATAGAGGAATTTGTTCTTTTTTTTGAACGAAAAAAAAAATTAATCATCTATGGCCAGTTTGGGTAGAGTCTTTCTTGTGATAAGGCATGAGCTTTGGGGTTGGGTTGCTATAGCAATAACCAATAATGCACTTCCTGACCATTCTATGGAAAATTGCTATACCAACCTACATATTATTTTGCAACCCTCTTGGTGTTCACAGTGCGTAGACTCAACAGTCATTTCTGGGACTATGTTTGTGTGTGGGTCAACAACAATTTCTATTGTTGTTTCACTGCTAACCCCCACCCCACCACCTTTCCTGGCCAGCCAGGATTCATTCTCGCATAAGGGTCTGGAATAGAGTTATTTTTTGCATGGGGTATCCATATAAATCCATAGCAGATCCTTATCAAGGAGAAGGATTTTAGGGGGAACCCCATGCTGTTTTTTTTCTTTGTTTTTTGCTTGTTTGTTTGTTCTTTGTGGGGGTGAATTCTTATAGCCCATAGCAGACCCTCATATAAAAAAAGTGTCTAGTAATGATGTAGAGACTTTGCTACATTATAAAGGTGTGCCACTTCACATGCGAGTTTAAGGCTGGCCAGGAAATGTCATTTTGCAGTAAATTATATGTTTTTCTTTTTAAATGTCACTTTTGCTTAAGTACATTCTACAGGTGTGCCACTTGACAGGCAGATTTAAGGCATCCCTTGAGCATATTATTTAAAGAAATTATGGACACATGTCCAATTTGCCAATTTCCCATGGTGCCACAGTGAAGCTGTTCTCTTGGTTTTCCTGATCATAAGGGCATCATTTTCCTACAGCTATGGAAGTAACATTACTGATCACATGACAACCACAAGTAATATCTGACAAACTATCCCTGTGCTCTGTGGTAAATGAGGATCCAGTAATTGAAAACCCTTAGCTTTCATAGGAAGTGTGTCGGTGCCTCTTTTACCCAGGGCAGGGCCATATACATGTAACAATTAGACTTCCAAAATGTGTATTAATTATTTTTTATAAAGTCAGCTACAATTATGACTTATGTATTATTATGTAATTTACATTAAATAATATGAATAGCTGTTTTATGAACTACTTATACAGTAATTGACATACAGGTAAAGCATTCAGTCATTCTGCAAGAATTAAAAGTCAGCAGCTACAAAAACTCTAGCTGACTTTTAATAAAAAGACAAACACCTGTCCAAGGATCCTATGGAATTTTTTTAGTCTATGTCCCCACCAGAGAAACTGCAAATAATGAGACATTTCTTCAGAGGTGTCACATACCACAGTGAAAAAAAAACTGTCAGGAACTCCATCTCTCATCTCTTTTGGAGTTGGAAGTCCTTCGAATGGGGAATCTACTAGAACACCATAGTCCAGTTATTGTACCACACACATTTAGCTAAAAACTCCCTAATTTTTGTAGGGGATGAAACTTGGAGCAGTATAGAAAAATCCTTCAATGATTTGTTTTATAAGGAAGCCCAGCACTGCTGACTGAATTGCTGCCTGTCTTCCTAAAAAAAACACATGGGTCTATATATGCTAAGAAATGTGAAAGGATGTCACTCCTCTTGATCATTCACCTTTGTGTGCCATTGGATCTCCTGCTATGTATTTCCCTCACTAAAAGTCTCAAACATAGAAATTAAAACAAACAAACATTTTAAGTTACACAAACTCTATAACATAACAGCTGGGAATCCTTGCTTAATGCTTAATCCTAATCCTTATGAGCTGCTAGTATCTACAAATCTTTCCTGCCCTCTGAGAAGTGCACCGTTTCTGTTAAAATAGAGTTTTTTACCTGTGGGAAGGTCTACAGACTTTCTTGAAGCATCATAACGACAATGGTTTGGCTCTGGAGTCTGGATCCACCCCCTTCCTTTCATCTTGCTTGATTCATGTCAGCTCTCTGCTCAGTCCCGAGACTTCACAAAACACACAGAGCTGCACTCCTCCTCCCCTCTCCATCCTCCCCTCTCCCTCTCCCCTCTCCATCCTCCCTGTTGCAGACAGAATGATCTCAGTACATATTCAGGAAACAGCAGGCATTCGTGAATGTAGAATGTATTACCTTGTTCATTTCTGTACATGTGAAATTTTCAATGACACTTCCCCCTTCCCCCCATCGGCTGGACGACACCGACATGAACTTTGAATGAGTGAGGGGAGAGGGGGAATTCAGAGGACACAGGAAGGAACATCAAAGCCCAGGGGAGAGGTGTTTGAGACTTGCAGAGGAGAGCTTGCAGATAACAGCCAGAGAAAGGTGAGGACTTCACTGCTTGTATCACACGGTCTCTCTGCTTCTGGGTTTTAGCTGGGGACATGCTGCCATGGAAACAGAGGCAAGTGAAGAATGTTCTCATTCTAGATAGCAGCCTGGGTGTGCACCTCTTCACCAAACACACCCACATGTCCTTTAGAGGGAGGGACTGAAGGAGGGGCTGGATTGTGGATCTGTGTCCACCCCTGGAAACTTTTTAACTGAAAAAGAACCGTTAGAGGCTGATTCTGGACTCTTCAAATGACTATTCTTCAAAAAATGAAAGGACTGGGAAAAGAAAGAAATGCAATGCAGGTATGAGAGTAGCATGTACTACCTATTTTTGCATTCCCATACTTCTCCTTTAACCACCTCCCGACCAAACGCCGCAGTTATACTGCGGCAGGTTGGCTCCCCTGCGCGAGCCGTCGTAGCTATAGGTTGGCTCGTGGGGTCAGGATAGCAGGCGCGCGCAGGCGCGCGCCTGCGCCCGCTGCACAGCAGGTGTGCCAATGCTCATGGCTGATGGTTGCGATGCCCGCAGGCCACGAGCGATCGTGAGCAGGAGACACAGAACAGGGACTAGTGTGTGTAAACACACACTTCCCTGTTCTGTTCTGAGAGGAGTGACAGATTGTGTGTTCCTTTTAGCTAGGAACCACGATCCGTCACTTCCTCTAGTCAGTCCCCTCCCCCTTCAGTTAGAATCACCTCCCAGGGAACACAGTTAACCCCTAGATCGCCCCCTAGTGTTAACCCCTTCACTGCCAATGACATTTTTACAGTAATATATGCATTTTTATAGCATTGATCACTGTATTAATGCCAATGGTCCCAAAATTGTATCAAAATTGTCCGATGTGTCCTCCATAATGTTACAGTCACAATAAAAATCGCAGATCGCTGCCATTATTACTATAAAAAAAATAATAAAAATGCTATAAATCTATCCACTATTTTGTAGACGCTATAACTTTTGAGCAAACCAATCAATATACGCTTATTGCAAATTTTTTAGCAAAAATATGTAGAAGAATACATATTGGCCTAAACTGAGAAAAAATTAGCTTTTTTTAAAAAAAAATGGGGATATTTATTATAACAAAAAGTACAAACTATTGCGTTTTTTTCAAAATTGTTGCTCTTTTTTGTTTTATAGGGCAAGTAATAAAAAACGCAGAGGCAATCAAATACCACCAAAATAAAGCTCTATTTGTAGGAAAAAAAGGACGTCAATTGTGTTTGGGTACAGCGTCGCACAACCACGCAATTGTCAGTTAAAGCGATGCAGTGCCGAATCACAAAAAGTGCTCTGGTCAGGAAGGGGGTAAATTCTTCCAGGGCTGAAGTGGTTAAAGAGTTATCAGCATTTATAAAAAGGTGACTTGAATGCCTCTTGGCTTTGCTGAATGGTCTTTCTGAAATTTCTGCACCATCTGTTCAGAAAGATAACCTTCTTCAAGAAGTATATCCTAATGCCCGGAATAGACATTTTTTCAAGTATCAGATCATATCATAAAACTGGATTATCCATGTTGGTGCTATCCCAATTTGGCTAAAAAGTGGAATTACACTTTAACCACTTCAATACCATGCACTTTCGCCCCTTCCTGCCCAGAACAATTTTCAGCTTTCAGCACTGTTGCACTTTGAATGACAATTGCGCGATCATGCAACACTGTACCCAAACTAAATTTTTATCATTTTCTTCCCACAAATAGAGCTTTCTTTTGGTGGTATGTGATCACCTCTAGGGTTTTTATTTTTTGCTAAACAAACTAAAAAATACCAACATTTTTGAAAAGAAAAAAGTTTTTCTCAGTTTCTGTCATAAAATGTTGTTTTCCCCTTCACTGATGGGCACCACTAATGAGGTGGCACTGATGGGCACTGATGAGGTGGCACTGATGGGTACTGATGAGGTGGCACCAATAAGGTGGCACTGATGAGGAGGCACTGATATGTAAGAATTGATGGGCACTGATAGGCGGCACTGATATGCAGCACTAATGGGCACCAATAGGTGGTACTGATATGTAGCACTGATGTGCACTGATAGGTGGCACTGATGGGCACTGACAGGCAGCTGTGATGGGCACTGACAGGCGGCACTGATTGGCACTGACCGGTGGCACTGACAGGTGGCACTGATGGGCACTGATAGGTGGTACTGATTGGCACTGACTGGTGGTACTGATGGGCAGCACTGATGATGAGGTACAGATGTGTTACTGACAGGTGTTACTGCTGGGCACTGATTGAGACTGTAATGGGCACTGATTGGCACTGTGGTGGGCACTGATTGGCACTGTGGTGGGCACCGGCAGTCTTTTATCATGGGGACACTGCTGGGCACTTATTGGCATGTAATTGGAACATCTGAGGGGGCTGTGCTGATAATCAATGTGCTGATTATCAGCACAGACCCCTCCCTCTGACAGGGAGAGCCGCCGATCGGCTCTCCCTGTCAGTGCGAACCGAGGAATGCCGTTTACCAGCACTTCCTGGTTCACACGATGATCAGCTGTGATTGGTCACAGCTGATCACATGGTAAGAAGCCTCTGACAGAGGCTTGTTATCACGATCGAAGATGCGGCATGTCAGACTGACACGCCGCACTGGTGATCGCCGCGCTGCGCACCCCCACGGGTGCGCACTGGTATGTTATCCTGCTGGATGTCATATGACGCCCAGGCAGGATAACAGAACCACTTCCCAGACGTCAATATGCTATTGACCGGACTGAAAGTGGTTAAAGCGGTGTTCTGGGGTGAAATTTTACTTTTTAGATAAAAATACCCCTATAATCCTCATGCTTAATGTATTCTAGTAAAGGTATGCTGTAAACTAAAGTCTGTTTTGTATTTTTGCAGCATTGTTTTCTTACTTTTGTAAGTCCCAGCAGACCGCGGCCATCTCATGTGTGGGCACCTGAAGCCAGACTGTATATCTTCCTGTATTCCATGCATGCTGGTTACCCAGCATGCACCTCCAGATCCCACACATGCTCAGAGCAGCACAAGCAGTGTAATAGGTTGTAGGTCGGGTTTCCATAGCAACATCAGCGTCATAAGTTGCCGCCTCTTAGCTACCTTTCCTCCCACTCCAGGAACCAGGAAGTGTCTTTACATTTACAAAGACTTTAAATCTAGAAATACAAAAAGCGAATTACTGTTGAAATGATATTCCTTGTTTCTGTGCATGTGTGTGTATATATATATATATATCTATTGTTATGTATGTGTATATACAGTATCTCACAAAAGTGAGTACACCCCTCACATTTTTTGTAAATATTTTATTATATCTTTTCATGTGACAACACTGAAGAAGTGACACTTTGCTACAATGTAAAGTAGTGAGTGTACAGCTTGTATAACAGTGTAAATTTGCTGTCCCCTCAAAATAACTCAACACACAGCCATTAATGTCTAAACCGCTGGCAACAAAAGTGAGTACACCCCTAAGAGTACACTCCTAAATGAAAATGTTCAAATTGGGCCAAATTAGCCATTTTCCTTCCCCGGTGTCATGTGACTCGTTAGTGTTACAAGGTCTTAGGTGTGAGTGGGGAACAGGTGTATTAAATTTGGTGTTATCGCTCTCACACTCTCATACTGGTCACTGGAAGTTCAACATAGCACCTCATGGCAAAGAACTCTCTGAGGATCTGAAAAAAGAATTGTTGCTCTACATAAAGATGGCCTAGGCTATAAGAAGATTGCCAAGACCCTGAAACTGAGCTGCAGCACGGTGGCCAAGACCATATAGTGGTTTTACAGGACAGGTTCCACTCAAAACAGGCCTCGCCATGATCGACCAAAGAAGTTGAGTGCACATGCTCAGCATTATATCAAGAGGTTGTCTTTGGGAAATGGACGTATGAGTGCTGCCAGCATTGCTGCAGAGGTTGAAGGGGTGGGGTGGTCAGCCTGTCAGTGCTCAGACCCTACGCCGCACACTGTATCAAATTGGTCTGCATGGCTGTTGTCCCAGAAAGAAGCCTCTTCTAAAGATGATGCACAAGAAAGCCCGCAAACTGTTTGCTAAAGACAAGCAGACTAAGGACATGGAAACCTGGAACCATGTCCCATGGTCTAATGAGACCGAGATAAGCTTATTTGGTTCAGATGGTGTCCAGCATGTATGGGGGCAACCAGGTGAAGAGTACAAAGACAAGTGTGTGTTGCCTACAGTCAAGCATGGTGGTGGGACTGTCATGGTCTGGGGCTGCATGAGTGCTGCCGGCACTGGGGAGCTACAGTTCATTGAGGGAACCATGAATGCCAACATGTACTGTGACATACTGAAGCAGAGCATGATCCCCTTCCTCCAGAGACTGGGCCGCAGGGCAGTATTCCAACATGATAACGACCCCAAACATACCTCCAAGACAACCACTGCCTTGCTAAAGAAGCTGAGGGTAAAGGTGATGGACTGGACAAGCATGTCTTGAGACCTAAACCCTATTGAGCATCTGTGGGGCACCCCACAGATGGAGGTGGAGGAGCGGAAGGTCTCTAATATCCATCAGCTCCGTGATGTCGCCATGAAGGAGTGGAAGAGGACTCCAGTGGCAACCTGTGAAGCTTTGGTGAATTCCATGCCCAAGAGGGTTATGGCAGTGCTGGAAAATAATGGTGGCCACATAAAATATTGACACTTTGGGCCCAATTTGCACATTTTCACTTAGGAGTGTACTCACTTTTGTTGCCAGCGGTTTAGACATTAATGGCTGTATGTTGAGTTATTTTGAGGGAACAGCAAATTTACACTCTTATACAAGCTGTACACTCGCTAATTTACATTGTAGCAAAGTGTAATTTCTTTGGTGTTGTCACATGAAAAGATACAATAAAATATTTACAAAAATGTGAGGGGTGTACTCACTTTTGTGAGATACTGTATCTGCACAGAAACAAGGGATATCATTTACAATTAGTAAAGTAATAACCTTTTGCAGGAGCAGTCCTATCAAATTGCCCCCATCAAAATTGCCCCCATCAAAATGCCCCATAAAATTTATCCCATAACATTGCACCCATCAAAATTGCCCCATCACAATGCCACCATCAAATTTTCCCCATCATACTGCAACCATCAAAATTGCCCCATCATGTTGCCACCATCAAAATTGCCCCCATAATATTGCCACCATCAAAATTGCCCCATCATACTGCCACCATCAAAATTGCCCCATTATACTGCCACTATCAAAACTGCCCCATCATGTTGCCCCATCATACTGCCACCATCAAAGTTGCACCATCACACTGCCACCATCAAAATTGCCCCATCACACCGTCACCATCAAAATTGCCCCATCATATTGCCACCATCAAAATTGCCCCCATCATATTGCCACCATTAAAATTGCCCCATCATACTGCCACCATCAACATTACCCCATCATATTGCCACCATCAAAATTACCCCATCATATTGCCACCATCAAAATTGCCCCCATCATATTGTCACATAAAAATTACCCCCATCATATTGCCACCATCAAAATTGCCCCATCATACTGCCACCATCAAAATTGCCCCATCATACTGCCACCATCAAAATTGCCACCATCAAAATTGCCCCATCAAAACTGCCCCATCATGCTGCCCCATCATATTGCCACCATCACACTGCCACCATCAAAATTGCCCCATCGAAACCTCCCCATCATATTGCCCCATCATACTGTCTCCATCAAAATTGCCCCATCATACTGCCACCATTAAAACTGCCCCCATCAAATTGCCCCCATCATATTGTCCCTATCAAAGTTGCCCCCATCAAATTGCCCCATCAAAATGCCTCCATCAAAATGCCTCCATCATATTGCCCCCATCAAAATTGCCCTCCATCAAATTGCCCACATCAAAACTGCCCCTATCAATATTGTCCCCATCATAGTACTCTTTTAAAAATCATTAGTAATGCTGTGGTTCTGCTGTCTCCCGGGCTCTGTAATCAGAGTTGAGATGCTCCAGCCGCCTCCCCCACCTCCCATCACTGTGTATAAGAAGCTTTGGTAACAATGGAAACAAAAGCCTGGTTACCATTTTTAAAAATGGCGCTGGCCTCCGCCTTGCATTGCGTCATTTCCGGTTTGCAAATAACGCAATGCTACCGCCCAGCGATGCCTATTGCCTCCTGTGATTGATGACACACATCTCCCAGGAGGCATTGCAAACCGGAAATGATGTGCAGGGCCGCAGCCAGGGAGGGGGAAGTGAAAAATGAATACAGCATTTATACAGTAGGTGCAGAGAAAAAAAAATATCCAATTAGTTTCTAGTGCACAGATTAGTGAGGGATGCTGAGCAGTAGTAAAAGTGGGAGGAACCTCACTTTAAGTCATTGTTTACTTTTTGCAGTTTTAACCACTTGCTTATTGGGCACCTAAACCCCCCTCCTGCCCAGACCAATTTTCAGCTTTTAGTGCTGTCACTTTATGAATGACTATTGCGCGGTCATACAACACTGTACCAAAATGGAATTTTTATCATTTTTTTTCACACAAATAGAGCTTTCTCTTGGTGGTATTTGATCACCTCTGGGTTTTTTATTTTTTGTTAAAAAATTAAAAAAGCCCGAAATATTCTGTTAATAAATTTTGCAAACGGGTAATTTTATTCCTTCTTTGATGTTGGCTGATGAGGCTACACTGATGGGCACCGATAGGCTGCATTGATGGGCACTGATAAGGCGGCACTGATGGGCACTGATAAGGCGGCACTGATGGGCACTAATAGGCGGCACTGGTGGGCACTAATGACGTAGCACTGGTGGGCACTGATACTGGCATTGGTGGGCACTGAGAGGTGGCACTGATGGATGGCACTGAAGGGCATTGATATGTGGCACTGAAGGGCACTAATAGGTTGCACTGATAGCTGGCACTGATGGTCAGCAGTGATGGGCACTGATGATTGGCAGTGATGGGCACTGATCGACACTGCTGGGTGGCACTGATGAGGCACTGATTGGCACCACTGGTGGGCATTGATAGGTGGCAATCATGGGCATTGATAGGTGGTACTGATTGCTGGCACTTATGTACTGGCAGGAACTGATTTGTGGCACTGTGGGCACTGATTCGTGGCACTGGCAGGTGGCACTGGCAGGCGGTACTGGTGGGCACATATGAGGCAGCTTCACCTCTTCCTCTTCAGGACCGATGTCCCTTCAACAGAAGCCGGTGATCAGCTTTTTTTTCTCCTCACGCTGTCAGCGTGAGAAGAAAAAAAAATGATTACCGTTCTTCTGTTTACATCACGTGATCAACTGTCATTGACTGACAGCTGATCATGTGGTAAGGGGCTGGGATTGACCCCTTACTCCAATCTGTGATCACCCGAGTCTCATTGACTCAGCGATCACAGCGTGCGGCACGCAGGCCCTGCAGGGGGCAGGCGGGGAGCATGCAAAGGGGAGGACATCTATTGAAGCCCTCCCCTATCAGTTGTTATCATCAGAAAGCCAACCGCCAGCTCTAAAAAACATACTGGGGTAAAGCCGGTACAACCACTTCCTCAGAACAATGTACAGGTACGTCGTTTCGCGCAAAGTGGTTAAAGTGGTTGTAAATTATCACCTTGTAAAACATCCCACTTACTGTAGTTTGAAATAGAAATTAAAGGCAAAACATTTGTGTATAGATTTTAAAAGATATATAGAAATACCTTTTTTTACCTTTTTATAAGTGATCACCTTTCCTCTGTTCTCTCTGTTCTCAGCTGCATAAGAGCTGGTGGAAGGGGAAGCAGCAGCTTCCCAGTGAAAGGTTGTGCAAGAGGGGCATGTCAGGAAAAGTCTGATCATTGGAGGAGAGCACACTGAGTTCCCAGCATACCTAGAGAACTGACCATGGTGTGCTCTCCTGCTTAGTGTGGTCAGTTTTTATTTCAATTCTGATCTTATTGAAAAAATTTTAAATTTATATAACAAAAAAGAAAAAGAGAGATAAACATTAATCACATCCTATATGTACAAATAAAGAACATACCACGTTATAATAATAAATAAAACATAAACATATACCAACATACTGCAGGGGTCTCTGAAACAAGAGAAAATATAAAATAGAATAAACAAAGAAAAAAAAAGAAGGGGAAAGAGAGCCCATGGTGATACTCCAGACCTGTGATGGCGAACTCCAGAACCCCAGACGTCCCGGCCACACACCCCCCCACCACCACCACCACCACCGCACTCTACGAAGTAGTTACGTGTCAAGGAAAGTGCAGCCCCCAAACATCCAGAGCACCAAGGTCCGCCACCACTGCCCAAGACCACCCACATCTTTAAACCCTGATAAGAATATCCCTGCTTTATCTTCCTTCATCCAATTGGGTAAAATAAAATATATAAGTTCCTACTCCCTTTCTTCAACTCCCACAGTAATGTTAGATATACCACACAAAACACACACACATACACACACAACACAAAAAATAAGTAAATAGAGAAAAAAAGAAAAAAGAATAATACTCAACATAAATAAAACCAGAAATAGCTACTCAAACTAGGGGCGCCTCACTCAAACCGACTCTGCACCAGTTTCGTATCCTACCTCCCACCCATATACAGATTCCGTAGTTCAAGGGATTCTCTTACCACCTTCCAAGGGAGCCAAATTTGACAACATTGTTCATAGGTGTCCAACTTCTGTGATCGAAGAATCTCTATCCTTTCAATATGGTCTATCTCTGAGACCCACTCAATGGAGCATATGCCGACCACCAGTGGCACAGTATTACTGCCCTTGCAGCTGTCAGCCAGTGTCTCAAAAGGCCTTTTTTAATGCTTTTGTATGAGCCGTGTAGGATGGATAGTAAAGTCATTTGTGGCGTATTGGGAATAGTTACCCCAGTTGCACGAGTATGAAGCTGGAGTATCAAAACCCAAAAATTGTGTACTAAAGGTTATTCCCACCAAATATGTAATAAGGAACCTTTGGCAGAATGACAACGCCAACACAGGTCTGAGACATTTGGATATATCCGGTGAAGCAACAACGGACATCTATACCACCGAGAGAGAAGCTTAAAATTCATCTCGTGAGCCTTGGTTGCTAACGACATACTATGTGTGAGGTTAAACACTTTTTCCCATTCCTCTAGTTTAATTTGGACATTTAAGTCCATATTCCACTTATTTGTAAACTCCGGGAGACATGCATGGGGTCTAAGAATAAGGACCCCATACACTGCAGACAAAATATGTTCTGACACAGTTTCTTGTAGCAGAAGAGACTCAAAGGTATCTGGCTCTCTACTAAACACATCTATAGAAGGAAAGGAAGAAAGAAAAGACGTTAATTGCCAATATTCCAGTCAGTGTTTAATTGATTGCTGCTGAATAGGGATCTGATAGCAATGGGAGATCTCCCTGACAAAGAATTCGGGACATACGACGATTTGACTCCTTACTCCATAACAGAAAATGTCTCTGTGCCGTTGCACCCTGGAGAACCCTCGGTTACCAAACAGGGGTGTCATTAATCCCACTTTAGGGGAAAGTCCTAATTGGGTTTGTAATTTATCCCAGGTACGCAATAAATGTGCTGTAAGAAAGGACAAAGAGGAAGGTGGACCCCGGGCAGAGATATCTAGCCAGGGGAGCCCCTGGAGATCCAAAGGAGCAATTGACTGTTCTATGTGTACCCATTGTTTATGATGGGAATGATGGAACCAGTTTACTAGTCTAGTTAACACCGCTGCAACCTGGTAGGTTATTTAGGTCAGGTGCCCCTACTCCCCCCTTTGCTTTAGGGAGAGGTAAAATTCTCCTTTGCAGTCTAGGTCTATTGCATCCCCAGATAAACCTTGTAAAGGTAGATTGTAGAGTAGTAAAAAAGGAACGGGGGGCCACTATAGGTATAGTTTGGAAAAGATAGAGAAATGCGGTATTATATCCATTTTTAAAATATTAATCCTCCCAAACCTTGATCGTACTTTTTAAGGTCCTGTATTGTACGCTGCATAAGAGGGTAATAATTTTCTATATATCGCTTAGTAAGATCTTGTGGAATTTTTATGTCCAAGTATTTAAGTGTCGAGGTATAAATCTTAAATGGGAAATTATTCCCAAGAGCCTGAACTTGATGTGCTGACAGAGAAACATTAAGAACTTCTGATTTGGACAAATTTATTTCAAAGTTGCTCAAAGCTCCAAAACGTTGAAATTCATACAGAATAGATGGCATGGAGACATGTGGGTTGGTGACGTAGAGTAACAGATCGTCAGCAAATACTGCCAACTTCTCCTCCTGCCCGTCTAATGGTATGCCTGTAATACAAGGATTTTGTCTAAGAGCAGTTACCAGATGTTCCATTACTAGAACGAACAGGAGGGGAGACAGCGGACATCCCTTGCGCGTACCATTTTGAATAGGAAAGTTAGGAGATAATGATTGGTTGATCCGTATTCTTGCTCTCGGCTTAGTATAAAGTGCCATAATTTTCCCTAACAGGATTGGTCCTAGTCCTATTTAAACCAGAGTTTGTTCCAAAAATGGCCACCCAACACGATCAAATGCCTTCTCTGCATCCTGCTCAGTGTGGTCAGTTTTTAATAGGAAAGCAGAAGGACTGACAGGAACACCAAGGATTTCACACAAAAGAAGCGATACAAAGAGAACATGATACAAGTACATGGTACAGCATGTACATATTAGGACTATGACATGTTGGGGGTAACAAACACTTTAATGAATTTTTTTTTTTCGGCACTTTAAAGATGGATATCTCGATAAAGGCAGCAGCTGCTGCCATAGCCAAGGTATCCATCTTTTCAGTGAGCGGTCCTGTTAACGATAACAGTGGTCTCTGAGGCAGATTTGCTGCGAGATCACAGTTACTGGCGGTGGGAGAGGGGCCCTCCCACCGCTCTCCCGTGCCCTCTGCCGCTTACTGGAGCCGTCGGCAGCGGCGGAGGCAATCGGGACCTGTCCATGGCTGGGTATGGAGATGAGTGAGGGGAAGATGGCCCCCACCCGTCTCCGTACCATAGCAGGGCGGAAGCGATGTCAAAACGTCACTTCCACCTATACGTCTTAAAGGGACATTTTTTTGTTGCCATTTTTTCAAATGAAAATTTTTTTTTTTCTTTTATTGCATTTAAGTCCAAATATGAGATCTGAGGACTTTTTGACCCCAGATCTCATATTAAATAGGACCTGTCATGCTTTTTTCTATTACAAGGGATGTTTACATTCCTTGTAATAGGAATAAAAGTGACCCAAGTTAAAAAAAAAAGTGTAAAAATAAATAAAATCAACTAAAATAAATTAGAAAAAACATTTTTTAAAGCGCCCCGTCCCAACAAGCTCGCGCGCAGAAGCTAACGCATACGTGAGTAGCGCCCACATATGAAAATGGTGGTCAAACCACACATGTGAGGTATCGCTGCGATCGTTAGAGTAAGAGTAATAGTTCTAGCTATAGACCTCCTCTGTAACTTAAAACATGCAACCTGTAGAATTTTTTAAACGTCGCCTATGGAGATTTTTAAGGGTAAAAGTTTGACACCATTCCACGAGCAGGCGCAATTTTGAAGCGTGACATGTTGGGTATCAATTTACTCTGTGTAACATTATCTTTCACAATATTAAAAAAAATGGGCTAAATTGCAAAGACCACCATTTTATTCTCTAGGGTGTTAGAAAAAAAATATATAATGTTTGGGGTTCTAAGTAATTTTCTATCAAAAAAACTTGTTTGTAAATACCGAGTCTAAAAAAGAGGCTCGGTCTTTAAGTGGTTAATGAGCTATAGCAATTTCAGCGTGTTCAAAAAAATAAAAATAGAAAAGTAGAAAAAAAAATTAATATAAAAATTCCCCTGTCTAAAGGGTTGGGTATTTAAGGAGTCTGAATGACTCATAGTGGTTGTCAGGGGAACTTATTCGAGTTTTTGTGAAGTAGGTGTGTAATGTTTGGCAGTCAATTTAAAGGTTAGTCACTGTATCGTTGGAGCTTATGTTTTAGGAGTACCAAGTAGTTAGTTGAGTGCGGAAAGGCGGTTGAAATCTAAACCATTGTGGCTTCCAGATGGACTGCTTTATCTAAAGTAGGATTTATGTTTTACTCTAGGTAAATATCTGAATAAGGTATAGAGTTTTTGTATGTCTGAGGTCTTAGTAGGGTCCAGGGGTGTGATGGCGTGAAGCGTCATCTGAAACTGCCATTGGTTCAATTGTAGATTTGGATAGGAGGGGTAGGTCTTGCTTGCTGAGGAAGAGGTAGTCTAGGCGGGAGTATTTGTTGTGTGGGGCTGAGAAAAAGGTATAATCTTTATCTTGGGGATGTAATGTTCTCCACATATTATAAAGTGAAAGTTCTTTAAGGGAAAGTCTAATTTGTCACAGAGCATGAAACTAGAGGTGAGAGGTACCTGTTGAGGAGTCGATGAGGTGGTCAAGGAGAATGTTAAAGTCACCTCCTAAGACCAGGATTCCTGATTGGAAGGTGGTTAGTAAACGTGTGATTGATCTAAAGAACAGGACCTGGGAGGAGTTGGGACTATTCCATAACATGCCTTTTAGGAATACGTAGCGTCCATGTTCATCTGCTAGGGTGTCCGAAATTTGGAAGGTGAGGTTTTTGAATAGTAGTATGGAGGTTCCCTTTGTTTTGGAAGTTGAGGATGTTGTATGGTATGCTAGAGGATTGTTTTCAAGTTTGGGGATGGAGTTTGCTTTGAAATGGGTCTCCTGTAAAAATATAATGTCTGCCTTCATATTGTGCATGTTAGCTAGCATTTGCGATCTTTTTTCCAGGCTTATTGAGACCTTTTGCGTCTAGTGAGATCATTTTGAGTGATAGGGGTGTGGGCTTGGGTTGTGGGTTGGCCATGATGAATGACGTATGTAGGGCGTGAGGTGAGTAGGTGTTGCGTGTCAAGTTTTTAAAGTTACCTACCTTAGTGGGAATGAGGTTGATGGATCAGGAGGGAGAGAGAGATGGACAGAAGGTAGGAGTGGGTGGGTACAGGGAGGATAGGAAAGAGGGTAGGTGAGGTGGGAAAGGGTGGTTAGGTTAGGTAAGAGAGTGTGATGAAGAGACCTGGGGGGGTTCTGGGTGGATAAAGAAGGGTGGGGCAAAGGAGGTGAGGGTAGAGATGGGGTAAGAGAAGGAGTGGGAGGAAGAGTAGGGAGTAAATCCGGAGGTGAGTGTAGACAAGCTAGCTCACCCTGTCTGTGAGGGAAGGTCCGGAAAGGTTCAGCAAAAAACTTCCTAAGTTTGCTGGGTGTGGGAGTGGTAGGTTGAGGTCTCAAGATGGGTAGGGTCTCCTGTGTTACCTGTGAGGTCAGGTGTGTCTATGTGGAGGCTTAAAAGAGAGAAAAAAGAAAAAA
This sequence comes from Lithobates clamitans, assembly GCA_037952925.1. Lineage (NCBI taxonomy): Eukaryota > Metazoa > Chordata > Amphibia > Anura > Ranidae > Lithobates > Lithobates clamitans. The sequence continues at coordinate 10,831,565 of JBBGZY010000438.1, forward strand.
AGTTTTGATATGCAATCAGAGGGGTGACGCCTTTGGGTGTGTACATTAGCAGGTCAAGTTTAGTCTTATGAGGAACCAGTAACCAGTAACACAGAACAATAATAACAGCTCAAGAATAACAGTTCAACAGTTATATGGGTGTTCGGGGAGAATTACAAGGGGGTGCAAGAAAGTCTCAAAGCCTCATTAACACTTTAAGGAGGGGTCATTTTGTAGACCTTCGGTATGATCTGGAGGGGCAGCTTCATGCAAGATTTTTTAATGCATGAGTAGGAGCAAAGGTCATTGGCATATTGGGGTAATCAGGGCCAAATGGGAGGTGCTAGTAAGTGTCAGTCAGTGAGTTTTTTAACATCTCCTCTCGGAATCTCCCCTTTCAGGCACGTTATATGTTGGGATCGATGAGTCAAACAAACAAGCAATTAATCAAGCAAATGAACAAGCAATGGATCAAGGCATTTGGTAGGGTAATGGGTGGTGGATTGCTAGCGGGTATTGATATATCTTCATGCAGGGAGTGGGTTCATAGACAATGTTCTTCTGCAAAACACTTGGTGTACTTACTAGACAGGAACAGGGTTTTCCCAGATCTCGATCTAACGAATGATGGCATAGTAATGGGTGGGTGAAGGGCAAAGATGTGAAAAGATGGGTCTGGATGGGGGGATGGGATGAAGACATGATACATGGGGAAGGTAATGGGCAGGTGGGTAGATTTCCGTTGCAGATTTCTGTGCTTCATAAATCATTGTTTTCTGTTTGGTGCGAGAGATATTGGATGCGAATGTTGAGGGGTTTCAAGTGCTCAGTTCAATGTTCAATGAATAGGGCAACCGCTTATAGTTGGATCCGCAATTGTGGGATTGCTCAGTAAGGAGAGAGCCACCATGGTGATCTTGTGCTACTGACAGTGGCAAAAAGTTTCTGGGACTGAGAGTCAAGCTGGCTGATTATAATTGGAAGATGTTAAGATTGTTTCTCTCAGGGGGAATGGAATAGGGTCAGATGATAATTAGGCATAGAGGAAGTCTATAGGATATTGCAGGCGTTCGGAAACATGGGTAAGATAATGGGCCAAACAGAATCGTGCAATGAAGGAGCTGTTAATGATAGTGCAATACCAACCGTGATCCATTGCAATTGATCCATATTTAGAAGTTGTCCTCTTTAGTCAGATAGCCGGGCTCTTCGGTGCGGTGGAGAGGCTGTTGGGCTATCATTTCTTGGCATGCCATGGGCAGCTGGTGGAGAGTATTGTAGTGAGAGTGAGGTGGCAGCATCCTGGGCATCGCTGGATATCTTCCATTGAGGTGGCATTTCTTGTCATTGGAAGGCGAAAGTCGCTGTACCAATCAAGTAGATCCCCCTTTGGGATCACAGAACATTGCAAAAGTGTTCCAAATCCTCTGGAACTCCTAAAGTAACTGTGCAGCCTTGGTTTGTTACCAAGAGGCAGAAAGGAAACTTTCATCTGTAAGCAATTGATCTGGAGTGTAAGAGATCTAAGAGGGGTCTTAATTCTTTTTTACGCTGCAGCGTAATGTTTGAGAGGTCTTGGTAAATTTTTACTTCTGCTCCATGTGACATTATGCGACCTCTATTGCGTGCCATTCTCAGGATCTCTTCTTTTTGGGGGAAGCTAACCAGGCAGCAGGCAACATCCCGGGGAGGGTCGAGGGTCCCTGCCACGAGGTCTGAGGGCTCTGTGTAGGTTCTCAATTTCAATTGGAGCATCATGGGGCCTTTCTAGGATATCATTGAATAGGGCCAGTGTGATTTGAGTGAGCCTATTAGGCTCAATAGTTTCTGGCAATCCTCTCACCCTCAGATTCTGGCATCTGCCATGGTTGTCTAAATCTTCTAGATGACGGTGAAGTTCCCTCAGGTGCATGGAATGTGATTCAGTTACTTGTTGTACCTGACATAGAGAGGCATTATGGCGGGCTGTTGTCTTCTTCACCTCTTCCACTCTGCAGTGTATTGCCTGGATGTCCCCCCCGCAAGTCTGATATGGCAGAAAGGATGGCAATAAGGTGTGTAGTGTAGCAATACTTAAAGTTCCAGGCAAAAATTAAACTGCTTTTTTAACATAAGCACATCCCACCCACCCCACCCCCCTGGTTTTTGGATTTTTTTTTCATACCTTTTTGGTATGTTTTCTTCAGGACTTCCATCCCATGGCGCCGCAGTGAGGTATGTCACTTCTGCTTTTTTTTTTAACCCTCCTCCTTCCCCTGTCGCCTTCTGTGGCCTGTGTGTGTCCCAGAAGATGATGGGACCATTCAGAAAGCGACACACGACTTGCGTATGCGCAGTAGGAAACAGGCTGTTTAGCCACTTCATGTTTCCCTGTAAGGATGCCAGTGCCTGCACCCGGAGCCAATGGATGGGTCAACTTTGGGTGCCGACATTGCGGGCTTCCTGGGCAGGTAATTTTCCTTATATTAAAAGTCATCAGCTTCAGTATTTGTAGCTGCTGACTTAATTTTTTTTCACCCAGCCTGGAACTACACTTTAATGATGTCTGCTGCAGGATTTAAGAGAGGAAAGTACAGAATTTGCTAAACAACCTCTGAAAAGACCAGAGCTGAGACGTAGAAGTTGAAACTGGGAGAGTCTCAATGAGATAAACCAGTTAGGAAGAATTAACAATTTGAGCAAATTTATTCTCCCAAGTAGAGAAATGTAATAAGGATCCCATTGCTTCAACCTACAAGCTACTGTATATCCTGAAATAAAGCAGCATAGTTATCATTATACATAGTTTGATATATACCCAAGTATTTGAGGGCCTGGGGGCACCAGCAGAGAAGAGAATGTGAATAGGTGGGAAGGGATGTGCACTGAAAACACTTTGGTTTTGGTAGTATCAATTTTCGTAACCTGGTAAAGCCCAAAAAGGTGGACAATAATTTATGCAGGGTCGGAAGGGAAGTGAGAGGGTCTTTCAGAGTCAATAAAATATCATCTGCAAATAGAGTGAGCTTATATTCCCTCAGTCTCACAAACACCCTATGAATATTTGGATGAGACCTCATAGCTTCCGCCAGTGGTTCTAAGCAAAAAATAAAAGGCAATAGCTTACACCCTTGTCTGATTCCCCTTACTCATCTTGAATTCGTGGGATAGAAAGGAGGACAGCCAGACTTGGGATGTAGGACAAGAATAACCCCTTCCCGGCTTTCGGGGGTTATACCGGGATGATGCCCGCAGCTGCAGGCATGATCCCGGTACCGTTGTTTCGAGCGGGCGAGCGGCTATCCGTATATAACAACCGATGCGGCTAAAAGCCGCTCGGCTGTTATACCGGAGGAGCGTCCCCTCCCGCCGCCTCCCGCCTCTCTTACCCGGCCTCCCGTGCGATCGGGAGGCCCGGAGTCCGATCGGCTGCCTCCGGCGGCTGTGGGCGGGCTGGAACGAAGCTGTGGGTGGCTTTGTTCCAGCCTTCTCAATGTAAACGCGGAAGCGACGTCATGACGTCACTTCCTGTTTACTCGGCTACCAATGGCGCCGAATTTGAGAATTAAAAAAAATACACAGTATTCAGAATCGCCGTTTTTGGCGATCTGAATACTTTGAAGTGCAGAGGAGGAATCGGGGGTCTTTTAGACCCCTGATCCCTCCATAAAGAGTACCTGTCGCCACCTATTACTGTCACAAGGGATGTTTACATTCCTTGTGACAGCAATAAAAGTAAAAAAAAAAACATTTTTTTAAACACAATTTATAAGTATAAAAATAAATAAAATAAATTTAGAAAAAAAGTTTTTTAAAGCGTCCCCGTCCCCGCGAGCTCGCGCAGTGAAGAAAACGCATATGGACGTCGCGCCTGCATATGTAAACGGTGTTCAAATCACACATGTGAGGTATCTCCGCGATCGCCAGAGCGAGAGCAATAATTCTAGCCCTAGACCTCCTCTGTAACTCTAACCTGGTAACCGTAAAAAAAATTTAAAGCATCGCCTATGGAAATTCATAGCTACCATAGTTTGTCGCCATTCCAAGAGTGCGTGCAATTATAAAGCGTGACATGTTTGGTATCTATTTACTCGGCCTAACATCATCTTTCACATTATACAAAAACATTGGGGTAACTTTACTGTTTGGATTTTTAAAAATTCATGGAAGTGTCCCTTTTTCAAAAATTTGCGTTTAAAACACCGCTGTACAAATACCGTGTGATATAAAATATTGCAACAATCTCCATTTTATTCTCTAGATTCTCTGCTAAAAAATATATATATAATGTTTGGGGGTTCTAAGTAATTTTCTAGCAAAAAATATGGATTTTAACTTGTAAACACCAAATTTCAAAAATAGGCTTAGTCATGAAAGGGATAAAGTGCTTTTAAGGCATTGAAAAAGAGACCTTTAAATCCATAATATGTGAGGGTGGCAAACATGTAAGGCCAGCCAAGTCCGTTAAAATCTCAGGAGGGATTTTGGTCCCCTCTTCTTTACAGATCTTTACAGATCTTCTCTAAATCCTTAAATGCTTCTCCCATCCTTTGGAACTCCCTAACCCAATCTGTCCGACTGTCCCCTAATCTATCCATCTTTAGGTGATACCTGAAAACCCTTCTCTTCAAAGAAGCCTATCCTGCTTCTAACTAACACTGTTTTACTTCCTCCATCAGCTCACCCCCCCCCCCACAGCTATTACCTTTTGTATCAATTGACCCTTCCTTTTTATAGATTGTAAGCTCTAACGAGCAGGGCCCACCGCTTCCTCTTGTACCAAATTGTAATGTTACTCTAATGTCTGCCCTGTTGGCGCTATATAAAACCTGTATAATAATAATAATAATAAAGTGGATGTAAACCCTCACATATACCCAGTGAAGTTTACAGTCTGAGATGATACACAGGGATGAAACAAATCTCCCTACATAAGTTTTCATCTACTGTATCTGCTGTCTTCAACTTTATATATTCTTTAGAAAGTTCAGATCGTGTTAGGAGATTTTCTCTTCCTGTTTAACATGTAGTATGAAGTCAGAGCATACAGCCAAGACAGCCAAGGCAGCTGATTGGAGGAAAGGCACACACCCTCTCTCCACATAGGCAAAGACTCTGTGACACGGCAGGCTGCCTGCTAATCTATTTATAGCTCCCTCCCTGACACAAAATTCAGCCTGCTTTTATCTCATGTGTCGGAGAATTTGCCAGAAGTTATCATGCTAATAACAGAAGAAAGGGGCAGGAGACAGCTACGGGACAGTGCGTTGACGAGAGATAAGAAAAACCCTGCAGATATATGCGCCCAGCTCAATTTTCATGAATCAATTATACATCCACTTTAAGGTTTTTTAGCTGTCGCTTGGCAAATCAAAGTTTCAGCTCCCTCTATATAGTTTTTATATGATTAAGGTCTGGAGACTGGCTAAGGCACTCCATGACCTTAAAGTGCTTCTTTTTGAGCCACTCCTTTGTTGGCTTGGCGGTATGTTTTGAGTCATTGTCATGTTGAAAGACCCATCCATGACCCATCTTTAGTGTTCTGGCTGAGGGAAGCAGGTTCTCCTCCAAGATTTTACAATACATGGCCCCATTCAAAGGAGTGGCTCAAGAAGAAGCACATTAAGGTCATGGAGTGGCCTAGTCAGTCTCAAGACCTTAATCCTATAGAAAAATTATGGCGGGAGCTGAAACTTCAAGTTGCCAAGAGACAGCCATGAAACCTTATGGATTTAGAGAAGATCTTTAAAGAAGAGTGGGCCAAAATCTCTCCTGAGATGTGTGCAAACCTGGTAACCAAGAAATGTCTTATCTCTGTGCTTACCTACAAGGGTTTCTCCACCAAGTACTAAGTCATGTTTTGCTTGAGGATCAGATACTTGATCCTCACTGAGCTGTAACTTATTTTATAATATTTGTTTTATATGTTTTTTTTCTGGATTTTCGGTTGATATACTGTCTCTATCTTTTAAAATATACCTATAACCTATGATAAAAATTATAGACCCTTCGTTTATTTGAAAGCGGGCAAAGTTTTAAAATCTGCAAGGGTCAAATTATTATTTTTTCCACTGTGTAGGGTTATAATTATAGTCATAAATTAGGTGTGGGTGGGGGGCTAGGATTGTAAGATTTGTAAAAGGGAGGGTAAGGCAGGCCATCCAGGCCAGGGAACTTAATAGAGGGAGAGTGTTTGATCACCTCTTTAGATTCCTCAAAAGAAATACAGTATCAGCATTTTAAAGAGCCAGATTAGAGTAAGATAATCTGGGTAGTTTAAAGCCCTGTACACATGGGCAGAATATCAGGAGACAAAAGCCGGTTTAAAGAAAAAACAGACAACATTAGGCCCGTGTGTATATTGAGCTATCTGACAGACATCCTTCGGCTTCTTTTGGACGTGCATGCTGGAAAACCAGCATCCAACCGACTCCCGATCAGCGCTCTCTGCCAATGGCAGAGAACGCTGATCGAAGTGTTCTGGCGAGGGGCCGATCTCCTGTCAGAACTCAACAGCTCAGCGGGGGAGATCGCTGAACTAACCTAGCATGGTTAGTACAGCGGCTGTTTTTTTTCCTGCAACCGGCTTAAGAAGCAAAAAATGTGTTAAACTCCTCTTGTTTGGGGGGGGGGGGGGGGGTTATTTGGGACTAAGCATTTGTTCATCTTATGGTAGAAGTACCCAACAGTATTACCCACAGCCTGGAGGCAGTATATAGGAGTTCCATCGTGTTGAAAGAGAAGTGTTCACTAACATCGTGTGAGGCTTGTTAGAGTCATACAATTTTTGTTTTGTCCATAAAAGGGACTTGACTATTTCACTTATATCTACAGCTTTTATCTGCTTTTGAATCATGGTAGCAATGCTTAGGTGAGCCACTGTTGGGAAAGTCAAGAGTTGAGATTCTGCCTTATGCAACTGATATAATATGGATGTTTTAGAGAGACTGGCCTCTCGTCTCAAATGTGTCTCCACTGAAATGCATTGAACTCTGAGGCATTCTTTGTGTGCTTCCCACAAATTGGAGACCTGCTGCACAGTACCCTCATTAAACTGAAAAAAATTAGGTTAGTTCATGAGATAACTTTTTTCTAATGGTGGTATGTGAAGAAAATGTCCTTTATACACAGGCAGAATGTCAGGAGACATTTTGCCGGTACAAAAACCACCAGCTGAGATACTGTGTGTGTCGGTCCGTCCAACAGAAGACGGCCGTTCGGCCGGCTTCTGTCAGACGTGTATGCTAGAAAACCAACGGCTGAGAGCGCTGGTCAGAGTGTTCCGGCGGGAAGGGGGGGGCATCCCCCTGTCAGAACACAACAGCTCAGTGGGGGGAGATCGCTGGACTAACCTTGCATGGTTAGTACAGTGGCTCCAACCGGAGCTGACAGTTTTGCACGAATAAAAAGACTGTAGTGTGTATTAGGCTTTAAAGTGCCAATGACATGGTAATGATAATGATAATATACTTTATTGTCATCGTATACATACAACAAAATTAATCAGGATACTCTTTATACCAGCAATAAAACACTTCTCAACACAACCACACAGACATATTCTTAGCACATGCCCACATACAGTATCTGTTTAAATATAACAAAATATAAACTGTTATTTAAAAAAGTTGCACATTAAATTCCTAAGACTCTGTACCCAGTGGGGTTATGGACAATACAGCCCTAGGGAAAAAAAGTATACTTTAACCCTTTCCAGACCCTGCACGCAGATATACATCCTAACTTTGAAGAGGGATGTCTTTGTTATGGCAGCAGCTAGCTGCCATAACCCTGGTATCCTCTTCTTCGGCGGGCGGTCCAGTTTCCGATAATAGTGGTCTCTGTGGTTGATTCGCCGCGGGATCACTTTTATTGGCGGTGGGAGAGGGGCTGTCGGCAGTGGCGGAGGTGATTGGATCCTTATTCCTGCTAGGCATGGAGACGAGTGAGGGGAAGATGGCCCCCACCTGTCTCCATAGCACTGCAGGGCGGAAGCAATGTCAAAACATTACTTCCACCCATAGCTCTTAAAGGGCCATTTTTTTTTCAAATTACAACATTTATTTATTTATTTTTATTGCATGTTAGTGTAAATATGAGATCTAAGGTCTTTTTGACCCCCAGATCTCATATTTAAGAGGTCCTGTCATGCTTTTTTTTCTATTACAATGGATGTTTACATTCCTTGTAATAGGAATAAAAGTGACACATTTTTTTTTTAAAGAACAGTGTAAAAATAAAAAATAAAAGGTAAAATAAATAAGAAAAAACATTTTTTAAACGCACCCTGTCCTGCTGAGCTCACATGCAGAAGTGAATGCATACGTGAGTAGCGCCCGCATGTGAAAACGGTGTTCAAACCACATATGTGAGGTACTGCCGCGATCGGTAGAGCGAGAGCAATAATTCTAGACCTCCTCTTTAACTCAAAACATGTAACCTGTAGAATTTTTTAAACGTCGCCTATGGAGATTTTTAATTGTAAAAGTTTGTTGCCATCCCACGAGCTGGCGCAATTTTGAAGCGTGACATATTGGGTATCAATTTACTCAGCGTAACATTATCTTTTACAATATAAAAAACATTGGGCTAACTTTACTGTTGCCTTATTTTTTAATTCAAAAAAGTGTATTTTTTCCAAAAAAAGTGCGCCTTTAAGACCGCTGTGCAAATACAATGTGGAAAAGAAGAAAGGTAACAGCGCTCTCTGCAGGGACAACTCAATCCATACACCAGGTCCACTCACAGGTGCCGAGGCTCGATGTGTCCCAACACACTCCAATGCAACAGTAATAAGGAGAGCCGGCAAAACTGTAATCCTTGAAGTGTCGTTTATTGGTACAACAGAGTGACAATAAAACAATAAAGCTGATGCGTTTCGGCAATAGCCTTAGTCGTAGCTAGCTTGAAACAGATATGGCAAAATATATATATATACTCACATACACACAAGCAAACTCCATAACTACAAAATTGGCCTATCAGGTTAGTGTCACAGAAAATTAACATATTTGATTGATACCACCAATTATTCAAGTGGTTAGTGACTACACTACCATGTTTTTAGCCAGCATGAGAAGAGGGAGAGGAAAGAAAGGCAATATAAAAAGTAATTTTGTTGAGCCATTGTAAATACAAGGTGACAGAAAAAAAAATTCTAAGTAATTTTCTAGCAAAAAAATGTTTTTTACTTGTAAACAACAAGTCTCAGAAAGAGGCTTGGTCCTTAAGTGGTTAAGCGATTAGTGTCTGTTTTGAACATGCAATATCTTTTTCCAGGCAATGGGACAAACACACTGTAACCTGGATAGGTTGGATCACCACTAATAGCTTTTGCCCACTTTTTTAATGGGCTGGCATATGTTGTGTCCAAATTCGGTAGCTCTGTGCCTATGATCCATTGTACCATTTTCACCACACGAGACAGGCGCTTCTTATCCTCCGCCCTGCAGCTGGAATACCACACTACAGCACAATGGAAATAATACTCTCAATCAGGGCCGGTACAAGGGGTGGGCAGAAGGGGCGGATGCCCTGGGCGGGACCATTTACTGGAGGAAGGGGGGCGCTTGGGGCCGCTTTGATCTGTGGCTGCAGCGCTCCCCTCCCACCTCCTCCTCTTGTTTATCACACAGTGACGGGAGCACTGTGTGTCAGGGAGCTGGGTCTGTGTGTGTGTTCGGCGGCGCTGTAACAAGGTCCCACCTCCCTAGACCGGCTCATGTGGTAGCAGATTGAACCAGTGTTCCGCCTATCACACGAGCCGGTTTAGGGGGGGCTGTACCTTGTTATGGTGCTGCCGAACACACACACAGACCCAGCTATGTGACACACAGCGCTGTGGGAGATGTCTGCCAGGGCAGGCTATGGTGAGTCTGCATTCATAGGCACAGAGAGGCTGCTATTATGGGCACAGAGTGTCTGCGATTATAGGCAGAGAGGCTGCGATTATGGGCACTGAGAGGCTGTGAGTATGGGCAGAGAGGCTGCGATTATGGGCAGAGAGGCTGCGATTATGGGCAGAGAGGCTGCGATTATGGGCACAGAGAGGCTGCAATTATGGGCAGAGAGGCTGCGATTATGGGCACCGAGAGGCTGCGATTATGGGCAGAGAGGCTGTGATTATGGGCACCAAGAGACTGCAATTATGGGCAGAGAGGCTGCGATTATAAGCAGAGAGGCTGCGAATATGGGCACCGAGAGGCTGCGATTATGGGCACCGAGAGGCTGCAATTATGGGCAGAGAGGCTGCGATTATGGGCAGAGAGGCTGCGATTATGGTCACAGAGAGGCTGCAATTATGGGCACAGTGACACGGCATTGATGGGCACAGAGAGGCTGCAATTATGGGCACAGTGACACGGCATTGATGAGCACAGAGAGGCTGCATTTATGGGCACAGTGACATGGCATTGATGAGCACAGAGAGGCTGCAATTATGGGCACAGTGAGGCGGCATTGATGGGCACAGTGAGGCGGCATTGATGGGCACAGTGAGGTGACATTGATGGGCACTAGGGATGAGCCAAACACCCCCCGGTTCGGTTCGCACCAGAACCTGCGAACGGACCGAAAATTCGCACAAACTTTAGAACCCCATTGACGTCTATGGGACGCGAATATTCAAAATCAAAAGTGCTCATTTTAAAGGCTAATTTTCATGGTATTGTCCTAAAAATGGTTTGGGGACCCGGGTCCTGCCCCAGGGGACATGTATCAATGCAAAAAAAACTTTTAAAAATGGCCGTTTTTTCGGGAGCAGTGATTTTAATAATGCTTAAAATAAAAAAAAAAAAAAGTGAAATATTCCTTTAAATATCATACCTGGGGGGTGTCTATAATATTCCTGTAAAGTGGCGCGTGTTTCCTGTGCTTAGAACAGTCCCTGCACGAAATGTAATTTTTAAAGGAAAAAAAGTCATTTAAAACTGCTTGCGGTTGTAATGTCGGGTTCTGGCAATATGGATCAGTGAGACAAATGGCATGGGTACCCCCCAGTCCATTACCAGGCCCTGTGGGTCTTGTATGGATATTAAGGGGAATCCCGCACCCAAATTAAAAAAAGGAAAGGTGTGGGGCCACCAGGCCCTATATACTCTGAACAGCAGTATACAGGCGGTGAAAACAAGACAGGGACTGTAGGTTTGTTGTTAAGTAGAATCTGTTTGTAATTTTGAACGGGTAAATTTTTAACGTGTTTAACTCCAGCCAAAAAATCTTTTTTAAGCTTTTTGGAAAACACAGGGAAGGGTTATCACCCCTGTGACATTTGTTTTGCTCCTCTTCAGAATATTTCACCTCACTTTTTGTCCCAATGACAAATGTTTTTTGAAAATTTGGGGTTTTTTGTGAAACAAGGATTGGTGATAAAGCATCAGTGGAAAAGAGAAATGTTTTTCCCATATTAACTCTTATGCCCCGTACACACGGTCGGATTTTCCGACGGAAAATGTGTGATAGGACCTTGTTGTCGGAAATTCCGACCAAGTGTAGGCTCCATCACACATTTTCCATCGGATTTTCCGACACACAAGGTTTGAGAGCAGGCTATAAAATTTTCCGACAACAAAATCCGTTGTCGGAATTTCTGATCGTGTGTACACAAATCCAACACACAAAGTGCCACGCATGCTCAGAATAAATAAAGAGATGAAAGCTATTGGCTACTGCCCCGTTTATAGTCCCAACGTACGTGTTTTACTTCACCGCGTTCAGAATGATCGGATTTTCCGACAACTTTGTGTGACCGTGTGTATGCAAAACAACTTTGAGCCAACATCCATCGGAAAAAATCCTAGGATTTTGTTGTCGGAATGTCCGATCAATGTCCGACTGTGTGTACGGGGCATTACAGAAGAGAATTTCCCTTCCCAGGGGTAGATTTCATCTCACTTCCTGTTGTCTCCTTCCGTTTGCAAGTAGGAGTCATTTGTGAGTTGGATGTTTGAAAGTAGGGGCCTGCCCTATATACTCAGCAGAAATTTGGGCCTTAGGTGTTGTTGTGGCCACAACACTGTAAGCCCTCACAGGGCCCTGCTGTGAAATATTAGATCAAGAATTGTAATTACATGCCCCTGTTGAACAGGGGCAGGAAAATTGGGCCTTTGGTGGTGGTGTCAGTGCCACAACACTGTAAGTCCTCACTCGCTCTTGGTGGGCGCAAAAATGGGCCCTGCTGTGAAATATTAGATCAAGAATTGTAATCACATGCCCCTGTTGAACAAGGGCAGAAAAATTGGGCCTTTGGTGGTGGTGGTGCTGGTGCCACAACACTGTAGGTCCTCACTCGCTCTTGGTGGGCGCAGAAACGGGCCCTGCTGTGAAATATTAGATCAAGAATTGTAATTACATGCCATTGTTGAACAGGGGCTGAAACATGGGCCTTAGGCACTGGTGCTGGTGCCACAACACTGCAACCCCTCACAGATACTCTAGTTGGCACGCAGAAACGTGCCCTGCTGCAAACTATTGCATCAAAAATTGTAATTACACGCCCCTGTTAAACAGGGACTGAAAAATTAGGCCTTAAGCACTGGAGCTGGTGCCACAACACTGCAACCCCTTACAGATACTCTAGTTGAACCGCAGAAACGAGCCCTGCTGCAAAGTATTGCATCAAAAATTGTAATTACACGCCCCTGTTAAACAGGGGCTGAAAAATTGGGCCTTAGGCACTGGTGGCGGCGCCCAGAACCAAAAATGTTCTTACAAGCTATCAGCATGATCATTGAGGAGGAAGAGGATAATTACTCAGGATAGTCACTCAGCATCAGTATAGGCAGTCTTTAAAGGGATCTGAGATTTCAAAAAAAATTATTCGGTTACATCAGCATCAGGTGCTTGGTAGCTGGTGGTGATCCAAGACTGATTCATTTTTATGAAGGTCAGTCGATCGACCAAGTTGGTGGACAGACGCACCCTGTGATCGGTTACAAAGCCTCCAGCAGCACTGAATGTGCGTTCCGAAAGAATGCTGGATGCAGGACAGGCCAGTAGCTCAATTGCATACTGTGCAAGCTCTGGCCAGTGATCCAGCCTCAAGACCCAGTAACCCACAGGATTTTCGGTTGGAAAGGTGTCCCGATCTTGCCCCCAGGTATTCCTGCACCATGTAAAACAGATGCTGGCGATGGTTGCTGGAAACGATCATACCTTGGGGCTGCGGACTAAAAAATTGTCTGAACGCATCGGTCAGACGGCCACCTTCTCCACCGCTCCTTCTTTAACTGACCGAAGCCTCAGCAACAGGTTGTCCAGAAACAGGAGTTTGTAACCTCCCAGTCTCTGGGAACACGTTGCACAGACCTTTCTGCAAGGCCTCCCGAAGATGTTTCATCCTCTGCTCCCTCTGCGACGGCAAAATAACGTCCACAACCTTACCCTTGAAACGTGGATCAAGGAGGGTTTCCAGCCAGTATTGGTCCTTCTCCTTGATACCAGGAATACGAGGATCCTTACGCAGGCTTTGCAGAATCAGGGAGGCCATGCAGCGTAGGTTTGCTGAGGCATTCGGTCTGGAGTCCTCTGGGTCACTAAGGACGACATGGTCCGTAGCCACCTCCTCCCAGGACGTACAAGTCCATGTGTTTCTTGGAACTGATCCCTTAAAGACTGCTGCTAATGCTGAGTGCCAGGCTCCACCTCCATACTGACACAATCCTCCTCCTCCTCCTCCTCTTCCTGTGTGATCGGCGGGCACGCAGGAACACTGTCTGGATAAAGGGGGCCTTGAGAGCTAAGGAAGTCCTCCTCTTCCTGCCTCTGTTCTGCCTCAAGTGCCCTGTCTATTATTCCACTCAGCGTGTGCTCCAACAGGTGGACAAGGGGGACAGTGTCACTTATGCATGCACTGTCACTGCTCACCATCCTCGTGGCCTCCTCAAATGGTGACAGGACAGTGCATGCATCCCTGATCATGGCCCACTGGCGTGGGGAAAAAAAAACAAGCTCCCCTGACCCTGTCCTGGTGCCATAGTCGCACAGGTACTCATTGATGGCCCTCTGCTGTGTGTGCAGCCGCTGCAGCATGGCCAACGTTGAGTTCCACCTGGTGGGAATGTCACAGAATAGGCGGTTCTTGGGCAGGTTAAACTCCTTTTGGAGGTCCGCCAGCCGAGCACTGGCATTATATGACCGGTGGAAATGCACACAGACTTTCCTGGCCTGCCTCAGGATATCCTGTAAGCCCGGGTACCTGCCCAAGAACCGCTGCACCACCAAGTTAAGGACGTGAGCCAAACAGGGCACATGGGTCATTTGTCCCTGTCGGAGGGCAGAGAGGAGGTTGGTGCCAATGTCGCAAACCACCATTCCTGCCTTAAGTTGGCGTGGCGTCAACCACCTCTGAACCTGCCCCTGCAGAGCTGACAGAACCTCTGCCCCAGTGTGGCTCCTGTCCCCCAAGCACACAAGCTCAAGCACGGCATGGCATCTTTTGGCCTGCATACATGCGTAGCCCCTTGAACGCCTACGGAGCACCGCTGGTTCCGAGGACAAAGCACAGGAAGAGGCCATGGAGGAATAAGAAGAGGAGGGTGTGGAGGAGAGAGGTGTGTCACAATCATTAGTAGTGGCATTTTGGGGGCGTGGTGGCGGAACAACCTCCAACACTACTACACCTTGTCCTGCATCCTTCCCAGCTGCCAGCAGAGTCACCCAATGCGCTGTGAAACTTAGGTAACGTCCCTGTCCATACCGCTGACCGCCCTGTCCAGCGAGGCATGAACATTGCCTTCCACATGCCGGTAGAGAGCCGGAATCGCCTTCCTTGAGAAAAAGTGGTGTTTGGGTACCTGCCACTGAGGAACCGCACATTCCACAAACTCACGGAAGGGGGCAGAGTCTACCAACTGAAAAGGCAGCAGTTGAAGTGCTAGCAATTTTGCCAAGCTAGCATCCAACCGCTGGGCATGTGGATGGCTGGGAGCGAACTTCTTTTTGCGGTGCAGCAGCTGGGGCAGGGAAATTTGCCTGGTACAATCTGACGTCGGTGTACCGAAAGCAGATTGCCCACAAGTACTTGGCTGTGACACACCTAATTCTACACCTTCATTCCTCTCAGTGCAGGTCTCAGAAAGGACTGAAGGTATAGTGGGGTTGGAGAGCTCAGCTGATGAGGAGCAAGGAGAGGTCCTCTTTGTTCTTTGGTGTGGGTCTTTTAGATACGCTTGCCAACGAACTGCATGGCAGGTCAACATATGTCTGGTCAAGCATGTGGTGCCCAAGCGGGAGATGTTTTGGCCACGCGAGATACGCTTGAGACATATAATGCAAATAGCAGTGGTGTGATCTGATGCACTCGTCTCAAAAAAGGCCCACACCAAAGAACTTTTTGAATAACGTGCAGAGACTGCAGCGCCTGCACATGCAGAGCTCTGGAGTGTGATGCAGTCAGTGTGCTCCCCTTAGGCTGGCCCCTGGAGGGCATCCTGCCTCGTTGGTGATATGCCTCCTCCTCTCTCCTATCAGGCACCCACGTTGAGTCAGTGACCTCATCATCCCCTCCCTCCTCATCACTGAAGCAAACCTGGCAGTATGCTGCAGCAGGGGGAGCATGACTGCCAGATTGCTGTCCTTCTTGGGCACCCCCTCTGTCCGTGTTCACGTTACTGCCTTCATCTAACTTAGTATCATCATCAGAGCCTTCCAAACACTGGGCGTCCTCCTGGAGCATGTACCCAACACTGTGGTCAAACAGTTCGAGAGACTCCTCAGGAGGACATGGTGGGGCTAGGGAAGGAGTTACTGATGACATTGAGCCAAGGAAAGAGGCCGCTGCTTTTCCAGACAAAGTACCCTGAGCATGGGTGAGAGAGGATGAGGAGGATGAGGATGGCTTGGTCATCCACTCGACCAAGTCTTCCGCATGTTGCGGCTCAACGTGGCCAGCTGCCTAAAAAAAGGCCAAGCATGTCCCACGGCCACGTGCTGATGAGGATGCACCGTCTCCACGACTAGCACTGTAGCCTCTAGACACAGAGCCTGCTTGCCCTCTTTTATTGGCTTGTGACTGTCTGCCTCTCCTTGTTGGCCTTCCAGACATACTAATGGCCTGTAGCTGCACTAAGCTGGGATATATATATATATATATATATATATATATATATATATATATATATATATATATATATATATATATATATTATATGTACTGATACTGCAGCTAGCAAAATCAACTGCCTGCCTGTAGTATGAGAACACCACCAACCTTCTACAGGTAGCTTTAGGTGAACACTGTGCAGAGCTCACCAAAAACTAACTTGTAGCTTATTTAGCTGCCTGTGGTAGTGATAGGATCAGGAAAACACCACCAACCTTCTACAGGTAGCTTTAGGTGATCACTGTGCAGAGCTCACCAAAAAATAACTTGTAGCTTATTTAGCTGCCTGCGGTAGTGATAGGATCAGGAAAACACCACCAACCTTCTACAGGTAGCTTTAGCTGAACACTGTGCTGAGCTCGCCAAAAAATAACTTGTAGCTTATTTAGCTGCCTGCGGTAGTGATAGGACCAGGAAAACACCACCAACCTTCTACAGGTAGCTTTAGCTGAACACTGTGCCGAGCTCGCACTACAGTAACTTGTAGCTTATTTAGCTGCCTGCGGTAGTAATAGGATCAGGAAAACACCACCAACCTTCTACAGGTAGCTTTAGCTGAACACTGTGCAGAGCTTGCACTACACTAACTTGTAGCTTATTTAGCTGCCTGCGGTAGTGATAGGATCAGGAAAACACCACCAACCTTCTACAGGTAGCTTTAGCTGAACACTGTGCAGAGTTTGCCAAAAACTAACTTGTAGCTTATTTAGCTGCCTGCGGTAGTGATAGGACCAGGAAAACACCACCAACCTTCTACAGGTAGCTTTAGGTGAACACTGTGCAGAGCTTGCCAAAAACTAACTAGTAGCCTATTTAGCTGCCTGCGGTAGTGATAGGATCACGAAAACACCACCAACCTTCTACAGGTAGCTTTAGGTGAACACTGTGCAGAGCTCCCCAAAAACTAACTAGTAGCTTATTTAGCTGCCTGCGGTAGTGATAGGATCAGGAAAACACCACCAACCTTCTACAGGTAGCTTTAGCTGAACATTGTGCAGAGCTCGCCAAAAACTAACTTGTAGCTTATTTAGCTGCCTGCGGTAGTGATAGGATCAGGAAAACACCACCAACCTTCTACAGGTAGCTTTAGGTGAACACTGTGCAGAGCTTGCCAAAAAATAACTAGTAGCTTATTTAGCTACCTGCGGTAGTGATAGGATCAGGAAAACACCACCAACCTTCTACAGGTAGCTTTAGGTGAACACTGTGCAGAGCTTGCCAAAAAATAACTTGTAGCTTATTTAGCTGCCTGCGGTAGTGATAGGATCAGGAAAACACCACCAACCTTCTACAGGTAGCTTTAGCTGAACACTGTGCTGAGCTCGCCAAAAAATAACTTGTAGCTTATTTAGCTGCCTGCGGTAGTGATAGGATAAGGAAAACACCACCAACCTTCTACAGGTAGCTTTAGGTGAACACTGTGCAGAGCTTGCCAAAAAATAACTTGTAGCTTATTTAGCTGCCTGCGGTAGTGATAGGATCAGGAAAACACCACCAACCTTCTTCAGGTAGCATTAGGTGAACACTGTGCTGAGCTCGCCAAAAAATAACTTGTAGCTTATTTAGCTGCCTGCGGTAGTGATAGGATCAGGAAAACACCACCAACCTTCTACAGATAGCTTTAGGTGATCACTGTGCAGAGCTCACCAAAAAATAACTTGAAGCTTATTTAGCTGCCTGCAGTAGTGATAGGATCAGGAAAACACCACTAACCTTCTACAGGTAGCTTTAGGTGAACACTGTGCAGAGCTCACCAAAAAATAACTTGTAGCTTACTTAGCTGCCTGCGGTAGTGATAGGATCAGGAAAACACCACCGACCTTCTACAGGTAGCTTTAGCTGAACACTGTGCAGAGCTCGCACTACAGTAACTTGTAGCTTATTTAGCTGCCTGTGGTAGTAATAGGATCAGGAAAACACCACCAACCTTCTACAGGTAGCTTTAGCTGAACGCTGTGCAGAGCTTGCACTACACTAACTTGTAGCTTATTTAGCTGCCTGCGGTAGTGATAGGATCAGGAAAACACCACCAACCTTCTACAGGTAGCTTTAGCTGAACACTGTGCAGAGCTCGCCAAAAACTAACTTGTAGCTTATTTAGCTGCCTGCGGTAGTGATAGGATCAGGAAAACACCAGCAACCTTCTACAGGTAGCTTTAGGTGAACACTGTGCAGAGCTTGCCAAAAACTAACTAGTAGCCTATTTAGCTGCCTGCGGTAGTGATAGGATCACGAAAACACCACCAACCTTCTACAGGTAGCTTTAGGTGAACACTGTGCAGAGCTCGCCAAAAACTAACTAGTAGCTTATTTAGCTGCCTGCGGTAGTGATAGGATCAGGAAAACACCACCAACCTTCTACAGGTAGCTTTAGCTGAACACTGTGCAGAGCTCACCAAAAACCAACTTGTAGCTTATTTAGCTGCCTGCGGTAGTGATAGGATCAGGAAAACACCACCAACCTTCTACAGGTAGCTTTAGGTGAACACTGTGCAGAGCTTGCCAAAAAATAACTAGTAGCTTATTTAGCTGCCTGCGGTAGTGATAGGATCAGGAAAACACCACCAACCTTCTACAGGTAGCTTTAGCTGAACACTGTGCTGAGCTCGCCAAAAAATAACTTGTAGCTTATTTAGCTGCCTGCGGTAGTGATAGGATAAGGAAAACACCAACAACCTTCTACAGGTAGCTTTAGGTGAACACTGTGCAGAGCTTGCCAAAAAATAACTTGTAGCTTATTTAGCTGCCTGCGGTAGTTATAGGATCAGGAAAACACCACCAACCTTCTTCAGGTAGCATTAGGTGAACACTGTGCTGAGCTCGCCAAAAAATAACTTGTAGCTTATTTAGCTGCCTGCGGTAGTGATAGGATCAGGAAAACACCACCAACCTTCTACAGATAGCTTTAGGTGATCACTGTGCAGAGCTCACCAAAAAATAACTTGAAGCTTATTCAGCTGCCTGCGGTAGTGATAGGATCAGGAAAACACCACTAACCTTCTACAGGTAGCTTTAGTTGAACACTGTGCAGAGCTCACCAAAAAATAACTTGTAGCTTACTTAGCTGCCTGCGGTAGTGATAGGATCAGGAAAACACCACCGACCTTCTACAGGTAGCTTTAGCTGAACACTGTGCAGAGCTCGCACTACAGTAACTTGTAGCTTATTTAGCTGCCTGTGGTAGTAATAGGATCAGGAAAACACCACCAACCTTCTACAGGTAGCTTTAGCTGAACGCTGTGCAGAGCTTGCACTACACTAACTTGTAGCTTATTTAGCTGCCTGCGGTAGTGATAGGATCAGGAAAACACCACCAACCTTCTACAGGTAGCTTTAGCTGAACACTGTGCAGAGCTCGCCAAAAACTAACTTGTAGCTTATTTAGCTGCCTGCGGTAGTGATAGGATCAGGAAAACACCAGCAACCTTCTACAGGTAGCTTTAGGTGAACACTGTGCAGAGCTTGCCAAAAACTAACTAGTAGCTTATTTAGCTGCCTGCGGTAGTGATAGGATCACGAAAACACCACCAACCTTCTACAGGTAGCTTTAGGTGAACACTGTGCAGAGCTCGCCAAAAACTAACTAGTAGCTTATTTAGCTGCCTGCGGTAGTGATAGGATCAGGAAAACACCACCAACCTTCTACAGGTAGCTTTAGCTGAACACCGTGCAGAGCTCGCCAAAAACTAACTTGTAGCTTATTTAGCTGCCTGCGGTAGTGATAGGATCAGGAAAACACCACCGACCTTCTACAGGTAGCTTTAGGTGAACACTGTGCAGAGCTCGCCAAAAAATAACTAGTAGCTTATTTAGCTGCCTGCGGTAGTGATAGGATCAGGAAAACACCACCAACCTTCTACAGGTAGGTTTAGGTGAACACTGTGCAGAGCTTGCCAAAAAATAACTTGTAGCTTATTTAGCTGCCTGCGGTAGTGATAGGATAAGGAAAACACCACCAACCTTCTACAGGTAACTTTAGGTGAACACTGTGTAGAGCTTGCCAAAAAATAACTTGTAGCTTATTTAGCTGCCTGTGGTAGTGATAGGATCAGGAAAACACCACCAACCTTCTACAGGTAGCTTTAGGTGAACACTGTGCTGAGCTCGCCAAAAAATAACTTGTAGCTTATTTAGCTGCCTGCGGTAGTGATAGGATAAGGAAAACACCACCAACCTTCTACAGGTAGCTTTAGCTGAACACTGTGCAGAGCTTGCCAAAAAATAACGTGTAGCTTATTTAGCTGCCTGCGGTAGTGATAGGATCAGGAAAACACCACCGACCTTCTACAGGTAGCTTTAGGTGAACACTGTGCTGAGCTCGCCAAAAAATAACTTGTAGCTTATTTAGCTGCCTGCGGTAGTGATAGGATCAGGAAAACACCACCGACCTTCTATAGGTAGCTTTAGCTGAACACTGTGCAGAGCTTGCACTACACTAACTTGTAGCTTATTTAGCTGCCTGCGGTAGTGATAGGATCAGGAAAACACCACCAACCTTCTACAGGTAGCTTTAGCTGAACACTGTGCAGAGTTTGCCAAAAACTAACTTGTAGCTTATTTAGCTGCCTGCGGTAGTGATAGGACCAGGAAAACACCACCAACCTTCTACAGGTAGCTTTAGGTGAACACTGTGCAGAGCTTGCCAAAAACTAACTAGTAGCCTATTTAGCTGCCTGCGGTAGTGATAGGATCACGAAAACACCACCAACCTTCTACAGGTAGCTTTAGGTGAACACTGTGCAGAGCTCCCCAAAAACTAACTAGTAGCTTATTTAGCTGCCTGCGGTAGTGATAGGATCAGGAAAACACCACCAACCTTCTACAGGTAGCTTTAGCTGAACATTGTGCAGAGCTCGCCAAAAACTAACTTGTAGCTTATTTAGCTGCCTGCGGTAGTGATAGGATCAGGAAAACACCACCAACCTTCTACAGGTAGCTTTAGGTGAACACTGTGCAGAGCTTGCCAAAAAATAACTAGTAGCTTATTTAGCTACCTGCGGTAGTGATAGGATCAGGAAAACACCACCAACCTTCTACAGGTAGCTTTAGGTGAACACTGTGCAGAGCTTGCCAAAAAATAACTTGTAGCTTATTTAGCTGCCTGCGGTAGTGATAGGATCAGGAAAACACCACCAACCTTCTACAGGTAGCTTTAGCTGAACACTGTGCTGAGCTCGCCAAAAAATAACTTGTAGCTTATTTAGCTGCCTGCGGTAGTGATAGGATAAGGAAAACACCACCAACCTTCTACAGGTAGCTTTAGGTGAACACTGTGCAGAGCTTGCCAAAAAATAACTTGTAGCTTATTTAGCTGCCTGCGGTAGTGATAGGATCAGGAAAACACCACCAACCTTCTTCAGGTAGCATTAGGTGAACACTGTGCTGAGCTCGCCAAAAAATAACTTGTAGCTTATTTAGCTGCCTGCGGTAGTGATAGGATCAGGAAAACACCACCAACCTTCTACAGATAGCTTTAGGTGATCACTGTGCAGAGCTCACCAAAAAATAACTTGAAGCTTATTTAGCTGCCTGCAGTAGTGATAGGATCAGGAAAACACCACTAACCTTCTACAGGTAGCTTTAGGTGAACACTGTGCAGAGCTCACCAAAAAATAACTTGTAGCTTACTTAGCTGCCTGCGGTAGTGATAGGATCAGGAAAACACCACCGACCTTCTACAGGTAGCTTTAGCTGAACACTGTGCAGAGCTCGCACTACAGTAACTTGTAGCTTATTTAGCTGCCTGTGGTAGTAATAGGATCAGGAAAACACCACCAACCTTCTACAGGTAGCTTTAGCTGAACGCTGTGCAGAGCTTGCACTACACTAACTTGTAGCTTATTTAGCTGCCTGCGGTAGTGATAGGATCAGGAAAACACCACCAACCTTCTACAGGTAGCTTTAGCTGAACACTGTGCAGAGCTCGCCAAAAACTAACTTGTAGCTTATTTAGCTGCCTGCGGTAGTGATAGGATCAGGAAAACACCAGCAACCTTCTACAGGTAGCTTTAGGTGAACACTGTGCAGAGCTTGCCAAAAACTAACTAGTAGCCTATTTAGCTGCCTGCGGTAGTGATAGGATCACGAAAACACCACCAACCTTCTACAGGTAGCTTTAGGTGAACACTGTGCAGAGCTCGCCAAAAACTAACTAGTAGCTTATTTAGCTGCCTGCGGTAGTGATAGGATCAGGAAAACACCACCAACCTTCTACAGGTAGCTTTAGCTGAACACTGTGCAGAGCTCACCAAAAACCAACTTGTAGCTTATTTAGCTGCCTGCGGTAGTGATAGGATCAGGAAAACACCACCAACCTTCTACAGGTAGCTTTAGGTGAACACTGTGCAGAGCTTGCCAAAAAATAACTAGTAGCTTATTTAGCTGCCTGCGGTAGTGATAGGATCAGGAAAACACCACCAACCTTCTACAGGTAGCTTTAGCTGAACACTGTGCTGAGCTCGCCAAAAAATAACTTGTAGCTTATTTAGCTGCCTGCGGTAGTGATAGGATAAGGAAAACACCAACAACCTTCTACAGGTAGCTTTAGGTGAACACTGTGCAGAGCTTGCCAAAAAATAACTTGTAGCTTATTTAGCTGCCTGCGGTAGTTATAGGATCAGGAAAACACCACCAACCTTCTTCAGGTAGCATTAGGTGAACACTGTGCTGAGCTCGCCAAAAAATAACTTGTAGCTTATTTAGCTGCCTGCGGTAGTGATAGGATCAGGAAAACACCACCAACCTTCTACAGATAGCTTTAGGTGATCACTGTGCAGAGCTCACCAAAAAATAACTTGAAGCTTATTCAGCTGCCTGCGGTAGTGATAGGATCAGGAAAACACCACTAACCTTCTACAGGTAGCTTTAGTTGAACACTGTGCAGAGCTCACCAAAAAATAACTTGTAGCTTACTTAGCTGCCTGCGGTAGTGATAGGATCAGGAAAACACCACCGACCTTCTACAGGTAGCTTTAGCTGAACACTGTGCAGAGCTCGCACTACAGTAACTTGTAGCTTATTTAGCTGCCTGTGGTAGTAATAGGATCAGGAAAACACCACCAACCTTCTACAGGTAGCTTTAGCTGAACGCTGTGCAGAGCTTGCACTACACTAACTTGTAGCTTATTTAGCTGCCTGCGGTAGTGATAGGATCAGGAAAACACCACCAACCTTCTACAGGTAGCTTTAGCTGAACACTGTGCAGAGCTCGCCAAAAACTAACTTGTAGCTTATTTAGCTGCCTGCGGTAGTGATAGGATCAGGAAAACACCAGCAACCTTCTACAGGTAGCTTTAGGTGAACACTGTGCAGAGCTTGCCAAAAACTAACTAGTAGCTTATTTAGCTGCCTGCGGTAGTGATAGGATCACGAAAACACCACCAACCTTCTACAGGTAGCTTTAGGTGAACACTGTGCAGAGCTCGCCAAAAACTAACTAGTAGCTTATTTAGCTGCCTGCGGTAGTGATAGGATCAGGAAAACACCACCAACCTTCTACAGGTAGCTTTAGCTGAACACCGTGCAGAGCTCGCCAAAAACTAACTTGTAGCTTATTTAGCTGCCTGCGGTAGTGATAGGATCAGGAAAACACCACCGACCTTCTACAGGTAGCTTTAGGTGAACACTGTGCAGAGCTCGCCAAAAAATAACTAGTAGCTTATTTAGCTGCCTGCGGTAGTGATAGGATCAGGAAAACACCACCAACCTTCTACAGGTAGGTTTAGGTGAACACTGTGCAGAGCTTGCCAAAAAATAACTTGTAGCTTATTTAGCTGCCTGCGGTAGTGATAGGATAAGGAAAACACCACCAACCTTCTACAGGTAACTTTAGGTGAACACTGTGTAGAGCTTGCCAAAAAATAACTTGTAGCTTATTTAGCTGCCTGTGGTAGTGATAGGATCAGGAAAACACCACCAACCTTCTACAGGTAGCTTTAGGTGAACACTGTGCTGAGCTCGCCAAAAAATAACTTGTAGCTTATTTAGCTGCCTGCGGTAGTGATAGGATAAGGAAAACACCACCAACCTTCTACAGGTAGCTTTAGCTGAACACTGTGCAGAGCTTGCCAAAAAATAACGTGTAGCTTATTTAGCTGCCTGCGGTAGTGATAGGATCAGGAAAACACCACCGACCTTCTACAGGTAGCTTTAGGTGAACACTGTGCTGAGCTCGCCAAAAAATAACTTGTAGCTTATTTAGCTGCCTGCGGTAGTGATAGGATCAGGAAAACACCACCGACCTTCTATAGGTAGCTTTAGCTGAACACTGTGCAGAGCTCGCACTACAGTAACTTGTAGCTTATTTAGCTGCCTGCGGTAGTAATAGGATCAGGAAAACACCACCAACCTTCTACAGGTAGCTTTAGCTGAACACTGTGCAGAGCTCGCCAAAAACTAACTTGTAGCTTATTTCGCTGCCTGCGGTAGTGATAGGATCAGGGAAACACCACCAACCTTCTAAAGGTAGCTTTAGCTGAACACTGTGCAGAGCTCGCCAAAAACTAACTTGTAGCTTATTTAGCTGCCTGCGGTAGTGATAGGATCAGGAAAACACCACCAACCTTCTACAGGTAGCTTTAGGTGAACACTGTGCAGAGCTCGCCAAAAACTAACTAGTAGCTTATTTAGCTGCCTGCGGTAGTGATAGGATCAGGAAAACACCATCAACCTTCTACAGGTAGCTTTATGTGAACACTGTGCAGAGCTTGCCAAAAAATAACTTGTAGCTTATTTAGCTGCCTGCGGTAGTGATAGGATAAGGAAAACACCACCAACCTTCTACAGGTAGCTTTAGGTGAACACTGTGCAGAGGTCACACGAAACTAACTTGTAGCTTTAGCTGAACACTGTGAGCAGGACGCACTAACTTGTAGCTTTAGCTGAACACTGTGTAGAGGTCGCACTACACTAACTTGTAGTTTTAGCTGAACACTGTGAGGAGGACGCACTACACTAACTTGTAGCTTTAGTTGAACATTGTGCAGAGGTCGCATTACACTAACTTGTAGTTTTAGCTGAACACTGTGAGGAGGACACACTACACCAACTTGTAGCTTTAGCTGAACACTGTGAGGAGGACGCACTACCCTTACTTGTAGCTTTAGTTGAACACTGTGCAGAGGTCACACTAAACTAACTTGTAGCTTTAGCTGAACACTGTGAGGAGGACGCACTAACTTGTAGCTTTAGCTGAACACTGTGTAGAGGTCGCACTACACTAACTTGTAGTTTTAGCTGAACACTGTGAGGAGGACGCACTACACTAACTTGTAGCTTTAGTTGAACACTGTGCAGAGGTCGCACTACACTAACTTGTAGTTTTAGCTGAACACTGTGCAGAGGTCTCACTACACTAACTTGTAGTTTTAGCTAACTTGTAGCTTTAACTGAACACTGTGCAGAGGTCACACTAAACTAACTTGTAGCTTTAGCTGAACACTGTGGGGAGGACGCACTAACTTGTAGCTTTAGCTGAACACTGTGTAGAGGTCGCACTACACTAACTTGTAGTTTTAGCTGAACACTGTGAGGAGGACGTACTACACTAACTTGTAGCTTTAGTTGAACACTGTGCAGAGGTCGCACTACACTAACTTGTAGTTTTCGTTGAACACTGTGAGGAGGACACACTACACCAACTTGTAGCTTTAGCTGAACACTGTGAGGAGGACGCACTACCCTTACTTGTAGCTTTAGCTGAACACTGTGCAGAGGTCACACTAAACTAACTTGTAGCTTTAGCTGAACACTGTGAGGAGGACGCACTAACTTGTAGCTTTAGCTGAACACTGTGTAGAGGTCGCACTACACAAACTTGTAGTTTTAGCTGAACACTGTGAGGAGGACGCACTACACTAACTTGTAGCTTTAGTTGAACACTGTGCAGAGGTTGCACTACACTAACTTGTAGTTTTAGCTGAACACTGTGCAGAGGTCTCACTACACTAACTTGTAGTTTTAGCTAACTTGTAGCTTTAGCTGAACACTGTGCAGAGGTCACACTAAACTAACTTGTAGCTTTAGCTGAACACTGTGAGGAGGACGCACTACACAAACTTGTAGCTTTAGCTGAACACTGTGCAGAGGTCGCACTACAATAACTTGTAGTTTTAGCTGAACACTGTGAGGAGGATGCACTACCCTAACTTGTAGCTTTAGCTGAACACTGTGCAGAGGTCACACTAAACTAACTTGTAGCTTTAGCTGAAAACTGTGAGGAGGACGCACAACCCTAACTTGTAGCTTTAGCTGAACACTGTGCAGAGGTCTCACTACACTAACTTGTAGTTTTAGCTAACTTTTAGCTTTAGCTGAACACTGTGCAGAGGTCTCACTACAATAACTTGTAGTTTTAGCTGAACACTGTGAGGAGGACGCACTACCCTAACTTGTAGCTTTAGCTGAACACTGTGCAGAGGTCGCACTACAATAACTTGTAGTTTTAGCTGAACACTGTGAGGAGGACGCACTACCCTAACTTGTAGCCTTAGCTGAACACTGTGCAGAGGTCACACTAAACTAACTTGTAGCTTTAGCTGAACACTGTGAGGAGGACGCACTACCCTAACTTGTAGCTTTAGCTGAACACTGTGCAGAGGTCGCACTACAATAACTTGTAGTTTTAGCTGAACACTGTGAGGAGGACGCACTACCCTAACTTGTAGCTTTAGCTGAACACTGTGCAGAGGTCACACTAAACTAACTTGTAGCTTTAGCTGAACACTGTGAGGAGGACGCACTACCCTAACTTGTAGCTTTAGCTGAACCCTGTGCACTACACTAACTTGTAGTTTTAGCTGAACACTGTGCAAAGGTTACTAACTTGTAGCTTTAACTGAACACTGTGAGGAGGATGCACTACACTAACCGTAAATAGTCTAGCTGCCTGACTGTGGTACTAATAGGATCAAAAGAACACCAATTTTCTTCAGGTAGCTGTAAATACTGTAACAAGACAAGCCTGCCTGTCAGTAGGAAGATAACAGGAACGGATCTACCTAAACTGAATACAGTGTATATATATATATATATATATATATATATATATATATATATATATATATCACCTGGGATGCATATATATACACAATACACTGTACGTGCAGCTAACTCACTGACTGTCCTGCCTAATCTAGCTGACTCAAATGAAATGACACTGTCTCTCTGTCTCTCAACGCCGGAACACACTACACAGGGCCGCCGTGCATGCGGCCTTATATAGTGTGGGGCGTGTTCTAAACCCCCTGAGCCATAATTGGCCAAAGCCACCCTGGCTTTGGCCAATTATAGCTCTCTCTACCGACGGCGCTGTGATTGGCCAAGCATGTGGGTCCTAGTGCATGCTTGGCCAATCATCAGCCAGCAATGCACTGCGATGCCGCAGTGAATGATGGGCCATGATGCGCCACACGAATTTGGCTCGAACGGGCCACATCGTTCTAAATTTAACGAACGATCGAACAGCCGATGTTCGAGTCGAACATGGGTTCGACTCAAACACGAAGCTCATCCTTAATGGGCACAATGAGGCGGCATTGATGAGCACAGTGAGGCTGCATTGATGGGCACAGAGAGGCTGCAATTATGGGCACAGTGACATGGCATTGATGAGCACAGAGAGGCTGCAATTATGGGCACAGTGAGGCGGCATTGATGGGCACAGTGAGGTTGCATTGATGGGCACAGAGAGGCTGCAATTATGGGCACAGTGAGGCGGCATTGATGGGCACAGTGAGGCTGCAATTATGGGCACAGTGAGGCGGCATTGATGGGCACAGTGAGGCTGCAATTATGGGCACAGTGAGGTGGCATTGATGGGCACAGTGAGGCGGCATTGATGGGCACAGTGAGGCTGCAATTATGGGCACAGTGAGGCAGCATTGATGGGCACAGTGAGGCGGCATTAATGGGCACAGAGAGGTTGCGGTTATGGGCACAGTGAGGCAGCATTGATGGGCACTGAGAGGTTGCGATTATGGGCACAGTGAGGCAGCATTGATGGGCTAAGCGGTAGGCTGCATTTGATGGGCACTGGTGAGACTTTTATCATGTCCTCAGTCTCTAACCATCTCTTGTCTTATCTCATGTCCCATCGTCTGTAGGCACTGTAGCTTTTCACAGCGGGGGGGCACAGTTTTTCATCTTTGCCCTGGGCACTGAATGACCTTGTCACGGCACTGCTCTCAATGGTACAATGATAGAAATTGACCAGAAGCCTTAAGGGCAATCCAGCCTGCTCAGTGTCCGAAGGAAAAACTCTCTGCTGCGATTTTTTCACTAGAAAAAAAAAGTATTTTGAAACCATGACAACTCCCTTGGTAATATTCAGTCACAAAAATGTAATAGCACCCACCCTTTTCACCTCCTCACCACCTATATATACCGGACAATGGTTGATCTTTCTTGATCTCCTATAATCCACTATTATTTCTTTAGTGTTTGCAGTATTAAGTATTAAATCATTTATTTAATCATTCAATCATGATTTAGAGGAGGACCCTAATACCATTATATCCAAAAAGAAGGACTTGGGATCTGACCAAGTAATTGGATTAATTTCAGAGGCGATAGTGTTGAGTATTAGAGAGGCTGAAATAAAGAAATTGTCCAATCTAGGATACATTTTATGTGGCGCTGAACAAAAAGTGAATTGTTTATGGGGGGGGGTGTTAATCCTTCAAAAATCAAAAAGATGGTGCTCTCTGATTAGCTTACGAAATGAGGTGGCTAGTCTATGTACCTGTTTGGATAAAGAGTTTGTTTATTTTTTATCCGGGGGCATAATTAGGTTGAAATCTCTGCCTACAACAGTAAAGGGGTGAGAGTGTTGATGCAACTTATCAAAGGCTTGAAATAGTCAGTTGATCTGACCTGTGTTGGGTACATATACATTCATCAAAGTAAGCGGGGTATTCACAAACCAGGCAAAATAAACCGAACATGAGGGTCAATAAAAGAGGAGCGTATCCCCTGGGGACAGGTGCATCTGATCAATATAGCAACTCTGGCTTTTCCAGATGGGTCTGAGACCATGGACAAGGTAGGGAAGTGTTAAAGGAGATCGGGTTGCTGTAGATATAAATCTTCTCCCCTTTGCAGTCAATCAGCGATTTGTTGCATATGGAGAGGAGTAGAGCTTCTTTGCTGTCGAAATAGTGAAAGTGTATATATAACGTACCTGGGTCTGGCACCAGCTGGTAGTTCAGGGACCCGTTGACCTATGAGCTTGGTCCAGACACCAGTCTATATCCGCTACATTTGGGGCTAAAGTGGTGAATAAGTCAAGTATGATTGCAGATTAACATCCCCCACTGATTCTGGGATAATGCATAGGGTTTGAAGTCTCCCTCTATTTTCTAAGTCCTCCTGCTGTATTTGGAGTTGGGAGACTGTATGTTAATGCCACGCTGCCCTGCATTGAACTATGTCATCAAATTTGGTTTCCAAATTGTCAGTGTGCTTTCCAATTTGTGCTATCTCTTCTCTAAGTTCCTGTGTAATGCTGTCCTTTTCCAAAGAGATAGTGGTATCAAATTCTTCCATGGCCACAAAGTAATCCACTAACTCAGCTGTGTTGCTCTGCATACTCAAGGCCAGGGATGCAGGCCTAGTTAGGAAGCAGTCTAAAGTTAGGTCTAAAGTCCTTGACTCTGATGGAGGTGGGAAGAAGATTTTTTGTCTCCCAATCTTACCTATAGGATGCTCAGAGTGTTCAGAAGTCCAGTGCTGCAACACCCATGGCATTAAAAGTGGGGCAACGAGGGACAGGGGTGTAAAAAAACAGACAGGGAGTGGAGCGCTCACATCATGCGTCTTCCATCATCAAGAGTCTTGTATGCTCCCTCAAGATCTTCCACTGAAATCTGGGGCTCAATATTATTAACTGCAACAAACATAAGTGCTTACAGGCTGTGTATTTTTATGGCACATTGGCTCTATCTTCATTTAGGAAAATAGCACAGAGGAAAAAGATTAAGTAATATGAGTGATTTTACATTTAATTCAAAGTTGTGTTGCCTGCAATTTGTTCAGTAATGCATTCCAAAAAAAACATCTAATTTTGTTTGTGTGACTGCTACCTCACAAGACCGCTGAATCATCACAAAGAGCAGGCTAGTCAGATGTGGCATGAGTCACGTCTATTAAAGAACGTGCATCTTGAAAAGTAAAACAAAGTCACAAAATGCTGATAGTATTGTAAATGAGCCTCCTTGGTATCTCAGGAAGCTAGCACCACCCCTTTTCTTTCCCTGAAATGAATGGAAGGTTTTATTTGTAAACAGTTTATCACATCCACTGCTAAACTAAGCCAGCACTCCAGTTTTACTAAGGATTTAATTAATTAACCACTTCAATACAGGGCACTTATACACCCTTCCTGTCCAGACCAATTTTCAGGTTTCAGCGCTCTCGCACTTTGAATGCCAATTACTCA
Source organism: Lithobates clamitans (assembly GCA_037952925.1). Taxonomy (NCBI): domain Eukaryota; kingdom Metazoa; phylum Chordata; class Amphibia; order Anura; family Ranidae; genus Lithobates; species Lithobates clamitans. The sequence continues at coordinate 10,862,056 of JBBGZY010000438.1, forward strand.
GTCATGCAACACTGTACCCAAACAACATTTTTATCATTTTTTTTCACACAAATAGAGCTTTCTTTTAGTGGTATTTAATCACCACTGGGTTTTTTAATTTTTGCGACATAAGTGAAAAAAGTGCAAAAATTTTGAAAAAAAATAGCACTTTTTTTTGATAAAATTTTGCAAATGAGTAATTTGTGTTCCTAAATTTGGGCCAAAATTTATACTGCTACATATCTTTGGTAAAAATAACCAAAATAAGTGTATATTATTTGGTCTGTGTGACAGTTATAGAATCTACAAGCTATGGTGCAAATTTTTGAAAATTGATCACACCTGATGTACTGATGGCCTATCTCAACTCTTGAGGCCCTGATATGTCAAGAAAGTACAAATACCCCCCCTAAATTACCCCTTTTTGGAAATTTGACAGTCCAAGATATTTAGTAAGAGGCATAGT